>CAWUFW010011410.1:0-616931 GCA_963921515.1 Calotriton arnoldi
GATCAGTTGACTGGGGGTGGCAGGTGTTTGATTGGCTCAAAGCGTTCCGTCCATCATCCCCCTTTTGTTACCGCTTTGGTCAGCCCATAAGTTGGCGGGGGTATGCCCAGACGTGGGTCCCTTTGCTCACTTTGCCACTGGATTCAAGCAAGCCTGGCTGATGGCTGGCTGGAATGCCAGAAGCCGGTCCTAGGATGCTTGTTTTCCGGTCCAGGGAAGACATGGCTTGGCAGTTCGGGCTGGACTGTTCCCATGAGGCACAGGGTCAGACCTGAGTTGCATATGGCCATGTCCTGAACTGGGGTGAGTGGGAGTGGAGCATAAAGAATGATGATGGATTAAACCCAGATCAGTTGACTGGGGGTGAGTGTTTGATTGGCTCAAGCGATTCCGTCCATCATCCCCTTTGTATCGCTTTGTTAGCCTAAGTTGGCGGGGGTATGCCCAGACGTGGGTCCCTTGCTCACTTTGCCACTGGATTCAAGCAAGCCTGGCTGATGGCGGCTGGAATGCCAGAAACCGGTCCTAGGATGCTTGTTTCCGGTCCAGGGAAGACATGGCTTGGCAGTTCGGGCTGGACTGTTCCCATGAGGCACAGGGTCAGACTGATTTGCATATGGCCATGTCTGAACTGGGGTGGTGGAGTGAGCTAAAGAATGATGATGGATTAAACCCAGATCAGTTGACTGGGGGTGAGTGTTTGATTGGCTCAAACGTTCCGTCCATCATCCCCTTTTGTATCGCTTTGTTCGCCCTAAGTTGGCGGGGGTATGCCCAGACGTGGGTCCCTTGCTCACTTTGCCACTGGATTCAAGCAAGCCTGGCTGATGACGGCTGGAATGCCAGAAACCGGTCCTAGGATGCTTGTTTCCGGTCCAGGGAAGACATGGCTTGGCAGTTCGGGCTGGACTGTTCCCATGAGGCACAGGGTCAGACTGATTTGCATATGGCCATGTCTGAACTGGGGTGGTGGAGTGAGCTAAAGAATGATGATGGATTAAACCCAGATCAGTTGACTGGGGGTGAGTGTTTGATTGGCTCAAACGTTCCGTCCATCATCCCCTTTTGTATCGCTTTGTTCGCCCTAAGTTGGCGGGGGTATGCCCAGACGTGGGTCCCTTGCTCACTTTGCCACTGGATTCAAGCAAGCCTGGCTGATGACGGCTGGAATGCCAGAAACCGGTCCTAGGATGCTTGTTTCCGGTCCAGGGAAGACATGGCTTGGCAGTTCGGGCTGGACTGTTCCCATGAGGCACAGGGTCAGACTGATTTGCATATGGCCATGTCTGAACTGGGGTGGTGGAGTGAGCTAAAGAATGATGATGGATTAAACCCAGATCAGTTGACTGGGGGTGAGTGTTTGATTGGCTCAAACGTTCCGTCCATCATCCCCTTTTGTATCGCTTTGTTCGCCCTAAGTTGGCGGGGGTATGCCCAGACGTGGGTCCCTTGCTCACTTTGCCACTGGATTCAAGCAAGCCTGGCTGATGACGGCTGGAATGCCAGAAACCGGTCCTAGGATGCTTGTTTCCGGTCCAGGGAAGACATGGCTTGGCAGTTCGGGCTGGACTGTTCCCATGAGGCACAGGGTCAGACTGATTTGCATATGGCCATGTCTGAACTGGGGTGGTGGAGTGAGCTAAAGAATGATGATGGATTAAACCCAGATCAGTTGACTGGGGGTGAGTGTTTGATTGGCTCAAACGTTCCGTCCATCATCCCCTTTTGTATCGCTTTGTTCGCCCTAAGTTGGCGGGGGTATGCCCAGACGTGGGTCCCTTGCTCACTTTGCCACTGGATTCAAGCAAGCCTGGCTGATGACGGCTGGAATGCCAGAAACCGGTCCTAGGATGCTTGTTTCCGGTCCAGGGAAGACATGGCTTGGCAGTTCGGGCTGGACTGTTCCCATGAGGCACAGGGTCAGACTGATTTGCATATGGCCATGTCTGAACTGGGGTGGTGGAGTGAGCTAAAGAATGATGATGGATTAAACCCAGATCAGTTGACTGGGGGTGAGTGTTTGATTGGCTCAAACGTTCCGTCCATCATCCCCTTTTGTATCGCTTTGTTCGCCCTAAGTTGGCGGGGTATGCCCAGACGTGGGTCCCTTGCTCACTTTGCCACTGGATTCAAGCAAGCCTGGCTGATGACGGCTGGAATGCCAGAAACCGGTCCTAGGATGCTTGTTTCCGGTCCAGGGAAGACATGGCTTGGCAGTTCGGGCTGGACTGTTCCCATGAGGCACAGGGTCAGACTGATTTGCATATGGCCATGTCTGAACTGGGGTGGTGGAGTGAGCTAAAGAATGATGATGGATTAAACCCAGATCAGTTGACTGGGGGTGAGTGTTTGATTGGCTCAAACGTTCCGTCCATCATCCCCTTTTGTATCGCTTTGTTCGCCCTAAGTTGGCGGGGGTATGCCCAGACGTGGGTCCCTTGCTCACTTTGCCACTGGATTCAAGCAAGCCTGGCTGATGACGGCTGGAATGCCAGAAACCGGTCCTAGGATGCTTGTTTCCGGTCCAGGGAAGACATGGCTTGGCAGTTCGGGCTGGACTGTTCCCATGAGGCACAGGGTCAGACTGATTTGCATATGGCCATGTCTGAACTGGGGTGGTGGAGTGAGCTAAAGAATGATGATGGATTAAACCCAGATCAGTTGACTGGGGGTGAGTGTTTGATTGGCTCAAACGTTCCGTCCATCATCCCCTTTTGTATCGCATCTCCATCTATGCAACACTTTCGTTGTAGAAACGTGACGCATCGTAAGGTACATTGACTCAAAGTGTTGCATTTTAAGAACTGAAGAGACGTAAGCTAAACCTACCATTTTTAAGTACAGTATTGTGGATTTTTGTCGTTTATGGTCTTGTGTTAACTCTATATAAAGAATGCTTATTTTTTATATAAAACTTGTGTGGTGTCCATCTGTAGTGTTGTCACTGGATTACTGTATGTGTTCACAAATGCTTAACACACTGCCTCTGAGATAAGCCTGTCTGCTCGTGCCAAGCTACCAAGGGGGTGAGCAGGGGTTATTTTAGAAGTGTACCCCCCTACCCTGACTAGAGGCGAGGGTCCCTATTTGTCACAAGTACCTACCTGTGCCAACTAGAGACCCCCAAATCTAACAATGGGTAAAAGGGTGGATGGGTGAGTGAAAGGATGGATGGATGAGTGAAAGGGTAGATGATGGGCGAGTGAATTGGTGGATGGATGAGTGAAAGGATGGATGGATTGATGAATTGATAAGTGAAAGGGTGAATGGATGGATGAGTGAAAGGGTGGATGTAAGGATTGATGAGTGAAGAAGTGAAAGGGTGGATGGATGAGAGAACGGATGGATGGATGAGTAAAAGGATAGATGCGTAATAGGGTCAATGGATGGATTCATGAATGGATGAGTAGATGGGTGGGTGGGTCGAAGGATGGATGGATAAGTGAAAGGGGAATGGAGAGAGAAAGGGTGGATGAATGACTGAAAGGGTGAATGGGTGGAAGGATAAGTGACTGAGTGGATGGATGAGTAAGTGAAAAGATTGGCTGGATGGGTGAAAGGGTAAATGGCTGGATGGATGAGTGATTAGATGGATGGGTGGAAGAGTGGATGGATGAGTGTACGGATGGATGGGGTGAAAGGGTGGATGGATGAATAATGGATGGATGAGTGAAAGGGTGGATGGAGGGATGGATGAGTGAAATGATGGATGAAAGGATACATGGTGGATAGGTTTGCAAATGGTTGAATATGTTTGGCTATAGATGGGCACACAGATGGAAGGACAGAATGAATGGTGAAAGACTGAATGATAGATACAAGAATGATTACACCTTGTAGCACCCATTATCTTAAGTAACATTTCCTATACATTGACTTTCAAGTTTATATGAGTCATTGTCTCTATATGATGTGTGTGTGATTTAACGCACTCCGACACCCTGCCCTACATACTGGGGATGAGTAGCACTATAAAAGAAATTAAATACACATGAGAGACGGTCTATGTGAAGATGAGGGGCACCATTGGAGGGTGGTAGCAAGGCCGGACTGGCCGAACCGGGCATCAGGTGTTTCCCTGGGAGGCTGGAAAGGGGGGGGGGAGGGGTTTGTTACTGGGGGCTGACACTGCAAAGTTCCTTGTATATCCAGTAGTTTTCAATCAACAATAAAAGCGGCCCAACTTGTATTCAGGTGTGGTTCACCATTGTCTGGTGACTAATACTTGCTGGAGCGAGATGCGAGTTTTGAATCGTCTAAGGTAGCAAGCTGCGCGCATTCTGAAAAACTGTGAAGTGCACGATTGTCTCAACCTAATATTAACTTGACTTGTACTTAAGTGGTTGTCTATTTACTTACTTTGATACTATTGCGCGACCTCCTCTGATGTGTCTGTAAAACTTACCTTTTGTCCCGAAGTTTTGCCCTAAATTTTGACCTCCTGTCCTGAATTTTGGTCCTGAATTTTGACCCTTTGTCCTGAATTTTTACACTCACCGTCCTGAATTTGCACCCATGCCAGTTGGTCACCCTACACTTGGGGCCAGTGCCTGCTCTCCAACCCAGCTGTCTAGGATGGCTGGGATGGAGAGGTTGAATTGCACATGTCGCTTTGGCCATAGCAAGGTAGCCGGCCAATCCGACATGCAAAATTCATACTGAAGGGGCCACTCATCATTCCTGCCAATCAGCAGCAATGACGCACTGGCCCCGCCCTGCCCTTTCCGTTCGGCAGAAAACAGGAAAAATAAAATGGTAATAATCCTTTTATTACCATTTTGTTTTCTAAGCAGCAGTGGTTGGGGGGACGGCGATCCTATGGAGGAACCGCCGCTGTCATAGGGCATGGTGGGTGGTGGTGCTGTTTAAGGAGCTCAACTTCCCTTCGGAAGGTGCCCGACAACTTTCCACTTGCATTGGCTCCTTCACTTCTCTCATTGGTTTGTTCACAGTTCTTTTGTTCCTAACCTTAGTTATTTTGTTCTCTTACTCGGTTCCCTGGCCTTCTGCTTGAATCTGACTTCACTCTGGTTTGTTGGCTCACTTCTTCTTGTTTCCCTTCAACCCCATTTCCAGGATTACTATAGACCGGAACCTCACTAGTCCTTGCACCAGCTTACTATACCTCCAGCTAAGGGTCATTGTGGGTTGCCACTATTAAGCCCGTAAGCATAACAGCTTGTATTGCCAGTTGTTATTGCACTTCCATATGTCTGTGAATGATGCTACATATCTTTGTGTCCTATGCATCCGTAGTGTACGCTTAAACCGTCTGCGGGAGTCAGATTGTGAGACCGCTGTAGTGAATGTTCGGTAGTCCGAAAGACACACACCGGTCGAAATCGTGATGCACTGACTGTCTTGTCTCTCTCACTCCCATTCCCTTTTCCCGCCAATATTTAGTTCTTCTTTGAGTAATTCCACACCAGCCTCATCACGTGATGGGGAGCAGGTGGACTGACATCAGACTCCACCCTACAATATCTTGACACAGTGACTCTAAAACACAGTGTAGCGTCCTCCCCAGCCCATTAACATGCAAATGACCACAACACCCACAGAGCTCTGTATTGAACGTCTTTATTCTTCAGAATGGAACTACATGCACTTTGTCATAAACTTTATTTACCACACCCAGACACACCCAGTCAATTACATCATTCTCGTACAGAGTCTATAAGAGACCAGAAAGGTCCTGCTAATCATATTCACAAAACACTACACCAGTAGCAGCTGCGTAGTGCGCGGAGTGGAAGGGCAGAGGGGGAGAACAGGGGGACGGGACAATGGACAAAAACCGAAAAAAAAGAAAGGAAAAAAAAACGTACCTAACGGGGACCCACCACTCTTCTTCTCCGAGTCCTCGCTGCAGCACAGGCTCCCCTGTGGCCAATCCTGACCCTGCTCTCATGTTTGAAAGCAGCATCAGGATTGGCCTGAGCTCTGTGAATTTGCACTCCCAGAGAGACTGGGAGCCCGTTCTTTGCTGTCTCCCAACCCAGCAACGCAGCTGGGTTGGAGACAGCTCAGTGCGCATGTTGGTTTGGCCGGCCTGAGACAGCTGGCCAAACCGACATGCGCACTGGTAGCAGTGCCTACCACTCCCTCTCCTGACTGCCCCCATGATGCCCCCGCCCCCAAGTCTAGAACTTGAAAAGTAAAACAAAAATAAACCTGTTTTAGTATCGTTTTATTTTTCAACTTTTAAGACTGGCAGGGGGGACGACACTCCTCCGCCATAGTTGAGGAGCCACCACTGCACTACACACAGCTGCTGGCTAGTTGTCAAGCTCAGGAAGTCCAAACATGTCTTAAAACTCAGGGGTTCTTACACTGGTACCAGTCAATGCCATAGCGAATTTTAAAATCCTTAAGCTCAAAGACTTACATGGGTATGTACCAGCTGTCCTGCCAACTAAAGTACCTGGTAACATTCTGAAAATACTTTTTGTCGTTCGAATCAGCTTCTGTTGACCACTCCTCAGACCAAATGCAAACCTTGGGGCAATAGGAGGTCTCGGTTCTGGGCCCTACACTGTGGAATCAGCTGCCATTGGATATTAGCCACCAACTGCAGCTGGGTTTTAGAACACATGGCTAGTCCAATAATGAGTTAATTGATGTTCTTCTTGTAGCATTCCCCCTCTTCGTGCTGCGCATAGACATGGTTCAGTCCACACTGTGCATGACATAAATCAATAAGTAAAAAATACGCCTGCAAAAAATATCGGCAGTCACTTAATGCCACTATCAAGCTCTTCATTAAGTAATATTAGAACATTGGAATGTGGAGCACTCCATTGAATACAATGGAGTGCTCCGAGCTTCTACGGACCAGTAAAAGCCTGCAAAACAACATTCCAATGTTGTTTTACAAAGGCCTCTCGGAGCCCGAGGGGATTTAAACCCCCTTGGGCTCCGAGAGGCCTTTTTTTTTTATTTGTTATAACATTCTGCCCTCTAGTGGCAGAATGTTCTAATAGCCTTATAGCCCTTCGTAGTTGGGCTATACCGGCTATTAAAGTCCCACTTCCTTGTTAAAGGCCCGCCCCGAAACGCTGGAGCGGGCCTTTAATAGCCAGTATAGCCCGCTATGGCGGGCTATAAGGCTATATTAGAACAGTGGAATATGAGAGCTCCATCGAAGACAATGGGTTAGCTCCAGGCTTATAATTGCTGGTATAAGCCCGGTGCTCCAACATTCCAATGTTTGTCTTCAAGTTTCTCCCTTTTTAATTTAGAACTTTCTACCTTTAGTGGGTGGAAGGTTGTAATAGCCTTATAGCCCTTCTGTCTCAGACTATACCGGTTACTAAAGGCCTTCTCCCTTGTAGTAGCCCTTAGCCTGCAGCTTGGGCTTATAACTCAGGTTCAGCACCTTTAACAACCGATATAGCTCTCGGCAGCGGGCTATAAGGCTATAGTAATAGTACAAAGTAAGTTTGTTTAGATTGGTAATTTGAAACAGAACTTCATTTTTCCAACTAAGCAAAATTCTTGATTCGAATGCAAGCACAAAGTGTAAAGCCCTCCCTGAAGCTCTCAGATTTACAATGGCACATCTCCATCCAGGAAATGATTAAAAACCTATCTGTTCCAGTAATTACTAAACTCTGTTAGTGCTTTAATGCCCTTTCAAGATTTTTAGGCACTATATACATTTTAATGATTGATTGAATTGCCTGTAATCACATGTAACTTCAAGAGCTGCAAACCTCAGTTAAACGTAATCATGTAGACTTAAGAATGAATAATCATATTTTTATTATTAAATCTTATCACACTTTAAATCCTGTGGGCACCAAAACAATAAAAAAAATATAACATTTGGGTCCCAAGCGTTCACTAAGATAAACGGTTAGTTTTATATCATTTTAAAAGTTACAGGTGAAGCCTAAACCAGGTAGAGAAAAATCTTAAGGTATGGTTAGGCTGCCATTTCATGGTGCCACCAGCAGGGGACACCAGATTACATGTGGGAGCAGAAAAAAGAGCCCTTTTTACGGGCAAGTTGCGGGTGAAGGCACAAAGTTGGTAATAATTTCCTGCTTATGTTCACATTAGTTTAGCAAACAAAAGGAAATGTTCAGTAAATTGAAAAAAAGGGTTTCTTATTTGATTGACTGGGAGAGCTTTTTCTTTTCTTTTTGGTCCCACGGGACTGGTACCGGTCCTGAGGAGACCGAATGATTTGATTGGCTGTCCTCAACTTGAAGAAAATGTTGCCGCCGCCATTACAGGCCACGGTCCTGATCAACATTTGAACAATAAGGTAGGGACACCCTGACGCCTTGATTCTCATGGGGGTACGCAGAGGGACTACCCTCCCGAGGTGGAAAAAAATATATAATGCTGCAATAGCGCAGCATCCCCATGGGCCTCAGCACAGCCTTCTGTGAGGTACCCTGGCATGGGGAGCAAAAAAACGATGGGTTTAGTCCCAGATCTCTGTACTGGGGTGAAAGTATGACATTGCTCACTGGTCTACACACATATTCCATCAAATACCCCCCGAACCTTACCAAAAAAAGCAGCTAAAATCTTTAAACACAATCTATTAAAATCTCACCCTGAAACACCAATCTCTGACCCTTACTTCTCCTCTAACAAAGGACACATAACTAACTACATCATTTTTTATACTAAAAGAAGAGCCCAATGGAGGAAGCCTTTCTGGCCCTATTCTCAATCGCCTCCACTAGGAAATCAACACATGGCCTCATGTTATCTATCATCCCCTCCTCAATCTACAATGCCGCAGCGACAATCACCATCTACCATAATGGGATCATCCTCATGCAAGCATCAGACTGTAACCTAAACTTACTGGATAATATCTTTCCTCTCATTAAGGAAAAAGTTGTAAGACCCCAACTAACTATCACCCTTCAAGATGACTCACAGCTCTCCAAGTCCTACTCGACCCCCAGCACTTCCAATATTCCTATTGTTCCATTCACACCCAAAACTCCCCTATCTCCCGGCATCCCCCCTTCCCTCCTGCCTCATCTCCCCTCACCAACACTACTTTTGTCCCACTCATACCCCCCATCCATACCTCCTCACATCCTCGTGATAACACACATCCCCCCAATTTCTTCCCCACCACCACCAATAGTCACAATGTCCCAATCTCACCCCACACACCTAACTCCTCGCATCCCGCCTTCTCACCCGCCCCTTCCCCCCACTACTAATCCCATTGTCCCACACATAACCCACATCCACACCTCCTCACACCTCGCCTCTACACCCCCCTCTCAGACAACCACACACCTACCTCCTCGCCTCCCGCCTTCCCACCTGCCCCTTCCCCCACACTACTAATCCCATTGTCCCACACATAACCCACATCCTCACCTCCTCACATCTCGCCTCTACACCCCCCCTCTCTGACTACCACACACCTACCTCCTCGCATCCCGCCTTCCCACTCACCCCTTCCCCCCACTACTAATCCCATTGTCCCACACATAACCCACATCCTCTCCTCCTCACATCTCCCCTCTACACCCCCCTCTCTGACAACCACACAGGTAGATTACTTTACTACGAATCAGAATACGATTCCCGCCCAAACTTCATCCACTCTTCCCTTAACCACAGTCCAGACAGCTAATATGTCACCACCAACTCCAGACACCAAACTTGACGAGATACTACTATCTCTACAACAAGTCAAAGAGGACCTGCAAACTCTTCATGACCTGATTCGACAACAACCCAAATTCACACGCTCCGAACCAGAATCCAGAAATTACCACCACATCAACCATTTGAAACTCACCCAACAGCTGCACACAAGCTCCCCGAAACTTGTGCCACCAAGGTGGAGAACAGTGCCCTACCCTAATGCCTCATCCCGTCCGATCAGAATGAAAAACTCTCTTTCAGACAAAGACTTAACCTCCCTACTCCGTTCCTATGAGCTACCGGCCCTCCCCCTTAATACTGCGCACTCAGGCAACTTGCCTAAACTTGCCCTTATCCAATCCATTCCCTCCAATACTCATAGAGTTACAAGACACATTTCTAGAGTTATAGTGGGAAACAACCTCATGCAAGTCCCCATATTACACGAACCCACCACAACACCCATCAAAACTCAGATAAAATGTATACTTCTAAACTGTAGGTCTGCCTCAAGACATGCAACCGATATAGCTGACCTCATACTTTCGAATGAACCTGACCTACTAATTTTGACTGAAACATGGCTAAACGAATCATCTACAGCCATCCTAGACATCCTAGTACCCCCAAACCATTACATAACAAGACTTGACAGAACTGATAGGCCAGGTGGGGGTATTGCTTGTATACATCGGAGCAATATCTCAGTGAACCGCTCCCACTCCCCGATGCTATCCTCCTGTGAATACCTGTGTTTAGACATCACTAGTAATAATAAACCAATATGCTCTCTAAATGTATTCTACCACCCACCAGGTGATAACCTCACCTTCATTGAACATCTTATGGACATTCTAGCTACAAAGGACGGACAACAAATTACTCAAATATTCCTTGGTGACTTCAATCTCCACTGGGAGGACCTTGAGGACCCAGGAGTCAACAGCCTAAAAGGCTTCCTCTCAGACCTTAACCTCACCCAAATCTGTGACAGCCCTACACATGATAAAGGCTCAACCCTTGATCTAGTAATTTCAAAAGCTGACTCCACTCAGCTTGATTCGATCCTCCCTTGTGACTGGTCTGACCACTACATCATTACATTCCACATCAACAAACCAGTTAAATTACTTTCTACCCAACCCACGAGAACAAAAATTTGGAAGAGAAATCTAAATAATGTTTCCGACCTACTCACAACCTACAGTCCTAACATCCTGCGTCCCCCTGAAAGCCTATCCGATGTACAAGATCTGACCAACCATTACTTCCACTCTATGAACACGGTACTAGACAATCTAGCTCCCTTAAAACTGAAAAGAGTAGCCACAAAAGACTCAAAACCCTGGTATGATGGTAGGCTAAACGAAGACAGACGTTCCCTAAGACTAATCAAACGAAGATGGAGAGCGGCACCATCCTCTGACCACCTCAAGCACTAAGGAGCACGAGAAACTCCTACTACAGAAAGATCAGACAATCAAAAGCAGACTTCTTTACTAAGCAATTAGACCAAGAACCGTCCCAAAAAGCTTTTCAAACTAATCAAATCACAATCTAAGGAGGTACCCCACCGCCCCCAAGCTAACCCAGACACACTACCCAATTGTGAGGGATTTGCCTCCTTCTTTACAAAAAAGACAGAAAACATAAAGATGGACCTGCGCAACGACCTAATTTCCCTTACCGACCCCCACATGGACACTTCATTGCCCTCGCCTGGTGCCCCACTCATAGGCCCTGCAAAGTTCGACCTCAAAAACAACGCATCCTGGTCCTCCTTCTACACCTACAGTGAAGAATCTATTTTAAAAACGCTCACAGCCCTGTTTCCCTCCAGTCACTTCACAGATCCTCTTCCCGCAAACCACATAAAAGACTTCATTCCACTGTTACTGCCTCTCTGGACCAAGATTATAAACACCTCTCTCCTTCAAGGAATCATCCCAGAAGTCCTTAAAGCAGGGCAGGTATCCCCTATCTTAAAGAAGCCATCGGCAGACCCATCGGACTTGAACAACTATAGCCCAATATCCAACATCCCCACCTTGGCCAAACTCTTAGAAAAATGTGTCCACATGCAGCTTGGCAAACACATAGACCAATTCAACCTACTTAACCAATACCAATCCGGCTTCCGTGCTGGGCACAGTACTGAATCAGCCATGACCCACATAATAGATAACGCATTAAAAATCCTTGACCAAAATGATGCCTGTTTACTAATCTTGCTGGACCTATCCTCGGCCTTTGACACCGTCAAACACGACACTTTGATAGATCTCCTGAAACACAGAATGGGTCTATCAGGACCTGTTCTAAATTGGTTCACCTCTTTCCTCCAAAATTGATCACAAAGATTCAAAGTCAATCAATCATTATCCAAGACCGTCCCAGTCACTTTAGGAGTACCACAGGGATCATCCCTTTCACCTACACTTTTCAACCTTTTCATGGAACCACTCACCAAACTTCTCAGCTCATCGAATGTGCATTATCACATGTACACGGATGACACACAACTCTACATAAAGATCCACGCACTTGAGGACATCAAATCTCTCAATTCAACGCTTCAAAAAACACAGACCTGGCTGGCCGAAAAACATCTGAAACTAAACACCCTCAAAACTGAATTCTTTATAATCGCTCCCCCCAACCAATCGACCACCATCCTCGATTGGATGAACCACCTAACAGCACTCAAAGGTCAACCTCTCATTATCGACTCAGCGAAATCACTGGGAGTAACGCTGGACAGAAATCTAAACATGCAGAAACACATCAGCGCCTCTACAAAAGGAGCAAATTTTCAGATGAACACTTTGAGAAAAATGAAACCCTTCCTGCCCGCAAATGACTTCAAGCATGCAGTTCAAGCTCTAGTAATCTCCAGAGTGGAATATGGGAGTGTCACTCTCTGCGGCCTTCCCAGATCGACGACGGCTCCTTTAAGAGCTTCAATCAACGCTGCTGCTAGACTCATCACTGGCTCCAAAAGAAACAGTCACATCTCCCCCGACCTTCGAGCCCTCAATTGGCTACCGGTCAAGGCTAGAATTCATCTGAAAATCGCCTGTATGACGCACAAGGCACTACATCACAAAACTCCGAGTTATCTAGCTCAGAAATTAGTGCTATCATGTGGTAATAGATCCACCAGGAGCTCCAGCAATCTTCTACTGAAACCACAACGATTTGTCAAGAAGAAAACATACAACCGGACCTTCTCAGGAATGGCTCCCAGGATTTGGAATGCTTTGCCCCCAGAAACGAGACAGAATCCTTCCACTGCATTCCTCAAAAAAGAAGTGAAAGCTAGTCTCATGGCTAAATTTACTTGAACTATTTATATGTACCTGTAATATATCTGCTAGTTTGTTTTAGTAATATTTTGTATTAGTCTCACCTACATTTTTTCTATGCTTGTATTTGTTTACTTACATCGACCCTGTAAACCGTAAGGGTCTTGTTCGCGCTATACAAAACTTTCAAATAAATAAATTGTTCTGCATTCTGTCCATCAATTGTTCTTTTTGCATTTGTCACCCCGAGTGGGATGGGTATGCCCAGACGTTGGTCCCGTGCCCTCCATGCCACTGGAGTCAAGCTATCCTGGCTGATGAGGGGTGAAACCCCGAAACCGGTCCTAGGATGCTTGTTTCCAGTCCAGGGAGGACCTGGCCTGGCAGTTCGGGCTGGACTGTTCCCATTGGGCGCAGGGTCAAGACTGATTTGCATATGGCCTGGTTCAAACTGGAATGGCATGGGGAGCAAAAAAACGATGGTTTTAGGCCCAGATCTCTGTACTGGGGTGAATGTATGACATTGTTCTGCATTCTGTCCATCAATTGTTCTTTTTGCATTTGTCACCCCGAGGGGGACAGGTATGCCCGGATGTGGGTCCTGTGTAGGGGTGGGCGGAATTTTCTACATTGTGGGTATTTTATGAATGGTGTGAGTGAGTGCGAATGGTATTTTGTAAAAGTTTTACATGTTTTACTTGCTTTTAAATCTGGGTAGGAGATAATACTCATTGAACATTGGAATGTACTACTAAAGTACTACAAAATCCTATTTACAAACCTATGATTGTAAATCACCACCTCTACCTTTCCTTTCTATCCTATGGGGAGAGCCTTGCACATGCAGGTTTACTACTTAGGGACTTATTACAATGTCGGGCGGAATCGGGATCGACCGACCTCCGGTCGGCTGACCCGACCGCAGCATTACAATGTGACCGCCTCCCATTTCTCTATGGGAGCTTGTGCTGAAGCAGTAAACCGGCCGTAGCACAAGCTCTCACAGAGAAATGGGAGAATCCGTTCATCCTTGCACCGCGTGCCTGCCACCTCAAGGTGCCTGCCACGCAGTGCAGGAATGAACAGGTGGGCGCCATCGGTGCCCCCTCAGACCCCAACCGGAGGCCGCAGGGAGAAGGGGACCCTGCTAGGGGCCCCCAAAGTCAATTTCCGACAGGCTTTCCATGTCGGAAAGCCCAACATGTAATCCAGACGGCGGAAACGCCGTCCATTGGGATTACGCTCAGGCCTCCAACTGGCCGACGAGCTCCTGGTACTGCAACACACTCTCATAAAAAATAATGACTGTAGTGACCTAAAGTAAAAAAAAGTAATATGAAAATAATGGTAAATTAAATTAGTAACATTTGTTAAAAATGTAAATAAATATAATTTAATGTTCAACAAAATATCTAAAAATAAAACATATTTATTATTTAATGCTAAAATATTTTAACATCCTTTTTGAATCTATAAATCAATGTAACTATTTTATATTAAAACAAAATTCAAATATTTCCATTAATTGCTATACATCACTTTTGATCATTAGTAATGCATAACAGAAAATGTCTTTTTTTACTTTAGAAGGCGAATTAATTTTAATATTGAAATTTCTGAAAAGTACTTTTTATTTAATTTAATATATTTAAATTCCCTAAAGATTTAATTTAAAATTAAGTTAATAGTGCTGCAGCATTTTGTATTTTGTTCTACATTTAAAATAAATATATAAAATTAACTTACCTGAATATTTAACGTAAAAATATGTTTGCTATATTTCGAGTTAAATAAGCATTTTTTAACGTTTCCCTATACTATACCACAGGGAGAATGCACAGTTGAGGTGGGGGTCTCTCTGTGATAAAGCACAAGGCAAATAAAAAAGTTTATTAAACTTTATAATAAATGAGTAAAAATATGTTCATGTTAAATAGTAATGTAAATTAATTTTATGTTTTTGTAAATGTAGTAGAAAAATGATACAACACTAGCTTAATTTTAAATTAAATCTTTAATTAATTTAAATATATGAAATTAAATAAAACATATTTTTCTGAAGTTTAAATTAAAAAGAAATCCCCACCTAAATTAAAAAATATTTGTATATTACGCATTAATAATAAGTATAAGTGATGTAAAGAATACATTAAAAACAGATTAATTTTATGTTAATAAAATCAATGTTACAATAATGTTCACATTCAAAGGAGGTTGTTAAAATATTTCATAACTAAATAATACATTTGTTTTATTTTTCAGATGTTTTTGTAATATTCAATTATATTTATTTATAATTTTAATGATTTCAAATAATGTAACTTAAAATTATAATTACTAACATAATTTCTTATGGGGTTTTAGTTTTCATTCTCTGTCTCCATTATTTCCCATGGGAGGTTGATGTGGTTCCACTACAGCTGGCATTTGGTGATGGTATGTCCATGACTTAGTCATGACACGGCATAGCTCAATCCTGAACTCAGCAGGATTGTGAGACATGTGCTCACAACAATGGTCGTTCGGACATGAAGGCCCTTCAGGGTCAGACTTATGTTTTCTCAGAACTCACAAAAATCGAAGAGAAATGGAAAATTTGTAGAACTAGAGACATTGCCTATTATTGTAAATATCAGGTAGGAGTCAACTGCTGCCTTCTTTTCTTATCAACCTTTAGTGGAATTGTTTCCAGAGACGGACGTTGGCAGTTACCATCAAAGACAATGGTGTTTTTAGCTTGGCGTTTTCCTCTGATCCAGTTTTAGGTAGAAGGTGAACCGAGGAAAGATCTTCCAGAGTCATCCAGAGTAGGCCAAAGGCCCTTCACAATCTGCGATGCCATATTCTAGGCTGTCACCTCCCGCACACCACCCTACCTAGCAGGCAAGATCTCTGGAGGTGAACACAACACACATAGTCGACACAGACAGACTTGAAACAAAGAAATAGAAGAAAGAAAAGTCCAGCAGGCAGGCTTTCTCTTACTATGCACAAGGCATCTGGTACTCCATCACAGGCTACAGACCTTCCTCTCGAAGGAATACTTCATCAAGAAGAAACCACTTGGATTGCGTATTCCACATGAACGCCAAAACGTCTTCCCACGCGTCATTGAAGTGCTTTTCTTTGGGCTAATTTGGGGCCCATAAAGCGCTCTCTTATAAATCCAGATTCACAACTGAGGCCAGTTATCAAATCAATACATTTAAATAACATGAAGCACATTAGGCTCCACAAAGAGGACAGAGAGTGGACTGATTTTCAAACCATAAAGGTTTATTAGAACATTGGAATGTGGAGCAGTCCATTGAATACAATGGAGTGCTCCGTGCTTCTACGGGCCGGTAAAGGCCCGCAGAGCAACATTCCAATGTTGCTTTTGTTCACAGCTATTGCTGTGAACAAAGGCCTCTCGGAGCTCGAGGGGATTTTAAACCCCCTCGGGCTTCAAGACGCCTTTGTTTTATTTGTTAGAACATTCTGCCCTCTAGTGGCAGAATGTTCTAATAGCCTCATAGCCCTTGGTAGCTGGGCTATACCGGCTATTAAAGTCCCGCTCCCTTGTTAAAGGCCCTCGACTTCGGCTCGGGTCTTTAACACTGGAGCGGGCCTTTAATAGCCGGTATAGCCCGCTACGGCGGGCTATAAGGCTATATTACAGGTTAAAAGGTTTACAAATTCTAAATCACCAAATTATTTTTATTCGGTATTCAGAAAATTAATTCATTCATTGATAGGAAGTTCAAATCAATAAAAGTCATACAAGCAAGAAGGTAAATTAGTATAAAGTTGTCTAAAAAGAAAGGTTAAGTAAAGTCAGTTCTCCCATAAAGAGGGCACCCTACTCTGCTAAATTAAGAAAAGGTTCCGCAAGTTTTCTAACTCTCATCTACATTGCACTAGCTTAAATGACACAATTCTAACATCGGACACACCTACACATGCTTCCCATAACATTCTCAAATCAGGTTAAAGCATAAATAGATAAACTAAACTCATTATTTTCTGAGGATCACTCACAATGAGGCTTCTCTAAAGTCCTTCAAACTTACAGTTATCTGCAACATAACAAGGTTCATTGAACAGCCTGTACTCTGCAGGGGCACTGGGACAGCTCATTAGCCCATTCTACAACTATCATGTAAAAGGACAAAATTTCACATGAGAACGAAAACAAGGACACATCAAAATTGTAAATGTGGAGTCAGTCCGTCAGTAATCTTTTATTCGATCCATTTAAAATACAGATCATAAAAAGTGCTAATTCAAAAAGGACAGTAATAAATACAATAGGCCCAATTCATTTGATAAAACGGCCCTAATGTGCTTCTTACGCATTGCCCATATGTGCAATACAATTACCTAGCCAATTCATAAAAATTCATAATAATTCATAGTAACTAAGTCAAAATGGCATAAAAACCGACAGTATTTCACTAAAACCTTTGAAACCCTTGCGCTACATAATGAGGTATGTAATCGCTTTCTACTTCCGCTTGATTAAAACCTGGTAGCCTTAAAAAGAGCTAAGGTCCCAAAAGATTCCTCCTCCTTACAGAGGCCCATAAAAATGTAGCTGTCGAAAAACATACAAAAGGGTCACAGAGGCTCTTTAAAAAATACAATGCTGTTCGACATTGCCTAAAATGATGACGCCTTAGGATCAGAAGAATAAAGTCCTCTCGTTCTTTCTTATATAGACCACAAAACAGAAATATATGTAGGTCAGACTGCTGTGAATGGTTATCGTATGGGCACAATGTCAGTTCAGAATGCTTACATTTTCTCGCAGGGAAACCTAGCATCAGTGGAATCAGGTTCATTCGGAACCTCAATAAGATATATCTGTGCTGTAGCAATCTAGTACTCTCTAAATAGGAGTATCCCCCCTCCATAATGGGCGGCGTCACTGATAAGAGAGAACTGTTTGCTTTGCCCGGTTTCTTTCCTGACGATCGTTAGAGGCCCTAGATAAAAAGTAATCCTTTAATTTCTGTTTCGTGAACTTCCTACATCCACTTGGGTCGTTGAATAATTGCACTAACCCAAGGGTAGTCAGAGTTGACTCTACGTATTTCAGCCACCTGATGTTGCGTTTATTATCCAACTTTAAACAGTTTTTTATTATAGTTTGTGTTAAATTTATAGAGTCCCTGTAGGAAGCTGGCTCTGTATATACTATACCAAAGTGGGGTATAGTGTGCACAGAGTCCAGTGGAACCTCAGAGGTAGGCAGAGGTAAAGTTAGATAGAACCTTACTCTCTATTTGTGGTAGTGTGGTCGAGCAGTAAGGCAGTATCAGAAGACAGTGTTAAACATTTGTTGTACACACTCAGTCAGCAAAGGAATTCACACACTCAAAGACTGAACTTCAGACCAATTGTTTTTGTATAAAAATATTCTTTTAGTTATTTTATTTTCTAGAACCAAGCAAGCCTGGCACAGGTAAGCAATAAGCACTTTACAGTAGTAATGCAATTGAAATACAGTTTGAATGATAATTGTATATGCACTTTGGTTTGATTTACAGTATGGATGCAGAGAAATGCAATACTTAGTAAATGCAGTACATAGACTTGAATAGGCTTTTTAGTAAAATAGCAGGTAAGTAACGTTTGAGATTACTAGGCTTACACAGAGTAGTATACCTAGATACTACTCTGGGACATTTCCTGAAAACAGGTAAGTAAAATCGTTTTTGTTAGATTATGCAATTTTAAAGAATTTCTTTAGTTTCTCAAACTCCACACTTAGAAACTTTTCACAGAAAAACAGTCAATGTTATTCTATGGAGGAAAATAGTGTTATCAGTTTTGAGGTAAGTATTTGGTAGTGGGAGTTGAGGTTCTGGGGGTAGACTCAGGGGTCCCCCAGGGTCGAGGATGCACTCTTGTTACACTCTCAGCGGCACTAGGGCGGCCGGGTGCAGAGTGCTGAGGCCCAATGTTATCCAATGGGGGATAGGGGGCCTCCGGTTGGTGGCTGCTTACAAGCAGGCCACTGGGTTGTGGGAGCAAAGCTCCTGGACTTTAGCTCAGGGCAAATTAGCACCAAAGGTGCACCCTCAGCGGCACTAGGACGGCCGGGTGCAGGGTGCTGTTTCGACGTCGGACGCCCTGTTGGTTTCAATGGAGAACTTCCGGTTTGCAAAAGCACTGCAGGCAGGGAGACAAAGGTTTTCTGGGTGCGACCACCACTTCGAGAGGTAAGTTGGGAAGTTAGGGGTTGGTTAGGCACCGTCGGTTTGGGCACACAAGGCCGTGGGGCGTCGGGTGCAGGGGTGCCTTTTGGGGTCGGATCTTCTTACCAGCTCCTGGTCGCTGTTAGGAGGGCCTTCTGGATTTAGACTGCAGGCGTCGGCTGGAGGCTTGAGGCAGGTCAGGGGTCGCCGGATCTCGGGTCAGGATCGCCGGGGTGACCTCCTCGTGGTGTTTGTCCACTTAAGCTCGGGCCGTGGACGGCGGGTGCAGAGTGGGGCGGATTGGCCGTGGACGGCCGGAGCCAGAGGTTGCAGGTGAACAAATCCGGTGTTCACGGGAGACAAAGTCTTTGTGCTTGAAGGCAGGCAGGTCCTCCGGGGTTTTTGAGGTTGCTGGCTGCAGGACACACCGGGATTTCGCAGGAGCAGGTTCGAGGTGGAGACAGGCCGGTAGGGCTGGGGCCAAGTCAGTGGGCGTCTTCCTCTTGTTTGCTTCGGCACGGCTGTTCAGTCCTTCTTCTTCTTTTCTTGTTGCAGGTTCTTGTCTGAGGAAGCAAGGTTCAGGGATGCCCCTAAATACTAGATTTAGGGGCGTTACAGGTAGGTAAAAGGCAGGGACCAATGGGTCCCTTCCCTGGGGTGGGTACACCCCCTATTATGCCACCCTCCAGTGGGAGGGGGGCATGAGCCTGTCCCTGGTTGGCTGAGTCCCTCCATATTCAAGATGACGTGGACTGAGAGTTGTGCTTCACCTCGCCTCCCGCACCTGAGGGGTGGAGTTGGCAGAGGTGGGCACACCTCTCTTCCTCACTTGTTTTTCCCGCCCGTTCTCCCGCCCACAGTGGGGGTCAGAACCAGTGGGGACCAGTTGCTGAAAGCAGCAAGTGGCCTGGGGAAGCTCACAAAGGCGGCAAGCCTTTGAAGCTTCCCCTTCGTGAACCCTGCCCATCCTGGGGGAGGAGGCTTGGCACCTCGTCCCAGGATGTGCATTGTTTCAGGCCCCAGAGAGCAGCAGGCTCTCGACCCAGGGGTCCAGAAACATGTCTGGTGGTGGCAGCTGAAAGCAGCCACTCAGCCTGGACACTAGTGGTAGGTTAGTTTTCAGGGGGCATCTCTAAGATGCCCTCTGTGTGCATTTTTCATTAAATCCCACACTGGCATCAGTGTGGGTTTAATGTGCTGAGAAGTTTGATACCAAACTTCTCAGTTTTCAGTGTAGCCATTATGGTGCTGTGGAGTTCGTAATGACAAACTCCCAGCACCATATACTCTAAATGGCAGCACTGCACTTACAATGTCTAAGAATGGACTTAGACACTGTAGGGGTACAGTGCTCATGCACCTGTACCCTCACCACTGGTATAGTGCACCCAGCTAGAGGGGTGACTGATCTATGCCAGGGCAGTGGGTTGTAGGCATGGCACACAGGGATGTGTGCCATGTCGACTCTTCACTTTCTTCTGCACCAAGACATGCAGCCTGCAAAGGCAGTGTGTGAGTGTCAGGGTACAGGACCTCTAAGGGTGGCACAATAAGTGCTGCAGCCCTTACAGGCCTTCTCTGGTCACAGTGCCCTGGGTACCTGTGGTACCATTTACCAGGGGCTGACCTGTGGCCAGAGATGCCAATTGGGTTTAGGCTTCAATGCAGTTTTAGGGAAAGAACATATGCCCTGGGAACCTGATTAGCAGGAGCCCAGGGCACACTCAGTCAAAGCACATCAGCAATTCAGCAAAAAGTGGGGGCAACCATGCAGAAAGAGGGCACTTTCTCAGTCCCTACGCCAGATGGAATGCCATAATAAAATCGGTGTTAGCCTAATGCTGTCTGAAACATAGGATAATCCTAGCTCTATATGAGAGAGGTAATTTGAGTGAGAACTAAGTAAGGAAACTAGTCTCTTAAAAAAATCTATTTTCCAAAATTTGGAGGGAGTCTAAAGGGGCCATGCCCCATACGCCTGCCCCGTCTGTAGCAGCTGATATGGTCTTTGCTTGGTAGATGTTTTTTATTAGCTCTAAAGTTCTTGATCCTAGTTTCTTTGTACATGTCATAATTGCTGCCATGCTCCTCTCCATACCTAGGGCCCTACCCGCCACCAGACTTGATCAAGTTTGTTTTTTGTCGAACAGGACCCCCAAGTAGGAAAAGGTATTTACCACCTCCAGTTTACGTGGGCCCATGTGAAAATTTGGAACCCGATCACGAATACCTGCCCCTACTATAAGGACAAAGGATTCAGTTTAATTTACCCTTAGGTCCAAAGAGGCCATGAATGTCGCGTATACGGTGATTAGCCGTTGGTGGGCAACACCCGTTCTGGCAATTAGTACTGCGTCATCCGCATAGGCCAGTATTGGTACAGGGAGGGTGTCAAACACAGGTACATCTGGAGTAGAATCCAGGAGAGCTGCCTCAACCCTGTTTGTATAGATGGAAAATAAGAATGGGGGCAGGACACACCCTTGCCTGACTCCCCTAGCGATCTTAAGTAAACGGGAACAATCCCCATTTTTGCCGTAGCGGACACAGGCGGTAGCCTGGGAGTACAGTTGACGGATGAAGTTGATTATAGCAGGATCAATCCCCATCGGCTCCATTATGTGCCATAGTTTAGAGTGGCTCACGCAGTCAAATGCAGCTGATAGGTCCATAAAGGCCATGAAGATCTTACCATCCTTTGCTCTAGTATATTTATCAGTTAGATTTAAACATTGGTCTATTGTACCCCTACCTCTTTGAAAGCCATACTGCACCTGAAATTAAGATGTTCTTCTCTTGTGCCCACTCCTCCAGCCTATGTAACAGCAATCGCCCCATGAGCTTTACAATAGTATCTAACAGGGAAATCGGCCTATAATTCTGTGGATTCTTTTTATTGCCTTTTTTATGTATGGGAATGATTACACTTGTCTTCCAAGAAGTGGGCAATTTTACCTATCACATTAAAAATATTTGTTAGTAGAGCAGCTCACAGATCTTGGTGTTCCAGGAAAAAATCTACAGGCAACCCATCGGGGCCCGGCGCCTTCCCAGAGCTGCCAGAGGCTAATGCTCGTCTTACTTCTGCCAATGAGAATATTAGGTGGAGATTCAAGACTATATCTAGACTGGGAGGGTCATTCGAGGGCTTCTTATTGGAAGTAAAAATATGCTCAAAATGTACCACCCATGCATCTTCGCCAACATGGGTATCCACTATGGGGTCTTTGGGATTTTTAAAAAGAGGGGCGTTAACTACCTTTCAAAAGTCTCTACTACTTTTGGTACTGGCAGCTTGCTCCAGTTCTGCCCAAGCTTCCTCCTTCACAGCCCTTTCTCTAGACTTTCTGACTATTTTATAGTCCCTACGTAACGACCTTACCAGTACATTATCTCTGGGCTGGGTTTTCAGAGCTTTTTGGAGAGCATTCAAAGATTTTGTGCATGGGCCATCGAACCAGCGACTTACTGTGACTTTATCCGTTGATTTATATCGAGTGAGGGCCACTTTCACTTTTTCAAGTAAGTCTACAAACTGCAGTAGTAAGGAGGATGGAGCACTCTCCATTTCTAGGCAGTTTAGAACATTCCCCATGATATTAGATACAATTTGCAGGATCAACTTCAGTTTATCTATTTGGCTCCACTTTAGTTGGTATCCATTTTTTCGGGCAAGAATTGGCCTTTGTATTTTTGGAGGTGGCCTCGCTTTTCTGCTCTCATGGGTCAATTGAATAAAGAGAATTGCGTGATCGCTAAAACTTGTGAAACAACTGTCCACCTGAGTAAGGTTGTCGCTAAGCGAGTTAGACACCAGTATAAAATCAATTATGACTTCATGGTCATTGCGTCTAAAAGTTGTTCCCAGGGGGGGCGTGGCTTGAGCGCCGACGAAGATGGCGGACGGCTAATTCAGCTCCGGACAGATACCGAGGAAGCCGCTACAGCCCGTCGATAGAAGAGCTCCATGAGAAATTCCATTCGAGGATTTCAATGTCGGAACCTCCACTGCATCGAAAGAGACCTTCGGTATGCCGCGGTAAGCCCGCATTCATCCTGAACTCTTTTCCCGATATGCGGCGCGTTGCGTGAGGAGTCAACGACCGCCATTTTGTACTCTCCGTGACTTTTACCTCGAGGGGCAGTCACCTTTCCCTCGAAGATGCCATCGTTCTGAACACGCTTCAATTTCTCCTAGCGTTCAATTGCCACAGGTTCCCTTTCAATTTAAAAGCGTTAAAACAACTTTCTTTCTGTTTTCCATTTTATTGTGTACAAAGAACTCTGTGAATGGATCACAACTGATCTCCTTCAATATTCCTCTCATAATGGCTTTTTCCTCATATTGTGCCACTGAACCAGGAATGTGTACTTCATGAAACAACAACTTTAAATATGCAGTAACTGTTCTTTTTCGCTTTTAAACAATTGTGCTAACATGCAATAAGTTTTCTCTGGCTGATCTGTGACTGCCATCTGGTGGTTCTTTCCAGTACTTATTTTGCTGCTGCATTTCTCTTCACATACATGCCTTTTCCTTGGGCATAGTTTATTTTGGATATCTTACAAGAGAGTGACTATTATCCGGTGGTTCTTTCTAACGTGTATTGCTGCAATTCCACTTCACATAAATACCATTTTCATGGAAATTATCTATTTTTTGAAAGTGGGTCCCTTGCTTCTATTTGCTGAATACATAATAACGAACTCACCTCAGCGTTATTTCTTCCACCTTGGGGTCTATAATAACTGGGTTTTTTTTCAATTGCTGGAAGTTATCCTAAAAAATTTGACCACTAACTCTTAAACAGTATTGTGCTTCTACTGCGATCATTTTGAAAATATCAACGCTCTCCCATTGGGAACATTCAATCTTTTGCCTATACAAATATTTACCTACTTGCTTCTCTCATGTCTATGGGGAAAACCAGAGGGGGACGAGGCAATATTTCACCTAACTTGTCTACCTCCCGCTCAAAACACAACATGCTGCCCGCCTCTAACCCCTTTTCTGTTCTACAAGACGACATAGAAGATCCTACGCAAGCAAGTATGCCTCTTCCCACTGAAGCTTCATCTACCATGCCCTCTCCTATACCCATTTCCGCACTTTCTTCCTCTCAAGTTAATATTAAAACTACACCTAAGCCAAATGCTTCATCGTCTCTATCCTCCATTAAGCGAGTCAAAAAGGACCCTCGTACACCTACTGTCTCTCCTCCACCTCTCTCAATCGAACTGCTTCTGGACGAAATACGTGCTCTTAAGCCATATATGACAGAAACGAATACTCGTCTACAAAGCTTGGAAGATAATTGGTTCTTACTTCAAAGTAAACTTACTTCTGTGGAAGATCAAATTGAATCGTTACAGGCCTCCTCACGACAAATCTCCCCTATGAAAGCTGAAATTTTACAACTTCAGAAACAGGTTGAAAACCTCGAAAATCGCAGTAGACGTAATAATCTACGTATTTATGGCCTAGTCGAGGGATTGGAAGGATCCAATCCTTTAACCTTCTTCCAGTCTTTTATCCCACAATTGCTGGATATTCCAGACTCTCCTCTCCTGAACATACAAAGGGCTCACAGACTGGGACGTCCTCCCTCGGCTTCTTCATCTCAATTGAAACCAAGAGGTGTTATACTTTACTACCTAGAATACACTGATTTACTGAAAGTTTTGCAGGCAGCCAAAATTAAACGTTGTATCTCCTGGCATGGTTCACAAATATTCTTTTCGCAGGACTACGCCAAAACCACTGCAGATAAGAGGAAAAGCTTTCTTGCAATGCGTCCAGCACTACGAGATCTAAATGCCAGATTTGGTTTGATACATCCTTGCCTCTTCAAAGTAACTTACAAAAATAAAACAACCACATATGAAGATCCAGCCTTACTTCAACGTTTCCTTGAGAACTGCAAAGTGGAATCTATGGAGGATGTATGACGATACCACGCATGCATTACATCGCATGCCATTAGATCGCGCTTTTAACAACGCAAGTCGTTACAACGACTTGCGTTGGAGGGCGCTGGACTTAGGAGTAGTTTAATTTACTATTCCAACTCCAGCCTACGTACAGTAGGGAAGGTGTTGGATAGTAATTTACACTACTCCTTGTCCTATAGCGCCCTCCAGTGCAAGTCGTTGTAACGACTTTCGTTGTAAAAACCGCAATCTAATGGCATGCGATGTAATGCATGCGTTCTAAAGGTTGTTTCCCTCTATGGACTGTGTGGGACCTTCTTCTTCCTGAGAACTTTATCTATCTATTTACCTTTTTATTGACAAGTTCTTTCCATATTTTATGTCTTCCTTGTCTAGGATAAATGAGCTAATGTTCTCCTTTTCCATGTCCTTCATTTCAGATACTACTTTCCTCTTTATAATCTAAAATGTATTTCACTTTCTTTTTCTTGGGAACATTTCTTATCATTCTTATGTTATGCTTGTAGTTATGTATTTATCCCACATTTCTCGTCTTTATGAAAATTGTACTAATTACTTTTTTTCCCTTTTCTCCCTTGTCCTCTCTTCTAGGTGTTATCTCCCTCCGGTTGTTATCCTTCGCTCTTTCATATTGTCTAGATTACCTCCTTCCTCGTGGTCTCCCCCGGAGTTGTTGGGCTGGTCCGTCCTCTCGTTTTGTTGCCTCAGGCACCCTCCACCCATGTTTGAGTCTCTGGTATGTCTTCATGTTCTTTTCCTATCTTTATTCCCTATTTCTTTCTTCTATTTTTCCTCTCCTTTTTTCCTTATTTCTCTTCTCTCAGCTCCATTCCAACAGTACTCTCCTTTTTTCTCTTGTTTTTCATCTCAATCTATATCTCACCATCAGCTTTTCTTCTTCCTTCACATTCCAATTCAATTATATAGTTCTTTCTTCAAATGTTATTGTACTATGTTTCATTTATATGCATCCATGGTTAATTTTTATCATAATTACTGTTTTATCTGGTTTTATCTTGTTTGTTATCTTAATGTTTTTTAGATGACATTGAATGTTGTTACTTGGAATGTCCGAGGTTTACATTCCCCGATTAAAAGACAGCATATATTATCACATTTGTCCAAACTGAATGCCCATATAGCAATGATTCAGGAAACCCACCTCACTGAATCTGAATCCCTGAAGTTAAAGAGAGATTGGGTTGGAGAAATTGTCTTTTCTCCTGGTGATGGTAAACGTAATGGCGTCATTACTCTTGTTCATAAGTCTCTTCAAGCTAAACTTGTTTCTCAAGAACATGATGACATTGGTCGTTGGTTAATTACGAACCTACTGATTGGGAAAACTTCCCTCACTTTTTTTAATATATATGCCCCGACCTCTGGTGATTGCCTTTTTTGGTCCCATATCGAAGAAAAATTAATGCAACTCCCTCATGATAATTTGATTCTAGCTGGTGATTGTAACCAAATTGTTGATCCCTTCATCGACCGTAATTCCATGTCCTCTTTTATTTCCTCCAAGCCTCACAAAACATTTTTACGTTCTTTTCAGCAAAGGCATCTAGTTGATGCATGGAGATTATGCAATCCCTCCTTGAGGGAATACACTTTTTTTCCCCAGTACATCATACACAATCACGCATTGATTACATTTTCATGTCTCATGCCCTTTCTCAATCTCTAAATTCTTCAGATATTGGTTCTATCCTAATCTCTGATCATGCTCCAGTTTCTGTTTCCTTAGACATTCTCCACAAATCCTCTGCACCTAGACGTTGGCGTTTCAATAACTCTCTATTACTAGATTCGGTTTTTACTTCTTCCTTTATTCTTTTTTTATGGAATATTTCTCTCTTAACGAATCAGACATCCTTCCCTTTTCTGTTGTTTGGGACGCCTTCAATGCAGCCGCACGAGATTTTATTATCAATTATGTCTCTAAGAAACATCATAAGGCTCGAAAATTAGCTACAGATCTTTTTGCTAAAATAAAATCTCTAGAACATGCCTATTACACATCTAAATCAAAAGATTGCTTAGAAGCTCTAATAGCTGCCAAACTTAAATTCAATAAAGAATCTACGGATAACGCTTCCTTATATCTGCTTAAGTGTAGTGCCAAATTCTATGGCGGTAATAACAAATCAGGCAAATTATAGGCAAATTACCTTAAAGTAAAAAAAAACAAATGTAATATTGAATCAATTCTTGATATTCATCAGATGCCCAAATTTAAAGATTCAGAAATTCTACAAGAATTTCATACATTTTACAATTCTTTATATACGCCTGAAACTAATCCTACAGAAGAATCCATCATGGACTATCTCTCTTCTATTATTAAGCCTCCTGATCTTAATTTAGATTTTCAATCCTTGGAATCGGATGTCTCAATAAAAGAATTACACAATGCCTTGCGCACTCTTAAGAAGGATAAAGCCCCAGGTCCTGATGGTTTCACTGTCGAATTTTTCTCACATTTTTCACATCTTCTCCTCCCTAAATTACACAAACTTATGTCCTCTTTTTACAAATTGGTACTGCTTCTGGGTCCTTTTTAGAAGCCCTAATTTGCCTCATTCCTAAAGATAATAAAGACCCACGTTTTTGCAAAAATTATAGACCAATCCCTTTGGTAAATATTGATTACAAAATCTTCTCAAAATCCTTGGCCCTAAGATTAGAATCCTTTCTTCCAGATCTTCTAGGTAAGGAGCAGTCAGGCTTTGTAAAAGGTCGTTTTCTTACTGATAATACACGTCTTTTCTTTGATGTTCTTTCAAAAGCCTCTCATTTTTCTGACTCTTTAGCTGCAATAGCTTTAGATGCGGAAAAAGCCTTCGACAGAGTTTACTGGCCCTTTATTTTTCATCACTCAAATGGTTTGGCTTTGGTCCTAAAATTAATTCTTTAATTTCTCTTCTATATTCAAACCCTACAGCTGCTATATTTGTTAATGGTCTCACTTCTTCTTACTTTAACTTGGGCAGAGGGGTTCGTCAAGGTTGTCCTTTATCTCCCTTTTTGTTTAATCTAGCTTTAGAACCCTTTTTATGTAAACTTCGTCAGAATTCTGATTTTCAGGGTTTCAAGTACGGTAATATGCAAATTAAATTAGCAGACTATGCTGATGATATATTATTGTTTATGTCTAATCCCACCTCTTCTCTACCTGCTTTTTTACTTGAGGCTCAGTCCTACTCCTCTGTTTCTGGATACAAATTAAACAGTGACAAATGCGAAATCCTACCTTTAACTAAGTTTACTTTTAAAGAAGATTTTAAAATCACCAACTTTACTTGGAATACTAATTATATAAGGTACCTGGGAATATATTTTTAGGTCAAGCCTCGAGTAGCGCGCAAGCGCTGCTAGGCGAAGACTTTATGTTAGGGGGTTTCAAAAGCTGACCACACGCTCGTGCGTCATGGCCTTTTACCTGCGGTTACGCGCGCCAGACATGTGTTTCCAATTATCGTGCCCAGACGCGGGCGCGATAATTGTAAACACATGCCGGCCGTGCGGGGAAAAGGCCATGACGCACGAGCGTCTGGTCAGCTTTCGAAAGCCCAGGCTGCCGCGCTCGTTTTGCTTTGCCGTTTACATTTCTCAAGCGTCGTGTTGCATCATGAATATTTTTTAGTTTGTTCCATATTATGTAACACAATACAAGCATACTAAAGTATGATTGTTTTATGGTTTATACATCATCGCAACCCTCCTTGAAGGCCGGCTTTATAAAAACAGTTCTCGCTCTTAAACTTAAACCTGTTTACGTCCGCTTTAAAATACATCTCCTTTTCACAGTGGTATTTCATAATCGCCATTCATTTCCCTGCCTCGGTGAGCCCTGGACAAACCGGCTGTGGGGCATTCCAGGGGTATTGCGTCAGAGTCACAGCCTCTGGAGAAGTGTGGCTCAATGGTTAGAGCGGCAGACCCTGATGCAGAGATCTGGCCTGGGACCAGGGTTCAATTCCCGCCTCGGCGGGTCTTGGGCTCAATTTCCTCGGACCTGATAATTCTCGCCTCGGTGCCTATTCTAATCATGGGTCCCACTCTGCAACTCTGGGCAATAGCTTGCTTAATCTCCACAACGGCCCCAACAGCGCTGGGATGCCTGGCTTCACCCTGGGGGTGCCCAGGAGTGGACATTTCACAGGGAAAAGCCAGGAAGGGTTCCACAGCGGTATGCGTACAGCGCCAGGACACCCCTTTGGGGGTATAAGTGCGCTTTATAAGTACAAATTTCATTTCATTTCTGCACTTTGGGGCGGGGACGGGGGCAGAGCGTGGGGATCCCCGGCCGCAAGCTTTAGTCTGAAGCCTACAGCCGACCAGAGCGCACCGGGTCCGAGAGGAGCGCACTGCAGCGGGGCAGTTCAACCACCGTGAGCACGGACCAAGCGAACTTTACACCACCAGTAGGTGTGAAGTAAAGGAGGCTACTAGAAGGGGCGATAACTTCAAGAGGTGACGTAAGAGGGTCGTCGTTCCCGTGGGAGACCTCAGGAGGGGCACCGAACCCGAGAAACACCTGCAGAGGGGCACCGAGGCCTCGGGAACGTGGGCACCGGGTCTCAGGGAGACTAGCGCCGCCAAGACGGGCATTGAAACCGGGAGCGAGTTCACGAAGGGCACCGAGCCCGTGGTTGGTCCCTGGAGGCCGAGCACCGGGTATCACGGCCTCCTCGTCGTCCATAGGCCACCAGCGGGGGCACCGAGCCCGGAGGCGGCGGGTCTGCTAGGAGGGTGCGAGTCTGCGACGGTCTCAGGAGGGGCGGCCAGGCCCGGGAGTTGGCACCGGCGGACCTGCGGGGGCCGGACTCTTCCGTCCATGATGTCCGGAGTGCCGTAGGTGCTCCTCCTGCTGGTGGTTACGGTGGGTGTTTTGCACTTTTGATATCATGATCCAGAGGCGGTTGGAAACACTGTGGCGGTTATTTGGAAAGAGTGAGGTTTTGAGGACTGCACAGTTGTGTTGGGCTGGCGAATGGAAGTTGTGGTGGAGGAATGGAAGTTCAGAAGTTCACTAAACTTGGATTTTTGTACGGAGTTCACTAAACAATAAAGATACAACGGTGCTTAATTTGTACCATAATAATTAGCGGGGCCCAAAGTTTGGCTGAGAGGCCAGCGGTCGGCACTACCCAAAGGCGTGGGTGCCAAGTACTAGCACTGTGTAGTGCCGATAACACTTCACGCCTGCCTCTTTCATCCACCACCAGACACTTTCTGCCAGGTTTTCTAAAACATGTAGGTTCTTTTTCACCCCTAAATTCTCTCTTTATAGCTGTTTTTCTGTCTTTCGCTTCCTATTTCTTTTCACATTTTTTGTTTTTCTCTCTCTTGCTCTGGATCTGAGTTGGATGAGGAAAAGTAGTGCTGGTGCACATTATTACTTTCATGTTTCACTATACTAATTCACCACTAATCCTTTATGGGTTCCGGAGTAGCGTGCTACTCGCCGAAAAAGTGCTTCAACACCCCATCAGGGAAAGCAAGCGCTATTTCAATGCAAACTTTTCCCCTCAACTATCCTTCTCAATTCAAGTAACTGACTAACATATATCCACCACTCAAATTACTTTCATATTTCACTATACTAATTCACCACTAATCCTTTATCTGTTCTGGGGTAGCATGCTACTCGCCGAAAAAGCGCATCGACGTCTCGTCAGAGGTAGTAAGCGCTATATAAATGCAATTGCAATTCAATACATAAATAAGTGCCTGAGAACCCCACCTGAATCCACTGGCTCAAATTAGCGCAGCATGGACAGTAGCAACAGAAAGAATAAATAACTTAAGTGTGGCAGTAGCACGAGGAACATCACACAATTATATCTCACTCACACCAACAGGTACACAACGGGTAGCAAACACTAAAAAGGGGAGGGTGAGAGGAGTTTAAAGAGCTGTTGTATGATCTTCGTAAACAGACATAAACATACAAGAAGCACAACAGACCTGGGAGAAAGAGTCAAACCGCTAATAGAATTTTAGAAGTACAATACATTGCCTTACTCTTGTGTGAGGATGAAGCTTTATGTGCATCTTAATAGGAGCCCTCAGGGTGGTGACTATTTTCTCTTGGTCTTTAAAAAACAGACACCATGGCAAGAAAGTAATATAGACACGGTGGACGGATTGCTTTTCACCTGGGTGTCCGAGGTTAGAGGTATGGCCGTGCACATTTTAAGGTGGAGCAGGGCATACCACTGCTGTTCCATATTGGCTTTGACTACTAAGTGGTGTGGGGCTGAGAATCAAAGGTGAAAAAAAAAACACAAGCTGAGGCAATTGTTAACTTTTTTATATTTTATTGCAGACGTGTTGTGTAAATTAAAAAGAAGAAAAAAGGAAACATGTTGCCACTTAAATGTGACAACCATATACTTATAATCAATATGTTAAAGGAAAATAAATAACTATTGCTTATAGTTTGAACAGCATAGTATAGGTGCTTCCTAAGGGTGGGGTTCAGTCCTTAATTTGAGCTGGTGTGTTCAGGTCGGGCCCAACCATTGTCATTTTAACAGACTGGCACTTAAATTTCCTCATATGATTTTGACCCTGATCAGGAGCATGACAAATAACACATGCAGGAAGAGAAGAAGGAAGAGAAAAATGGAAGGACTGTGACAAAGGGAACAAGCATTGGCATAGCCAATAGATCTAGCCTTTGGAATCTTATAAGTGTTTAGTCATGCAACAGTTGATGTTGTTGCACCAAGGATATTGTGCTGCATAACCAAATACTTATAAGGTCCCAAAAGCGAGACCTATTGGCTATGCCAATGCTTGTTCTTCTTCTATCCAATCATCCGTTTCCATCAACTTGGATAAATGCAGTTCAAAACTTTCTTCCCTTGTTGACAGGTGGCATCCTTTATACCTCTCTTGGTGGGGGAGGTTAGATACCATTAAGATGATGTTATCCCCGATTGTCTTATTCACTATTTCTAATTTGCCAATTACCATTCCCCAGAAGTACTTCAAAAAAATTAATTCTTTGTTGTCTTCTTTTCTTTGGAATAAGGAAAAAGTACGTATATCTTTAGCAAAACTTTGTCGCCCTAAAACAGAAGGTGGAGTTAACTTTCCTGATTTTCCTGTCTATCATAAAGCTTTCAACCTACGTCAGTCATCTCATTGGCTTAATACCATCTCATCAGATCCCCCCTTTGGGTGTCACTTGAACAATCGTATATAGCTCCTTTCTCTTTTCTAGAGTATCTTTCTTTTACTCAGAAACCCCAGAAGTTATCTACTCCTATTGTTAAGCTCGCACATAAACTACTAGATTCACTTTTATTGGACAGATCTTCCAAAGACTCTCTTCTTCAATCCTCAATCTGGCATAATCATCGTATAATGGTTCGTAATAAACCCATTTTTTGGAAATCTTGGAGGCAAAAAGGCCTTATTTGGGTTCACCAGCTTTTTTAAAATGATAAAACTATACCTTTTTCTCAAGCCAAACTTAAATTTAATTTTCCCACTTCATTTTCTCATAACTATCTTTTATTACAACAAGCTTTAGATTTGGCAATTCAGAAATCCATCACACACTTAAATCAAACGAGTATCGTTTCTACCACTTCTCAAAGTTTCTTAAGTACTGGTCCTAAAGCCTCAGCCATTTACAACTACTTACGTACACAAATTTTTATTAGAGACAAGATTAAGGTAGAACTGGATTGGGAGCGTGACCTTCAGGTTGAATGGTCCGTTCAAGTATGGAATAACATTTGGCTTAAAATCAGGAAAACATCCAGGGCAGCTAATACTACACAAACACTTTTTTTATTTATAACAGGCTACTCTTTTCACCTTCACTTTTGCACAAGATTCATGCTGAACTCCCTGATACTTGTTGGTCCTGCTCTTCCCCAAATGCTGATTTAAAACATTTACTTTTTTTTTGCCCTTTCGTACAAGACTTCTGGAAGAAGGTTTGGAAACAAATTACTCAAATTTTTCATCATACAGCCCCCTTTTCATTTGTTAACGTATTTCTGGGCTCTCTTTCTGAAGATTGGTTGGGATGTCCCTTGTACTTACAGATTTTGGATCTGCTTTTGGGAGTTGCATTTCAGCAGATCACCAAACACTGGAAAAATTTGTCTGACCTATCCTTCAAGGCTTGGTGGTATGCCGTATGTTATAATCACAGATTGGACACAGTCTATGTATTCCCAGTTTCTTTAGCTCTTAAACGCTCTCTTTTATGGCATCCAGTTACAAATTTTATTGATTGTCAAGCTAAACTTTCTTATGTACGTAAAGTTTCTGAACAAGAAGTATCGAAACCTCCTTGACATTCTGTTTTGTTCTTATTTATATTACTATTTATACTGACATTTTCACTGTATTTTTTGCATTTTTAGATTTTTGACCAGATTTGTATTCTATACTTATGTATCTTTTTTATATTGTTATAAGTTTTCTTAGTCATGTATTTTTAAGCTTTCAAAGATGTAATGTGTATGCATTTTTGCTACATCTTCCCCTTCCTTCACCCCCCCCCCTCTGCTTTTTGTTTTTCAATAAAATTTCTATTTTTCAAAACTTAAAAGTTGTTCCCAGGTTTCCTGTTATTGCATCTACCCTATTAGCTATTACCATGTTTCAATCATATAACATCCTATTTAGGGTGCTTCCATATTCATGGTGGACAAAATGGTAACTAGGGTCATCTGTGGTATCTTCCAGGCCACAAACACGATTTTGTGTGTGTTTGCAAAGCTGGGCATTGAAATCACCTATCCATATATTACTAAATCTTCCCTTGCCAACATGACTGGTGAATTTAGCAATCTCTCTTTATAGTGTGACCACCACTGAGTGCATATCCCCCCAAAATTGTTGTTATAATAGTTTTTTAGGAGCCATACTTGACCACTGTCACCCTCAGCCAGTAGGAGATGGAATTGGGAGGATTGGTTGTTCAAATTTCCTTATTTTTATTGGTAAGGTATTTGAGATTAGAGTTAATAAACCCGCTCTCGCTCTACCTGACAACGAAGATATGGCTTTTGTTTGAAATGCGCGGTTTCCATCTAAAAATACATGATCAGTGGCCCATGTCTCCTGTAGACATATAATATCTTGGTTTTGCCAATGTAATTGCCAATATGGATTACCTAACTTTGAGCCAATGCCGGCCACGTGCCAAGAAACTACTTTTACACATCCTTTATTGTCCCCTGACTGTTTGACCACAGTTTTTTCACCCCCTTCGGTGATGACCTGTGATTGTACCAGCCCCCCCATCCTGTCCATTTCCAGCTGAGGGTAGTCAATTGCAGGTTTCTAAGTCTGTCAATGGGGCAAATCTATTCACCAGTATCATCTCACGGTCACCTATATTACTGTCTTTACTATTTCCCGCCATCCCCAACCCCTGGGCTCTCCTAAGCCTATTAATAGAAAGTGTCAAATGACTATAGAAATACTGCAACAGTAGGGCGGAAATCTGGGACCCGGGAAGAGCTTCTTTATAAAGTTGGCCTAAAAGGAACTTAGCTACAAATTAATTGTTAAAATTTACCACCACACAGTCCCCTGGGAATAGTTTTCTAGATGAGCCCACCCACCCCACTCTCCTGGCCATAATTATTTAGTTTGACAAAGACCCACCCCCACCTTCAAGATTGTTTGTTTGCCTGGATAACCAGTGTAGACTTTTTGCCATTAATTGGGTCATTGATTCCCTCTGCCCCTCCCGCAAAACCGGTACATTCGCCAACACTAATACATGGGTGAAGCTACTGGGGGAGGTCTAAAAACTGGGGTGAGTGGATGTCCGGCCCCCACCTAACTTCTGCTAGACTCCGAGCCGCACCCCTCATTGGACCCTCCATAGTGTCAGTTTGACTCTGTGGGTTGGTTATGCTATATGAAACCAACTTCAGTGGTTCCACTAAACTCTTTTGGGGTATAGATGGTTGACGTGGTACAAAGCGAGGGGAAGCTGAAGGTTGCACACACCGAACAGTGTCCAGTGTGGGGGCCAGAGATTTTACAATATATGCGGAGTTAGGATCAGCTTCCCCTTCTTGGTTCCTCCCTTGTACTTGGGAATCGCCCCCCGGATGTTCCAAAGGTTTCGAGCCAGTTACTCCATAGTTATCAAGACGAGAAAGCCTCCCCTCTATCTCTTTTAATTTAAGGAGGAGTGGCTCCAGTAGGAGGGTAACCATGTTCTCCAGCTTTTTCCACATGGCCTCGTCTTTCAACAACAATAAGGGGTGAACAGGAGAAGGAAGGGGCCTGCTATTTTCGGGATCGATAGTCGCCACCGGTTTCATTACTCTGGTGGTTCTTACAAGTTTCTGTTTTTAGCTCCTGCCGCCCTTTCTTCTCTTGACCGGTGATTGAGTTTTTGGCTCAAGTTGGATTTGGAGCTAAGCTTTACTCCTAACTGGTGCAGGAGTTTTATCTAAAGCAGGGGGAGATTCACGGCCCAAAATTACAGGCAGGTCGTGGGGTACGTCTGTAGGAAGAAATGTAGAATCAGTACTCCGTCTACCCTCTCCTAGAGAGCATCTCCCCAGGGCGAATGAGGGCTCCAAAGATAGGCGTGGTTCTGTGAGCTCTATTTCCTGTGAGAGAACATTTGCTGCCCACTTTAGAAATGCGTCTAATGTATTTACTATTGGGCCCACCGCATGATGGATCACTGACAGAATATCGACAGTCAGAATATCGAGGTACAAAAATATCGACACAAAAATATCGATGTCCAGAATATCGAAGTCCTATCTACATAATGGTAAGTACAAAAATATTGAGAGAAAAAAATATCGTTGTCAAAAATATCGTTGTTAAAAATATAGTTTTTTTTAATGTTTAAAAAATAATGTAAAATAAAGTAAATAATACATATAATTAAAAGAAGCATAGTTAAAATTATTTTAAAAGGTTTAAAATTATAACTAATACATAATGTAAAAATAAATTAAACATATATGTATAAAATATAATATATATACTTAATAATATTTATAAATAATTATTTTAATAACTTATAAATTGTTAAAAAACATTAAAAATTATAAATACATATATATTCACATACACCAATAATATAAATAAAAATATAAAAAATATATATAACGAATTAAAAAATTAGAATATTTTTAATCTTTTTAAAATACATTATACACTACATTAACTAAAACAGTAGAGAAAATATTGGATAGCAGAGGGGATAAAATTACTATTCCTACTCCAGAGAGTGCAACAGTAGGGAAAGTGTTGGATAGCGGAAGGGTAAAAATTACTATTCCCACTCCGCAGAGTGCAACAGTAGGGAAAGTGTTGGATAGCATAGGGGTAAAAATTACTATTCCCACTCCAGAGAGTGCAACAGTAGGGAAAGTGTTGGATAGCATAGGGGTAAAAATTACTATTCCCACTCCAGGGAGTGCAACAGTAGGGAAAGTGGTGCATAGCGTAGTGGTAAAAATTACTATTTCCACTCCAGTGAGTGCAACAGTAGAGAAAGTGTTGGATAGCGGAGGGGAAAAAATGACTATTCCCACTCCAGTTAGTGCAACAGTAGGGAAAGTGTTGGATAGCATAGGGGTAAAACTTACTATTCCCACTCCAGAGAGTGCAACAGTAGGGAAAGTGTTGGATAGCATAGGGGTAAAAATTACTATTCCCACTCCAGGGAGTGCAACAGTAGGGAAAGTGGTGCATAGCGTAGTGGTAAAAATTACTATTCCCACTCCAATAAGTGCAACAGTGGGGAAAGTGTTGGATAGCGTAGGGGTAAAAAGTACTATTCCCACTCCAGAGAGTGCAACAGTAGGGTAAGTGTTGGATAGCGAAGGTGTAAAAATTACTATTCCCACTCCAGTGAGTGCAACAGTAGAGAAAGTGTTGGATAGCGGAGGGGAAAAAATGACTATTCCCACTCCAGTTAGTGCAACAGTAGGGAAAGTGTTGGATAGCATAGGGGTAAAAATTACTATTCCCACTCCAGAGAGTGCAACAGTAGGGAAAGTGTTGGATAGCATAGGGGTAAAAATTACTATTCCCACTCCAGGGAGTGCAACAGTAGGGAAAGTGGTGCATAACGTAGTGGTAAAATTACTATTCCCACTCCAATAAGTGCAACAGTGGGGAAAGTGTTGGATAGCGTAGGGGTAAAAATTACTATTCCCACTCCAGAGAGTGCAACAGTAGGGTAAGTGTTGGATAGCGAAGGTGTAAAAATTACTATTCCCACTCCAGTGAGTGCAACAGTAGGGAAAGTGTTGGATAGAGTAGGGGTAAAAATTGCTATTCCCACTCCAGAGAGTGCAACAGTAGGGAAAGTGTTGGATAGCGTAGTGGGAAAAATTACTATTCCCACTCCAATAAGTGCAACAGTGGGGAAAGTGTTGGATAGCGTAGGGGTAAAAATTACTATTCCCACTCCAGAGAGTGCAACAGTAGGGTAAGTGTTGGATAGCGAAGGTGTAAAAATTACTATTCCCACTCCAGTGAGTGCAACAGTAGAGAAAGTGTTGGATAGCGGAGGGGAAAAAATGACTATTCCCACTCCAGTTAGTGCAACAGTAGGGAAAGTGTTGGATAGCATAGGGGTAAAAATTACTATTCCCACTCCAGAGAGTGCAACAGTAGGGAAAGTGTTGGATAGCATAGGGGTAAAAATTACTATTCCCACTCCAGGGAGTGCAACAGTAGGGAAAGTGGTGCATAACGTAGTGGTAAAAATTACTATTCCCACTCCAATAAGTGCAACAGTGGGGAAAGTGTTGGATAGCGTAGGGGTAAAAATTACTATTCCCACTCCAGAGAGTGCAACAGTAGGGTAAGTGTTGGATAGCGAAGGTGTAAAAATTACTATTCCCACTCCAGTGAGTGCAACAGTAGGGAAAGTGTTGGATAGAGTAGGGGTAAAAATTGCTATTCCCACTCCAGAGAGTGCAACAGTAGGGAAAGTGTTGGATAGCGTAGTGGGAAAAATTACTATTCCCACTCCAATAAGTGCAACAGTGGGGAAAGTGTTGGATAGCGTAGGGGTAAAAATTACTATTCCCACTCCAGAGAGTGCAACAGTAGGGTAAGTGTTGGATAGCGAAGGTGTAAAAATTACTATTCCCACTCCAGTGAGTGCAACAGTAGGGAAAGTGTTGGATAGAGTAGGGGTAAAAATTGCTATTCCCACTCCAGAGAGTGCAACAGTAGGGAAAGTGTTGGATAGCGAAGGGGTAAAAATTACTATTCCCACTCCAGTGAGTGCAACAGTAGGGAAAGTGTTGGATAGCGTAGGGGTAAAAATTACTATTCCTACTCCAGAGTGCGCAACAGTAGGGAAAGTGTTGGATAGGGAAGGGGTTAAAATTACTATTCCCACTCCAGAGAGTGCAACAGTAGGGAAAGTGTTGGATAGCGTAGGGGTAAAAATTACTATTCCCACTCCAGAGAGTGTAACTGTAGGGAAAGTGTAAGATAGCAGAGGGTTAAAATTAACATACTTATCAATTAGATAATTTTTTAATTAAATAACCAATTAATGATTACTTATTAATAAATTATTTATAAATAACAAATAAAAATTAATAATTACTTCATTATAATTAAATTACTTCCCACTCCATTCCCCTATAAACCCACAACCCGCCCCTAAAAAAATAACACAATTAATTTAATTATCAATTAATCTATTAATAAAAATTAATTGCCAATTAATAATTAATTAACAATAAATTAATTCTCAATACCAATAAATAAAAATTAATAATTACTTTATTAAAATTAAATTACTTCCCACCCTATTTGCCTATAAACCCACAACCCGCTCCTAAAAAAAATAACACAATGAATATAATTATCAATTAATCAAATAAAAATTAATTGCCAATTAATAATTAATTAACAATAAATTAATTATCAATACCAATAAATAAAAATGAATGATTACTTTATTATAATTAAATTACTTCCCACCCTATTCCCCTAAAAACCCACAACTCGCTACGGAATAAAAACACAAAATTTAATTAAAAATAATTAATAATTTCTGAAAATTATTATTAAATTTACTATATTTAAATTACTTCCCACGCTATTCCCCTATAAACCCACAACCCGCTACGGAACTAAAACGCAAAATTTACTTTAAAAAAAATTAATAACTTAAAATTAAACTTAAAATTTAATACATAGATTTAAAAAAATATACAATGCTTAACAAAAAATATACATTTAAAATACATACTAAAGTACATAACACTAATATAAACATCGATATTATTAACAACGATATTTTTACAAACGATATTACTGACTTTGATATTAACAAAAACAATATTTCTTACCTTCATGTCGATATTCTGGTCACTGATCTTCTTGATGTCGATATTCAGTCCCTTCGATATTTCCAACTCGATATTTTTATACTACGAAAATAAAAACTCGATATTATATCTGTGCAGCCACATGATCAGTTATGGCTTTCCGCTTAATCATTCCTGGAGCAGTTGTTTATTCCTGTATCGAGGGTAAAAGAACTTTTGGCTGTTCCACTTCTCAGAGGGGGGCCCCAGCCCAGCCTCTTCCAGGCTCAGACGGGCGTGAACGGGCCTGCCCTCGGCCCGGGCGCATCCCCACGCCGCGGACCGGCGTTGCGCTATTTAGCGCGTAGGTCAGGCGCAGGGGCTAGCGAGATATGGAGTCCCCAGCGGTGCCTCCAGGAAGTGAGCACGGCTTCCCCCCGCAGCAGCAGACAGAACAAGAACAGCAATGGCAGGTTTGGAGTCAGTTTCTCCTAGAAATAAAGAAATGCTCATAGGACCTGATTACGGGTTTGGCGGTGCAAAGACAGCTATTTCTCGTGTCTGGCGGGCTTTTTTTTGACGTTCCCACAGTGGTGCCCTGAAAATGGGCACCGCAATGGGAACGGAAAAAACAGTTCCTGCACGGCATGGACTTTAAAGTCCTTGCCGGGCAGGTACTGGGGTGCATGTACACAGGGGGGCACATGCTGTGCCCCCTGCATGCACCCCATGCCACATAGGCACAAGGGGGGCCGGTAGGGGTTTCCTCTTCTCCACGGTTTCCATTAAGGAGGAACCAACATGAAAACAGTGGCGGAGAAGAAACTTAAAATTAAGCTTGTTGAGGTCATGGCGGGCCCGCCAAGCATATTGCTGCCTCCTGACCGCCGCAACACCGCCAGGGAACGGCGGTTCCCTGACGGCTGTAGAGGGGAATTGCCCTCACGCTATCATGACAATCCGGTTTGTATTCATTCTGTACACCTGAGTTTATAATTGGATAATCAGGACTACAAGCCCCAGAATGCAAAGCAAAAAAAATGGACTGAATGATTCACTCAGCATGGCCCTGGGAAACCTGAGAGCTTTAAAACCGAACTGTATCTGTAGGCGTGGGTGGCACACTGGCCGTGCCCAGAAGACTCAGCTCAGCCACAGGGTCCAAACATGGCTGTGAGATTGGCAACGGGTGGAAGGGGCTGTTGTATGTCACCAGCACCAATCAGGAGCACTGCTTGTAGCAAGTGGAAGCCATGAAGTCGGCGCTCCTTGTAATCGCACGTCACGAGCTTGGGAGTCAGTGGCTTTCACTCACACCAGCAGCGGCAACGTCGGAGGTTTTCACAGGGACGTTCTGAACTCTTGGCGCTATTTTCGGTGTTTTCAGGGAATTTGGCAGTACCCCAAGATGAGGAAGTGAAGGTGAGGGAGGGACAGGCACATCAGAAATTGGCTACAGGCGGAGGGGAAACCTCTTCAATCGCACGAGAGCGCCAGGCCAGGCACGTGAAGTGAAAAGGAGTCCTTTATTTAGCTTTTGAAACAACGTCAACATCTTCCATACACTAAGCGAAGCCGTGTGCTTGCTGGCATTCTGGCGTCTGGCAAAACAGAGTGGCGGCAAACAAAGTGTGCCACGTGGTGCAAGCGGCTTGTGAGAGCTGACACCGACAGTGTGATTCAGGGGCCAAGCAGAGCTGTAAGCCGAGTGTACATTGGGGTGTAAACAGGAGAGGGCAGGGCAGACTCTAAGCAGGGTCATAACTTAAGAGTGGATACCAAAGTGTAAGCAAGGCGTTGAGTTGTGAGGATATGTGCAAGGTGGTGAACTGAGAGTGCACACCACGGTGTAAGCAAGGCGTTCAGTTGTGCGGATATGTGCAGGGTGGTGAACTGAAAGTGCACACCAGGGTGTAAGCAAGGCGTTGAGTTGTGAGCATATGTGTAGGGTGGTGAACTGAAAGTGCACACCAGGGTGTAAGCAAGGTGTTGAGTTGTGAGTATATGTGTAGGGTGGTGAACTGAAAGTGCACACCAGGGTGTAAGCAGGGAGGTAAGACTATATCAGGATGTAAACAGGACAGTGAGCTGAGTGAACGTCTGTATGCAAGGAGGGCAGTGAGATGAGAGTGCACGTCGGAAACAGAAGCAGGGTACTCGCCTATTAGTGATGTTTGAGAGCCATTCAGCCAGCAATTTATGCTTAGCTTGACATTATAAGGGACAAACCATTATGCTCAAATAAAAAGGGGCTGTATATGTTACTCCAGGCACACACACTCTCATTCAGTCTGCTGACGGGAAGCTAAAAAATAACACTGAGGAAAAACAACGGAGTGTGGGGGCAGAGGACTGCCAAACGAAACAGCTTATCACAGAAACAGGAAAGACATTGAGAGCGTGCGGGCCAATAAAGAACAAACAAACAAAAGCAAGGTACGAAATAAAACTTACTAAGGAGTGCGCAAAAAAGAACAAGCATTGGTAATGCATCGGTTTCGCCTATGTGAATAATAATAATGCTTTACAAACAGGGCCTTGAAACTTATTTAACTACCATATGTTTCATTATATAAAATGTATCAATAAATAAATAATGGCACGATGAGGAAATAGAAGAAAGATGAAAGAGAATGAAAGAAAGGAAGAAAGAAAGATAGATAGAAAGAAAGAGATGAAGAAAGAATGAAAGAAAGAAAGCCAGAAAGAAAGAAAGAGAGGAAGAAAGAAAGATAGAAAGAAAGAAAGCAATAGAAAGAAAGAAAGCAAGAAAGAAAGATAGAAAGAAAGAATTAGAGGAAGGAAGAAAGAAAGAAAGAAGGCAAGAAAGAAAAAGAAAGAGAGAAAGAAAGAAAAAAGAAAAAAAGAAAAAGAAAGAGAGGGAGAAAGAAAGATAGAAAGAAAGCAAGCAAGAAAGAGAAAGAAAGAAAGAGAGGAAGAAAGAAAGAGAGAAAGAAAGAAAGAAAGTATTAAAATGGAGTGATGAGCGACAATACATATTGAGTGCTCTGTGGGCCAATGTCTTAAGTCTCTGCGCTTTAGATGTCAAAAGAGGAACCTTCATAGAATCAAGAAATGCAGACTAGTGGTCATCTTTAAAGAAAATAAATAAACACCAAGGCTCAAAGATTATTCATAATTTTTTACCTTAGCATAAAATGGAAACAAGTCATTTTTAGGACTCGCCTGAGCCAGCGCGCATGCGCTGCCCTGCGAGGCTTTTAGTAAGGGCTTTAAACTTTGAACACACGCTCGTGCGTGTGCTTTTTTTTTTCATCCCCCGCTATTGGCCTTTGCATGCGTCTTTCTAAGAAAGACAGCACGCAATTGGTCCAAGGCGGGTGCATGTCCCGCCTTCTCTGTCCCCTGGCCTAGGGTGCTCGGGAGCGAGCAGCAGTGGGGCCGGATGCCAGCTGCATACCTGACATTCCTCGCAGTGCGCGCGCACCGCGCTTGTTAATTAGCGCGTTCGCCGAGCTTGTTTGATTTTACCTCTTCCTCCTTCCCTCAATACGCATGCGCCACGTTGTGCGGCCGTCGCTCCCTGTGCTGTCCATCCCTCTGTGTCGCCCTGTCTCTTTATCTGGCGCCGTTCTCACAGGTACCCGACTCGCTGCATGTCTCTTCAACTCTATGTCTCTCCATCAGATTCAGCCTGTTTCTCTGTGTCGCCATGTGCGTCTCGTGGTTATTAACCCCCTGTCTCTTTTGAACAGGGTACCACTGACTTTTCCACTGAGTGCCACTGTGATCCGCCCCGTCTCCCTGTGTCACCGTGGCCAGCTCCTCTGTTTTGTTTAACCACTTTCTCTCTATCTTTCCCAGTCTCCCTATCAATCTCGGCCTCTTTCCTGTCATTTGTCACGTTCCATGCCTCTTTGCTTCATGCAGACCTCCCCACCTCTGCTCCCCTGTCGTACTCCCTCTTGCAAAAATGCACGCACGCGCACGCTCGCACTCTTTCTCACGCTGTCCCTTTCGCTCTCCATCACTCGAGTTTCTCTCATTCCTTCATCCCAGACCTCCCCTGCCCCGACTCCTACACACGCCACGGCTTCACAGGCTTTCGGGCCCCTTCTCACTCTGCCAACCCTTTGATAGATGTTGCCTCTTAGGGTCTCTGAGTAACAACTTTTCGCTCCCACCCTACCTGTCTTGTCCCGTCCCATATCTTTTTGTGCGTGTTATTTTTTATTTATAGGGAGGGGCGCGTGTCGAAGGCTTCCTCCACAGTAACAAACACCTTCACTGCTGTTTCACTCATCCTCTCCACCCCTTCCCCCACATGGCGCACCTCGTGTGCCCCTACAGCGCTTTGGCCCACCTCACCATTTTCGGAGCCGGTGGAGGTCTCGCAGTCAGAGATGACCTGCTGGGTCTTCCGCTGCTTCCTCCTGGACATCTCCCTCCCGTGGGTGTCCGCTCTCGTCGCACCCAGGGTGCCCCCCCCCGGATGCAGTGGGTGCTGCCTGAGGCATCGGGTCGCGTTCGGTGACGGACCGCCCAATGGATCATTCATAGCCCGCCCCACCCTGTTCTCCTTATCTGAGAAATCCCTTCTCTTGAATGGCCTCGTCCCCCGCCCCCTCCCTCCTTTAACCCTGTAACTAGACCCGTCGCTGCCTCTTCCTTAGCTGCCTAAATTAGTGCCCCCCCCCTCCGCTCCCCCGGCGCGCTTTTGTCTCCCTCTAACCCTAATCAGTGTGTATGCGTTTGTTTTAGGACTACCCAGCCTTGCCCACAGGGCCCGTCGCCTCCCCCTGGGACCCCGACACCACCCACCATTACCTGCTTCAACAACATCCTGCTCCTGATCTCTGCCCCCCACCAGTCCGCCACCTCCAAAGTGAGCCTCCCGCAGTCCGGGAAACAATCTCCCCTTACAAGCGTCACCCCTGTACCCAGCCCTCATGCACCTCCTCCCGTGCCATGTGACCTTCCCCACATCCCCCACCTATCCAAATTCGCGCCCAACTCCCCACACCCCACCCGCTGACCCCGCTCATTGAACCCTCTGTAGCCCTCCTAACTCCTCACAACTAGCCCCCTGTTAGTGTGCTGAGCCCGGCAAAACATCGATCCTCTCTGAATAGCGACCAAATTGCCGCCCTGCCATTTCCCAGCATTTGTCCCCACCTAACCTGCATTGACAAGAGGGTGTGCCATCCTCCATGCGTGCCGCTGCAAGGTCCGCAAGGTGGCACTGGGCCCAGCCTCGGCTGCAGCTGCACCCATCCGCTCCGCGGAACTGCACATACTCTCTGCCCAACTATCCCAGCTCCCCCCGCTACGCTCCATGCCCTGTCACCTCTGAGGGCAACAGTCTGCTCTGTACCACCTGCACCAACAACCCTCGGCCCTCCCCACATTTTCCACTGCAAACACCCCTTCACCCCTCCCCAGACAGCACCCGACCCCAACCGGCCTCAGAAGGATGAAAGGCTGAGGGCATGAAGACTACATAACTCATGCATACGTCCCCTCCTGCAAACCCCCCCGCCCTCTTTCCGTTGATCTTGAGCACCGCTGCTTCCCAACCGTGTCCAGGCCCCACCCTTCCCCACGGCAGCAAAAGGTCCCTTAGTGTTCAGGCCCACCTTTGGTGCAAGCCTGGGTGAACTGTTTCCTGCTCCAAGAACTCCACCTCTTCCTGTTGGTAGTCAGCTGAGAGTGCGGCAAGTATCGTATAGAAGAACTTGCTTTCCCCTTCTGCACTCGCCCGGCTTCGGTATGCCATATAGCGCTTGTGGTGTAAGCCCGCGCAGATACATGGTAAGCGTTAACTGCCAAGTTTCTACATTGCCCATGAAATGCCTTGGAGGCGAAGGGACGCTTACACTCTCGGTTTGAGATCTAAACTGTTTCTGTGCAAAATTACTCGCGTCCCTTCTCCAACCACGATCATTCTGAGAAGCAAAACATCACCATGTAGCTTTGACCATTTGCTGTGTTTATGGAACTTGCATTGCTCACTCTGAACGCAGTCCTGTCCATCTAATTGTTCCTTTGAAAATTAGCAGAGAAAGGAAATGGGTAGATCTCAGAAGAACGATATGCACAGGATTGCGGTGCTAGTGGAGAGTGTAGAGCAGCTCCCCGACTTGAAGATCGCTTTACAGGAGCTCAAGTTACATTACACAAGGTCACGTTCATTTCTATGTTTCTTGAAGCTCGGGGAATTGAGGAGAACTTGAACTCCCAATCCTACAGAGGGCAGCTCTGGCTGTCTTGCTACATACTCTCACGTAATAATTTCGGGCTCAGGCAAATGGAGCAGGCAGCAACGTTCTCAGACCTGTGGGAAAATAACACGCAGTATTGAATAAAAAATTTTTTAAAAAGCATTTGCAATGCAATAGTGGTGGCCTACAGCTCTCTGGCCAGAGAACATCTTTCTTATCCCTTCCTCTACCTCACCCCTTCCCTCCTTCCCACCCCACCAAGGAGGCCCCCAGTGTGAATTACCATCTTTTCAGAGTCATCGGTGTGTTTGTGTATGTTAAACCCCACAGTGTGGTTTTATGACCAGAAAAAGTACGACAGGGTAAGTCCCCATTCCGTAAAGCTGACCTCTAATTGCATGGTACTGGGTTGGATTTACCGACCGGTAACAGTAAAATCACATGTACTTTTACCGTGCCCCTGGAATCGTACAGCCCAGAATGAGGGCCATGGTGGTGTGCATTGGTTGGTCCTTGTCTGCTATTGTCTATTTGTCTCAGGTTGCCCTGTACTGCGCAATGTCTGTAGTTGTTTGGTATTGTCATCTGATCTCTGGTTGTCTCGTAAAGTCCTTTGTTTTCTGTAAGTGGCGGATTGTTTTTTCATCTGGCAATGCCCGTTTGCCACTGACTCGCTCACTCTCTCTCACTGACTGACTGACTCTCTCACTGACTGACTGACTCTCTCACTGACTGACTCACTCTGTCACTGACTGACTCTCACTCTCTTCCTTACTGTCTGACTCTCTCTCACTGACTGACTCTGACTCTCTCTCTCACTGACTAACTCTCTCACTAACTGACTGACTCTCTCACTGACTGACTGACTTTCTCTTTCTCACTGACTGACTGACTCACTCTCTCTCTCACTGACTGACTCACTCTCTCTCACTGACTGACTCTCTCACTGACTGACTCTCACTGACTGACTGACTCTCTCACTCTCTCTCTCTCACTCACTGACTGACTCTCTCTCTCTCTCACTGACTGACTCTCTCACTGACTGACTCTCTGACTCTCTCTCTCACTGACTGACTGACTCTCTCTCACTGACTGGCTGACTGACTAACTCTCTCACTGACTCTCTCACTCTCTCTCACTAACTAACTAACTCTCTCACTGACTGACTAACTAACTGACTCTCTCACTGACTGTTATACAGGTACTATTTCCCAACCTTCACCCTCCTATTATTTATGCCCCCCCATAACAAAAAAAACCATAACAAGCCACCATTGGGACAGGCAGATAGAAGTTGCCAGCATTGAAAGGACAAAATAAAACTCAAGACATTATTTATTGTTAATACTTTTTTAATATGGTCGTTCAGTTGTACATAATGCTTTCTTGGTCATTTATAAGGTAACAAAAATGCTTCTGACACTTCTTTATTATAACTTTTCAGCATGCTGCAGACTTCTGTACTGCACAGCTTAAAGACATAGGCAAAGTCAATATCTCTGGCTAAACACATAAGGTACCTAAGGCGAGACCTATTGGCTATGCCAATGCTTGTTAGTTTTAAGATTGTCACGACATGTCACGATCTGACATGGCGATATTGATGCTCTGAGTTCACTTCCAGTCACACTGGGTGTACAGGGAACAATGCCTGAGGTTTTGTCTTTGGGGTTGCCACTTTCAGGTACAGGTTCTAGTACAACTCAAAAGCTTGAGAATTTACACCTACTTGGAGAACTGGTTGCTCCAGAGAGCATCGAAGGAGGAAGCACTTCTGGGATGGGAAACAATTCAGGAGTGACTGCGCGAACCTGGACTTTTGATAAATATGTAAAAATGTCAGATTATTCCAGCACACAGCACAATCCCAGACTGATTTGGGGTGGTCTTTCTCCTGACGAAGAGGGCAGAGGATTGAGACGTATGTGACACGTGCAATAACTGGGATAAGCCCCGGTCACTTACTGGTAATCTTCATTAACTTCAGCCTGTGACACCCTCGCCACAGTCATTGCAAACCACCCACTCTCCCCATGATTATCAGTAAGTAATCCAGCCATTTATCTTTATTGACGTGGACCTAAAAGCAGAAGCGCGCACAAATACCACTGATTAAAAAGCTGAAGTCATGCAGTTTTTTTTGTTTTTTTATTTAAAGATTCTTTTTATTAAACATGAAAAACAAGTTTCTGATCATCATCAATTACATGTTAGCAGTACAGGATAAACATTATTACAGGCATCCCAAAACATGACGAATATCTCTGACAATTACTGGCTGGTATTATCCGTACAATCTATGGACATATGAACGTCCCGTCTCTTGGCAATGGTTAAAGCAGCCCCTATGGCACTGTCCGCTGGCCTCTGTATTGCGCCCACAAGTCATGCAGTTTTATACCCTCGAAAGACATTTTAAACACTGGAAAATATGCCTCTCTTCGGTTACTTGTTGCACTTATCGATCTAAACTATAAACCATAAGTATGTGCTTTCTGTAACCATTATTTGAACCAAAAAGCACAATGAAGCATAATTAATTTCCATTAGTAAAGCATATTCTCGCTGGGCAGTGTCATGTAATTAATATCTGTGTTATGAGCATGCGCAGTAGCAAAGGTTTTGATCCTGCTAGGGAAGATTAGTGTCCCCTGTTCTCGAAGTATAAACTGACACACCATATGTTCTTCATATATAGGAAGCTGTCTATTTTGGAGGTCCTAGTAAAACACCGTATGGATGTGTGATGTTTAAGGGTGGTGATGGTTTTTTAGGGTTCACAGATGGGTGGAGTTTGGGTATGGAGAGGGGTTTTAAAGGGTTAGGGATGGGAGGCTTTTGGCTTAGAAAGGAGTTTATAGGGTTCAGAAATGGGTGGAGTTTAGAGGTAGTGAGGGGTTTTACCGTTCAGGGATGGGTGAAGGTTAGGGCAGGGGCGGCTCCTCCGCTAAAGCAAAGGAGCGTCACCACACCGCTCGCAGAGCAGAATTATTTTTTTAAATAAAATGATAATCTCGCTATTATCATTTTATTTTTCTTTGCTACGGGGCTGAGTTAGGGTGGGGCTGGGTCACAGGGGTACTGGTTTGCACACTCCAAGTGTGCATGACTGCTTGGCTGGCCGTCTTGGGCCGGCCAAAAATGTATGTGCAATTTGCCTCATCCCCACAAGGCATAGCCTGGTGAGGAACAGGCCGAGGCTCCCTGTCCCCACCTGAGCACCGAACCACGGCGCTCAGACCAATCACAACGCTGCATTGCAGCATTGTGATTGGCTATGGGGAGCTTGGGTGCTTCCTGGTTCTGGCCCGCCAAGAAGAGCGGCAACACAATGGAGAGACGGTAGCTGTTTAAAAGTTAAGTGTATTTTTTTTCTTGAAACCCCTCCCTCCCGCCCTGCCAGCCGCACTAGGTTAGGGGGAGAAAGAGATTTTAGGGTACAGGAATGGGTGCAACTATTGCATTTACACATTAAAAAATAGGCATGCAAAAATCAATTTTGGAAACAGAGACATTCTATGAACTGGTTTCTATGAAATGGTGAATGCCATTCATTCTGAAAATTCCCATTTAACAGCTTAGGTGAAATGGTTTCTCGGTAATGTTATTCCATTAAATTGTTTTTCTATGAAATCACATACAACTACAAGGAGGAAGAAGTAAGCATTATGGTGCTAGGCCTGTCACTAGACCTTCCATGTCATGCCTCTGTGGCCCTTGCCCCACCAACCCCATACATTCAATGCCCCACGAGCACCAGCCTGTCAGCTCCTGCCCACTCCATCCACAGTGTTTGCAGATTGCCTGTCTCTGCTTCCTATGGATCTGCGGTCCCCACGCAAGGCTTCCGGTCTCAATGCCCATCTTGGGGGCGGGTCCAATTAAAAGCAAACACAAGACAGGCAGCACTTGCTGGCCTGTCGGGACTCCACAAGGGAGAAAGCCAAATGCTGGAGTTCCTGTAATCTGCAGCACAAGCCCCTCCTTGGACTTGCACTTCTGAATCTTCTCAGCACTCTTCCAACTCCGAGCCTACGAAGAAAGAAATGAACATGGGGTCTGATTCCCAAACTGCACAGTGTACTATGAAGTGCTATTCACAAACTGCATGTGGAGTTTACACCTCCTCATTACCAATACGTATGTGTGTGGAATTTCCCAGTCCAGGCTGCAGAGTCTCCGTACACGTAAGTATACGTTTTAGTAGTAAATGTGGGAGAGACTGAAGAAAATGGTGGACACAGAGGGCTGACTTATTAAGGGGATGAGAGTAGTGAGAAACAGGGAGGATTTAGGGAGAGTCATGGAGGGGTTTAGGAAACCAGAGTAAATCGATTGCTTTAAACAGGGGGCGGTAACATTTTGCCTACACTTGCAGTGGTAGGCCTGAGACATGTTTTTGAAGTGCTACTTTAGTGGGTGCTACTTTAGTGGGTGGCACAGAGAGTGCTGCTAGCCCACTATTTACTAGGGAGTAAATTAAATTTGCCAATTAGGTTTAAGTCAAATGCACAATGTTTTAGGGAGTGAGCAGAAGCACTTTACCACTGGTTAGCAAGGAAAAAGTGCAGAGTCCTAAAGCCAACATATATAGGTTCAGCAACAGAAGACATAAAGCTAGGGTTGACCCTACAAAAAGGGCCAGCTCCAACAGCTCTTTTTCCGTCCTGTTAGGCCTGTCGGCCTTAGGGTGGTCTTCTCCCAAATGTTTTGCCTACTTACCTCCAATTATTGCTGGATTTTTGCTTTTGTTGGCCTTAGAACTCTGTGCACTTTACCACTGCTAACCAGTGCTAAAGTGCTTGTGCTTACTCCGCTCAACATGGTTTGATTGGCATAGTTCATTTACTTGTAAGTCCGTTGTAGAGTGGTATACCATATACCCGGGCCTGTAAATTAAATGCTACCAGTGTACCTGTAGCACTTATTGTGCCACCCACCTAAGTAGCACTCTAAAACTTGTCCAAGGCCTGCCATTGCAGCCTGAAAGCAGTGTCACACTGCCATGTTGATGTGGCATTTAAGCCCCCTTGACAAACCTTAAACTCCCGTTTTATTACATATAAGTCACCCCTAAGGTAGGCCCTAGGTAGCCCAAAAGGCAGGGTTCTCTGTAATTAAAAGTTTGGAAATGTACTTTTAAGTTTTACATGTCCTGGTAGTGAAAAACGACCAAATTAATTTTTTACTACTGTGAGGCCTACCCCCCAGTGGGATAACATTGATGATTCCTTATTGTCTTTAATACACTGTCATTCCTAATTGAGAGGAGATTGGTAGGTCATGTTTGGTACCTATGGAATTGTAATGATAAATCCTCTTTAATGGTAACATTGGATTTTTCATTATACTTTTGAAAATGCCACTTTTAGAAAGTTGTGTTTTCCTGTCCTATTGCCCTTTGTGCCTGCAGCCTGTCGTGGGTCACAATAATGGGTGCAGCTGACAGACTCTGTGAATTCCTCCCAGACAGTCACACAATAGAGGAATTAGGTATGACTCAATGGGCCATCAACTGGCGGGATGGGGGCAGAGTTGAGCACAGCCCCACTTACAGCTTGTCCTGTCTCCACACAAAAAGCTTAACAACCCTGTATTGTCACTGCAGTCAGCTTAGAGCCAGGGCAGGGGAGTTAGGGAATTCCATGCACTTCAATGTACCTTTGCAGAAGCTTCTCCCACCTTCCAGGAGAAGGGCACCAGGGTTAAAAATAGGACCTTCAGACACACTATTCAGTTCACTACTGGACCTGCTGAAGGACTCTCAGAGGACTGCCTGATGCTGAGACCTGCTGCGCACTCTGCCAGACTGCTGCTGCACCTGGAAGGACTGCTTTGCTGCCTGGAGCCTGCCTTGAACCCTCAGAGGTCAGCCCTGCATCTACATCTTCACCTAGGACTACCAGAAGTGACTCCAAGGGCTAGTTTGTTGGCCTCCTGTTCAGAGCCACAGGGACATAACCGGCTCCCACCATCTTGAACCCGCACCTGGACCCAGCCAGAGTGAGTCCTGAACCCCAAAAAGGTCTCCATCCACTCCTAGACCCTTGGTTGTGGTGCTAAGGGTGCCCAGATGGCCCATTTCCAAAACTGTACAGACAAAATTTGGCCGAACAGTGCTCTGGCTTTAGGAGGGGGCTGAAGACCTGGCTTTTTGATGAATAACTTCTGTCTTTCAGGTCTCAGCAATTGGAATAGTGACTAGCGCCAGGACACCTCCGGGTAATCGCGCGCTTTAGAAATCGTCATAACATAACATAACTCTGAGAACCAGGAGGAGACCGGAACCAACCTGCTCGCCTATCCGCCCAGGGGGCATCGCTGGTCGGATTGACTTCGTGGCTTCTCCCGCTAGGTTCTTCTTCACAATAGCAAATCCATTTCAGCGGTCCTTCGCCAGAGGGGTATCCGACCATGTGAAATTGTCTTAGGCTACAGCCTTCTGCTTCATCCTGCTGGAGATTTTTGACTTCCATTTCCTCGACTAAATCCGGAGGTAAAAATCTTCACTGTGGCTTCGTTCCACGCCCACCCGAAGATGACGCTCCCTCCTCGTACACCCCTGCAATGCATGGCCCACTTAACTGCTACCTACTCAGACATTTTTCTCTCAAAATGTTTCCAAGTCAGAAGGTAAGCACTCCACTTCTTGTATCCGAACCACTCCTTCGCAGTCGGACTTAACTTTCGACTTTGATTAGGTTTTGCGCAACCAGATGTCTGTGGTTGGTACTTTGATCTTTAGGCACTATTTTGAACATTAAAATTTAAAACTTCATAACTTCTGTTCTACTGACTGGATGTTTGTTGTTTTGGTGTCAACTAATTTATAAAAATGTACTCTATTTTTCTAAATTGGTTTGGGATTTTCCTTGTGCTGTGTTTTCACTTTAGTGCTGTGTGTGTGTTGCATAGATACTTTACAATTTGCCTCTAACTTAAGCCTGACTGCTTTTTGTGCCAATCTACCCAGGATTGAGCATAGGTTAATTGAGTGACTTTTTGTGGTTCACCCTGCAAGGGATTGTGGCTGTTGCTTGACCAGGGCTCACTCACCAGTCAACCAACAACTCAATTTCACGCACATCCCAACCATACTCAGCTACACACCCTCAATACATATCTTGAAAAAACAATCCCTATCATCTGTCACCCTCTCTAACCACCCTCCACTCCCCTCCAGACATTTAAAAAGGTTCCAGAAGTCCTGCCAACATTCCTCACCGCTATTGGAATCCCCATTGCTTTCTTAACCAAATATTAACAAAAAAAAATACAGAGTATTCTTCTACACTCTCCGTCATCCTTTGGTTCTTCTCTTCGCAAGGATGAAGACCATCTTGTACGAAGACTGTAATGCCTAGAATGTCCTCAGAATGCCAGAGAGGCCATCTTTTTTTCCAATGTCTTTTTATTGGCATCTTGCAGTCAAACAGTCATTACATATAGAAGAGAACTTAATCAGAGAGGCCACATTCATGACTAGAATGCCCACAATATGCCAAGGAGAGTCACCCCATGCCAAGGCCACCATAATCCTTAGAATGCCCACTACAGATTTACTGTCACCTCAATCTCCCAGTGCCCCTCTCATCCGGACCTTTCTCTCATTTCATCCCCCAATTTCTCTGTTACGTTCACCTCCAGCCTATCTCTTTCTCCTGAATTTCTACCTCTCTCTCTTACCTCCCTCTTGCTGTTTCCTTGTCTTCACTTAAAACTACTGCTCTTGACGCACTGGTCATCCGACTTCTTTCTATGCTTACCACCTCACCATTTGTCTTTCTACCTTCTCGTTTTCATTTCCCTCTCTCCTTTTCAATGGTCTTCTTTCGCTCTCCATTAAACTCTCCCCATATATTATCATGTTTGTCCTCAATCCATCCTTTTGATCTGCTTGTCTGCCTTTGTGTGTACTTTGATTTATTTTCCATTCTTCCTTGCTATCTTTATTTCTCTTATATTCTGTCTTTCATTTTTTCTGTCCCTTCTTTCTTCACGCCTTTTCTTCTTTCTTTTTCTTTCTTTCTTCCACTGTTGCTTTTACTTTCTTTAATTCTTTTTTCTTGATCTTTATTTATTCTTTCTTTTTCTGTCTGGTTTGTTTCATCTTTTAATCCCCTTCGTCCACTTTCCCACCTTTCCCTTCATTTCTATCTGCTCTTCTTTACCATGTCTTCATGTTTGTCTCTTTCTTTCTTTTTCTATTGTCCCCTATGCCTTTCTCCCACTATCCTTTCTATGTTGTTGTTTACTTTATATTTATTATCCCTCCTTCTATTTCTCTCTCTTTCTTTCATTCTTTGTTTCTTCTCCTATATCCTTTTTCTTTTTCCTCTCATTTGTTTCTTTCTCATTCCTTTGTCTTTCCTTTTCTCTTTCATCCTCCCTTATTTCATCCTCATTTCTTTCTTTCCCTTTTCTAGCCTTTCTTTCACTGTCTTCTCTACTTTTTATCTTCTCCTCTCTTTCCCATTTTCTTATTTCAACTCTTACTTTCATCTATCTATTACTTCTTTTCACCATTTGATTCTCTCATTCTTTCATATAATATTTCTTTCTTTCTCTCTTTCTTTCATCTTTGCTTTTTTCATGTTTCTTACCCCTTTCTTTTAGTCTCCCCTTACTTTGTTATAGTCTTTCTTTTCAGATTATTTCTTTCTTCTTCTCTTTCTCTCTTCTCATCTTTGTTCTTACTTCCCCTCTTTGTTTCTTTCTCGTTCTGTATTTCCTTCTCCCCTCTTTCTTTCTCTTCACCTTTATTTCTTCCTCTATCTGTCAGAATGTTAAAATGGACCACACTAACCTGAGTGTACTGCTATCCAGATCCCGCAGGCGCACTGTAGATCCACCAGTGCTTTTCTTGTCTGTGCCCTTTACCACAATTATATCTTTTCTTGTCTGTGCCCTTTACCACAATTACACAAGTGAAGTGAGGGGAAGGGTAATGGGAGACGACTAAGAGAGATATGCCTTTGGTGCACCTGACCTCCTTTTTTGGGTATTAATCAAGAATCAATTTATGTACACTTGTGTATCCCTCAACAATATGTCATCTGATGTTTTCCTCAGTGTGTCAGCTGGTTGTGGGCTATATGAACAAGAATGAAAGCCCAGATGTAACTATCCAGTGGTTCTCTGGTTCCTACCTTCCCACCTTAGATGTACGATTACTGTTACAACATTTATGTGGTATCCCTGGTGATGAAATCTGTCATTGTTTCTCTATATACAAGGATAATGGTGTGTATGAACGGGTGTTTATCATTGACCATAAGACAATCAGCTAGCTCTCAGTTGAGCATATGCTATGCAATGAGTTAGTCTGAACAAACATGCAAACCTTCATACCTCAGTCCATGCTGTCACCGATAGCCATGGTCAGGCATTGATCCAAATGGAAGACAGACTATTGCTCCAACCTCTGAGTCAACAGAATGTAAATTATAGATCTGTCTCACTTAGTTTGTACTTCTGTTTTCAGAACCTGTTGTGTGTTGTAGGGTAAGAGTACAGCCTCTATGCACAAAATACCACCACTATGTTCTAGCAAGAGCTGTGGATGGAGTTGCTGGGACTACATTGTTTAGGGTAACTTATACTTTTGTAGTAAATTTTACTCTGAACTTGTGAATATTGAAAAATAGTAAACTTATTCAAAAGTGTTAATTACTCAAAAGTGTAAGTTACCTTTGTGTATCAGGTCGATAGTTGTTAGCTTAGACAGAGAAAGAGAATAAGCAAGCTTGCTGGCGGTAATTACCACTTTTGAGTAAGTTTACTACTTTTCTGTATTCACAAGTTCAGAGTAAAATTTACTACAAAAGTATAAGTTACATGGCTCCACCCCCTCCCATTTCGAAAGGGCAATGTAAACCTTTTGCCAGGCCTAAACCTTCCTTTTTAATATTATAAGCAGGGCCACTGGAATGATGTGATTATTCGGCTGTGGCGTTTTTTGCATAACTGTAGAATTGCTGCATTTGCCATGTAATCCATCACTGCTGCATAATCTTCAAATTTTTGCAAAACAACCTTTGTTTCTAGCACAAATGGTTACTAAAAACGCAGCAACCTATGCAAAGGGAAGGCCCATTTCAGAGGTTGACTGGTCACCTTTCTGTTGCTTATTGCTATATTTCGGTGTTAAACTGGTACTAATGAGGTGCAACCAATGTGATAACAAGTGTAAAAATAACAAAATAATATATTAATAGTATCAGAAAAGGTGCCGTGTTATGCAGCATAATTTGCCTTTTCTTGACGTATAATTTAATCAACCTTGCTGCATAATTTAATCCTCCCCTGCCACATAATGTCAGTGACACTGTTTATAAGTCACCCTTAAGGTAGGCCCTAAAGACTCATAGGGCAGAGTGCCTTTTATTTAAAAAGGAGGACATGTGTACTTAAGTTTTACTTGTCCTGGCAGTGAAAAACTGCTAAAGTCGTTTTTCACTATTGTAAGGCCTACCTCTTCCACTGGCCAGCACTGGGTTACCTTATTACGTTTAACAAGAGCTAACTTTAGATTGGGAGCAGTTATAAATATGCTCCTTACATTCAAATTGTAATTTAAAATCCTTCTTAATGATAAAGTCGGATTTTTGGTCACAATCCTGAAAATGCCACTTTTAAAAAGTTGGTATTTTCTTGTCCCAACCATCTGTGCCTTCAGCCAGTGTGCTGGGTCACATGACTGTGAATGGCGCTGCTTTGGGGATTTGTGTTTTGCTTCCAGGCATTAACACAAAGGGGGTTTAGGTCTGGACAGGATGGGCCATCCTAACAGGATGACTGGGGAGGGGTTGTACCTAGCCCTGTCTACACTTCAAAGGGCTTTGCCTCCTGCACACACAAAGGAACCTGACATGAGGCCTGCACTACCTTTTGTCAACCCCAGACAGTATGGAGCCTTGACAGGGGAAGAGGAATAACTTCCAGACCCAGTTGTGTCTGTAGTACAGGGCACCCCGCACACAAGGGCTGGCACCAGGTATTAAAACTGGACCTCCAGAGCCACTCATTAGAACACTCCTGGGCCTGTGGAAGTTACAGATCAAGTACTGTCCTGCTGTTAGACAGCTGCCCTGCTGCTTATAAGTAAGTCTGGGTGGTGAATTCCGCTCCGCACGTGGAGTTTGCTGAGTTTTCTGCACTCCGCGTTACGCGGAGCTCGCAGAGTTCCGAAAAACTCTGCTCCACATAGCGGAGCGGAGTTTTTTTCCTCGCTCGCGTTCGTCAAAGTCAAGTTGGTGAACGCAAGCGAGGAAAATCCACCTCCCGGTGAGATTTTTCCTCGTTCGCGATCGTCAACATCAAGTTGGCGAGCACGAGCATGGCAAATCAACCTCCCGGTGAGATTTCTCAATACGGGCGGTCAGATTTCTCATTGCGAGTGGTCGCGTATGCTCATGACCGCTCACGTTGAGAAACCGTCCATTCGCGTTGACAAAGCTGCCGCTCGAGTAAAAATCTACTCAAGGGGCAGAAAGGAAGCAGCGCCCGCTTGCGCTGTGCATGGTGCCGTTCGCGTTGATTGGACAGTGAGGACAAGCACCTGGCACTGAAAATCACCGCGAACTGCATTTATCTAATGCACTCTGCTGCTTGCAGAGCTCGGCGAAGCACGACTGAGGTTTTTTTGCACTTCCCTTACTTATAAGACTGCACTGCTGTCTTAGAAGGAAGATAGGACCTGCTTGCCTTCATTTCAGGCTACCCACAGTGACTTAAAGGGTCAGTTGACTGACCTCTTGTGTGAGCCACATGGACACAAGCTCCAGAGGCCTCCCTGCAACTGCCCAGCTGATCCGCTGCAACTAGACCTGCAGATGGACCTGCCTGAGCCCTGCTGGTCTCTGCTGAAGTGAGTCATGATCCCAAGAGGTGCCTACCCAGGTCCTGGACCCTTGGCTGACATCTTGGTGTACTTCTAAAGAAAAGGTGGAAATCATGACGTTTGGGCTCCTCGCGACCCAAAACGGGCCTGTTCGTACCAAGACTCTGCCGCCTGCTATGACCACCAAAATGAAGCTCTGGAGAAACCTGCTCTTTGTCTCGATGACTGTTCACGGCAACTCGAAAAACAAGACCTGCACGTCGAGCTACAACAACAACAGCCTGTGATGACCGGCAACGCAAAGGTACAGCAGCAACCGTCTGCAATGTTCAGCTGGCTCTTCGCGCTACAGGGACGATTGTCTATGAAGTCTGACCTGCTCTTCGTGCTAAAGCAACAGCCATCTGCGACGCTCAGCCTCTTCCTCGCTGCCTCCTCCAATGCGAACGGAACCCTGTGCACCGGACATGGAAAGTAACTTCTCAGTGGGTCTAACCTGGTCCCTATATCCAACCCGCGCTCTATTGCAGTCAGCCTAAACTTGTCACTTTCCCCTGCTCTAGCACAATCAAATGACCTCGAGTGGCGCTTTGTGATTTTAGGCGCTATTTTCATTTAATACTTTCAAATTGAATATCTCTGGTTTACAGATTGGATTTCTATTGTTCTGGCATTATTTGATTTATCAGTAATTTACTCTATTTTTCCAAATTGGTTTGGGATTTTTCTTCTGTTGTGTTTTCACGTTATTATTGTTTGTGTTTGCTTCATAAATCCTTTACACTTTGCCTATAAGTTAAGCCTAACTGCTTTTGTGCCCAGCTACCAGAGGGTTAAGCACAGGTTAATTTAGTGACTTTTGTAGTTCACCCTGACAAGGATTGTGGTTGCTGCCTCAATTTCTTGCGCTGGTATTCAGTGGTAGGATCCAGCACTTGTGTTTGTGCAGTGCCACGCAGTGATTTAGCGCAAAACTGAAAATTCCTTATAAATAATATTACATCAGATTCAATTTTTTCCAAAATTCCCCTTCATTGGCTACTCTTTTTCCCTTTTCCCAAATTCAATTCCTGACTTACATTTGCTCCACCTCTGATACCTGCTTGAGAAGATGGATTTGGAGCTGAGTATCGACAACATCAAGATGGCAGAGTTCAGGAAGCTCTTCAAGAAGAGGGGGCTAACCTTTGAGAAGGGGGCACAAAAGTAGCCTTTCAAATATCCCTCAGAGCCTATGAGGAGGTCTGCAGGATGCAGGCTGCTACCAGACAGCGGGAGGGGAGTAGGAGGTGGATGTGGAGGAAGAGGAGAAGGATGAGGAAGGACATGGCATGGCCACAGGCCCTGAGTTTTAGCAGCAGGAGGAGGAAACCCTGCTAACAGAGGCAAGGTCCCCTGCCAGGAGCTGTGTGCCCCCCACCAGGCTGTCCTCTGAGGAACTGAAGGACAAGGGAGCTGAGAGGGAGTTGCAACTGTAGCAGGTCGAGTTGAGATTGGCTGCAAAGGAGGATGACAGGGCCTTGGAGGAGAAAAGGCTGGTGCTGGCTCAAGAAGGGAGTCTGAAGGAACTGGACCTGAAAGCCAAACAAATCTCAGGGTCCAGCTGCAATGCTGGCAGCAAAAATCTGGTGTACAGTGGAGATGGAGGGCCCACATCCCCAAGGATCTGATACCTAACTTTGCTGTGGGGAATGACATAGACAAGAGGTTTTAGTCGTATGAAGTGTGTCTGGAGCTGCATAGGGTCCCCAAGGAGGATTGGGGAGCCAGTCTCTGGAGGAATATACTAAATGCGGGGAGAGATTCAGTTCTGGCCCTAGGGAAGGGTGTCAGGCTGAAGTATCCCATCATGAAGTAAAATCTTGTCTGGAAATATGGCCTCACTGCTGAGAAGCATAGGCTGAAGTTCAGGGGCAGCCAGAACATGTCAAGCCAGACCTGGGTGGATTTCATGGATTATTCTAAAAAGGCACTGGATAGTTGGATGAAGGGAAGTAATGTGAGTGATTATGATACGCTGTACAATCTTATTCTTCGAGCCAACAACTTATCGATTCTAAGCTCACTTCCTACAATAAACTTGTCAAGAAAGCAGATCTCTGACGCAGCACCAGGATCCACAAGAAGGAACCTGGGAGTGACTCCAAGAAGGGTGGTTCACGCCCCCCCCCCAGCAGAGTGTGGGGGATGCCCAAAGTGGCACAGACTGGTCCCAGAATAACGTGGGGGAAAAGGGTTCCGATGCCTCTTCTGAGAAACTGGGTGAGGTGCTTGTGAGCGATGGCCCAGGGCGGCCCATTTCCAACCCAGGTGATTTGATTGTTCTCAGTTAGGACACAAACAGGGGGGCTCTGTCTGTCCTAAGGAACCACACACTGGTGGGAACTCTACAGGTGTGGCCAATGTGGCCTTAGAGGGAAGGAGTCCCCAGGAGCAAAGGGTAGAAAGTGCCCTGGTCTCCCTTAGTTGGGAGATTGACTCTGAAGGACGGCTTGTGATCCCTGATGGTGGGAGATGTCACTTCCATCACATCACAGTAAATGGGATCACTGTCACTGCTCTGAGGGATACTGGAGCCAGCCAGACCATGGTGGTGGTAATGTTGGTTTCTCCGCATCAGTGCAGCAGACATGTGTGTGGGGTGACCCAGGCACAGGGGCCGACTGTGTCCACCCTATAGCTTTGGTGTCCCTCAAGTGGGGTGGGAAAGTGACCCAGAGAAGGGTCATAGCTAGTCCTCATAGGCCCACTGACTGCATTCTGGGAAATGAGCTATCACTGGTGTTAGGAGATCTGGTGGGGCGGCCTTCCAGGGTGCCCTGAAAACACGGGTTTCTGATAGTACTACTTTCAAGGAGAAAGTGCAGAGGCCCCGATGGAGTGACAGAAGGCAGAGACAGTCTGCAGTGGGAGGACAGAGCACCCCAAGACCACTTTTGACCTGGAGGTGCTGCCTGTGCTGTCGCAGTGACAGAGGACACGATCCCTGCACAAGGTAGAACCCTGCAGTACACAGACAGAGTGTGTACCCTAGAGGGGGTGGTTCCCCCCTGGAAGCCATGGTTTGCTAGGCACCTGTTCAGCCTCAGGGTATAGACCCTGGGCTGAGAGGCCAGTCTCATGATGCCAGCTCTGGATTGGTGGGAATGTGAGTGGAAGTAGGGTGCCTAACAGCCAGGGCTGTTGACCCCCACTCTGAGAAACCTCAGACATCTGTGAAACATAAGGAGCAAGTAGGGAGCTGCTTGCGAGGCCCAAGGCTGGAGGTGAGGCCTGCCCAAGGCCCCTGCTTTGAATTTCCACCTGGCAGTGGAGTAACCTTGTGCCAGGCCTAAACCTTCAATTTTAATGCTTATAATAAGTCACCCCTAATGTAGGCCCTGAAAGCTCATAGGGCACGGTGCCTTGTATTTAAACAGTATGAGATGTGTACTTAGGGTTTACGTGCTCTGGCAGTGAAAAACAACTAAAGTCATTTTTTTCACTCCTGTAAGGCCTATCTCTTCCATTGACTAACACTGAGAGGTAAGTAACGAGCATCCATGACGCTCAGTCTCCTCCTCGCAGCGTCCTCCAATGAGAACGAAACTCTTCACTCCCGACTTGGAAGGTAACATTTCACTGGGACTAACCTGGTCCTTGTATCCAAACCGCACTCCATCGCCATTGGCCTGAACTTACTGATTTCCTCCGGTCTAGAGTGACCAGATGACCGCGAGTGGCGCTTTGTGCTTTTAGATGCTATTGTCACTGAATACTTTCAACTGGAATATCTCCAGTTCTGCTGATTGGATTTCTGTCATTCTGGTATCATTTATTTATTAAAATGTAATCTATTTTTCAAATTTGGTTTGGGATTTTTGTTGTGTTGTGTTTTCATTTTATTTTTGCTTGTGTGTTGCTTAAATACGTTACACATTGCTTCTAAGTTAAGCCAGACTGCTTTTGTGTCAAGCTACCAGAGGGTTAAGCACAGGTTAATATAGTGACCTTTTATGGTTCACCTTGAGAAGGGTTGTGGTTGTTGCCTGACTCAGGCTTCCGCCCTCTCAACTAAGAACCCACTTTCTTACAAGAGCAGAGAGTCTTCTGAAGGAAATATACCATGGGTGTGGTTCAACCATGACACTATTTCCTAGCACTGCTGCAGCCTGGATGTGCATGATGGCACATGCAACACACAAGATTAGATTGTTAACCATTGATAAAAGGGAGTTTTAATCTTGTGGCTGTGTTAGACCCAGCGGTTTCCTGCTGGCTGGGACGCATTGAAGCCAGTCAGAAACTACAGTCCTAGATAGGATGAGTACGATACACGTGTCTGATAACCTGTGCTCATGCTTGGGTAGCTTGGCACCGAGCAGTCAGGCTTATCCTCAGGGCCCAAGTGTAAAGAATTGGCACAACACCACCCTCGCAACACACTGCGTACGCCACAATAAGACTCAACCCCGTATGTATAAAACACACATTGAAAGCAAAACGAGATACACATTGTATATACACTTTATATAAGCAATTGTCGAACTTTGCCATTAGCAGCCAAACGGCATGAACATATATGCCTTAATCAGAGGAATTCATCCAACATGACATTCCCCAATATCGTATTCCCCCAACCGTTGCAATGGTAAAGCAATCACAAGTCTTTGACTATGCCTTGTGACCCAACCCCTCAGTCACTCAACTACACCAGCCAATGATACACATTGCCCCTGCTGGTGCTACTTTGATTAGATTGTCGGAACCACCTAAAACAGAAAGAAACAGTTAATTTCATCCATCTGAATTAAACCTCCACACGCTGACGGCACCTGCACGAGTGTGGGATCACGATGCCCCCTGTAGACAAAATGTTGTGACCCAGGATGTTGGCGCGCTTCCAAGTCTGGAGAAATGTTTCACCTCAAGTGGAAGTGCGAGCTTTTTAGCTCCTGACAGCCAGCCGTAGGTACCCACAAGGCATAACAAAAGCCCTCGGGCCCCGCACGATGTTCTCCACAACAAAGTACTATGTGGCATGGGTTGAGGGAGAGGGAGCCAGCGACCTCGGATGGAAGCCGCGGTGTCAGGCACTGTCGTACTCCTGATCTGGAGGTCAAAGACAGTCTCAGCTCCCAGCTCAGGTCCCCCGACACCCGTAGGACACCATATGCTCCGGAGAGCAAGCTTGCACAGGTACCCTGGTTGCAAGCACGGGTCCTTCAGACTCTGCAAGCGTCCCCCGCACTCCTTGAACTCTGCATGTTCCAGCACCTCAGGTGGGCTGCTGATCTTTACGAGTGCACTCCTCTGCATAGTGTGATGAAGGTGTACGTCAGTACGGTCCTTGTCCCAACTGACGATCACTTCCACTCATTTCTGCCGCATCCTGCGCGGTCCTTAAGATCTCGTCAAAACGGGGAGATAATTTGTGTCCCTAGGATCTCATAGACAGGAGGCCAGCCAAACGGCCCTTGGAGAGTACTTAGGGACCCGGGCCACAACAGTTGCCACTTAGCTGCAGGCCAGCAACATCCAGGGGAAGTACACCAAGTGATAGTCCCCGTCCTGGAGTACAACAAGCTCCAGGGCCACCACAAGTTTGCAGATAATCCAGTTGCAGTCCTTCCTGCCCTAATGATTCCTCTTGTCGATGTCCCAGCGTCAAACCAGCGGAGTATGGTTCCAAATCCAAAAGTGTCTCTAATTCTGAGGTCGGAGCCCCATTAGTTATGCCCACAATGGTCTTTGAAGATGCGATCAGTTCAAATGGCCACCTTTGAAATGAACAAACTTTGTCCTGCCTGCCATCCCAGCTCAGGAGATTTGATCACTGTCTTTAGTGGGACCAAGACCCTGCCCCTTGGAATGCAGGTCCCAATTCCACCACCACGTAACTATCCCAGAAAGGACCCTAAGAATCAGAAGTCTGCAGTTTCCAGTGAGCCCCTAGTGTATGGCCTTCTACCAGGAATTCACTGATGTAGCTGGCGCACCAGCACCCAGATGTGAATTGTAGACAGGCCAACAGGCACACAGAGCCGCGAGCATCAAAATGCCCACTTCCACAAAGTGATATTTCCACATATGTAATGTGGATCCACTTGCACTACCGGAGAGGATTCGCCATTACGAACTCATCGATATCAATACTATACTGCTACTATTCTGCACGTAGGAAATACTGCTCAATAGCCTTTCCCTACATTCCCCCATGCTAATCCAATGGAAGAAGCAGACCCCGTCCTACCAAACACACCATCGGGTGCCATTCATGACCCTTGCATGTAATGCACACGTGCACATGCTCTGCTTCTTCCCAACACCACACCCTGTCCCCAGTGAGAACTCTAATATAGCAAGAGACATACAGAACCTTGGCACGTAGCTCTTTAAATGCCAAGGCGAGTAATAGTAACCTGCACACACAGGCCCCACCAGGACAAACCTGTGGCACGATCAATGAGCTAGCTCTGTGGATGGCACAACCACTGCTGCAGGCCCACAGAGAAGCATTCGAGGTACATGCCCTGGCCATATGTCTCACTCCTAGACAAGGGACTTACAGCTAACTCGAATCAGCCAATCATGTATACACCAATCACCAGTATGTATATGAAGAGCATAGCGCTTTGGTACTGAATGCCAGTGTTAAACGCGCTCAAAGTCCTCAGGCTTGCAGCTATATCAGTGGAAAAGTGGGAAGGAGAAAAGCAAAAATTCAAGGGAAAGCACCCTATAAAAGGCCATTTCCAACAGGTTGCAACTGACATCATAAACAACTCATGCGCCTATCTCACTGACAGAATAAACAACTGAAGTTTAGATCTCAGTGACATCATAAACAGGTCAAACTTACCTCTCAGTGACATAATAGACAATTTCTGCTTCTTCCTAAGAGACGTCATAGACAACTGAAGCTTAGCTCTCAATAATATAAACTCAAACCTCAAGCTTAGCTCCCAATGACATCATAGACAACTTGTGCTTCTATCTCAGTGACATCATACACAACTCAAGCTTAGCTGTCAGTGACACCATAAACAACTCAAGCTTTGCTCTCAGTGACACCATAAACAACTCAAGTTTAGCTCTCAGTGACCTCATAGACAGCTCGTGCTTCTATCTCAGTGACTTCATAAACAACTCAATCTTAGCTCTCTGTGAAACCATATACAACTCAAGCTTAGCTCTCAGTGACATCATAGACAACTCGTGCTTCTATCTCAGTGATATTATAAACAACTCAAGCTTAGCTCTCAGTGACATCATACAGAACTCAAGCTTAGCTCGCAGTGAAATCATCGACAACTCGTGCTATAATCTCAGTGACACCATAAACAGCTCAAGCTTAGCTCTCAGTGACATCATAGACAACTCAAGCTTAGCTCTCAGTGACCTGATAGACAACTTGTGCTTCTATCTCAGTGACTTCATAAACAACTCAAACTTAGCTCTCTGTGAAATCATAGACAACTCGTGCTTCTATCTCAGTGACATCATAAACAACTCAAGCTTAGCTCTCAGTGACATCATAGACAACTTGTGCATCTATCTCAGTGACATCATAAACAGCTCAAGTAGATCTCAGTGGCATCATAGACAACTCAAGCTTAGCTCTCAGTGACATCATAGACAACTCAAGCTTAGCTCTCAGTGACATCATAGACAACTCCTGCTTCTATCTCAGTGACATCATAAACAGCTCAAGCTTAGATCTCAGTGGCATCATAGACAACTCAAGCTTAGCTCTCAGTGACATCATAGACAACTCAAGCTTAGCTCTCAGTGACATCATAGACAACTCTTGCATCTCTGTCGGCCACATTAGTGAAAAAGCACCTTATATTTTCTCCATGGCAGCCCTGCAGGTGTCTAAAAACATTGGCAATGGTCGACTGGAATGTCCCTTGGGCTTGCAGAGTATTAAACAAATATGTTGTGTAACACAATATTGAAATGAGGGCAAAGGGGGCACGGCCCGCAAGTGCAAGATGGAACAACACATCACAGAGAGCATGGAACCCCTTTTATCTACCCCGGCCAGTGATGAATCACATTCCTAGTCCCACGCTGTGATAGGTGGAGCTACACTGCTGCCAATAATTAAAGGGTCGGAGTACAGGGTAGGGGGCACCACCGGGCACTCGCAGAGGATGCTGAAAATAAAGCAATAACCCCGGTGTGGTACAAGATAAGCAGCTGTCCTTTGCTACCTCAATCAGTGCAGTCAACATCCTGACGGTGAGTATCCAAAGAAGGGACCTTATCAGCCAGGCAGGGTCAGGCGCAGACAGATAAACATACTCTCTGGTTTGTGGACTCAGGTGCTCTGGCAGTCTAGACAGTCAAGAGAATGCTGTCAGGTGCAGCTATGCAAACAGCCGATGCACAAATGCTACCCCCTTTTAAATTACTGGAGTAAAAACACAAATACTCCTTTTATGTATCATTACAGCCCTCATTATATACTCATGGTCTTTTGAGAAGCTACATAATTTAGATTTTGACACAGTTTCAAATGCAGAATTAATATATTAATATATCAACAAACATAATTGCAGAATATGGCTCACTTTTCCTGCAAAATACGTCGCAAGACATTTCTGCCCCACCTGCCCTCAAGAAGTACCAGGACATTGTCTGTGGATAGAATGTGCTTCACACGTCACTTCCTTCTTTAAGGCTCTCAGACATCACAAGAGTGACAGATGGAAAGGACCGAATCATTCATACTCAATGGTCATTACTCTGGGCAGACTTTCGTTCCATAGATTTTTTGTTTTTCTGTGCCATATTAGAGAAGCGTGAACTATGTACATTCTGGCCCAAAAGGGACAGGCGCGCCGAAACAAATAGACCAGACTTCCTAAACCAACCAAACCAGATGCAGTTCACGGATATCAGGCCTCGTCTGTGAGGGGCAGCTTGCACTCCTAGTCCATAGTGAACTGGGGACCCCCACGTAGGGCCATGTCTTTGCAGCTTAAAGTAAGAAACTCAGGGGTACTCAGAGTATGGTGGGTGGTAACCATCCTGTTGAAGGCCCCGCCACCACTCACCAGGTAGAAGACTACGCTTCACATTTCAGCATCCCTACCAGCTTGGCAGGGGTTGCTTTCATAGAAACAAGCCTTATGAGCAGAGGTTAATTTCTGAATAACAAAAAAGCGATGACCCTAACACGTGGAGTTTTCTCACCTGCGCGTTTGGTCCACAGAGTATATTTGCTTCTCCAGGTAAAGTACGCCCCTTCATTGTACCCTTAAGCAGGAAATATATGCATTGACGAACCGCCCAAGATCGGACGGGCCTTCCACCAGGGCTTTAAGTGGGATGAAAAAAGTGGGGGGACGGGGTCTCTAATGGGGGCATGACCTATGTAATTATGGGCGTGGCTTAAACACGTAAACTACATTTCTGGGGTTTTCAATGTGTGTTACTTGACCGTAATTTAGGTTCTTGTCTGCGCTTTCTGTTATTGCATCAATATATAAAGCACAACAACTGACATACACCTAAAATTAGCCAGGGCTATTGGCTTTGGCAGTGGTTGTTAGAAAGATTAAGATAAATGAGTAACAATGATTTTGTTTAAAATAATTAATATTGAAAATGCTCAAATTCTGGAACTGTGAGACTGAATAAACCGTTACTGCGGCCGGTGGAAGGGGTGGTGGTCTTCAGGGGGCCTCGCTGCTCCCGCTATGTACACTCTGCGTTAGACTTATGCGCACGTTTTCAGTCCACATCGTGTGCATCTGCATGTCTTACACCTCATCTCTTTCCACCTCTACACCCTCTGTTCACTCTCGCCTGAATGCACTTCCTCATAACTAGTTCACTTCACCACCCTCAAAACACACAACGCACCCACTCGCAGGCTCTGCATTTTCTTTTGCTTTCGTGTAGTCACTATTTTGACAGCTGTGTACCTCCTTCATGCAAATTTGCACAGAATCACAATTGCAACTGGAACACGTGACCATTGCTGTGTGCGTTCTGCAGAGGCCTAGGATTGGGTGACCATGTGTTATGAACACATTACCTCCTCGTAAGTCTTCCTCGCCACCAGAGTTACATAGTGAGCTTTAGCTCCACACCAGAACCCTCCAAAGCAAATTAGCATCCCATGCCTCCCATCCCTCCCCAACATGGCCGACCACTCTCACCCATGACCCAGTATAAGGGGAGAGTCGACCCATCCCACTTCCTGTTTCTTTTGTTCTGCGCTGCAGATTCTCCATAGCGTGTTTCAGGTAAGTGGGGACGAGGTCCTGCTCTAGCAGGTCCCATGACCCCCTGGGAGGAGGCCCTGCATGAGCGGGCTCATTCACTGGGTTTTCCCCCACCTTGTGGATGGCGGCCCTCGTGCTAGTTTATTTTTGCAGCCCTGCACTAGCGGGCTTTGGTGGTAGTGGGCTCTTTGGTGTTAGTTCGGCCCTGCACTAGCAGGCTCACCTGTTTTATTTCCGCTCCGCTGTCGGGACCCGGACTGGGGCAGTGTTTCTGCTCTGCACTGTTAGAGAGGTGGGGCGCAAACGCTCTCCCTCACGTCTCTTTTTCCGATGCGATCAGAGGTTTTTGTCCTCCGGTCTTCGTGCCTGTCCTACCTCCCGGTGGGCGGCACCTCACATGACCGGCTTCCCGCTTGGTTTGGGGTTGCCTGGCGAATTGGGCTTTTGGCTGTTTGTCTCCCCACTCCCTTCTGGCGCTTGGTACCACGGCCTTCTTCCCAACGCTCGGGAGGTACCTGTGGCTGTGTCGGGGCTCCTCTATGAGCGCGGGCGCTGCTATGGGCTCGCCGGCAGCCTCCTGGCAGCTGAGCCTGCACCACAGGGGGTGTCGCGGGCCTGTGCACAGGTCGTGCAGCAGCCACTGCCTGGCTCTCCCGCCAGTTGGGGCAACTGGCATACAGTGGGCCAGGTTCTCTTCTGTGCAGAGGCAGCGGCAGGGCTGGGACCTGTGCTCCTGGTGGCGGCAGGCGGGCCAGGCAGCAGTCGTATGGTGCCCCCATCAGGTTTACTTTTGCCGTGGAGGTTATGCTGGCCGTCCTCCCTGTTTGGGGCTGGCCGGCGTTGCGGTGGCTCGGTTGCTTCCCCTTCCCCTTAGGTGCTGATTCGCTTCCTATCCTGCACCAGCCCCTCCCTCCCTTCTCCCACTTCTCTACCGGGGTTTGGTGGCCGGAGGACCTGTGACCGGGATTCCCTCCGCCCCGCTCAGTGGCCGCTGACTGGCCATGGGGGAGTTTCTAAGCTGGCCTTTGGCCCCGGGTCGCGGTGCTGGCTCAGGAATGGTGGGTGCGCACACACGGTGTGGCTTCCCAGTGGCACGTGCGGACAGACTGGGTGCATGTTTATGTCTCGCCTACGCAGCGCGCATGCGCTGCATAGGAAAAAGACCTTTTGGAATCGCTTTGGCTTTTCAGCCAAAAACGTGCACGCGTTCCATTGCCTTCAATGGCAACGCGTGCACGTTTGGCGATTCACTTGCGGGAGCGAGCGGCGCCATATGGTAGCAATTATCGCTCCTGGCGCCACTCGCTCCCGTAAGGGAATCGCACTCCCCCCACCCCTCCCACTTCTTAACCCGGAGTACTGTTTCACTTTCGCGGTGCGGGCCGCACTTGTGTTTCAGTGCTTGTTTTTGTTTCAGGTCATTTCAGGGCAAAACGTGTGCCCGAGCAACAGCACGGGGAGCCCGTGCATTGAAATCGATGTCCTGGAAAGCCCCTGGACAGCTGCCACTTCCGCACCAATCCCATCCACCGCAACACGCTGAACCCCATGTGGAACGAGCAGTTCCTCTTTCGGGTATACTTTGAAGACCTCGTTTTCCTCCTGTTTGCCGTTGTGGAGAACAACAGCTCAGCAGTCACTGCTCAGAGAATCATTCCGCTGAGGGCCCTGAAGCGAGGTAAAATATGTCGTTTTATGGTCCGCACGTTCTTTTTTTATTTATTATTTCAGCGGGCATATCTATTGGCGAACAGCTTTTGAATCGGCATCATAGAAAGCTCTTTTGTTTGTTGATCCTTTATCTGCGTTCTATCTAGACATGGTTTACTTGAAAGCGTTTCTTGCGTAATCCAATAACATCTGTGATGCAGTTGTGATTATACGGTCAGCGCACTTCGCCGCCGGTATTGTCCGATGTGCGCAGTGATAGGATTTAGAAATGTAGAACACGAGTGGCCTCTCGCTGAGCCTGGAAGCGTTTTATGGAGTATACATAGCCATGGTGAGTTCCGTCAGCGCCCTCTCACCTTTCTGCGAGTTGTTGGTGAAGGCTGCCTGGGATGTCTCGGCCTGCAGGTACTGCAGGAGACTCTTGTGCCACCCATAGCCCCAGCCATGCCCCCCCCTCCCCGTTTATTACGACATATCATACATGCCAATATACCCAGTTCAAGCGGGAGACTCACGATTTTTTCCCGCCAAAAAATTGCTTTCTTTTGTCTGTCTCCCGCTTGAAATTGCCTCTCCATCAATAGAAATTGATGGGGGAAATACATTCTTCCGATTATGTTTGGAAAACCACCCACTTTCCTCTTCTAAAACGTTGCCATGTAGGACATGTATTTTCAGTCATAGAGGCAGCTCCTCCACCTGATAGGATTTTCTCACTTTCTTTCCTGATGAGATGGTTTTTCTGTAGACATGCTCTTTGGGTGCACTCATGTCCCCTAAGATAGGAATGCCCCCTCCTTCTTTTGACATAGCCATTTAACACCACCAACGTTCAAGGTAAATAAATAGTCATATGCCATCCCCTATCAACGTGACTGACCTGTTAACTACCTTGCCTTGATCTCCCCACCACTCTGGTCCTCCCTGGCTCATGCACCCCTGTACACCTAAAATACGGTGCCTAAAATACATAACCAACTCCTTGCCTTCCTACTTGGGCATACAACCAGGCAGATGTACCTTTCACCCCAAAATCCCTGGCACGGGCAGGTAACAGGTCAGTATCAAGCTGTGCAGCCTCCTTCTCTGAAGGAGGTCCATGGGGCTCAGGGCCACTGGCAGGATGTAGCTAGGGCTGAAGAGTCATTGTCTTGTATCTCCAAAGTGTCCCATCAGCCTCCTGGACACCATGTTGGAGGAGGACAAAATAGCAAGCATCACCACCTGTTACTCACTTCTGTCTAAGACCCATTTTGCCTCGCAGAGGACACAACAGTGTAACAGCGTTGGCCCAAGGTCCACGCAGAGTCAGTCCAAGGCCCATGGAACTCATTGACGAGCCCCCTCAATTCCATGTCCTGTTAATTTGCGTCAGGGAGGTGCTCTTGTTGCTATGTGGGCTATTGAGAGGGTGCTAGGAGCTGGGCACACACTTTAATTGCCCCAAGCCTGCCTTTTCTTCAGGATTGTCATGGGCAGTCCACAGTACCCCTCCACCTAGTCACCGTCACTATCTGTCTCAGCCTTGAAATCACCTTGAAGTCCTGTTGCTTCTTGGCCTGCTCTTGGACCTCAGTCTCATGGGTGCCCTCTGCACGTGGGTCTTCTCTACTGGACTGTTCCTCATACACTATCATCCTAGCCGTGGGTCATGACAAAGCGCAGGCCTCATTAATCGTAGCTTCTCTGTTCCCAGACATGCCCATATGAAGATCCCTGTGCCAATTCTCTCAACTGCGTCTCTTCACCTTTTTTAAGCCTGCCCAGTGCTTTTACTACCACAGTTGGGTATTTCAGCTCTGGTTTCTATCAAGCAATTTATGCATACAGTAAGAAAAGTGTGCATGTATGCACCTGTATTGACCACAAATTCACGTTGAAAATAAAGAAATAAAACACAGTAAAGAACTTGAAATCTTGAGCATTATTCAGTAATTAAAAAATACAGCCGTTATAAACCGCATTGCCTAACGTCTAAAAAAAATAGATTTACAAACAGCTCGTAAAAAAACCAAAACTTGCTGGGACCCAAATCTTAATGAAAATTACAGACCTAACTCAGAACTCCCTTTTTGACCAAAATCATTGAAAAATGTGTACCCTCACAACTGAAGAACCTCATTCAGAATCAGGGCTTACTTGGACCATATCAATTTGGTTTTAGACTTGGGCAAAATGTAAGATCATTGACGATATACTCGGAAAGTTTGAAGAAAGCTGACCCTTCCTTGTATATTCTATTACATAGGACAGCAGCCATTGATACTATAGACAACAGTATCTTCACTGACATGCTAAACAAGCATTGGCATAGCCAATAGGTCTCGCCTTTGGGACCTTATAAATGTTTAGTTATCCAGCACAATATCCTTGGTGCAGCAACATCAAGTGTTGCATGGCTAAACACTTATAAGGTCCCAAAGGCGAGACCTATTGGCTATGCCAATGCTTGTTTTCGTTTGGCACTGTTCCTGGCTGCTTCCCTTCTGTTGAAGGTTCTCCCCATCACACGTCTGTGATGCCGAAGGTGCCCTCCTTTCCCCTCACTGCAGACGTGAGTACGGCACCCTACGCCTGCTCCTCCATCCTTGGTGCATGTCTGGTAGGTGCATACGGTTCTGCTCGTGGACACCCGGCGTACTGTGGGCTTCTGGTGGCAGGTTGGGAGGGGAAGACGTCGGACATTGAGGCACAGTTCCTCATTTCCGGATCACCCTACGTGATTGCGCCCCCTAGTATTGGCTCCCATGTGGTTGCTGTGCCCTTTTTATTTCGACTGGGCTATGGGCTGCCCACTCTCTTGTGGGGTTGCTTACAATCTGGCTGGGCAGCTGACGCTATAATACTCTCCATTTGTGCGTGTGTGTGTCAGGTCGAGGGATGTGGTTGAGTCCCTGTGGCCTAGTGGTGGTATCTGCCCCGGTTACGGTCTCTGACTCTTCCGCCAGGGGTTCTATGTTCCAATCCTAGTGTTTCAGTGGTTGAAATATGTGTTCTCAGATGTCTGGTGTGTGGTTTCGGCCATTTGCGGCTGTGGTTGTCCGCTTTTCGTTTTTTGCATGTCTTTGGTTTTCTCTCACTCTCGCCCACTAGAAGCACCTTCTGGTTGCTCTTGGGTTTTTAGGTGCCTGTCGTAACTTTTTTGCCCACCGTCCAGGTTTCTGGACTTGGTTTTCTTCTGGCTTGTTAAGCTGTCCGGTTTTTGTGTTTGCCCTTTACGTTTGCATTCACCTGTGCATGACCATGAGTGATATTTGTCAGTCAGCGTTGTGGGTGGGCGAGTGTGTTCTTTCGCTATAATCCGAGCCTTGTCTCCTGCAATCCGAGGCGTCCGGCATGTGCTTTTCTTGGCTCTGTTGACCTCAGTGGCCTTGTGTTTGGCTCTGGCATCCTCAGTCTGGGTTGTGGGTGCGTGTCTCCTCTGGGGTACCGCCTCATATCCTTTCTTTCCCAGCATTCTTTTAGTGTTTGTATTCCGAAAGTGCCAGGTGCTCGGGTGCCCAGGCGGTCTGGGATGTTGCCATCTTTCCTCGTCTGTTTCATTGGCATTTCTCGTCTCTGGGCAGTGGCTCTCTACTGTGCGACATGTTCATGGACTGCTTGGCCCTTTGTCCCTGTTAGTGTTTCCGTACCCCTGAATGGCCGGGTGTGTTTTTCTGCGTTTTGTGGGTGTTTCGTGGGACTGTGTTGAAGATGCCTCTTGCGTGCTGCCTATCTGGCACTGGGTGCACATTTTCTGCTGCTGTTTTTCTTGCCCCAGTCCTTTAGAGGTTGGGGGTGCAGGGGTTGTGGTCTGCGACTTTCCTTGTGCTTCCCTGGGCTCGTCTTCGTCTGTGGCCTTTGGTGTGCCTTCTCTTGTCCCCGTGGGCTCCTGGTCCGTGGATTACATTTGCCGGTGGTGGTGTCTCCGTGATTCGGTCCGCTCTGGGTTGCTTTCTCTCCATGGGCCTTCCTTTTCTAGTGTCCCCTTCACTGGTGGTTTCTTCGGATGCCGGCCTATGGCGCTGGGGCGGTGATGTTGGATTCCTGATCTGTGCTGGGTCGGTGGTGTCGCCGGCACTCAGGTTACTGGATTTCCAGGTATTGTGGGCCGTTGTTTGGCTCCTCTAGGATTTCGCCCCGCTCTTCTGGTTCATCATGTTCTAGTCTGGTCGGACGTTCTGGGCCTACTTCCATCCCACCCTGACAGCACCTGCTCTCGTCTGCTCTCTGCAATTCTGCTGTGTCGGACCTGGTCGGTACCTGGATTAGTGTCCGCCTGTGATTCAATGGTGCTGTCGGCTTTTGGTGTTGGGCTGTCTCGTTTTCCGAGGGGGTTTCAGGGTTCGCGCCCTTTGGCTCCTTGCTCAGGTGATTCTGTCTGGGTCAGGGGTGACGGTGTTGTCACTCAGGGTGGTTTATCTCCCGGGGTAGGAGAGCTGCGTGACGGATTCCCTGTGCAGATTTTTTTCCTCCCATGGCTTATGTCTCCCTTACGTGGGCAGTGTTCCGTTTGTTGCCGGACCGGTTTGGGTGCCCAACAGTGGTTCTGTTTGCAGACGAGTCATTGTTCACCTGCCTCACTTCAGCGCTCACCTCCCGTACAGCGGGGGCATGCTGGCTGGGTGCACTGTCGTTCCGTTGACCGGGCTCCCTGCTTCCGCTTTTTTCTTCGATTCCTTTGTTTCCACTAGTTCTGTGCATGATTCGCCAGGACGGGGTGTTGGTTCTGTTGGTGGTTCCCCGGCTGAGGGCGCCGCCCTTGGTTTCTTCTGCTGCTGGGGGTGCTGGGTGTTCCTGGTTCTTCCTTGCCCATTACGTGGCCCTTCGCTTCCAGTGGGGGTTCTGCATCATCTACTGGCTTGTATGGTTGGGCCTGCTGTCTCGGAGATGCTCCATGGGGGTGGTGGAGTTGCTTCTTGGCTCCCGTTTCCCTGCGGCTCTTCTGTCTTGTTATCTCACCTTGGGTTTTTTTTTCTCGTTGGGGTATTTCTACGGGATTCAACTCTGTTCTGTGTTTCCCTTTTGGGTGTTTGATTTACTTTCTGATGGCTTGGCCTTAGGCCTGGCCCCATCTGCTCTTCGGGCTCAGTGGGCAGCCTTGCGGGCATACCGCTGTCCTCTCTTGAGGGTTTGGGTCCTTGGTGGTCTGGTTGCCTCGACGTTGTTTCCTGCTGCGTCCTAGGGCATTTGCCTTCCGCCTTCCTGGGTTCTTCCATTCGTATTGCGGGCCCTTCGGGAGGGTCCGTGTGTGCGTATGGGGTCCGGGGCCTTCTTGCTCCCGCTTTGCTGGTGGTGTTTTTGGTGGCCTTCGTCTCTGTTGGCTTGGGGAGCTAGGTTCCTTCTGCGTTCTCCGCCGTTCTTTTTTTTTTTTTTTTTTTTTAACCCCTTTGCTGCTAGGCCTTTTCCCCTCCTGTGCTAAGCCTTTTTTGGCTATTTGGGGTAGTGCGCGCTTAGGCCCCTGTAACTTTTTGACCACATAAGGTATCCATGCCAAATTTGCGTCCTTTTTTTTCTAACATGATGGGGATTGTAAAGGTACCCAGGGTTTGTGGATTCCCCTGGAGGGGACCCAGAAATTAGTCAAAATACAGCTAAATTTTGTTTTTTTTTGGAAAAATGCAAAAAAAAGGGCTACAGATGAAAGCGTCTTGATTTTTCCCTGCAAATGGCATCAAAAAGGGGTTGTGGGGATGAAATCACCATCTTCCCAGCTTTCAGGGACAAGCAGACTTTTGTCAGAAAACCAACTTTTTTACACAGTTTTGGCATTTTTCTGGGACATAGCCTATTTTTGCTATTTTTTGTGCTTTCAACCTCCTTCCAGTTAATGGTAGAAATGGGTATGAAACCAATAATGGATCCTGGAAAGCCATACATTTCTGAAAAGTAGACAAATTTCTGAATTCAGCAAGGGGTCATTTGTGTAGATCCTTAAAGTTTTCCTTATAGAAACTAACAGTTAAATAAAGGAAAAATTGAAAATTAGTTGAAAAAAACAGCCATTTGTGTCAACGTTTTCACCTGTAACTTCTTCTAATTATGACAGCTATTTGAAGGCAATATACCGTTATATCCGCTGGACCTTTCTGGTTGTGGGGATATATAGGACTTGTAGGTTCACCAAGAACCCGACGAACCCAGAGCCAATAATTGAGCAACATCTTGCAATGATTTTTTTTAAGTACCGGGTATATAGCAATTATTTTGGGAAAATGGATACATGGAAAAATTGTTATGAAAGACACCTATGTATTTCTGAAATGGGAACAAAATGTAGATTTTAGAAACAGTAGATATTTGCACATTTCCGAAATTGGGAGTACCCATACTAGCATGAGAATTATAGGTCATTTTTCAAAATGACTTATTTTTTACACATTGTCTTTCATTTGGAAGGCAGAAATGCATCGAAAGTCAATAGGTAATAACAGTTGCTCTACAATTCTGTGTTACCCTAAGTCTCCCGATAAAAATGGTACCTCACTTGTGTGGGTAGCCCTTGTGCCCACAACAGAAAATGGCTCAAAATGCAACGTGGACGTACCACATTTTCACAATGAAAAATTACCCTTTTTTTGCAAAGTGCCTAGGTGTAGTTTTTGAACCCTAGCTCTGCCGGCACCTAGGGAAACCTAGCAAACCTATACATTTTTGAAAACTAGACACCCAGGGAATCCAGGATGGGGTGACTTGACTGCCTCCCACCAGGTTCTGTTACCCAGAATCCCTTGCAAACATAAAACATTGTCAAAAAAACCATATTTTCCCCACATTTCTGTGGTGGAAAGTTCTGGAATCTGCGTGGATCCACAAATTTCCACCCACCCCGCGTTCCCCAAAGTCTTACGAGAAAAATGGTACCTCACTTGTGTGGGTCGGCCTAGTGCCTGCGACAGGAAACGTCGCAAAACGCAACGTGGTCACACCTCAATTTCGCAGTGAAAAATGACCCTTTTTTGGCAAAGTGCCTAGCTGTAGTTTTTGAACCCTAGCTCTGCCGGCACCTAGGGAAACCTAGCAAACCTATACATTTTTGAAAACTAGACACCCAGGGGAATCCAGGATGGGGTGACTGGACTGCCTCACACCAGGTTCTGTTACCCAAAATCCCTTGCAAACCTAAAAAATTATCCAAAAAAAACACATTTTCCCCACATTTCTGTGGTGGAAAGTTCTGGAATCTGCGTGGATCCACAAATTTCCACCCACCCCGCGTTCCCCAAAGTCTTCTGAGAAAAATGGTACCTCACTTGTGTGGGTCGGCCTAGTGCCCGCGACAGGAAACGGCGCAAAACGCAATGTGGTCACACCTCAATTTCGCAGTGAAAAATGACCCTTTTTTGGCAAAGTGCCTAGCTGTAGTTTTTGAACCCTACCTCTGCCGGCACCTAGGGAAACCTAGCAAACCTATACATTTTTGAAAACTAGACAACCAGGGGAATCCAGGATGGGGTGACTTGACTGCCTCCCACCAGGTTCTGTTACCCAGAATCCCTTGCAAACATAAAAAATTGTCCAAAAAACACATTTTCCCCACATTTCTGTGGTGGAAAGTTCTGGAATCTGCGTGGATCCACAAATTTCCACCCACCCCGCGTTCCCCAAAGTCTTACGAGAAAAATGGAACCTCACTTGTGTGGGTCGGCCTAGTGCCTGCGACAGGAAACGGCGCAAACGCAACGTGGTCACACCTCAATTTTGCAGTGAAAAATGACCCTTTTTTGGCAAAGTGCCTAGCTGTAGTTTTTGAACCCTACCTCTGCCGGCACCTAGGGAAACCTAGCAAACCTATACATTTTTGAAAACTAGACACCCAGGGGAATCCAGGATGGGGTGACTGGACTGCCTCCCACCAGGTTCTGTTACCCAGAATCCCTTGCAAACATAAAAAATTGTCAAAAAAACCACATTTTCCCCACATTATTGAACAATACCACAACAAACACAGCAGTATGGTCAATCAATTTGAAATATCCAGTTACAATACCAGTACAGTACATGTTCAATACAGCACTCCAAAGCCAAATGGCTACCATGGCGTCTCCCCCTCTAGGTTTGGTTCACTCCTCAATCTCACATCTCGCTGGCGTAACTCGACAGTAGGGGACAAACATATCTCAACCCTATAGTTGTTCCAGGCGGCCCACTTACGATCCCATTTTTTGGGGCATCCTCTATATTTGAAAACATCCTTTTCAGCAACCATGGCCCCATCCATATCAGCAACACATCTTGCAATTAGTGGTGGTTCCCCAACTCCCCACCTCTGTGCAATGTTATGTTTTGGGAGGGCCCATCCCAGTGAAACCCATGATTTCTCAGTTCGAGTTAGGTCCGTGGCGTCCCATATATTTAGCAGACATATGTTTGGGGTAGCGTCTAGGTTTCCCCCCCAGCCTTTTCCATCTGTGTAGTGACTGATGACCAATATTTTTGAACGACCCGGCACTCCCACATAATATGATAAAAAGTTCCTTCCTGGTGGCATTGTCGAAGGCAGTGCGAGTCAGCCCTCCTACCCATCTTGACCAGGACTCTTGCGGTCAGGTAGACCCGGTGCAGGGTTTTAAGTTGGACCAGCCGGAGCCTCATGGGGATGACGATTTCCCTGGGAGAAGCCAAAGCATCACGCCAGTCCTCATCTAATTCGCCCAGGTCTGCTTCCATTGTTCTCGCAGGCATATCAGTGGGTCGGGTCGATTATTGATAAGTTTTTTTGTATGTTAGGGATATAGCCTTCGTAGCCATGGGATCTAATATTAGTCTGTCCTCAAGAGGGGATGCTTCAGGGAGTACACTTCCCTCTGGTATGGCTGCTTTCAGGGCGTGACTGATCTGCAGGTATCTGAAAGTTTCGGACTGTGCAAGTTTGTATTCCGTCTGTAGGTCTGCAATGAGACCATTCCCTTAATGTTCCACATGTATCCCACTGAGAAGATACCTATCAAATCCCATTTATCAAACCCGGGGCAAGTGCTCAATCTACTCAATTGTTCAGGCTCCCAGAGTGGGGTTGCACGTGTACGTTTGTTATGCCACCCGAGTTTTTTATTAACCAGATGTAAGAAAGTGGCTCTGTATATACTGAACCAAAGTAAGGTTCAGTGTGCACAGAGTCCACAGTCCCCAGAGGTTTGGCAGAGGCTAAAGTTAGATATAACCTTACTCTCTAAAGTGGTAGCTTGGTCGAGCAGTAAGGCAGTATCAGAGGACAGTGTAAAGCATTTGTTGTACACACTCAGTCAGCAAATGGTCTCACGCACTCAAGAACTGAACTCTAGGCCAATTGTTTTGTATATAAAAATATAGTGTTGTTTTATTTTAGAACCAACAATAGGTATCAAAATACTTTCTCAGAATAAAATGCTGTAGTTGTATACTTTCAATAAGCAATTGACTTTTAAATGCAATAGTTACAGTTGTTGCAATAGGCAACACAATTCAAACACAATTATGACATTGAGCTCAATGGGAGTTTTTAAGTAAAAGCAGTTTCAGGTACTTTACGTATGATTTTCTTACTCAGGGTTGGATCCTGGATTCAACCCTGGTGCATTTCCTGTAAACAGTTGAAAGAAATCATTTTTGTTACACAGGCGATTTTTAAGGAATATTTGTTTGTTTCAAAAATCGACACTTAGAAGAATTTCTGGAGAAAACCAGGCAATGTTATCCTATGGAGGAAAATCAAGTTAGCGGTAAGTAAAGTTGTAATTGCTTTTCAGGGTCAGTGCTGGGCACCAAGATCCAGCACTGGGATCTCTCCTGATAACAGGTGAGTAATTTCGTTTTCGTTGATCGGGCGATTTTTAAGGAATATTTGTTTGTTTCAAAAATTGACAGAAGAAATTTCAGTGTAAACCAGTCAATGTTACCCTATGGAGAAAATGTAGGTTATCGGTTTTCAGGTAAGTACTCGACTGGCAGAGTTAAGGTTCTGGGCATAGACTCGGGGGTCTCCCAGGGTCAGGTAGGTACGGTTGGTACACCCTCAGCGGCGCAGGGGCGGCCGGGTGCAGAGTGAGTTAGGCCCAATGTTAGCCTATGGCGGGCAGGGGGCCCTTGGTTGGTGGCTGCTGGCAGGCAGGCCACTCGGCTGTGGGAGCAAAGCTCCTGGTCACTTACTCAGGGCAAGTGGGGAAGTCGAACAGGGTAGTTGGTGCACCCTCAGCGGCACTGGGGCGGCCGGGTGCAGTGGGCTTTTGGGCCGTCGGGCGCCCAATGGATTTCAATGGGAAAACTGAGAGACGAACAAAGGCTGCAAGCTCGGGGACGGTGATTCTTCAGGTGCGACCACCACTTCGAGAGGTAAGTTGGGAAGCTGTAGGAAGGGTAGGCACCCAGGAGTTGGGCACAGGAGGCCGTGGGGCGCCGGGTGCAGGGGTGTCTTTAGGCGTCGGAAATCTTACCCTCAGTTGGTCGCGGTTGGAGGGGTCCCTGGTTCTGAGGCTGCTGGCGTCGTCAGGAGCGTCGAGGAGGGTCCTTGGGTGCTGGATTCTGGGTCACAGTCGCCGGGGGGACATCCTCGTGGTCTTTGTCCACTCAGGCACAGGCCGGGCTCGGCGGGTGCAGAGTGTGCAGGAGTCGCGGTTCCTGGCTGGCACCAGGGGTTTGTTACTTGCTTTTGAGCAGTACCACTGCTCGTGGGAGTCCCAGTCTTTTAGAGTCACAAGGCAGTCAGGTCCTCCGGGGTTTTCGAGGTTGCTGACCACTGGAGACGCCGGGGTTTAGCAGGAGCAGGTTCGAGGGTCGACAGGCCTGTAGGGCTGGGGCCAAGTCAGTTGGTGTCTTCCTCTTTTTAGCAGCTGCACGGCAGGTCTTCTTTCTTCTTGTTCTTCTTGCTTGTTTCGGTTTCGGGATCTGAGGAAGGAAGGTTCAGGGTGCCCCTAAATACTAAATTTAGGGGCGTTACAGGTAGGTAAAGGGCAGGGACCAATGGGTCCCTTCCCTGGGGTGGGTACACCCCCTATCCTGCCACTCTCCAGTGGGAGGGGGGCAGGAGCCTAGTCCTGATTGGGCAGGGCTCCCCATCTTCAAGATGGCGAGAACCCGGAGATGTGCTTCACCTCGCCTCCCCCACCTGAGGGGTGGGTTTGGCAGAGGCTGGCACACCCCCTTTCCTCCCTTGGGGTTTCCCGCCAGTCTTCCCGCCAGAGTGGGGGCTAGAACCGGTGGGGACCAGTTGCTGAGTACAGCAGGTGGTCTGGGGAGGCTCACAAAGGCGGCATGCCTTTGAAGCTTCCCCTGCCCATCCTGGGGGAGGAGACCTAGCACCTCGCCCAGGACGTGCATTGTTGCAGGCCCGGGAGAGCGGATGGCTCTCTACCCAGGGGTCCAGCAACATGTCTGCTGGGTGGCAGCCTAGGCAGCCTCTCAGGCAGGACGTGGATTGTGGGTTAGGTTCAGGGGGCAACTCTAAGTTGCCCTCTGTCGTGCATCTTACATTAAATCCCACACTGGCATCAGTGTGGGTTTAATGTGCTGAGAAGTTTGATACCAAACTTCTCAGTCTTCAGTGTAGCCATCATGGTGCTGTGGAGTTCGTGATGACGACCTCCCAGCACCATATACTCTTAATGGCAACACTGCACTTACAGTGCCCAGGAATGGACCTGGGTACTGTAGGGGTACAGGGCTCATGCACCTGTACCCTCACCACTGGCATAGTGCACCCAGCTAGAGGGGTGACTGAGGTATGCCAGGGCAGTGTGTTGTGGGCATGGCACACAGGGATGTGTGCCATGTCGACTCTCTGTTTTGTTCTGCACCAAGACACTCAGCCTGCAAAGGCAGTGTGTGTGTGTCAGGGTACAGGGCCTCTAAGGGTGGTGCAATAAGTGCTGCAGCCCTTAGAGGCCTTCTCTGGTCACAGTGCCCTGGGTACCTGGGGTACCATTTACCAGGGGCTGACATGTGGCCAGAGATGGCAATTGGGTACAGTTTTGGGGAAAGAACACAGGCCCTGGGCACCTGATTGGCAGGGACCCAGGGCACATCAAGTCAAAGTGCATCAGTGGTCTGGCAAAAAGTGGGGGGGTTACTGCAACAGAAACCCACTTCCTTACACAAGCCCCCCCCCAGCCCAAAGGCCAGGAGACTCAGCCAAAGCTGGGAGAGTCTTCCTAGTCTTTCAGGCGAGGAAGAGCAGGGGGAGTGGTTTGGGAGTTGCAGGGCCTACTCTGCCTTACATCCTTCTGTCCAGGTCAGCCCCTTTAGGGAGCTGGCCTATCTCAACAGTTTCAGGACCTAATTCCCAATGCTCCTTTCCTATCTCTTTAGTGCCTTCACCCCATCTTTTTAGTTTGGGTTCAGAGGTGCCTACCTCTGCAATTTCTAACTTAGCTAGGGCAAAGCCCAGCTTACCCACAGAGGTTACCCACAGCTTGAGCAACCCCACCATGACCAATAAGGTCAGGGGGCCTAACTTGCTATTGGGCAGGGGGCTAGGCCACCATGCCAAGGACAGTGCTGCCATGAAGGCTAACACCCAGCAGAGGCTACTGACAGCTGTCAGTGCCCAGAACCACACCTTTAGCTCCTCACCGGTAGGTGAAGGGGCTACCTTACAGGCTTCTTTGGGTTCTGGTTGCCTGTCTGCTGTTTTAGGGTGGGAGGTCACTACCATTGGTAGGGAACACCCTTCTTCCACCCTCTGTTCTGCCAGCTGAGGAGCCACCAACTCAGGCTGGACAGTTGCCTGACTAGTCAGGGCTTTTTGTTGGCTAGGGGGGACTTCACCAGTGCCACTTTTGGAGTTCTCCCTTACTGGGATGGAATCTCCCTGGCCCACTGGAACTGTGGCTAGCAGTTGCCCACCTTTCCTACACTGTTTCTTCTTTGTCTTTTGGGGCTTAGCTGCACTAGCTGCAGGTTGAGCCCCCCCAGGTTTCTTGGGTGAGGTCTGGCATTGGACAAGTACCTCTCTTTGGCTCAGACCAACCTCTGGGTGGTCATTCCCAAGGAGACAATCAAGGGGGAGGTCTTTACTGACTACCACCTTTCTCCATCTAAGGGACCCAGCTACTTCTAGGGGCACTACAGCCACAGGCATAACAGTGACACCCCCTGGGAAAGCCCTTACTCTTCTTGTTTCCCCTGGGACATACTGGTGTGGGAGTACCAACCTGTCATGCACCACAGTGTGACTGGCACAGGTATCTCTCAGGGCAGTGGCTGGGATTCCATTCACCAGTAGGTGGTGGAAGTGTCTACTCCCCTCTGGAATCTCCAGCTCACCTCTTGGGCCCAGTTTCCAGTTGAAGGCTAGGAGGACTTCCTCATCTGAGGACCCCTCCTCCAAAGCTACACTGGCAACCCCTGGAGCTACACTAGTCACCCCTGGAGCTGTACTAGGGATTTTGTTTTTAGGACAGCTAGGGTCCTTGGTGTGGTGTCCTGCCTTTTGACAGTTGTGACACCATATTCTGTTGGGATCCCAATTCCTACCTTGGTACCCTGTTTTAGATTGTGAGGTGTCTTTGGGCCCACCCTCCTGGACAGGTTTTTGGGGGGCTACCTGGGACTCCTTACTTTTATCTTTAAGGGGTTCACTATCTTTCTTCTGGGGAGGCTTTGTGACCCCTTTCTTTTGGTCACCCCCAGTGGACGTCCTAGTTACCCTTGTTTTGACCCAGTGGTCTGCCTTCTTTCCCGACTCTTGGGGAGAAAGGGGACCTGGGTCTACCAGATACTGATGCAACTTTTCATCAATGCAGTTACTTAAAATGTGTTCCTTCATAAACAGGTTGTAAATTCCATTAAAGTCATGCACATTGTTTCCAGTTAACCAGCCACCCAGTGTCTTTACTGAGTAGTCTACAAAATCAATCCAGGACTGGTTCTGGGTTTTGTGAGCCCCCCTGAATCTAATTCTATACTCCTCAGTGGTGAGTCCAAATACCTCAATCAGAGTTCTCTTCATGAGGTCATAAGACCCTGCATCTGGCCCAGAGAGGGTCAGTAGTCTGTCTCTGCAGTTACCAGAGAACAGTTCCCAAAGGAGTGCCCCCCAGAAAGTCTTCTTCACCCTCCTGGCTTCACAAGCCCTCTCAAAGGCTGTAAACCACTTGGTGATATCATCACCCTCCTCATATTTAGGGACAATCCCTTTGGGGATTTTAGGATCATAAGATTGATCTGTGTCCTTATTATTTGTATTGCTGCCACCATTGATGGGTGCTAAACCCATCTCCTGTCTTTCCTTCTCTAGAGCCAGGAGTCTGGTCTTTAGGTCCAGTCTTTTGGCCAACCTTGCTAAAAGGCTGTCCGCATCACTGAGGCTGTCCTCAATGTCCTCTCTGGGACCTGAACCACCTGTGTGGCTTCTAGGTCCCCAGAGGTTAACTCTTGGAAATAAGGGTGCAGGGACCCTGTCTTCCCTAGGCAGTGGTGGAGGTGGGTTCCTATCTCCATCCTCCTCACTCCTTTCCTCCTCTGCTTGGTCATCACCATGCTCAGAGGGGTGGGCCTTTGCATACTCAGCCAGGAGCTCCTGGAGCCCTTGTTTGGTTGGATTCTGGCCCATGGGTATATTTTTAAGTTTACACAAGGACCTTATCTCCTTGAAAGACAAGTGAAGATAAGGGGTGAGGTCGAGCTCCTCAACCATGTCCTGCACGTCATTATTATCTTCACTAATAGCTGGGTTCTTTTCTTGAGACATTCTAACAAAAAGTTCTAACCCCTCTACCCTTGACTATAGTGACTTTTTATTTTCTAAAATTCTAAAGGGACTTAAGCAAGGCCCTAACAAGACTTTTAGTAGTTTGGTAAAAATGCCAATTTGAAAAAATCAGAATTCTAAAGGCAATTTAAGAGTTCTGTTGTGTGATCAGATGGTAACCAAGTAGTCCAACAAATGCAAGTTTGTATCCCACCGCTGTCACCAATGTAAGAAAGTGGCTCTGTATATACTGAACCAAAGTAAGGTTCAGTGTGCACAGAGTCCACAGTCCCCAGATGTTTGGCAGAGGCTAAAGTTAGATATAACCTTACTCTCTAAAGTGGTAGCTTGGTCGAGCAGTAAGGCAGTATCAGAGGACAGTGTAAAGCATTTGTTGTACACACTCAGTCAGCAAATGGTCTCACGCACTCAAGAACTGAACTCTAGGCCAATTGTTTTGTATATAAAAATATAGTGTTGTTTTATTTTAGAACCAACAATAGGTATCAAAATACTTTCTCAGAATAAAATGCTGTAGTTGTATACTTTCAATAAGCAATTGACTTTTAAATGCAATAGTTACAGTTGTGTAATAGGCAACACAATTCAAACACAATTATGACATTGAGCTCAATGGGATTTTTTAAGTAAAAGCAGTTTTAGGTACTTTACGTATGATTTTCTTACTCAGGGTTGGATCCTGGATTCAACCCTGGTGCATTTCCTGTAAACAGTTGAAAGAAATCGTTTTTGTTACACAGGCAATTTTTAAGGAATATTTGTTTGTTTCAAAAATCGACACTTAGAAGAATTTCTGGAGAAAACCAGGCAATGTTATCCTATGGAGGAAAATCAAGTTATCGGTAAGTACAGTTGTAATTGCTTTTCAGGGTCAGTGCTGGGCACCAAGATCCAGCACTGGGATCTCTCCTGATAACAGGTGAGTAATTTCGTTTTCGTTGATCGGGCGAATTTTAAGGAATATTTGTTTGTTTCAAAAATCGACACTTAGAAGAAATTTCAGTGTAAACCAGTCAATGTTACCCTATGGAGAAAATGTAGGTTATCGGTTTTCAGGTAAGTACTCGACTGGCAGAGTTAAGGTTCTGGGCATAGACTCAGGGGTCTCCCAGGGTCAGGTAGGTACAGTTGGTACACCCTCAGCGGCGCAGGGGCGGCCGGGTGCAGAGTGAGTTAGGCCCAATGTTAGCCTATGGCGGGCAGGGGGCCTTTGGTTGGTGGCTGCTGGCAGGCAGGCCACTCGGCTGTGGGAGCAAAGTCCCTGGTCACTTACTCAGGGCAAGTGGGGAAGTCGAACAGGGTAGTTGGTGCACCCTCAGCGGCACTGGGGCGGCCGGGTGCAGTGGGCTTTTGGGCCGTCGGGCGCCCAATGGATTTCAATGGGAAAGCTGCGAGACGAACAAAGGCTGCAAGCTCGGGGACGGTGATTCTTCAGGTGCGACCACCACTTCGAGAGGTAAGTTGGGAAGCTGTAGGAAGGGTAGGCACCCAGGAGTTGGGCACAGGAGGCCGTGGGGCGCCGGGTGCAGGGGTGTCTTTGGGCGTCGGAAATCTTACCCTCGGCTGGTCGCGGTTGGAGGGGTCCCTGGTTCTGAGGCTGCAGGCGTCGTCAGGAGCGTCGAGGAGGGTCCTTGGGTGCTGGATTCTGGGTCACAGTCGCCGGGGGGACGTCCTCGTGGTCTTTGTCCACTCAGGCACAGGCCGGGCTCGGCGGGTGCAGAGTGTGCAGGAGTCGCGGTTCCTGGCTGGCACCAGGGGTTTGTTACTTGCTTTTGAGCAGTACCACTGCTCGTGGGAGTCCCAGTCTTTTTAGAGTCACAAGGCAGTCAGGTCCTCCGGGGTTTTCGAGGTTGCTGACCACTGGAGACGCCGGGGTTTAGCAGGAGCAGGTTCGAGGGTCGACAGGCCTGTAGGGCTGGGGCCAAGTCAGTTGGTGTCTTCCTCTTTTTAGCAGCTGCACGGCAGGTCTTCTTTCTTCTTGTTCTTCTTGCTTGTTTCGGTTTCGGGATCTGAGGAAGGAAGGTTCAGGGTGCCCCTAAATACTAAATTTAGGGGCGTTACAGGTAGGTAAAGGGCAGGGACCAATGGGTCCCTTCCCTGGGGTGGGTACACCCCCTATCCTGCCACTCTCCAGTGGGAGGGGGGCAGGAGCCTAGTCCTGATTGGGCAGGGCTCCCCATCTTCAAGATGGCGAGAGCCCGGAGATGTGCTTCACCTCGCCTCCCCCACCTGAGGAGTGGGGTTGGCAGATGCTGGCACACCCCCTTTCCTCCCTTGGGGTTTCCCGCCAGTCTTCCCGCCAGAGTGGGGGCTAGAACCGGTGGGGACCAGTTGCTGAGTACAGCAAGTGGTCTGGGGAGGCTCACAAAGGCGGCATGCCTTTGAAGCTTCCCCCTGCCCATCCTGGGGGAGGAGACCTAGCACCTCGTCCAGGACGTGCATTGTTGCAGGCCCGGGAGAGCGGATGGCTCTCTACCCAGGGGTCCAGCAACATGTCTGCTGGGTGGCAGCCTAGGCAGCCTCTCAGGCAGGACGTGGATTGTGGGTTAGGTTCAGGGGGCAACTCTAAGTTGCCCTCTGTCATGCATCTTACATTAAATCCCACACTGGCATCAGTGTGGGTTTAATGTGCTGAGAAGTTTGATACCAAACTTCTCAGTCTTCAGTGTAGCCATCATGGTGCTGTGGAGTTCGTGATGACGACCTCCCAGCACCATATACTCTTAATGGCAACACTGCACTTACAGTGCCCCCCAGGAATGGACCTGGGTACTGTAGGGGTACAGGGCTCATGCACCTGTACCCTCACCACTGGCATAGTGCACCCAGCTAGAGGGGTGACTAGGGTATGCCAGGGCAGTGTGTTTGTGGGCATGGCACACAGGGATGTGTGCCATGTCGACTCTCTGTTTTGTTCTGCACCAAGACACTCAGCCTGCAAAGGCAGTGTGTGTGTGTCAGGGTACAGGGCCTCTAAGGGTGGCACAATAAGTGCTGCAGCCCTTAGAGGCCTTCTCTGGTCACAGTGCCCTGGGTACCTGTGGTACCATTTACCAGGGGCTGACATGTGGCCAGAGATGCCAATTGGGTACAGTTTTGGGGAGAGAACACAGGCCCTGGCACCTGATTGGCAGGGACCCAGGGCACATCAAGTCAAGGTGCATCAGTGGTCTGGCAAAAAGTGGGGGGGGTTACTGCAACAGAAACCCACTTCCTTACACCAGATGCCAAACTTCTGTTGTACGGGCCGTGGGTCCAGTAAGGCCAGGTCTTTTAGGGTTCGTGTAGAGTGCTCTATAATATCCTCCCTGCCCCATGAGCCACAAGTCCGTCCGAATACTCGGGTCGGCGTGAGAGCCATGGGCCCAGCGATTGACTACTATTAATTGGGCTGCCCAATAGTATAACTTGAGGTCGGGTAGTGTGATCCCACCACCATACCATCCCCCTGTCAATTTCTGCCTTGCAATGCGCGGTGCTCGTCCGTCCCACAGCAGAGTACGCACAGTGCTATCTATATTAGAGAAGTAGGATTCTGTATGGGGTGTTTTGCAGGGCGTAAAGGAAGCGAGGTAATGCTAGCATTTTAAATAGCGCTGTGCGCCCCAGGAGAGTCAGTGGAAGGGCTCACCAGTGTCGTACATCGGTGCGCAGCCGTGTCAGTGGCCCCTGCAGATTAGTTTCATAGAAACACAATGGGTCTGTAGTTATATATATTCCTAGGTAACGGAAGCCCTCTGTTGCAACAGGGATGCCATATCCTTTAGGTGTATTTGGACTAGGGCCGTGTATAGGAAATAGCTGGGACTTGGACCAGTTTATTGGGTAGCCCGAATGAGCACCGAATATACGGAAAATGTGAAGAATGCGATGAATGGTAGAAGTCGGGGATGCCATGTATATTATTATATCATCCGCATAGAGTGAGATTCTCTCCTCATGGTTTTCAGTCCATTTAAGGCCCCGTACCAGGCCCTAACCCAGATTGCCAGTGGTTCTAGTACCAATGCAAAGATTAGGGGCGACAGGGGACATCCTTGCCGAGTTCCTCTGCCCAGTTGAAACTGCTGTGATGTGTGACGGTTCACGGCTATTTGTGCTATTGGGCCTGCGTATAGTAACTTGATCCATTATTATAAAGTTGGGCCCAAAGCTCATTCTTTCTAGTACGGCAAAAATATAAGACCACTCAATCGTGTCAAAGGCCATTTTGGCATCCAAGGACAGAAGGGCAGCGTCTTCTCTTATTGTGTCTACCCTACCCAGAACCCTGTGTAGGCGTCGTAAATTCAGAGCAGTGTTCCGGCCAGGCATGAAGCCTGACTGGTCCGGGTGTACTGGATTTGTAATCAGTGGTATGAGTCTATTAGCCAGTACTTTTGCAAGTATTTTGGCCTTTGCTGTAAGGAGGGAAATGGGCCTATATGCTTTACAATCATTTGCCGGTTTGCCCTGCTTGTGTATTACGACAATTGTGGCAAGTCGAATCTCAGGAGGCAAAAGCCCTTTATCATAGCTTTCTAGGTACATTTGACAAAGATGTGGCATCACCTTAGTGGCGGCTATTTTAAAGAACTCGATCGGGAATCCATTTGGTCACATGGCTTTGCCCGAACGTAAGTCTTGGATAGCGTGTTGCACTTCTTCTGTTGTGGGTTCCCCTTCGAGGGAATCTCGGTTCTCAGGTGTAAGGCAATTAACTCTGATAGTGGAGAGAAGATCTCGTATGTCAGATGTAGTGGCAGTTGACGCCGAGGTATAAACTTTTTCAAAGTATGTTGCAAATGTTTCTGCTATTTCTAATGGGTCAGTTATCACGTTTCCCTCTGACCCTTGCAGTTGGTGTACCCATCTAGCCTCCTGTTCCCTCCTCTTGAGCCAGGCCAATAATTTGCCCGTTCTCTCTCCATGCTCGCATATCTTATGATAGATAGTCTTTTGCCTAGCCCTAGCTGCCTCAATGAGGAGTTGTCTATAATGTAATTGCTTGGCTGCTAGTAATTGCTGAGCTGAGTCGTCAGTGGCTCGAGCTAGGGCAATCTCCCCTGCCAGGATCTCCTCTTCAAGTTGTTCTAAACATCCCTTTAGTTCTTTTTTATGTCCCACCATTAGGGCGAGGGCTCTCCCTTTTATGACTGCCCCAAATGCCCCCCATAGAATCTGAGAGGAATCAACCGAGCCAACATTTTCTTTGAAGTAAAGGTCTGTGTCTTTTAACAGCTCAGTTTTGAAGTGCGGTATTTTAAGTGTCCATGGGTTTATTGTCAGAGTCGTGCGTCTTGGTTGGGAACCCGTTGTCATTCTGGTCAGTATGGTTGAATGATCTGAGATACCTTGCGCAAGGCATCGAGCTTCACCAAAGTCGGGCAAATCCTCAGTGTGTGTGAACATGTAATCAATGCGGGATTGGCTATTATGGGCCCCTGAATGGAAGGTGAATTGCCTGGCGGTGGGATTAAGTTGTCGCCAAATATCAACTAGGCCAAGCGCCGAACGGAAATCAGCCAGTTTAGACCCAGAACCGGGATCCCTATGTGGAGGTCGCCGGTCGAGCAACCCGTCTACAGTTAAATGAAAGTCGCCGCCCATCACTAACGTGCCGACTGGGAGGTCTAGAATAAGTTTACTTAGATGCTGAAGAGTGGATTGCTGCATTGCTGGAGGTACGTACACTAAGATCACATTTAAAATTTTCCCTTCCCAGGTGCCAGTGGCCACTGCAAATCTGCCATATTCATCCGCCCACATTTTATTGACCATGTCACGGCAGTTTTTTGTATGCCTGTCCCACGGGAGCTGGAGGTGAACCATGCATGTATTAATAATTGGTAGCCCCATCTATTCAGGGCCTTGCATGTATTGCCGATGAGGTGGGTTTCTTGTAGGAGAGTTATATCCGGAGCCTGTCTTTTCAAATACTGAAGGACAATTCCTCTCTATAGTTTATCCCCAAACCCATTCGCGTTCCATGTAAGGAACTTTACCCGATCCCATTGACGTGGGTGTGTGTGGTAGTCATGGAGGAGATCGTGCTGCGGTCATTACATATTATCTGGCTAAACTTTGTCATATAGGACTTGGGTTTATCAACCCGTGTATCCATTACCGATCCCTCGGCACGGTAAGAACATGAGTACAGCCTGTTCCCCCCCCCCTCCGTTCAGATAGCCGAATATTGGAAAATGAGAGTCCGGTCCCAGTACTGGCCCTAGAGACGTATCTCGTTGCTGTGTTGAACTGGAACAAATAACAATGCTACCCCCCCAACATTCTCTCAACCCCCCGCCCTGCCTCCCTGCATGACGGAATCCAATGACCCGCTTCCCCAACTGTGCAGAGTGCCCTTCGCCCTCCCAACCCTATAGTGAAGGAATCATGGACTCAACTTCCCCTCCCCATATCCCTCCCCAACGATCTCTTGGTAAGTTAAGGAAACATGTAATACAATCGGTGTATACTCATCGCAATATAGACAGCAGCCACCACACCTCGGACCAGTCCACCTCTTCGTTGTCCAATTCAGTCAAGTCTTTTCAAATCGCTGGTGTAGCTACAGGTCCTCAGCTGCCAACCACCCCAGGCAGCCGCGCCTCGGGCGAAGTGTCATTGTCCTCTCGCCTGAAAAATTGTTCGCCTCCCAGTCCTTGGCGCAAAATCCCGGGGTGAGTTCACGAACCCCCCGTTGCGTGCAGATCTTTGTCCCCCTGGTTTGGGTCTTGTCTTTTCGGCATCTTCCCCGTCCGGCGTTCTTGTCGATCCGGACCTTCCCTGTCCACCACTCTCCGCCAACCGTCGAGCCAGTCCTGTGCTTCTTCAGGGACCGTGAAGAACCAGCTCTTGCCATCTGCTTCCACACGTAGTTTAGCAGGAAATAGCATGGCGCATTTGATGTTTTTTTCCCTGAGGGCCCTTTTAACCTCAAGGAAGGAGCATCTTTGCTTCTGAACTTTGGTGGTGAAATCAGGAAAAAACGTAATTGTGCTATTCTCCTATTGAAGGGGAGGGGCGCCGTGGGCCGTTTGAAGAATGTTATCTCGGTCTCTAAAATTTAACACCCTCGCTAGTATCGGTCAGGGGGGCGCCCCTGGCTTGGGCCTACCTCCCGGTATGCGGTGTGCTCGCTCTATCGAGAAATAGCTGGATAGGTTCTTTGGTTGTAGGTGTTTAGTTACAAGGTCCTCGACAAATAGGTCCATAGCTGGCCCCTCCGCCCTCTCCGGTACTCCTAAAATTGCGAACGTTGTTGCGCCTTGACCGCCCTTCATAGTCATCCAGCTGCGCTGTTAAAAGTTCGGTATGATGTTGCAGCTCTGAGACTTGTTTCTTCAGGGTCGACGTGTCTGTGACAAGGACTTGAGTTACATCTTCCATTTCCTTGACCCTTGAGTCCATCTTTCTCAAATCTGCCCTGAGCAAGGATATATCTGTGGCGACTGAGTCAATACACCCCTCCAGCGAGGTACAGACGCTATCAATTGCTGCCAGAATGTCTAGAAGCGTGGGGGAATCTTGCTCGGTGGATTTCTGCTGGGCTTCGTGTTCCGGTCCACAGCTCGGCAATCCCTCCTCTTGTGCCTTCTGCCATGCATACTTGTCTATTTTCTGCTGGTGTGAGCCACGGCCTCCCTTATTCATCGCCATTTTGAATGGTTCTGAGAGCAAGAGGTATCGGGGTAGTCACCGCCACCTACCGTGGTACCTACCACGTGGCCTGTCGGCTTCCCCGTCCGTCAAGCCCTGTTGCAACGGGAGTGGTCTCTTAGGGAAGGTTAGAGGGACAGCGTATTTTTAACACCTGCGCGTTTTACTGCACTTTGTGTCCTTGGACCGGACACCAGCTGTGCCCGGGAGCGCTAAAATGGCTCTTGGCGACTTAATCCGGCCTCCGATGTGACTCTTCAACACTGTGCAAGGCGTGGGGGCAAGAGTGTGCCTCAAAGTTTGTCAGTCCCCACCGCCAGCTCAGTAGTCTCCATTGTTAATACAGTGCGGTATTTCCTGAGACTGATAATTTGTTAGTTCAAATATATTTCAAGGCATCCCAGATCCTGGTTTGTCAGTGGCAGTTCATGGGGTTTCCCTCTTGAGGCAGCGGGTTGCTTTGTGCATCCACCCCCTCATATATGATCACGGAGGTTGATGTGTTTAAACGTGCTGGGTAGCAGTGGTAGATCAAATCCCTTGATTCACGGTGCTCGATGCCCAATTATGGAGTACGTCACAGGTCCGGCCCAACGCCGGCGATTACTTCTCATGGGGGAGACCCGGGTTCACCTGAAGGAGACGTGGGCCATACTGTTTATTGGGTGACGTTCAGTCCCCAGCAGGGCTCGTGTATCGCAGCCCGAAGCAGGGTCGGCTCCCTGGGCAGATCCGGCCGCTCTATAATGGCCGCGGGCGCGCCTGCACCGCACACGCAGGTAAATTCTTGGCACTTTGCTCACCAAGGTCCGCAGTTGGCTCCCCTGGTCGTGCCGCAGTATCTCCGTCGCTTGGCCTCTGCGCGTTCGGGTGGACCGTAATGAGGCCCGAGGTTGGCTGCGTCGTCCCAGCAGCGGGCGCACCCGCACTGTAAGCCCGGATCACCTCAGCTGCGATGGGCTCACCCGAGGCCGTCTCCCGCATCCAGGCCGCGGTCCTGCCGTCGCTTGTTTCTGGCTTCAGTCCCCGTCAGGCACCCGGATGGATTCCTCCAGGCACTCAGAGGCTTCTCCCCGGTTAGTACGCTTCCTGTAGCTGGATATTTGTCAGGATTTATTAAGGGGAGAGAACGGTCAGGGCCGGAGCTGGGCTAGCGAGCAGCCATTTCCACTGGCAGTTGGCCACACCCCCCACGCTCTCCTCCGTTCTTGCAGGTCCTGGCGATCTGTATTGTGTTGCGTTGGGGTCCTGTGTTTCTGCCCAGGGTCCCCTCGGTTGTCGCCGATCCCAAGAGGTTGTGTTGCCTACTTTCCCTCCGGTCATTGGGCCTGGGGTGGTTTCTGCTCTCGCTGTTGGATGTCCGTGGAGCGGTGTTGCTGTGTTTGGAGCGGACTGCATCTTTTTGCTGCTGTATCAGCTGGTTTGTCACTTTTGGTCCTGTCCGTTCTGGTCGTTTGACTTCTCTCTCCTTCCTGTGTTGGTGGGTTATGCGGCCTCTCTTGCTGGCATAAGTTGCGCAGGGTTCGGTAGGGTCTGCCCCAGTGTGGGTCAGTCTCCCGGGGGTCTGTCTGTCTATTGGGCCTATTTCGAGAGGGGTCTCTACTGCCGGTGTCCGTGGGGCCACTTCCTGGTCTTTCCCACACCTGTTCTTGGATCTCCGCCGGGTGGTATTGGGTGATCCTTCTGCGGAAGGATTTGCTGGGCGGTTCTCCGGGCTGGGTCTTCAGGCACTTGTGGATCTCGCCTTCTGTGCTTCCTCTTGGTTGTTGTCCGTCTGTTTCCTTTTTGGATGGCGCCTACTTGTTTTGCCTTATCCCGTTGTCTGTGGTTTCTTGTGAGTTTCCATGAAGCCTCTTGGCTTGGGAATGTGCTCACTATGTAACTCGGGTGGTGAGGAAGACTTACGAGGAGGTGATGCCCCGGTTCCTTACCGGTAATCTTCATTACTCCGAGTATTGTCTTCCTCGCCACATGAGTTCCCATCCCTCCCTCCCTGTTTGGCTATCGGCTTCATGTGGTTCTTGGGGCTTGGTAGTTCTACAGGAAGTGGGATGGGTCGACCCTCCCCTTATACTGGGTCAAGGGTGATGGTGGTCGGCCATGTTGGGGAGGGATGGGAGGCAAGGGATGCTAATTTGCTTTGGAGGGTTCTGGTGTGGAGTTAAAGCTTACTATGAAACTCATGTGGTGAGGAAGACAATACTCGGAGTAATGAAGATTACCGGTAAGTAACTGGGGCATTTTTGATCCACTGACAGGCACTGTGAGAAACTTGCAGTGCCTTCAGCTTCAACTCCAGAGCTCTCAACCATGGCCCGTTATAAACACCTGGAGACGACTCAGTTCAAAGTATGCGCTATACAAGAATAATATGCTACACGGTAAACAAACAGAGAAACACAACATGATGGAAGTAGCTAACACTCTTAGGAATGCAAGATTAAATAAAACGGGAAATATAAACAAGAACTAAATCGCTGACACGGGTTATCTTTACGTTTTGTACCTTCATTGTTCAGAAATCAATCAATGTTTTTGCCAGTAACGTTAAGGATATGAATATAGGGCTCCAAAGGAACCCGTTTCAATGTCTGTTTCCAATAGCTACCGGGCCAGAGACCTTGAGGGGCCTGGCCCACTTAAAGCCCTGCCTTCTGCTCTTCTCTAACCTCTCACATGGATACATCAGACCTGCAGCACATCGTCCGCTATGTCATAGGTGCCTGTGGCTCTGTCCTCAGAAACCTAAATGTTCCCCTACATCTGTCTCTAGTGAGGTGGAGGAATCCCATGTTTGAAATTAAATGAAAAAAACATTTATATAGCGCGATAGCTACCCTGAGGCATCCCAGCGCTGAAATGTTTGTCGGGACAGGAGCCCTGCTGATCTTCTGTCGGGTTCCCGTTCAACCAAACAGTGGATGAAGTCCTCAGAGAGGACAAGATTAATCAGTGTAGATACCTGGATCATTCTTAACTAGTGGTTATTGGTTTCTGTTGCTTTTTGGTTAGTTTGTGACATTACACACAGAGCAGGACAGGATAACAGAGAGCCTGCAGGAGTGAGTGGAAAAGTGGGCAAAAAGGCATTAGTAGGTGGGGGGGGTGAGTTCCGGGTCTGTGAGTATTTATGAACCCAAGGGAAACCCAACAGAGACACAACCAAACCCAACTCGGACTCCCTAGAACAAGAAGCAACTTATTGAGGGGGTGTTACCTCAAACAGACCCTTAAATCAGTGCCCCTGCTGAAAACATGAATAGATGATCACCTCCGACATGGAATGATGGTAAATAGCTGATCAACTCAGACATGGAATGACAATGATTAGACAATCAACTCAGACATGGAATGACACCTACGAGGATCGAGTTACTGGAGACTTCCCACATTACAGTGTTCCAGTGGGACTAATGATGGGGCCTGAATCTTATGTTACATAATTCACCGGGGCTTGCCACCCTCTCATAATACAGTCTGGGAGGAGACTGTTATGTACAGTCCTTTGATCCTGGAGGAGAATCCATGGATGGACTTTCCCTCATCATAGGGGTAGTATGGTTAAGGAAGTACCAATGGCGGCTACTCCTCCTGAATGTATGGCTTTACAATGCATGCATTTACCACGCATGCCTTTACCACGCACCATTTACCATGCATGCCTTTACGACACATATGCCTTTACCACACAAGATAAATATAGTTAAGGTATGTTAAACCTGCAGCAGTCGCCATAGGGAAGTTATAGTTAAGATTGTGTTTCCATGACAAAAGCATTTTTTGTTTTCCTTATAACTTTGGCACGTTTGACGAATCCTCACTAAACTTTCCAAACAAAAATCTCATCCACCTCTGCTCTTTCAAGTTAGGACAGAGAAACGGAGGGGGTCCCAAAACATGTTTTTCCCATTCTTTTTTCCATAGGAAACTTGAACAGCAATCCCCCTAAAACTGCTGAACAGAATGACACCAAATTTGGCAGAAAGCTAGAACTTGGCCCAGAAGCTTTTTGCGATTTGGTGTAAATCTGTTCAGCAGTTTTTGAGCAATTAAGTCTCAAACAAATTGTATATTTCATGTTGTGGAGGATCCGTGGACCCGACAGATCTCAAGATGAGATCTGATTGGCTGCCATCACATCAACAATGTGCCGGCAGCCACCCTGAGACTTGTAAAAAAGGTTAAAAGAAAGACCCAAGGGGCAGGGTAGGGCTACCCTGCTCCCCTAAGCTTGGTGAGGGGAATCCCAGACGGGCCACCTCGGGCCAATTTTTAAAAACCATTTTACTGTAAATTTGCAGAGGATACCCAGTAATATTTTTTTTTTAAAGCACTGGCTCCCGTGCTTTGAAAAAATGAAAACCCCAGGGGTGGGACAGGGCCTGGGGGCAGCACAAATACTTTATATGGCAGGAGGGTAAGTGGCCCGCCTCCCCAAGCCTAAAGGAGTCCCCAGGGACCCCACCCCATGGGCCAATGGAAAAATGAAGGGAGCTGACATGCGGCCCCACCTCCCTAAGCCTACCCAAGGTCCCAGAGCTGATAATATTTAAAAGGGGAGGAATTGCACAGCTCCCCTCCTCAAGCCTTGAAAGGCCCCGCGGACCCATCCTCTAGGGACGGCTCACTTACTGTGTTCTAGGGAGCCCACCTCCAGGATACACTAGTTCCTGCCTGCGAGAGCGTAGGGAGGGAACCTTGTCTCTCCCACCCAGCAGACATGGGTATCCATGCCCATGCTCTTGTGGGCAGGGAAATTTAGGGCCTGATTTAGATCTTGGGGGCCGATTCACATAACTAATCTGAGATAAAATCCTAAACTTACTACTTTTGGTATTCACAGAAGGCATTTAGGAGTAGTAAAGTTAGGACTCCTAACTTTACTACTACTAAATGCCTTCTGTGAATACCAAAAGTAGTAAGTTTAAGATTTTATCTCAGATTAGTTCTGTGAATCGGCCCCTTGGAGAATGGGTTACTCCGTCACAACGGTGACGGATATCCTGTTCGCCGAAATATAAATCCCATAGGATATAATGGGATATATATTTCGGCAGCCGGTATATCCGTCACCATTGTAACAGTTTAACCCATCCTCCAAGAACTAAATCAGGCACTTAGATTGCTCCCACCTGGTGGTAATATGCAAAAGCAGCTGTTCCCGCCAGGCAGAAGTATTGCCGGCTCATGAGATACCCAGGATTGGCGCATGCGGAGCGCCAATGGAGCCACAGGTGCCATGGGGCTTCCCCCAGGCACCCAACATAGGGGCTTATTTACAAGCCCCTTGCGCCACCCTTACGTCACTTTTCCCTTGTTAAAAATGACGCAAAAGTGGCGCAAGGGGCTTGTAAATCTGCCCCATAGTATTTTGTGGGTGCTCTGGGTGGGCACTGGGGCACCTACTTAAGGCCCTGGGGGCTGGGGTCCCCAGGGCAACTATTGGCTTGGGGAGGGGGCCTCGGTTCCCCCTCCCCTTAAACAAATAGAGGCCCCAGAGAGTAGGAACCAGGGGCTGCATGGCTCGGAGAGGGGGTGTTAAAGACTTGGGTAGGGGGACTGTGTTCCCCCTCCCCTTAAAAAGGAGAGGTCCCAGAGGATGGAGTCCCTTGGGGCTGTAAAGACTCAGGAAAGGGGGCAGCACAATCCCCTCCCCTCAAAATAAAAAATGACTGACGATGGGGTCCCCAGGGCCTGTAAAGGGTCAGGGAGGGGTCTGTACATTACCCTGCCCTTTAAAAATAATAAAGCTCTCAGGTATGGGCCCCCCGGGTCTGCCAAGGCTCGGGAGGGGGCTGCACGCCCCATCCCCAAAAATGATAAAAAAGGGTGTCCCTGGTGGGCACCGTACCACCAAAATGAATAATAAATGAATGTCAGTAGCTGCTCATTTACTATTCACTACTCCTTGAAGGAGCACCCCAAAATGCCCTGAAACGACTTTTTGTTTATATACTTTTTTGAGCTTCGTACTTTCCCCTAGAATAGGGAGGGGCACCACCAAGCCTTTTTCGTTAATGTTGTGGTGGGCTACAATGAGAGCAGCAGCCCCTCCGCATCATTAAAAAAACCACAATAAGTCTCCTGGGTCATTAAATCCATGACCAGAGGAGAGCTTACCATATTTTTTAAGCACTTGTAGCTGGAGCGCTATGATTTTCAGCTGTTATGTAAAGCCCTCTTGTGGTTGTTTTTTTATTGCATTTTGTAGGCTGAAAAATATTAAATGAAAGACTGAAAGACATGTTGGTTTTATTTTATTTTTTTAAAAGCAATATGTTTCCGAATCTTTCTTTTAATGTTTTGCAGCCCAACAAAAAAAATGCAATAATAAAAACTATGTTAAAAGAAAGACTCACATATAGGTCTTTTTAATTAAAACTTTTTCAATATTTTTGTAATAATCACTATTATTAAACATTGCTTTGTGTGAAATACTGAAATATGCATTAGATTAAAAATATTCGTGATGATAGGAGAAAGATGATAGATCTTATTTTATATATATATATATATATTGATATGATCACCCCTTAATAAAGCCAATGGGCTCACTTTTTATATTTTGATGTTCTGACTTTTTGAGACAGCCAGTTTGTTTGCCTGAGTGCAGTCAGGGCCTGTGAGACCAACCACACACTACACATGCGAGAAGGGCATGCATGGTGTGGGTTTGGCTGCTCGTAAAGGGTTGGACGCGGAGCCTAGACGCAGGCCTGGCCCTGCTGGTAAACCCAGGTTGTGCACAGCATTTAGCCATGTGTGGTGGGTAATTGGGTGGCTGTGGGGGGTGGGCCACAAGGCCTGGTCTTTGGCCCTGGCCCTCCTTTGAACCCCTAGCAGGCAAGCAACCTCATGGGGTTGCTGGTCTGCGACGAGTTGGAGGCAGGGCTGGCCGGAAGCCAGTTCCTGAGGTCAACTGTGCAGCTGTGGTTCCACCATGGGAGCGGAGGAGCGCCGCCCCCCTCCCACTGCTGCCGGAAAGCTGCAAAAATACAATGGCAATAAAAGGATATTATGACCAGTTCATTTTTCCGGCTTTCTGCCGAACGGAGAGGGCAGGGCGGGCCAGTGCATCATTGCTGCTGATTGGCAGTAATGACGAGTAGCCCTTTCAGTATGAATTGCGCATGTCAGTTTGGCTAGCTACCTTGCTATGACCAAACCGACATGCGCAATTCAGACTCTCCAACCCAGCTTTCTCAGACAGCTGGGTTGGAGAGCATGCACAGGCCTTCAGTGCTCTTCGGAGTGCTGAGGCAGCCTGCTACAGCCAATCCAGACACTTCCCTCATGCAGCAAGAGAGCAGTGTCTGGATTGGATGGGGAGCTGTGGGTCCTCGCACATGAGGAGGAGTCTGGAGTCCGGGACTGGAGAACACAAGCACATTTTTGTGGGTCACCAACCACCACTGCAACTGTGCACAGCCAAAGGCCATACTGTAGGAAACTGGCTCTGTATATACTATACCAAAGTAAGGTATAGTGTGCACAGAGTCCAGTGGACCCCAAAGATATAGCAGAGGCAAAATTAGGTAAGTACTAACAGCTCTCTTTGTGGTAGTGCGGGTGAACAGTTACGCTTATCCAGAGGGTGTATTAAGCATTTACTGTATTCACTTAATCAATACTGATGGCACACACTCAAATACTGAATCCAGACAAATTCGGTAAGTATAAAAAAAATATATAATTATGTTTTCTTTTTAGAACCAAGCAGGACTTGGCACAGGTAAGTAAAGTATACTCTCAAATGCAAGACAACAAGGAAATGCAGTTGTGGTTTAATATGCAATCGTTACAGGTTGGTATTGGTTCAAAAAGCAGTTTAAATTACACAGTAATTACTTTTGGAATACTTTTAGATTATATTGATTTATCAGGGTGGCATTCTTAGATACCACGCCAGGGATCTCACAATACACGGTAAGTAAGACTTTTAAAGATTTGCAGTGTAGTTACTTTTTCTCCATACAAACATCAGTTCAACACTTAGAACATTTTTAGGGGCAAAAACATATAACATTGGTTCCTATGGGAGAAAAAATGTTTATCGGTTTCACATGCAAGTACTCGACTCACGAGTGGGAGTTTTGAGGGTAAGGACAAAGGTTCCTCAAGGTCTAGGTAGGCACTCAAGTGGCACCACCAGTGGCACTGAGGCAGCCCAATGTTAGCCAATGGGGCTAAGGGGGCCTTTGGTTAGGGACTGCTTGTGCTCACTACGCCACTGGAGTCAAGCTATCCTGGCTGATGAAGGCTGTTAGCCTGAAACCGGTCCTAGGATGCTTGATTCCGGTCCAGGGAAGACATGGCTTGGCAGTTCGGTCTGGACTGTTCCCATGAGGCACAGGGTCAAGACTGATTTGCATATGGCTATGTCTGAACTGGGTTGGCGTGGTGAAGCAAAATAACGATGGACTAAACCCAGATCTGTGACTGGGGGTGAATGTTTGCCAATGTGCAGCATTCCGTCCATCATCTTGTGTGTTTTGCATTTCGCCCTAAGTGGGAAGGGTATGCCCAGACGTGGGTCCCGTGCTCACTACGCCACTGGAGTCAAGCTATCCTGGCTGATGAAGGCTGATAGCCTAAAACCGGTCCTAGGATGCTTGATTCCGGTCCAGGGAAGACATGGCTTGGCAGTTCGGTCTGGACTGTTCCCATGAGGCACAGGGTCAAGACTGATTTGCATATGGCTATGTCTGAACTGGGTTGGCGTGGTGAAGCAAAATAACGATGGACTAAACCCAGATCTGTGACTGGGGGTGAATGTTTGCCAATGTGCAGCATTCCGTCCATCATCTTGTGTGTTTTGCACTGCTTGTGAGCAGGCCACTTGGTTGTGGAAGCAAAGCCCCTGGGGTTAAGGTCAGCTCTGCAGGGGCCAACAATCAGCACAGCAGCTGCACCACCAGCGGCACAGGGACGGACGGGTGCAGTGTGCCAAGGAGATGTCGGGGACCCTGTGGATTCTAATGGAGACCTTTGGTTCGGTAAGGATGCTGCAGGCTCTGGCAGGGAGGATTCCTGAAGGCAGCCACAGGCTGTAGAGGTAAGTTGGTTCTTGGGGGATGCCTGGACACCGTTGTTTAGGCCACCCAAGGCTGTGGGGTGTTGGGTGCAGGGGTGTCGTTTGTCGCAGACGGGGGTCCTTTCAGGTTGAGGCTGCAGGCGTCATCTTGAAGCTTGAGGGAGGTTGAGGATCACCAGCTCCCAGGTCAGGATCACTGGGGAGATGGCCTCATGGTGTTGGGCCACTCGAACTCGGCCCGTGGACGTCAGGTGCAGAGTGGTGCAGAATCGCGGATCTGCCTGGTTCTGGATTCTGTGGGTGAGTCTTGGCTTGAGCAAATCTGGTGCTCACAGGAGACAAAGTCTGTTAGATGAGTGCAGGCAGGTCATCCGGGTTCTGTGGGTTGCTGGCTGCTGGACTCGCCAGGGTTCTCGTTGTAGGCAGGTTGAAGTCGAAACAGGCCAGTAGGGCTGGGGCCAAAGCAGTAGGTGTCCTCTTCTTCTGGGGTCAGCACGGCTCTTCAGTCCTTCTTCTTTCTTCCTCAAATCTTAGGAGGCAAGGCTCAGGGTTGCCCCTAAATACTGAATTTAGGGGCGTTAAAGGGGTGTGCCGGTCAGGACTAATGGGTCCCTTCCTTGGGGTGAGTACACCCCCTATTATGCCACCCTCCAGTGGGCGGGGGCATGAGCCTCTCCTAAATTGGCCTTGTCCCACCTGAGGGGTGGCATTGGCAAAGGTGGGCACACTTCTCCTCCTAGCTTGGTTTTTCTGCTGATTCTCCCACCCAAAGTGGGGGATAAAACTGGTGGAAGCCAGTTGCTGGAAGCAGAAAAAGGCAGGGACAGCTTAAAAAAGGCAGCAGGCCTTTGAAGCATCCATTTCGTGGACCCAGCTCATCCTGGGGGAGGAGGCATGACACCTCTGCCCAGGATGGGCTTTGTTTCTGGACCCAGAGAGCGGAGGCTCTCGACCCAGGGGTCCAGAAACCTGTCTGGTGGTGGCAAATGGCCGACAGACATTCAGGAACCACACCTGGGCTGGTTATTTTTCAGGGGGCATCTCTAAGATGCCCTCTGTGTGCCTTTTGCATGAAATCACACTCTGGAATCAGTGTAGGTTTAATGTGCTGAGAAGTCTGCTACCAAACATTCCAGTTTTTAGTAAAGCCATTATGGAGCTGTGGAGTTTGTAATGACCAACTCCCAGACCATATACTCTTTATGGCTTTACTACACTTACAATGCCTAAGAATGGACTTAGACGCTGTAGGGGTACAGGGCTCATGCCACTGTACCCTCAGCTGAGGGCTAGTGCACCCTGCTAGAGGGGAGACTCACCTAGGCCTCAGGCAGTGGGTTGCAGGCATGGCACACAGGGCTGGGTGCCTTGTCGACTCTTCACTTTTCTCTGCACCAAAACACACAGCCTGCAATGGTAGTATCTGGGAGTAAAGGTACAAGGCCTCTAAGGGTGGCACAATAGGTGTTGCAGCCCTTAGAGGCCTTCCCTGGTCACAGTGCCCTTGGTACCCATGGTACCTTTTACAAGGGGCTTACCTGTGGCCAGAGATGTGCAAATTGTGGGTACAAAGGTATAGGTTTGGGAAAGAACACAGGCCCTGGGAACCTGATTGACAGAGACCCAGGGCACATCAAGTCAAAGTGCAACAAGTGTCAGGCAAAAAGTGGGGGGTGGTCCTGCAACAGAATCCCACTTTCCTACACATGCGCAGTGGAGTGTTGGGTTTAAGTATGGTAATAAAATATTACTTTGTTTAAAAAAAACATAGAAATTCACAGTCAAAACCAGAGGTTAAAGTGACCTTATAGTTTGGAACTGTAATCATATCTTACTTTATGTTTAAAAAAACCCTTAGAATTCACTGAAAAATCCAAAGGCCAAAGTGACATTATAGTTAGGTGAAAATGTCACTTAAAACTTACTGTTTTAAACTAGCAAAACCACTGAAATTCACCAGTTATAGTTATCTCACGTAACCATAACTCATGTCCTAAAGTAACGATAACTCGCGCCCTCGCCATGTTCTGCTTATGAGCTCACATATTACATCACTCATTACATGTTCTACGACATCATTGATAACATCACTGCAACACTTGAAAGGACATCATTGATGACAGTCTATGAATGGCGGGCGTGAGTGGGGTTGACTACAGGGCCTGGCCTCTGGTGGGGGGTTCAGGCTGGTGGGGGGGTTAGGTGCAGGGCCTGGCTCCCAAACCCCTTAGGGTGCGCACAGCTCACTATGTGATGTAATAATGAAAACTGGGTAATTTAAAGTAAGGCATACCTACTGACTTTGTCAATGTGCTGGAACGCCAAAATATAAAAATGTGGGTCTGTTGGCTTTATGAAGGGGTCAGCATATCAATATATATAAAGTACACCTATTGTCTTTGTCAAAAAACTCACCAAAAATATAATTAAATGTATGTTTCATTGATTCACACATTTTAACATGTATTAAAAGTGATTGACATAAAATAAATGTAATAAAGTGTTATTAAAAACAATTAACATCTCTGAGTCTTTTTTTAATTAAATTTTCAAGCTGCAGCTACGGAACCAACCACAAGGGGGCTCTGCACGCCAGGTGAAGAACAGAGCTCTAGCTAGGAGTGCTTTAAAAACCATGGTAAACACTCCATGAGCCATAGATTTAAATACTCATGAGACTTACTGTTTTTTTTTTTTACTGTTGCTGGGGGGCTGCTGCCCATCCTGCGGTCCCCCACAACATTTAAAAAAAAAATGATTGGTGGTGCCAAAGCCCATTTTTTGGGCATTACCAGGAACCAAAAATATTGATGCTCTGCTCATTTCACATTCACTGTCTGCCTTCGACTTCCGCGCTGGCAGCGTGGGAAGCCCACCTTCGCTCTGCCATGTTTTTTATTTTTAAATATAGGCAGCGCAGGGAGCCACTCCCACGGTGCTCAACCTTATTTTTTAATAATTTTGTTGGCATCACAGGAGCCCACTCCTGCACTGTCCAACCTCTCTTTTGAACTTTTTTTCATGGGTAGCGGGGGAAGCACACTCCCGTTCTTCCATAGGGGCTGGGGGGAAGGCATATGGCCACTATGGCCCTGCCAGCACACTTCTTGGGGCTGGCGCAAGCTGGCATTTCAAGTTTGCTCCCAGGTGTAAACAGCTTTTCTTTCTGCTCCTGCCGGAAAGCAAACCTGTTCCCCTCCCGCCTGGTGAGAGCTTTTCTATTCCTGCTGGGCAGGAACACTCACGGGCATGGAGAAAACAATGATTCGGGGATAGGCTTCCCAGGACGTTGTAAAAAGTTACTGGCCTCCGGTGTTGAGGACCCGAGGACCAAATTCAGCATAGGGAGGGGGGCCGCATGCCCCCCTCATTAAAAAATCAAAAGGCCAAGGGAGATGGAATTCCCAAGGCCATATTCAGCATGGGGAGGTGCACCGCATGCCGCTCTCCCCTTTAAAAAAAAACAGGAGGTCTCAGGAATGGGATCCTCAAGACATAAGAGCTTGGGGGCACAGGGTATCCCTTCCTTGCTCCCTTATATTCCTTGTTTAAAAGTTTTCCAGGACAGGGGACTAAGTCGGCCACAACATTTTGTTTCATGTTGTGAGCAGCCGATCAGAGCCCTTGCTGTGAGAAAGCCCCCTCAGCCAATCAGATGTATTGAATTTCTTAATTTTGGACCAACGATCCAGAAATCTATACATTTTTAACCTTAATTTCTCAAAAACGACTGAACAATTTACACCAAATTTAAACAAGCATTAGGAAAGCCAATAGGTCTCGTCTATGCTAGAGCTATTAGCTTTGCCAATGTATTTTAGCCATGTTGTATACCAGCGAGGCTGCTGTTCAGCATGCTTAAATGTTAGTGGCATAAAGGAGAATGACGGGGAGTGGAGTGTTGTAAAGTGAAACGTCGTGGAGTAAAGTGGAGTGTTATGAAATGCCATAGAGAGTTGTGGAGTGGCGTAGAGTAGAGTTGAGTGGCATGAAGTGGAATGTCATGGAAGGGCCTAGAGTGGAGTGGCGTAGAGTGTTGTGCAATGTCGTGGAGGGTGTAGAGTGTCATAGAGTGGAAGGGTGTAGAGTGCAGTAGGGTGTCAGCTCTGAGTGGTGTAGAGTGGAGTACAGTGTCAGAGTGCAGCAGAGTGTCATCGAGTTGAGTGGCATAGTGTGTCGTGGAGTGGCATACAGCAGAGTGGAGTGGCATAGAGGGTGTTACATAGAGCAGAGTGTTGTAGAGTAGAGTGGCTTAGAATGGAGTGGAATAGAATGGTGTGGCGTTGCATTGAGTGGCACGGAGTGGAATGGAGTGGAGTGCAGTGGTATAGAGTGAAGGAGTGGAGTGGAGTTGTGTGTCGTAGAATAGAGTGTTGTAGAGTGAAGTAGAGTGTTGCAGAGAAGAGTGGCATGAAGTGGAGTGGAATAGAATGGTGTGGCGTGGTGTGGCATGGTGTGGCGTGGAGTAGAGTGGAGTGGCAAAACAGTGGAGTAGAGGGAGTTATGTAGAGCATCGCAGAGTGGAGTAGTGTGGTAGAGTAGAGTGGCATAGAGTGGAGTAGAGTGTTGCAGAGTGGAGTGGCATAGAGTTGAGAAGAGCTTAATGGAGTAGAGCATTATAATGTGGAATATAGGTAAGTGGAGTGTTGTAGAGTGAAGTACAGTGGCTTAGAGTTAAGTGGCGTAAAGTACAGTGGTGCAGAGTAGTTTGGCGTAGAGTGCATTGGCATACAGTGCAGTGACGTAGAGTGGAGTAGAATGCAGTGGCGTGAAGTAGAGTGGTGCAGAGTAGAATACAGTGGAGTGGCGCAGCATAGATTTCAGTGACGTAGAGTGCAATGGTGTAGATTGGAGTGGTGCAGGGTGGAATGGCATAGAGAGGAGTAGAGTGGCGAAGAGTGCAGTGGCATAAAGTAGATTGTTTCAGAGTAGAAAGAAGTGGCGCAGAGTGGAGTGGTGTAGGGTAGAGTGGAATGGTGCTGGGTAGAGTGCAGAGGTGTAGAGTAGAGTGGTGCAGAGTGCAGTGGCATAGAGTAGAAAGGCATAGAGTGCAGTGGCATGGAAGGCAGTGGTGCAGAGTAGATTAGAGTGGCATAGAGTGCAGTGGCATAGAGTGGAGTAATGCAGGGTGCATTGGCAAAGAGAGCAGTGGTGTAGATGAGAGTGGTGCAGAGTAGAGCAGGCTAGAGTTCAGTGGGGTAGAGCACCATGGTGCAGAGTAAAATACAGTGTCGTAGAGTGCAGTGATGTAGAGCACAATGGTGTAGAGTATCGTAGAGTGCAGTGGCATAGAGCAAAGTGTTGCAGAGTAGAGTATAGTGGCATAGAGTTCAATGCTGCAGAGTAGTTGGTTTAGAGTGCAGTGGTGTAGAGTGTATTGGTTTTGAGTAGAGTGATGTAGAGTGCATTGGCATAGAGTGCAGTGGCTCAGAGTAGAGTGGTGTAGAGTAAAGTGGTGCAGAGTACAGTAGAGTGGCGTAGAGTGGAGCACCATCGACTGTAGTGGCGCTGAGTGCAGTGGCGTAGAGAATTGTGGTGCAGAGTGGAGTAGAGTGGCGTAGAGTGCAGTGGCATAGAGTAGATTGTTTCAGAGTAGAGTGAAGTGGTTTAGTGCAGGGTAAAGTGCAGTGGCATAGAGTAGTGGTGTAGAGTGGTTCAGAGTAGAGTGCATTGGCATAGACTGGAGTGTTGTAGAGTGCAGTGGCGAAGAGTGGTTTAGTACAGGGTAGAGTGGAGTGGTGCAGGGTAAAGTGCAGTGGCATAGAGTGGTGGTGCAGAGTAGAGTGCATTGGCATAGCGTGTCATGTTGCACAGTAGAGTGGAATAGAGTGGAGTGGTCCAGAGTAGAGTGGAGTGGCTTAGACTGGAGTTTTGTAGAGTGCAGTGGCGAAGAATGCAGTGGTGCATAGTAGAGTGGGGTAGAGTGCATTGGCATAGAGTAGAGTGGTACAGAGTAGATTAGAGAGGCGTAGAGTGAAGTGGCGTACAGTACAGTGTCAGAGAGTGCAATGGTGCAGAGTAGTTTAGACTGGCATAGAGTATAGTGGCATGGAGTCAGGCGCGCAACACCCATTGGCCAGAACGGGCTTCAGCCCCCCCATCGGCTGGGCTGGCCGGGCTGGAGTTTATGCCTGCCAGCCTGACCTTCAAGTAGGGTGACCAACTGTCTGTAAATTTCACAGACCGTCTGTGATTTGTATCTCACGTCCATTGTCCGTGACGATCCCTATTACGGACGCCTTTTGTCTGTAATTTTGGGCATTGCAGCACTGTTCCCCTGTGAGAAGCCTCAACTCACTGATGGGGCCGCCTCGTACTCTTCCTCTGAGCACAAGAGCAGCCCCACCGTGCCCATTGCCATTCTGTATGCCGCCTGATTGTCACATACAGAATGACAATGAGCCAGTCTGGGCTGTTAAAGCATGTGGTGGCCCCCTCCAGCCAGGGACATCTTAAGGATTTTGGGGGCCCTGGGCCAATTGTATTTTGGGGGCCCCTGTTCAGAACAACTTTGAATTTATGATACAATTTCAACCCTTTAATGCCCTTTTTGGCCAGATCTCTGACAGTGCACAGGCACAATGGTGCAAATTCTAAATGTGTTTACATCTAATATTAAGGAATAATGATGTGTTTTCAATATTGTAACACAGCAGAAGCTCACTAATATTACTGCAAATAATCTCTGTAACACATTCCCAATTTTCATATGTGAAGTCCTGCTTTGAGCTTAAAGAAACTTTTTTGATGGATGTTGCATGAAACATAAACACATTTTTCTGTAAAATGTCTGTAATATATTCTCACACAACACACAGATTAAAAATGCATTTAAGGAAAACAGTATTTAAAACCATCTGTTTAAAAATTATTCAAGGTCATCAGGGCAAGACTCTCTGCAGAACAGAGCTGGCCCTATCAGGGGGCCCCCTGAAAGCCTGGGGCCCTGGGCCAAAGCCCATTTTGCCCATGCCTTAAAACGTCTCTGCCTCCAGCCTCGGTCCAGGGCAGGGCATTCTGTTCTCACAGTACATAAAGAAGATGGAAGACATGTAGAGAATCCAGTTCATGAAAGGAAGCCAGCGAAAGAAGTTAAAAAGAAGGGGTTATGGGTCTTTCACAGGTTCATCATTTTAGAACTGAAGCTTTTTCAATATTATATACAACAAAGCCATAGTTGATGCTTTTTTATTTTATTCAACTAACAACCATTGACAAAGCCAATAGTCCTGGCTTGTTATAGGTGTGATGTATTATGTATGTGGACGCAATAACAGAAGTAGCAGAATACTAGTCGGGCAGCACACTATTCTAAGCACAGATTTTTAGCTACCTGTTTTAAGCCATGCCCTTAATTACATCGGACACGCCCTTTGGAGAGACCCCCAAGTTTTTTCAACTCACTTAAAGCCCTGAAAACAACACCATGTCACAGTCACCTCAGGTCCCAACACTGGGCATCATGCATGACTCATGACTTCCAAGTTTTCAGATTGCCTCTGTGCAGGGGCATAGTGAACCCTCACCTGCCCCAACCTTGCTTTGGGAACAACAGCAAGGGTGAAGTTCTTGATGGGCCTCTTCTGTCTGCAACTCTGCAGACAAAGGCTCAACTCATAATTAATGTGAAAAGATGGGTGTAGGAGAGTAGGATCTGCTTCACATGGGTACCCCCACTTTTTGCTGATGCTTCACTGTTTTTCGACCTTAGTCTGGCTGGGGCCCTGCTAATCAGAACCCCAGCCTAGCTGCTTCCTCTTTAAAATGGTTTCCATGTGCCTTAGGCACATCACTGAATGGAATCTGGAGTGCCCTTATAAGTCCCTAGTATATGGTATACTATGTACCCAGGGCATAGGTACCTCAGAGGCCTACCAGGGGCTGCAGCATGTATTATGCCACCCCTGGAAGGCCATCCAAACTGACACCACAGGTCTGCTACTGCAGCCTGGGTAAGGTGGTGCATGCACCCCTTACTGTGATATAGGCTACCTATATCACTATATACATACACACATATAAACCTATAAGTCACTCCTATGGCAGGCCTTATCAATCCTGAAGGCAGAGTGCGTGGTTCCTATGTGAGAGGGTGCCCTTGCATGAGCAGGGCCCCTCTGCAGCGGTCGGAGACCCTTCTCTGATGCTGTTTGTAGTGCAGCCTGACCATATACTCTTAAGCGCATTATAACCTGGCGTTAAATGCTAACTTTGGGATGGCTGCACCGAAACATGTCGTGTTTGGTGTCAAACATCTTGGAATACTACCCCCCCCGCCAATTATGGCGGCGGGGGTAGCATTCCACCCTTCTAGAGGGAGAGACATGTTAACCCTGGCCTGGCCGGTAACTTCTTTCCAAAGCCCTGGCATCACAAAATGGATGCTGCTGCCACAGACACAAGTCTGGCCTCCTGTTGCTGACCGAAACTCCGGCAGGGGAGACCTGGACAATAGGTTTCCTGTCCCAGGGAGGTGTGACCACCTCCCCAGACAGGATAGTGTGGATTGGGGCTGGGCGGGAGCACTTTCGGGTGCTTTGAAGTCCTGCACTGGGGGCACACTTGGTGTCCCTGTGCATACCCCAGTTCAAACCGGATCAGGGGCTTGCAGCCCCTGCTTTGGCGCGAACTGGACAAAGGGAAAGGGGTGTAGCCACCCCTCTGCCCTGACCCACCCATAGGTGGGACCACAGAGTAAGTCCAACCCCTAAACTTAGTATAAGTATAGGAACCCAGTCCTTAGGACTTTAGATTATCCCTGGACGAAACTCTGACACAGAATCCTGGACCTTCAACGCTCTACTAAAGACTAGAGGACAGAAGAATCTCCCTTGGGGTCAAGGAGTGACTCCCCTGCTTGGCAGGCACCAAAGAAGCAATTGTCTGGTCTGCATCGCTGAAGCTCCGGTCGGACGCCGAAGTCTTTGCATCACCAGAGGTGGATTTCCAGACCTCCCCGAGGCTGCCCTGAGTCCCCAGCAAAGCTGAGGCCCGTAGCTGTCGTGGGTAACGTGGAACCGTGACCCCTGGACACCGCACGTATTTGCAAGTGCATCCTCTTCTGGGTCTCCCACGAAGTCGTGCTTTGGGCTCCGAGTAGCCCCAGCCTCCAGCACCAACTGCACCGAAGATCACTGGCCTCCACTCCACGAGTGTCCTGTGAGCCAGATCCACGTGCACCGTCTCGAGGCTCCTTTGCGGTCGCTAGCCCGTTGGCTAGTAGCCCTTCACGAAGGCCAATCCTTTTCTTCTTGGGCTCCCTGGTTGCTCCAGGCTTGCCCTCACTTACCCTTGCTGGGTGAGTTCCTCAGACCTTGCTGGTCTGCACTATCGTCAATCTTCATCTTCATCGAGACTTGCCGTTGCCAAGGCTTGTTGGGTCCAATCTGGTCGCCGACACCTCAGCACTCGACAGACATCGTGTACCAGCCCGAATCCTGCTCCTGGTCGCCAACAACGCCTCTTGAACCTCGTGGCTGAAGAGTCAAGATGACCGTCAACCTACCTGAAGCACTCGACATCGGTGGGCATCTGCTCATCGCCTTCCTGGTCACTGGCTAGTGACCCAGACTCTGTCCCCTCTGCTTTCAGGTTCTTCAGATCTCTGATCCACTCTTGGATCCACCCGGACACTTTTCACTTTGTCGCCAGCAGCACTTTGCAGCAGATCGCCATTCAAATCGACGACGAAACCCGAACCCGAAAGGCACCTATGCACCCGGCTTCCCTGGGTGAGGTAACACGAGTACTCCAGTGCTCCCGTGGGTAGAGACTCTAGAACGACCTAGTTCTCAAAGGGTTTGCTCCAAGTCCTTCTCTAAGTGTCCCTTTTCTTTAAATTCCCAACCGCGACTTTCTCCATAGAAGTTAACGGCGATTCGCGGCTGTGTTACTACACTGCACGCGTCCCCCGTGGGTCCCCTGTGTCACTACCTTGGGTGGTTCCTTGTGGTCCAAGCACTTCTAGAGGCTCTAGGCCTAGTGTCTAGCTCAGTCGTGGTTCTTATACCACTTTATTGGTATATGGTTTGGTACGCCCCTAGGGCCCAAACGTGTATTTGTGCTATTACTGTGTTTAAACAACTTATAACTTATGTACTTCGAACTCTAGCCTCATAAAGAGACTAGAGGGGTGTGTTTAGCAATAAATACATATATTTTGAATATATACCTGGTGTGGTGCTCTTTCATTTGGTCACTCAAGAGATTATAGACTGGTAAAACAAGCTGCTTTACATTCCTTCAAGACTTAGCCTGAAGGCTGCTCTCCATAGCTACCACTAGGATAGCTTTCAATAAAGGTTGTCTTTAACCTATCTCCAATAAGGGGTTGTTTGGACTGGTGCAAGGTGCCCACTATAATTAGTGGACAGCATATGCCAGGCCAACTTCTCACATTGGTGTGCAGCGTGTGGGATTCCAGCTTGCTATTGTTTTACCAGATAATCTCAATTGAATTGATCAACTGAAAACCACTAAAGGTACCTAAGGTACATATAAATTAAGTTTACTATACAGTAAGTTCTACTGAACTTAGAGTTGTGTGTTAAGGGATAGCACAACCCTTTCTACAACTCAAGAGAGTTTAGTAGGCCACACTAGAGTAGGTAGTGCATACACCACACCACACTAGTGATGTCTTCAAAGCCAGGACCCAGTGAGTCCTTGCCAGAAGCCACTGGGCTTCTTCCCTCCAAGTATGATACACTCCCATTCTTGGAATTGAGAGCAATATGCAATGTGAGGAAACTGAAGACAGGCCAAAGTCCCACCACCCAACATCTGAGAGAGATGTTAATGGCTGATGATCTCAACAGGCCCTTAGGGTCTGAAGGGGTAGGTACAGAGGGTGGGGCAGAAGATGAGGATGGGGCCAGGGGTAGCAACACCCCCAACCCCCCCTCTGGAACTGACCAGGAGGGTGACAATGACCCTGACCTGGAAAACCCAATCCCTCCTGTGGACGAGGAAGAGGAGGATCTGGATGACCTCCACTTTGTCCCCCCAGGAAGGATTGTGAGTGTGCCTAGAAGGTCTAGATCTCCTTCTCAAGAGTCTAACCACTCTGGCACCTCAATAGGGACCTCTGTCTCCTCTCATAGGAGGGAATCCTCTCATGAGAGGAGAAAGAGGCTGATTCAGTATGAGGAAGCTCAGCTTGAACTCAGAAAACAGCAATTGGCCCTAGACAGGGGGGCCCTAGATCTCCTTAGAGAGAGGAAAAAATTGGGACTAGAGTCCCATGGTGGCAGCCATATCCCTAGAGATAGGGAAAGGTCTTATGACCATAGAAACCTGAGCAAGATTGTCCCTCCCTACCAGAGTGGGGATGACATCCACAAATGGATAACTGCTCTAGAGAGGGCCTGTAAAGTACAGAAGGTCCCTCAGGAGCAGTGGGCAGCAATCTTGTGGCTCTCCTTTGCAGACAAAGGTAGAGACAAGCTCCTCACTGTAAGAGAAGAGGATGCTGATAATTACAAGGTCTTGAAGAGTGCTCTTATTGATGGGTTTGGCCTAACAACTGAACAATACAGGTTAAAGTTCAGAGATGCCCAAAAAGCACAGACTCAAGACTGGGTAGACTATGTGGATTGTTCTGCTAAGGCTCTGGAAGGCTGGTTGATGGGCAGTAAGGTGTGTGACTTCACAGGATTGTACAATCTGATAATGAGGGAGCAGATTCTTAATAACTGTCAAAATCAGCTGTTGCATCAGTACCTGGTGGACTCTGATCTGACCTCTCCCCAAGAATTGGGAAAGAAGGCAGACAAATGGGTCAGAACCAGGGTGAGGCAGAAGGTACAGAACCAAGGTGGTGACCCTAAGAAGCAAGATTCAAAGAACTCTGATAAGGGTGGGGAGAAGGGTAAAGACCAGAAGTCTTCACAAGGGCCCCAAAAATCTTCTTCAGGTGGGGATTCACAGTCTAACAAAGGGAAAGGCCAAAAGAAACCATGGTGCAAAGTCTGTAAGCAAAAGACCCACTGGACCAGTGACTGTACCAAGTCCAAAGACTCTAATCCAGCCCCCACCAATGCCCCTAAGGCACCTGTTCCCCCTAGTACAGTTACAGTTGGTGGGAGTGCTCCAGCCAAGGGTTTAGTAGGGTTGACCCTGGGTACTGAAGTGGGCTCTGACTTAGTCAGAGAACTCACTCAGGCTGTGTTAGTCTGTGATGGAGGCATGGATGTGACCTCCTCTGTGAGTCCCAGTAATCTGGGCAAGTACAGACAACAGCCTTTAATCAATGGAAAGGAGGCTTTGGCATTTAGGGACACAGGGGCGAGTGTCACCATGGTGACACAAGACCTTGTGAATCCTGGGCAAGTTATACTTGGTGAGATGTACCAAGTGACCAATGCTAGCAATGTCAGAACAGACCATACTCTGGCAGTTGTTAACTTCTCCTGGGGAGGGGTAACTGGCCTTAAGAAGGTTGTGGTAAGTGCAGACCTACCAGTTGAATGCTTGCTTGGCAATGACTTAGAAACTTCAGCTTGGGCAGAAGTGGAGCTCAGGACCCATGCAGAAATGCTGGGCATCCCTGCAGATGTGTTTGCTGTGACCAGGTCACAGGCAAAAATGTCTAAAACTGAACAGGCCTTGGATTCTGGAATAATGGACCAAGTGCCTTCCAAGAGGAGGAGTAGTAGGGTAAAGGCAGTGCCTTCCCCCTTGGCTCAGAAGGAAGATCAGTCTCTTGAGGGAGATGATCTCAGTCCTGAGGAAGGAACTGTCCCAGAGGAGCTTGAACCTGACCAGGTTGAGTTCTTGGGGACAGGGGGACCTTCCAGGGCAGATCTGAGCCAGGAGCAGCAGAGCTGCCCCTCTCTTGAACCCCTCAGACAACAAGCTGCTGCTGAGGCTGCTGGGAAAGCTAGTGGTCCCCATACAGTGTATTGGGATGATGGGCTCTAGTACTCAGAGTGTAGAGACCCCAAGCCTGGTGCCACCAGGAGGTTGGTTATACCTCTAAAGTTCAGGGACTTCCTACTGACCCTAGCCCATGATATTCCCTTAGCAGGTCACCTGGGCCAGAACAAGACTTGGGACAGAATTGTCCCTCACTTTCACTGGCCCCACATGTCTGAAGACACCAAGGAGTTTTGTCGCTCCTGTGTAACCTGCCAGGACAGTGGCAAGGCAGGTGGCACTACAAAGGCCCCCCTGATACCACTACCTGTGGTGGGGGTTCCCTTTGAAAGGGTGGGGATTGACATTGTTGGTCCCATGGATCCCCAAACAGCATCTGGGCACAGGTTTATCCTGGTGGTAGTGGATCATGCCACCAGGTACCCAGAGGCTATTCCCCTTAGGACCACTACAGCACCTGTGGTGGCAAGAGCCCTCCTGGGAATTTTCTCAAGAGTGGGCTTTCCTAAGGAGGTTGTATCAGACAGGGGTGCTAACTTTATGTCTGGATACTTAAAAGCAATGTGGAAGGAGTGTGGAGTGACTTACAAGTTCACCACACCATATCACCCACAATGCAATGGTTTAGTTGAGAGATTCAACAAAACCTTGAAGGGCATAATTAAAGGGCTCCCAGAAAAGCTTAGGCGACGATGGGACATACTCTTGCCCTGCCTTTTATTTGCATACAGGGAGGTGCCTCAAAAGGGGGTTGGCTACAGCCCTTTTGAACTTTTGTTTGGTCACCCTGTCAGAGGTGCACTGTGCTTGGTGAAGGAAGGATGGGAGTTACCTCTCAAGCCCCCAAAGCAAGACATAGTGGACTATGTACTTGGTCTCCGCTCCCGGATGGCTGAGTATATGAAAAAGGCAACTAAAAACCTTGAGGCTAGCCAGGAACTTCAGAAAGCTTGGCATGACCAAAAGGCTGTACTGACTGTTTATCAGCCACGACAGAAGGTGTGGGTGTTGGAGCCAGTGGCCCCAGCAGCTCTCCAAGACAAATGGAGTGGACCCCACACTATTGTTGAACAGAAGGGTGAGGTTACCTACTTAGTAGACCTAGGAACACCCAGGAGTCCCCACAGGGTTCTCCATGTCAACAGGTTAAAACCATATGTGGACAGGGCAGACATGGGCTTGCTCATGGCTACTGATGAAGGGCAGGAGGAAGAGAGTGACCCACTCCCTGACCTGCTCTCACAGAACCCTGACGATGGGTCAGTAGATGGTGTAGCCTTGGCAGGCAGCCTCACTACCCAGCAGCAAACTGATTGTAGACAGGTGCTCAATCAGTTTAGACACATGTTTTCACTGACACCCAGTCAGACCACCTGGTGCACTCATGAAGTGGACACTGGGGACAGTCTGCCTATTAAAAATAAGATTTATAGGCAACCTGACCATGTCAGGGACTGTATCAGGACTGAAGTCCAGAAAATGTTGGATTTGGGAGTTATTGAACCCTCAGATAGCCCTTGGGCTAGTCCAGTGGTCCTTGTGCCAAAACCTCACACCAGTGGTGGAAAAAGAGAGATGAGGTTTTGTGTGGACTACAGGGGTCTCAATGCAGTCACTAGGACTGATGCCCATCCAATACCTAGGGCAGATGAGCTAATAGACACTTTGGCATCAGCCAAGTATCTAAGCACATTTGACCTGACAGCTGGCTACTGGCAGATCAGACTAGCTGATGATGCAAAGCCAAAGACAGCATTTTCAACCCCTAGTGGGCATTATCAATTTGTGGTGATGCCCTTTGGTCTGAAAAATGCACCTGCCACTTTTCAGAGGTTGGTGAATACAGTCCTCACAGGTCTGGAAGCCTATAGTGCAGCATATCTAGATGATATTGCTGTCTTTAGCTCCACCTGGGAGGATCACCTGGTCCACCTCAGGAATGTTTTACAGGCCCTGCAAAAGGCAGGCCTGACTATCAAGGCCACCAAGTGCCAGATAGGGCAGAGTCAGGTTGTGTACCTGGGCCACCTTGTGGGTGGAGGCCAGGTTCAACCCTTGCAGAGCAAGATCCAGACCATCATGGACTGGACTGCTCCAACTACCCAGACTCAGGTGAGAGCCTTCTTAGGCCTGACTGGGTACTATAGGAGATTTGTCAAGGGGTATGGATCAATAGTGACACCCCTGAATGACTTAACTTCCAAGAAAATGCCCAAAAAGGTTCAGTGGACAGCTAGCTGTCAAAAGGCATTTGATGACCTGAAGCAGGCCATGTGCACTGCTCCCATTCTACAGAGTCCTGACTACTCCAAGAAGTTCATTGTTCAAACTGATGCATCTGAATTGGGGGTAGGGGCTGTACTGTCACAATTGAATGAAGAAGGTCAGGATCAGCCAGTAGCTTTCATTAGCAGAAGGCTGACCCCTAGAGAGAAACGTTGGTCAGCCATTGAGAGGGAGGCCTTTGCTGTGGTCTGGGCTCTGAAGAAGTTGAGGCCATACTTGTTTGGTACTCACTTCCTTGTTCAAACAGACCATAAGCCCCTCTTATGGCTAAAACAAATGAAGGGTGAAAACCCCAAACTGCTTAGGTGGTCCATTTCCCTACAGGGGATGGACTTCACAGTGGAACATAGACCTGGGAGTAACCATGCCAATGCAGATGGACTCTCTAGGTACTTCCACTTAGAACATGAAGACTTAACTGGGCAAGGTTAGTTTAATGTCCCTACGTTTGGGGGAGTTGTGTAGGAGAGTAGGATCTGCTTCACATGGGTACCCCCACTTTTTGCTGATGCTTCACTGTTTTTCGACCTTAGTCTGGCTGGGGCCCTGCTAATCAGAACCCCAGCCTAGCTGCTTCCTCTTTAAAATGGTTTCCATGTGCCTTAGGCACATCACTGATTGGAATCTGGAGTGCCCTTATAAGTCCCTAGTATATGGTATACTATGTACCCAGGGCATAGGTACCTCAGAGGCCTACCAGGGGCTGCAGCATGTATTATGCCACCCCTGGAAGGCCATCCAAACTGACACCACAGGTCTGCTACTGCAGCCTGGGTAAGGTGGTGCATGCACCCCTTACTGTGATATAGGCTACCTATATCACTATATACATACACACATATAAACCTATAAGTCACTCCTATGGCAGGCCTTATCAATCCTGAAGGCAGAGTGCGTGGTTCCTATGTGAGAGGGTGCCCCTGCATGAGCAGGGCCCATCTGCAGCGATTGGAGACCCTTCTCTGATGCTGTTTGTAGTGCAGCCTGACCATATACTCTTAAGCGCATTATAACCTCGCGTTAAATGCTAACTTTGGGATGGCTGCACCGAAACATGTCGTGTTTGGTGTCAAACATCTTGGAATACTACCCCCCCGCCAATTCTGGCGGCGGGGGTAGCATTCCACCCTTCTAGAGGGAGAGACATGTTAACCCTGGCCTGGCCGGTAACTTCTTTCCAAAGCCCTGGCATCACAAAATGAATGCTGCTGCCACAGACACAAGTCTGGCCTCCTGCTGCTGACCGAAACTCCGGCAGGGGAGGCCTGGACAATAGGTTTCCTGTCCCAGGGAGGTTTGACCACCTCCCCAGACAGGATAGTGTGTATTGGGGCTGGGCGGGAGCACTTTCGGGTGCTTTGAAGTCCTGCACTGGGGGCACACTTGGTGTCCCTGTGCATACCCCAGTTCAAACCGGATCAGGGGCTTGCAGCCCCTGCTTTGGCGCGAACTGGACAAAGGGAAAGGGGTGTAGCCACCCCTCTGCCCTGACCCACCCATAGGTGGGACCACAGAGTAAGTCCAACCCCTAAACTTAGTATAAGTATAGGAACCCAGTCCTTAGGACTTTAGATTATCCCTGGACGAAACTCTGACACAGAATCCTGGACCTTCGACTCTCTACTAAAGACTAGAGGACAGAAGAATCTCCCTTGGGGTCAAGGAGTGACTCCCCTGCTTGGCAGGCACCAAAGAAGCAATTGTCCGGTCTGCATCGCTGAAGCTCCCGTCGGACGCCGAAGTCTTTGCATCACCAGAGGTGGATTTCCAGACTTCCCCGAGGCTGCCCTGAGTCCCCAGCAAAGCTGAGGCCCGTAGCTGTCGTGGGTAACGTGGAACCGTGACCCCTGGACACCGCACGTATTTGCAAGTGCATCCTCTTCTGGGTCTCCCACGAAGTCGTGCTTTGGGCTCCGAGTAGCCCCAGCCTCCAGCACCAACTGCACCGAAGATCACTGGCCTCCACTCCACGAGTGTCCTGTGAGCCAGATCCACGTGCACCGTCTCGAGGCTCCTTCGTGGTCGCTAGCCCGTTGGCTAGTAGCCCTTCACGAAGGCCAATCCTTTTCTTCTTGGGCTCCCTGGTTGCTCCAGGCTTGCCCTCACTTACCCTTGCTGGGTGAGTTCCTCAGACCTTGCTGGTCTGCACCATCGTCAATCTTCATCTTCATCGAGACTTGCCGTTGCCAAGGCTTGTTGGGTCCAATCCGGTCGCCGACACCTCAGCACTCGACAGACATCGTGTACCAGCCCGAATCCTGCTCCTGGTCGCCGACAACGCCTCCTGGACCTCGTGGCTGAAGAGTCAAGACGACCGTCAACCTACCTGAAGCACTCGACATCGGTGGGCATCTGCTCATCGCCTTCCTGGTCACTGGCTAGTGACCCAGACTCTGTCCCCTCTGCTTTCAGGTTCTTCAGATCTCCGATCCACTCTTGGATCCACCCGGACACTTTCCACTTTGTCGCCAGCAGCACTTTGCAGCAGATCGCCATTCAAATCGACGACGAAACCCGACCCCGAAAGGCACCTATGCACCCGGCTTCCCTGGGTGAGGTAACACGAGTACTCCGGTGCTCCCGTGGGTAGAGACTCTAGAACGACCTAGTTCTCAAAGGGTTTGCTCCAAGTCCTTCTTTAAGTGTCCCTTTTCTTTAAATTCCCAACCGCGACTTTCTCCATAGAAGTTAACGGCGATTCGCGGCTGTGTTACTACACTGCACGCGTCCCCCGTGGGTCCCCTGTGTCACTACCTTGGGTGGTTCCTTGTGGTCCAAGCACTTCTAGAGGCTCTAGGCCTAGTGTCTAGCTCAGTCGTGGTTCTTATACCACTTTATTGGTATATGGTTAGGTACGCCCCGAGGGCCCAAACGTGTATTTGTGCTATTACTGTGTTTAAACAACTTATAACTTATGTACTTGAACTCTAGCCTCATAAAGAGACTAGAGGGGTGTGTTTAGCAATAAATACATATATTTTGAATATATACCTGGTGTGGTGCTCTTTCATTTGGTCACTCAAGAGATTATAGACTGGTAAAACAAGCTGCTTTACATTCCTTCAAGACTTAGCCTGAAGGCTGCTCTCCATAGCTACCACTAGGATAGCTTTCAATAAAGGTTGTCTTTAACCTATCTCCAATAAGGGGTTGTTTGGACTGGTGCAAGGTGCCCACTATAATTAGTGGACAGCATATGCCAGGCCAACTTCTCACAATGGGTGAGTAAGTAAGTGAAGGAATGGGTAAATGGCTGGATGGGTTAGTGAAGGGATGAGTGGATGAGTGAAAGGGGAATGGATGGATGGGTGGATGAGTGAGTGGATGGATGGATGAGTGAGTGGAAGGATGCATGAGAAAAAGGGTAAATAAATAGATGTATGGGTGGAATGGTGGATGTATGGGTGGAATGATGGATGTATTGGTAAAAGGGTGGATGGATGGGTAAAAGGGTGGGTGGATGAGTAAAAGGATGGATTGATGAGTGAAAGAGTGCATGATGGGCTAGTGAATGGGCAATGGATGAGTGAAATGATGGATGGATTGATAAGTGAAAGGGAGAATGGGTGGATGGATGAGTGAGACGGTGGATGTAAGTATGGATGAGTGAGTGAAAGGGTGGATGGATGAGAGGATGGATGGATGAGTGATAGGGTCAATGGATATATTCATGAGTGGATGAGTGGATGGATGGGTGGGTGGATCAATGGATGGATGGGTGGGTGGATCAATGGATGGATGGGTGAAGGGATGGCTAATTGAAAGTGGGATAGAAAGAGAAAGTGAGGATGGATGGATGAGTGAAAGTATAGATGGATGATTGACAGGATGGATGGGCAAATGGGTGTATGGATGAGTGAAAAGAAGGCTGTAAGGAAGGATGAGTTAAAGAATGCATAGATGAGTGAAAGGGAGGGTGAAGAGCTGGAAGAGAGGATGGATGGATGAGTGAAATGGTGAATGGATGGACAAATAGACGGATGAGTGACTGGGTGAATGGATGGATGGATGAGTAAGTGAAAGGATGGCTGGATGGGTGAGAGGGTAAATGGTTGGATGGATGAGTGACTGGATGGATGGGTGAAAGGATGGATGGATGATGGATGAATGAGTGAAAGGGTGGATGGAGGGATGGATGAGTGAAATGATGGATGGAAGATAGATGATGGATAGGTTTAGAAATGGTTGAATAGGTTTGGATATGGATGGGCACACAGATGGAAGGACAGAATGAATAGTGGAAGACTGAATAATGGATGAAAGAATGAATGAATGCCACACTCCGGGTGACTCAACCCGCCATCCCAAACTGACACATGACGTCAGGCAGCAAGCATGGAACTTGGGCTTGAAATGCTCCTTCTGCCTGCCAAAAAGCAGAAACAAATTCCTTGTATGGCGCCGTGATACCACAAGAGACGTTACACTGTTGTGTCTCTGGGCGGCGCTGCTCTGATGCCACCGGGAAACAGCACGATCAGCTCCCACCTGCCCCGAGGCCATGAGAGATGCGTGAGGGCACGGTTCCGTGCAGCCCTTTTGTGGGGAAAGGCGGGCAAGGCAACACAACCTGCACTTACAGACAAAAGCACCAACGTGACTCGAGACCCTTTCACCACAAATGTTTTTTTCTTTTTAAATTTTTCACCCCTAAGAATATTGTGTCTGGGGCAACCACCCCTGTTGCCTCGCCCAAGCTACGCCACTGCCTACCAGTATGGATGACATCTGACTCTTACACCTTGTAGCCCTCAATGTCTTAAGTAACATTTCCTATACATTGACTTCCACATTTATGAGTCATTGTCTCTCTATAATAAGTGTGTGATGTAACGCACTCAGACACCCTGCCGTACATATTTCTAATGAGTAGCTCTCATTTTGATTTAGATGGCATGCAAAGCCACCTTGCATGGCTTTGAGTGGCCTCATAAATCATGACCAAGGTGATGCAGCGCAAATCGCTGCGCCGCCTTACTGTACGCCCCAGAGGCGTTCTATGAGAGTTGCAGTGGGTTTTCCCACGCAACACCTTGGAATTTGACGCTGTCCCAGATTTATAAAGTCATGTAAACAGGGGGAAGCGCCAAATCTGTACGCTTCACAAGAAGACGCGTAACGAGGATGAATATGCTTATTTCTCCTCATTGTTTCCTCTTTCTATGTGTGCTGCGTTCTGCAGCAAACATAGAAAAAGGAAAACACCAAGTAGCATTGTTTTTGTGCAGGAAGGTACACCTTCCTGCACAAATGCTTAGCTCCACAACAGCTACTTATTTGCTGCCCAGTGGCTAGGTAGAGGGACTGGAATGTAAAAAGTACATAAGAGTTTTAAAGCTCTGTTTATTTTCTGATCCTTATACTTAGACAAGGGGTACCTACTGCAGTGCGATGAGTGCCAAATGGTCAACATCTCTTACCCTTGGTAATCCCAGATTGACACCCATCTGTGATGTGGGGGAACCATCTATAATCAAGCGTGTGTGCTCAGTTGCTATCCTTAATGTATGTTATTAGAGCAAATCTTATCAAACATGGGTTGTGTTTCTTGCTAAATGACTACCCAAGCATTTCAAATTCAAAAATATTTGGTGGGAGTTGTCACAAAGCACCAAATAATATATATTCAACATTCTTTGTGCTATAGAGCTAGGATACGTGGCAGCTTCCCCCAAACAGCTACAAAGCTGTTTATTATAGTAACATCATATTCAGAAAATAACATAAAAGTATTGTGTGCAGGTAAATGAAGCGTGAACAGAGCAGTAACTAAATAAATATGCGTAAACTGCATTATTTGCTTCCAATTTTCAAAACCTTTGGTGGAAGGATGGTGAAATATCTTGTAAAAGATTTTTTTAAGACTAGCTAGGTTGACACAACTGGTCCAGAGTGTTTGGAGTGTACGATTTGCCCGAGATTGTGATGTAAAATAGAATCTGGTGTTTCACATTGCACCAGGTTTACTGGCCTAATGTGTATTAAAATAGAACATTTGCCATTCACTGTGCTGAAATTCCTTGAGAGCCCAAAATCATGTTATGCCGAGAATAATGTTACTGATCCTGTGTGCTTTAAACTGCACTATTTGCCACATGTAGTCTCAAAGAATGGCTCGGTGTTTTACGGACTACATCGAAAAAGCGAAGAGATCCCCCCACAAGTAATTTTGATTCAGCTCTTATGATGTTGCTGTCTCCACTAATCCATGTGGTAGCCCCCCCCCCCGGAAGTTTGAGTCTAGTTGCGCCCCAGCATAGAGTGCAGTGGTGTAGAGTGTATTGGCGTAGAGTGTAATGGCATACAGTGCATCGATGTGGAGTGCAATAGAGTGGCTTAGAGTAGAGTGGCTCAGAGTTCAGTGGCAGAGAGTGCAGTGGTGTAGAGTGCGTAGAGTGCATTGGTGTAGAGTAGAGTGGTGCAGAGTAAAGTGGCGTCGAGAGCAGTGGCACAGATTACAGTGGTGCAGAGTACAATAGAGTGACAGAGTTCAGTGATGTAGAGGGCAATGGTAGAGGTGCAGGGGCGTAGAGTAGAGTGTTGTAGAGTATAGTGGCATACAGTGCAGTGGTGCAGAGTACATACCTGCCAACTTACAAAATAACTTCACCGTGTGAGGAGGTGCGGGGGCTTGGACGGGGCGGGGCCTGGTGCTGAGAGCTTTCTAAGAGGCACTCTGCCCCTCACCAATCCCCTACCCCAAAAAATAAAAACAAAGGGTCATCGAGGCTGTATCCGATGTCCTGGGTGTTTCACACCTTTTAATGGACATCGGCTGTTGCCTCTGCAAACAAGCTGGAAATCCACTGTTTTCAGTGGTTTTCAGCTCGTCCTTCCTGCCACTGTGTGATTTTGGCTCCTCACTGGGTCACCGTGTGAAGGGAGCCAAAATCGTGTGACACACAGTGGCACCGTTTGAGTTGGCAGGTCTAAGAGTATTTTGGCATAGAGTGCAGTGGTGTAGAGTGGATTGGTTTTGAGTAAAGTGACATAGAGGGCATTGGTATTGAGTGCAGCAGCGTAGAATAGAGTGGCGTAGAGTGCAGTGGTATAGAGTAGAGTAGTGCACAGTAGAGTGAAGTGGAGTGATGCAGGGTGTATTGCAGTAACGGAGTGACATAGAGTGGAATGGTGCAGAGTGGAGAAGGACTGGACCAGCAACCTGTACCAGGACCACCAGAGTGACTTCAAGGGCTGGTCTTTTGTAAGCAGCACCTGGACTCAACAACTGTGAGTTCCACCCCGCCAAGTGGTGCCACCCCAGTCCTGGACCATTGGAGGTGGTCCTGAAGATGCTCTGTCTGTCCATCTGTGGATCCAGCAGAACCGACGCATCTCCTCTGCTCCGCAGCGCAAGCCAGAGCAGAACTAACGCATCACCTCTGCTGCGTGGAGTTTCCCAGCACCAGGACTTCACATCGCAGCCTCGCAGCTCCTCGGAACCGATGTATTGCCTCAGCTGCGCAACGCATCCTCAATGACGAACTTTGCATCGCAAGCGCTCGTCGACAGGATCTTCAATGCTGACCCAGGACCTTGCATCGCAGCTTCGCAGCTCCTCTGAACTGATGCAACACCTCAGCTGCACGACGCATCCACGACGCAGGACTTTGCAATGCTCTGCAACCAGTTTTTAAGGTACTCTTGTTCACCGGGTCGAACTGGGTGCTTGTAACCAGCCTGAACTCCATAGCGGTTGGCTTGAACTTGTGACTTTGTCCCAGTCCGCAGCAACCAAATATCCACAGTTGGCGCTTTGTGCTTTTTGGCACTATTTTCACTTAAATCTTTAAAAGTGCATATCTCCGGTTCTACTGAAAGGATTTTTATCATTTTGGTGTTGATTTATTTATTACAATTTACTCTATTCGTCTAAATTGTTGTGGAATATTTCTTGTGTTGCAATTTCGCTTTATTACTGTTTGATGTGCTGCATAGACACTTTACACATTGCCTCTAAGTTAAGCCTGACTGCTTTGTGCCACGCTACCAGAGGGTTGAGCACAGTTTAATTTGGGGTTTGCCCATGACTTTACCCTGACAAGCATAGTGCTTCCTGCTTGAGTAGGGTTTCACCCCCCTCAACCAGTCCCCCAGTTTCGTACAGTCGGGATGGCTTGTACTGAAAGTTCCTTCCGGCACAAACGCTATTCTTGGAGGCAGTGGCGTAACGAAACTTGAGGGGGCCCCTGCAAAGTACTTTTAGGGCCTCCCCACCGGGCCCCCCAACCTCCAGACCCAGTCAGGAGCTCTAAGTCGGTGACCGTGCACAGTGCCGGAGGGGGCCCTCTGGTGCTCGAGGGCCCTCCCGCACCGCGGGGGTTGCGGGGGCTTTTGTTATGCCACTCCTTGGCGGCTTTTTGTATGTGTGCTGCAGAATGTAGCACACATGCAAAGAGCAAACAAGGACGTTGCGCCAACCTCAGGAGGAGCACCATTTTGGAGCAAATTCATGATTACAACTCTTTGTTAATATGGGTTTGCCTCAAAATCTGTGGGTGGATGCACAGGAACGTTCAGGCACCACCCATAGAATGCGTACCCGATGCAAAGTCACGCAAGGCAGTGCAATATGCAGCACTGCGTTACTTTTTTTTGCAAAGCCACGCAACTTATCATTTTTGTTGCTTTGTAAATACCAAAAAAGTGACACAACCCCATGCGAGATCTTCGAAAATCTGGGCCTAAATGTATTTAAGTTCCTGACCCAAAAAAACGAGCAAGTTAACACCTCCAAGTGGAATCAGGATGGCATGAAAAACCAACACAGATGTAGCAGGCCAGGCTGCCAAGTTAAGAATGTATTTATATATGGGTGGGGTTCACAACACAAACCGAAACCCTCCTCCTCCCCACCCCCCTTAAGCTATTCCCGTGCTTGTAAACTTATCACAGCAGGTATTTATCCTACTGAACTAAGCTATTTGGAGAAAATTTAGACCAGTGGTATTGGTGGCTATATAAGTATCATTAACATAACATAACTGTGATGAGATGGGTCATGTAATGTGGCTTTCACGTGATGTCTGGAGTGCCCCTACCGTGTGGCACTTGTACCAGTGAATCATTTTCGAAGAATCATTTTGGAAGATCTGCCAAGTGGCCCCACACCATATTGCACACAGTGACGATTTATGCCCATAGCTGTGAAGGGAAACGCCGACCAACAAGTCCCAGAATGCAAAGGTTTGTTTACTACAGAGCCAGGACGACTGATGACGTCAGAGGTCTCTGAGCAACTTGTGAGCTGAGCACAGTGCACCCAGTCTGAGTGACAGGCCTTATCTGGCAGCACCTAGTCTGAGTGACAGGCCTTATCCGACAGTGTGGTGGATATCAGCAGCCGCTAGGTGCACATCCCCCTCTTGGGCCAGGGTTTCCCTTTTAAGGTCCAGTACTCCCTCTTTCTCCTGTTAGACTCGTCTGTTTCTATTCCGCTGCTGACCACAGAGGAGGAACCATTTCTGAAAAGGAGATGTGCGCCGACAGCGTTACGTAAATCACGGGAATGGTGTCAGGCGAGCCCCAGCAGGGGGAAATGGGCAGAAAGAGGCATTAATTATGCGGCTGAACAGGCATGCTCTGGCTCTTTGTTGTCCCAGTAAAATGCTTAGCTGGCGGGTTAACAGGATCTGCATCTGTGTCCCGTTCCAATGACATACCCAGGGCCCCAAGAATTATGTGGCCAATTCATAATTATGCGGAAAACACCGCTTCCGCAGACTCGCGTAAATCCAGTGGCAGATTATACCGAGGTGCACTGGAATTATGCAAATTCAGTGGCGCATTTCCTACACAATCCATAATCTACAACAGAATCTGCAGTTTTTAACAAATTTGGCAGCGTGGGTTCGTTCGCAGTGTAAGGCGCTTTGCAAAGGTTTACTGGTCATCTTTAGGTTGCTTTCGGTTGTTTTTGTCTGCATTTGGTTGTTAAACTGGCATTAATGAGGTGAAATCTTTGCCCACATAGAATTACCATGTGTAAAAATTACAAAAACATGAAGTAATAGTATCAAATAATGTGCTGCGTTATGCCGCATTATTTGCCTTTTCTTGCTGCATAATTGAGTGAACCCTGCCGCATAATTTGGTGCTCGCTGCCACATAATTCCAGTGGCCCTGATCATACCCAGGTGTGGGATACATCACCTGCTTGTGAACGGTGACAGGGACAGCGCCCCCATGTGTTCATAAAGCAAGGTGCCACTATCCTTGCAACACTCTTATTGCATCACTCATCTGAGACGGTAGCTCAAATGTCTCGCACTCAGGGCCACATGTACAAACCTTTTTACTGGTTGCAAATGGGCCGATTCGCAGAATCATCCCGTTTGCAAATGCAAAAAGGCTTTTTGGCATGTACAAAGCCCAAATAGTTATTCAGTAACTTGTTACCGAATCGCAATTTGGGTTTTGCTATTTGGTATTAGGAAGGGGCGTGTTAAGGGCGTCCCTTCCTAATAGCGACTTGCAGGACCATGTACAAATGTTCTGCGACTGAAGTGTGGTCGCAAAACATTGGCATTTTACCGCCTACTTCAAATAGTTGGGAGCATCACATGATACAGTACAGGAACAGCACATACAGAACCTGCGCAAGCTTCTCTCACGCGCACATCCTAGAACCCCTCAGGCAGAACAGGTTGTGTAGTAGCTGGGCAAGCTTCCCTCACATGAACATTCTAGCACCCCTCAGAGAGAACAAGAACAGGTTGTGTTGTGTACTAGCGGGACAAGCTTCCCTCACATGAACATTCTAGCAGCCCTCAGGCAGAACAGGTTGTGCAGTAGTCGGGCAAGCTTCTCACATGCACATTCTAGCACCCCTCAGGAAGAACAAGATCAGGTTGTGTCGTAGTGTGGCAAGCTTCCCTCAGATGCAAATTCTAGCACTCCTCAGACAAAACAAGAACAGGTTGTGTAGTAGCTGGGAAAGCTTCCCTCACATGCACATTCTAGCACCCCTCAGACAGAACAAGAGCAGGTTGTGAGGTAGCCGAGCAGGCTTCCTCACATTCACATTCTAGCACCCCGCAGGCAGAACAAGAACAGGTTGTGTAGTAGCTGGGCAAGGTTCCCTCACATGCACATTCTAGCACCCCTCAGACAGAACAAGAACAGGTTGTGAGTTAGCCAGGTAAGCTTCCTTCACATGCACATTCTAGCACCCCTCAGGCAGAACAAGAACAGGTTGTGTAGTAGCGGGCAAGCTTCCCTCACATTTTAGCACCCCTCAGACAGAACAAGAACAGGTTGTGAGGTAGCCGGGCAAGCTTCCTTCACATGCACATTCTAGCACCCCTCAGGCAGAACAAGAACAGGTTGTGTAGTAGCCGGGCAAGCTTCCCTCACATGCACATCCTAGCACCTCTCAGACAGAACAAGAACAGTTTGTATTGTGTACTAGCAAGGCAAGCGTCCCTCACATGCACAAAAGAGAAATCGCAAAGGCGGCAGCAGTGGCCCACTCCTTTTGGAAGATGAGAGTAGTATAGGGTAACCCCCTCTCTCTAGGTCATCACACACTGCCTCTATTCCTGGATGTTTAGGTAATTACATAATGCATTGTGGGTATTGTAGTCTTTCTTAATCCATTGAGCTAACTAGTGTATCACACCTGAAAATAATGATTTACAGCTGGAAAGTTCATACAGGGATTGTATTGGCCTGGCGTGAGGTGGTCACGTTATAGTCTTACTCAGTGAATTTCTAGCAGCATTTTGTAGTAGCACGAGCCAGAGATGGTGTTGCACTAGTGAAAATCTGTTATCATGTTTGTCACACTACTTCCGATGGTGGCTGCATTTCTATAGAACATGGTACGTTTACAATAAGGCAGTGAGCCACATAAAGCACTCTTTTCAGAAATACGATATTGCTCTAATATTTTTTTACCCTAGTGGTGCTAAATTTGCACTATGCAAAACTTGAACAAGCATTGCCAAGGCCTATAGGTCGCACCTATTGAATCTACTGCCTTTGCCAAAGTTTATTAGACATGCTGTATAGCATTGTGGCTGCAGTGCTGCATGGCTATAAAATAAATCAAGAGCAATGACGCAGCCGTCGCATCATTTTGTAGGCGCACCCACACGTTCCACACCCATGTGTTTGCCTACAGAATGACATGGGCATTTTTTTCTTTTTATTGACTGATCTGAGATGGATCTGTAAATAATAAAAGTAGCTCAAAGGCGCTTTCATAAAACACAGTGCAAAAGCCCTTTATAAACAAAGCGTATAAGCGGGTTGCAGGATTGGGTTGGGAGATGGGGTAGAGAGTGAGGCCGCACAGCAGGTAGGGTGAGAAACAACATGGTGGGCTAGGGGACGAGCAACATCATCAAGAGAAGATAGGGCAAAGTGAGGAAGCCACAGGTGAAAGAGAGCAACGTGGAGCATGTGAGGAGTAGCACACAGGCGAGAGAGAGCAACAAGAAGGCAGGTGTGGGGAGAGAAGCACATGGGCGAGAGAGAGCAACATGATGGGGGGTTAGAAAAGCACACTAAGGAAACAGCTGGAAAACACATGCTCTCTCAGAGAGTGTTTAAACACAAAGAAAAAAGTAGTTCCCCAAAAGCAAGCAGTGGAAGCAAAGAAGCTAGGTAATCAAAGAGATTGTAAAGAGGCAATGCTGCATGGGAGGGACAACACAAGATTGACAAGCTGGCACATGAAAAGCCATCAAATAAGAAGCAGGCATATGAGAGTGACAGTAAAGACAACCAATGGTAAGCAAAGGGTGGGCTGCAAGCCCCTGTATGTTATAAGCCTACAATATGTCTCTCCCAACCAGACAGCTATACTATCTGGTAGACTTTAGCTAAAAAGTGCCAGTGGGCTGTGTTTTAATGAAGTAAGCAAGTGGCCATTAGGATTTTGACTAAGACTGTGAAATATTTTTCAAAAGTGACCAAACCACATGGTAAAGGGTTTTCATAGGAAATGTTATTGTTAAGCTATGGAGAATCGAGGCCTCTGTCTTGGTGTGATATCAAGTAAGAAGGTTCTCTGAGAATTTCCTATCTTTCCGTAGCTTGACATGGGCAGCAATACTTTCCTCAGCGATTATTGCATTAACAGAAACCCCAAAGCAATATTACAGTTAAAAATAAGCAAGTTAAACTCACCAAAGCAATTGAGATAAACATAACTACGTGTACAAAGAAAAATAACAATAAAATTGAGAAAATCAGATGTTGAGATTAAGAGTTATTTAGAAAACAAAAAATCTATAAGAAACAATAGGAACTCAAAATACAAAGCAGGTCAATGGAATGTGACTGATTGGGACCTCGGCATCCTTTGAGGCTGACCGGCGAAGGAGCAAAGTCAGATACAGGCTGTTGGTTCCTCCCACTCAAGTTGTAATGCCGGCCGGGACTTAGGCGCCCTTTGTGGGTGATAAGCAATGGAGGGAAGTTACAGAAGAAGTTGCAGTTTGTAACGGCCCAAAAATGTACCTTTGGACTTTCAGATATTTCTGGAGGTCAAACATCTTTAGGGGTCACTGTTCCAAGCTGTGGTGTGACAAGGATTCCCAAAGACAGATCCCTGGATTTTTTTGCAGTCCTTCTGTATCCTCAAAGTTCAGAGCCAAAACCATTGACCAGGACAAACCTTGAAAAGTAGGCTGCTTGGGCCATAATGTTTTGGTAAGCTTGGCACTATTTCCATGTCGTCCAGAAATGAAAATTTTCAAAGGCTAATCTTTTAGGAAAAGTCCTGCAGCGTTGCCCTTGGTGCTCCAAAAGTCCCCAAACTTTTGGGGAAGTTTCTTAGACCTCAGTCCATGCTTTCAAAATGTGAAGCGGTGTATCTCAACGTCCTATTTGAACTGTCACAAAATGCCTAATTGCTACTGGTTTGAGGTGAGGTTTTCTTTCAGGACGAAATAGGGTCTCTTACAGGTAGATGCAACCTCCTTTTTTAGAGGTCTGGATCCTTTTGTTTAGTGGGTCGCAAAAAGCTAGCTTCCATAGCCACTGGAGCACCTCTCAGGTCCAGATATTTTGCATAAGATCGGGGACCGCTCTTCATGGCCATATGCCAGGTAAATGGGAATTTCTGCAGCAAACATTAGGTAGTCTATGTAGTGTCCGGCGATATTTTAGAACAGAACCCTTTTGGCTTCTAACAAACTCCATAGAGCTGTGACGTAGGTGTCAGAGTGCAATGCCATGAAAGCTTGTTTTAGAATGTTGAGTTCGCAGTTACACGCAGAAGAATAAAGACGTAATACTAAGCTCCGTGTGTGGTATGGGCATTGGCGTGTACCCAGGCTGGGAAGATGCTACAAATGGCGACGAGATATGGGATAAGTAACCCGAAGAATGACCATGCTCTCCCAGAGAGTTTGCCGTGGTCAAAGCAAACTGCTCGTGCAGGCTACGTGTGCCGCTGTCGAAGATCGCAGTCGACGATTCATGCACATGGAGTCAGAGCGCAACTCCAGCCTATGTAAAGCATATGAAGACAACAGAAGTGTTGCAAAGAATTTACACGTTGATGGTCAAGACCATGATGGTCTGGCCATGCATAAAGGTATTGCACTGACCTGCAAGATAAAGTTGACCATTATACGGAGTGTTAACGCTGAAAGCAGCTTCAACCTGGTTTACACAGTACAGCCTCTGATAATCATAACCTACAAAATAACTCTGCAAACAGAAGCACTGCAAGGTGGAGCTCAACCAGGTGTTACAAAAAGTAAATTGACAATCAGACAAAAATAAAAAATGACTTAGTGAATGCCATGAAGAGAGTCCTCATACTACCACACTTGGTGACGGTGGCTCAAGGAGAAGCGTTCAGGGTTGTGCTTACAGAGTCGTCAGTACCCGAAGTGGCTCACTCACAAAGTTGCAGAGTGGGGCTCAGAACAATCCCACAGGTCTTGGAAGAATAAAAATCCGTGAACGACTTTCGGAATAGTGAGATTTTTCAGATGGCTGCGAAGAAAGTCACGTTTCCAGCTCTCATTAAAGATGAGTCAGAGGCCAGACTGTTGCACGGTCTCACAGACGAATTGCAAACACCAAGTCACAAAAAATCACCCACTGTGTCAGTAAGTTGTACACTGGTCTACAACGCTGCTGTGTTCCTGAAACCACCACCAACTTTTGATACTGCCAAAAAGCAAAATATTGGCGATAGATGCTGCAGTCCATGCCATGCAGGTACTGGTGTGCATGCACGCGTGGGGGCACATGTTGTGCCCCCCTGTGTGCAGCCACATGGCGTGAGGCACCAGGGGGCACCTTTGGGACCCCCTTTGTTTCCTCACTGCCACACTTTTCATGGAGGTCACTACGCCATGAAAAGTGGGGTGGTGAGGGAACATGTAATATGCTTGGCGGGCCGCAGAGGCCCCGCCAAGCATATTACAGACTCAGAACTACAGCGCAACCACCAGGAAATAGCAGTTGCAGTGGTCCCAGGGTGGCCCGATTGCCCTGGTCGTAATAGGGTGGTCAGGAGATCGCCACCGTGAGTCTGCCGATCCATGTACCACCAGACTCATAATAAGGCCCTTAAAAACGTTTGGGCTAAAAACTGCTCTGAGAACTGAGAGGAGACCGGGACCTATCTGCTCATCACGGTGCATCACCGTCCGGCCTAACTTCGCAGCAGTTCCTGCTACATTCTTCTCCACAGTAGCAAATCCTGTTCAGTGGTTGTTTGCAGAAGGGGTATCCAGCCTTGTAGAGCCCTCGTCAGCCACAGATTGTAACTTCGTACCAATGGAGGTTTTCAACTTCCAAAAAAGAGACTAAGTCCGAAAGTTGAAATCAACACCGTGACTTCGTCTAGTGGCTCCCCGACGACAACACCTCCTCCTCGGACACCGCCTGCATTCTTGCCCTGCTGAGCCTTATCTTCTCAGGCAATTTTTCCCAAAATGTCTTCTAAGTCTGAAGGAAAGCGCCGACAGATCCAAATCCACTTCTTGTATCTGACTAGCTCTCCATAGCGGTCAGACATATTTTTCAACTTTGACCCACTTTCGCACGATCTTTTAGGCACATTGATCATTTAGGTGCTCCTTTTTACCTTATACTTTAAAACTTAATAACTCAGGTTCTATTGATAGAATCTTTTGTTATTTTGGTGTCAAATCATTTATTAAAATGTACAATATTTTTATAAATTGTTGTGGTATTTTTCTAGTGTTTTTTTTCACTTTATTGCTGTTTTTGTGCAACATAAATACTTTACACATTGCCTCTAAGTTAAGTCTTACAGCTTTTGTGCCAAGCTGCCAGAGGGCTAAGCACAGGCACATTTAGTGACTTTTGTGGATCACCCTGATAGGGATTGTGGCCTTGTAGAGTGGTATACCATACACCCAGGGCATGTAAATTAAATGCTACCAGTGCGCCTGCAGCACTTATTGTGCCACCTACTTAAGTAGCACTCTAAAACATGTCCCAGGCCTGCCATTGCAGCCTGAATACAGTGTTGCACTGCCGTGTAGAGTTGGCATTTACCCCCCCGGCCAAGCCTTAAACTTCCCTTTTATTACATATAAGTAACCCTTAAGGTATGCCCTAGGTAGCCCATAGGGCAGTGTGCTCTGTAGTTAAAAGGTTGTACATGTACTTTTATGTTTTGCATTTCCTGGTAGTGAAAAAGTCCCAAATTCGTTTTTCACTCCTGTGAGGCCTACCCTCCCATAGGTTAACATTGAGGATTCCTTATTACATTTAATAACTGCAATTCCTAATTCAGAGGAGGTGGATATGTCATGTTTGGTACCTATAAGATTGTAATGATAAACTCTTGTTAATGGTAAAGTCAGATTTTTCATTACAATTTTGAAAATGCCACCTTTAGAAAGTTGCCCTTTTCCTGCCCTTAGCCCTTTGTGCCTGCAGCTTGTCTTGGGTCACATGAGTGGGTGTAACTGAAAGTTAGACTTTGTGAATTCCTCCCAGACAAACACACAAAAGAGTGCTTGTTATTTCTGGCTCAGATGAAGCTCATTCGCTTTCGGAGGTGGAACTTTCGATGTCAACTTCATTCTTGGGTTCGGGTGCAATAGTTCCATGCAGATTTGTTTCAGTTCTCCACGAGTTCTCACTTTCTCTGCGATTGCGTAGTTTTAATCCAGAGTCTGGAGTGTCAGTCATGATAGTGCTACTGTCATTCTGTCCTTGGCGATGTTGAGATTCTGCTGTGGGCGACTGATAATTCTTAGACTGGTCTTCCTATCCCTCTCCTGATGCCTCAGAAAACTTTGCAGACTCGAGGAGTTAGTGGCTGTATTCTCTGCTTCTTTTCCATTCTCGTCTCCCCCTCTTGGTATGGGAGGCATGTATCCAGTTTGGCTGTCCAGCACCCTTCATAGCATTGTTGGTAACCAAGATCACCAGATATGGGCCTCTTCAATGTTCTCCCAAGCACGACTTGGGAACGTGCTTCTTCACATGGACCCAGTGACCAGGGCTCAGGACATGACATGGAGTCTCTCTCCCAGCTGGAGTAGTGGCATCGACCTGATGAAAGATAGAACATACCACATCAGCCAATCCCTTGCAGTATTCTAGAATGAGATCATCTGTGATATTCACAAGAGCAGCAGCTGGAACAAAGAGAATTCCAAGGGCTCTCCCCATCAACACCTCATGAGGAGATAGTCCCATTTACTTGCATGGCATGCTTCAAATGCTCATCAGCACCAGAGGAGGTGTGTCGGGCCTTTTGAGCGATATTGACACACAAGTTTTGGCCAAATTTGCCTTATAGTCCAGTTTAGTCTTTAGACAATACCTGAGGCTTCTAGTCTGTAGCGACAATGGAATCTTTGATCTACCCCTAAAGTTGCACACAGCAACTCCATCATTTGGTCTTCAAGTGGCTTCCTTGATCTGATTCAAGATGAACTCAACTGGCATCCCACAATATGGGATAAGTTCCTGCAATAGTAATTTGGCAACTGTCAGACTGTCACATCTCCTGGTGGGGTGTGCTCCCTCCAAATTAGGGAACAGGCATAAAATCACTAAAATATACCTTAGCTAATTACATCGGGGCATCTCCACGTGGTCCATCTTGAGACAGTTGAAGGGACCAGCAGACTTCCCTATATGACTCATGGTCACCACAACCTTTTTTCCCACATTTTACCTTTGACAAACTTCACAGCACTGGCACAGATACTCTGCCATTGCACAACAGTGTGGACTATGTCGGTATTGTCTGAACGTCCTCACCATACCATCTCGTCCCACGTGTTGGTCCATGCCAAGTGTCTCACCTTAGCAGATAACGTGGAGTCTGGAAGCCCCAGCTTCCCATCACTGGATACCGATATGTCACTAGCATCCTTCTTTCCCACTTTGCCTTCTCAATCTCTGGAGCCGTATGCTGCAATTTGCTCAGCTCATTGAAAGTTTGCACAGTGTTCAGTAATATGTTTGAAACTGTCTCTCCCTCAGCACTTCACGGCTCATCCATGTGAAAGATGCTGTACTCAATATCACAGTACCAAGCAATCACATCTGCATAGCGATTGCCTCTGGTGATGAAGTTATTGCCACTTTTGTGTGCAGCACACTTCACTACAGCAATTTCCTTCAGTAATTGAACAGAATCCAATAAATTTGAGACTTACAACCCACTCTTGATGGGTGACCAGGCAGAAGTCATAAATCCTCTCTGCGACCACAACTGACCAAAATCATCCACAACTCTCAATCTGTACTGGCTATGAGTGTAATCGGTAACTCGAGAGCCTTGTAATGTGCAACATGCTCTGGTAAGGGCAATCAATTCCGCTAGTTGTGCAGAGGTTACATGTCACAGGTAGGATGCTTCCACAAACCCGCTCAGGGTAGGTACAGCATATGCGGCTCTCAAAATGATGCTCCTGTCTCTCAAACAAGAGCCATTAGCAAATATGGTGTGGCCAGATTCAAGAAGAGGGACATCCAGTATGTCTGGTCTCTGGTTTGTGCATAAATCAGTGATAATTATGCAGTCATGGTCGAACTCACTGTCTTCATCTTCATCTGGAGCGGGCACCAAAAAAGCAGGATTTAGGGTGCTGCACCTTCTTATAGAAACATTGTCTGCAGCGGCTGTTGGCCAAATACTGTGTGCAAGTACAAGTCATGAGAACTTCGATGGAATGGGGCACCATGACAATGAGCGAGTGACACATCACGATTCCCTCGATCTGCTGAATGCTTACATAGACCTCTGCAACCCTTTGCTGTATATTCGTGCCATTGGCTGAGCCACATGCACATGTGTGACGCTCTCTTTGCCGCCATTTCCCTATCTGATGTGCATTCGGGCAGTAAATTCTCTTCCTTATTGACATCTTTCTGCCTTTTTAAAAAGGGGTTTCCCATTCTGTTACTATTCCTGATGACTTGTTCTCACACACTTTCGACTCAGTAGAGTTTATGATTTGTCCGCCAATACCAGCTTGTCTCAGTCAAAGGTCAACCAATCGCGGCGCAGCTTCAGTGTTCCCCAACCAATCCCTGTGCAGCACCTTATGGCATAAGCACCTGTATACTGCTGGTTTCTCCTGAACTCTTCCTACCTTTCTCACTATTAAAGTTTGCCTGCTTCTTCTAATACAGAACTCCTTAGACTACAGGGAATATGATCTACTTTCACACTGCAGTAGAAATCAATGAAGATGAGGTTAAGTACCTCACGGTACAATTTCCCGTAACAGCAACAATTTATTTCCTCCCAAAGCTACATAAAGACTCTAAAAAGCCACCAGGAAGACCCATTCTATCGGCAAAAGGTTCCTTGTTAGAACCTATAGCCAACTATATTGACTTTTTCTTAGCACCATATGTTTCCAAACTAAGCTCCTACATAAAGGACACGACAAACCTATTGAGGAATTTGCAAAACACCCCCTGGCAAGAAACTTACCATCTTGTAATAATGGATGTCATAGCCCTTTACACCAACATTGAAAATGAAATGGGCATGAAGGCGTGTGAATTTTTTCTGCAAGAAAGAAATATACATTACAGTGATCACAATAAGATGCTGTTAGAATTAATATCAATCTGTCTCACGCAAAACATCTTCGTCTTTGGTGAAGAAATTTACCGCCAAAACATGGGGACGGCAATGGGATTTTCCTTTAGCCCAAGCTATGCCTGTCTAGCGATGGGTTGGTGGGAAAAAGAGGTGGCATGGCATCCAAAACTTGATCATTATGTGAATAAAATAATAATGTGGAGCCGTTTTATAGACGACCTACTAATTATTTGGGACGGTTCAAAAGCCGAGTTCCAGGAATATTTTACAATCTTAAATACAATCACTACCAAACTCAAGTTTACCTTTGAGATAAGCAATGAGAAAGTAACTTTCCTGGACACTGAAATTGACATTAAAAATGGCCAGATTGAGACAACACTCCACCGTAAAGTGACAGCTACAAATGGAACGTTAGAAGCAACAAGCTTCCACCAGCCCTCCCTCATTGCGAGCATACCTTACGGAGAATTCTTAAGGATTCGTAGGATCTGTACGGAAGAAGAAGAATGGATAAATCACAGCGAAGCAACGGCTAGAAGATTCGAACGAAGACAATACAACAAAAGGATAGTTAAAAGATGCTGGAAAAGAGCGAATGAAAGATCAAGGGAAGATTGTCTAATCTCGAAGCAGGATACAGAACCTAGCAAGCCTGATCCCATAAGAATGATTATGGATTATTCAAATAAATCCAAGGAGATCAATAGAATCCTAAGAAAGAATTGGAAAATTTTACAAATGGATGAAACTGTGGGAAAAATCATAGGGAAACATCCAATGATAGCATATCAAAGAACCAGGAGCCTAAAAGACCGACCAGTGCATAGTCACTATAAAGGAAAGAAGAGCACACAATGGCTAAATACAAAAGGATTCATCAAATGTCATAATTGTAAGGTGTGCCAAATTGCAAAACCTACAACTGAAATCAAACTAGCAAATAATAAAAAATGGCAAATCAAAGAACTAATTTCATGTAGAAGCCAATTCACGATTTATGTTATCGAATGTCCGTGCCAATTGAAATATGTTGGGAGCACTATTTGGGAACTGAAAAAGCGTATATTAGAACATGTCCGAGCAACAACTAATAAGGACAAAACAAATGCTGTGGCAAGACATATGGAACAAGCCCACATGAGCAATTGGAAACTTTTGAAATTCTATGGCATAGAAACAGTCCCACTGAATGATAGAGGTGGAAACAGAGAAAAAATTCTACGCCAGAAAGAATCGCGTCACATCATCAACCTTAGGACACTGACACCTAATGGCCTTAATCAAAGTGAGGAACTGTATAGTCACCTCTGAAAAATAGGCAAAAAGAAGATCTATACATAAGGACAGAGAGTCTCTTTTCACCTATCTTGACTTCTCGTATTGAATGTTCACAGGTGCAATCAAATATATGAAACAAAATATTCTTGACAACACAGGGCAAACACAAGAATATATTAATGTCATCCCACTAGAGGGAACTTTCTATTTGGAGTAAATCATTTAAAACATTGGGGGACGCATACAAACACAATGTCTCCAAGTATTTTATGTAAAATATTGAATGAAGGTTGCACCCCTACAAAAATGTCTTTTTTACACTTAGGATTTGTCTTTTTTAATCACTATTTCTCACATGTATCAAGCATTGGCACGAATTAAGCACAAAAATGTTTTTATACAGTTGCATTATTTTTCTGGACTACAAATCCCATAATGCTTTGAGTCACCCGACTAATCTGACAGGAAATGACATGTCGTTGTTTGAAAAAAAGTATTTGAATGATGAGGGTTGGCTGCAAAGCATGATCGTGAACAAGGTCTTGTGTCAAGACCGAAACGCGTTGATCTGTAGCTTTCACTAGATAATGAGCTGAATCATTAAGTAAAATAAATTGTTGACTTTGCGGTGTGCGACCCTGATCCTTTTCCAGAGGAGTTTGGTTGATATATATATATATATATATGAAGTTATATGTAGTATTCACTTATCTATAGAAACTTACTGTCACAATATTTTTGTCCTCGATATTCTTAACACAATATTTTCTTCCACGAGATTTCTATTTCCGATATTCTATTTAAGGACTGCAGAAGTCTACCATACACTATCTGCTCACTCCTGTGCACTAAGGAATGAACAACCACTAAGCTCGCTTAGTATGTAATTGATATTGCCTCACAGTACACCTCACCTTAGCAGAAAATTTTAACTCCTCAACAAAGCTAACTAAGGCACCTCTCCACGACTTTATACCATATGCGTCTTTTGGCTAAAACAATTCATATACTGTTGCCTTCAAAAGTTGAAGAACGTAGTCAAGAACACAATAACTGCTGTCACGAGTCCAAGAATTAATGCCACATAATAGTTGATTCAAAATCTTTCCACTGCTTTTCACTGCAACATTCCAACTACAAGTCCCAACATGCACCGCTTTGTTCCTCACTGCTCATTCATTTTTCACAAGCGCATAAATCCCTATTGATACTCACGTCGTTCTTTCTAAGTTATCACATCAGACACTTCATCTTCAGGAATCATAATCGACACTGCATACTGAGTCTATCCTCACACCCAGATTGAGTTTCTATGGCCTGAAGCACAAACTCAGCAATGACTTAGCCAACTACTTCCCCACTGCTGGTGGAGAAAGTGACTAGCCAACAGTGGGGGAAGAGATTGACTAAGCCACTGCCGAGGTTCTGCTTCAGACCATGGAAACTGGGGCTAATGGTGAGAACAGACCTCATTATGCAGTGTGTGCAGTTTGTAAACAAAACCTCTGGGTGAGGAACTCCAGCTAGTAACACCCTTGTAACACGGATGTCCCCTTCGATTTCCACCATTATCTTTACTCTTCTTCTCTACTCCCAACTTTTTGAGGCACTCCATTTCTTTGTAGCGACACTCAGGCTACACATCTTTGTACAAACACACATAGATAGCATTGTGAACAACCAGAAGTATTCCAATACAATCAATTCCCTCCTACTTTCACTCTTTATGTCTCATTTGAGACGTTATAACTAATGAATATACAAGAACCCTAGAATGTCCGCACCACTTAGTGAACCATATAGGGCTGGTCATTGGTCAGTTGCATCGTGCTGTCGCCCCGCAGCCCCGTCTTCAATGATCGTATCAATCGCACGCCAACGGCTAGGACAGGGAGAAGTGTAGTCCCGATATGGACTTTGGTGCTCCTCAATTGACCCGTCCCCAGTACATTAAAACTAGTTCAATATTCAGGACTGCAAAATTCTCAATAAGAATGAGAGACATGGAGTACAGTTTGGAAAATCTATATAAGGAATTAATAGGAAAATTACAAAAACTATACCATCAATAAGTTCAGCGGTAAAGAGTCTAATCCATACGTACAAAAAGTTTTGTAAAGTTTATATGCAATTCGGCATTGATTTGTCTTTGAAAGATGAGAAATAGGGGTTCTGGGATACAGTGAAAAGCACGTCCTTTTATAAGACTTTAGACAATGGGTTTCATAAATTTCTACACAAGCGCATAGTTCTCAGAGTTTGCACCAATGAGGAACAAGCATGAAGAAACATTTTAATTCAGAATACATTCGAGGATTCTCTCATAGTAGTATTACATTGAATTTACTCATTCTCAGAGTTTCTTCAAGCATGCTAGTAGATACATTGTAGAATGATAGCCTAGGACAGCTGGGAAGTCATTGATTAGGTATAGTGTAGAGAGAAGTCCCTGCGGCCGCTCAGTTTATTAGTGTAACGCTTGCAGGGGTATATTGACATCAATTCAAGATGGAGGACAGTGCAAACACGGCTTACGTAAGTGTAAGCTCGGTGTATTTGAAGCGAACGAAAAGGAAAACATCTGTCACAACGCCTTTCTTTGATGCTGCTTCTGACGTGCAGACTAGGGTTGCCATCTTTCCAAGAGAAAAATCCTGCCCATTTGTTGTTGTTTTAAGAGTCTGCAAAGGCCTGAATCTAATACTAAATAGGACTTCAAACAGATTCATATGTATTTAGCTGTAACATGACGTTTCTGCCTTTGTTTAGCCAGAGGTCGCTAACACAGCCCTAGAACACATTTAAAACTGTTTTCTGTTTAATTTGCTGTTGGAAGTAAGTACAGCTAAGCGCTAAAAATCCCGGCTTTAGGTGATTTTGCTTATTTTTGTGCCGGCCAGGACTATAGAATATCAGTGAAGTGGCAACCCTAGTACAGACAGATGCTTGTGTTGAATGTGTCAGCCAGTTTGGGATTAATCCCTGTGCCTGCCTTCTGCTTTGTACAGTGCACTGATTGCAGCTTATGCCTCATGCTTCCCTCACACATGCAGTATGGCTGCCACTTCCTGGTCTCTATACAACGCCTTCCTGGGACTCTGTTGCTCAATGACACAATTAGACTTTTCAATGTTCCATTCCATTATGGTTTTCTGCTGGAAACCCTGATGCTGCTCATATTTTAATTCTTCATTTCTGTTAAGTGGAATGGTCCTCTTGACGTAAAACACAGTGGCCATTTTTGAGTTAGTGCATGTACCTGACCTTAACATGGCAATTGCACAGGACAGGTATTGAGTCAGTGTGCGGTTCCTGTAGGCATGTTGGCTGTAGTGCCATGTGATCATGTGCAGCAGGACCCTTGTGGTCCTCGACGGACTCCTTACAAAGTTACGTAATTAGTTGTGAGGTATGTGGGTGTGTATGGGTGTGGTCAATAAAGTCTATGATGTATTGCGTTCAGTTAACAGTTGCGTACCAAAGAATAAAGACGTATGTTACAGAGCTCCGTGTGCATCCAGAGCTGAGGTGGATACAACACTGGCCACTTCTTTTCCCTTCTTAACCACTGACAGATGTGGCGTCATCTTGCACACTGCCACTTTCTTAATTCCTCAGCCCTACCGAAAGCACGGGAAGTATCAGGCACTGAACCGTTGATTAGAAGCAACAACTACTAATCAGTCAGCTATTCACCAGTCTGGGGCATACCATTCTTCATGTGTGTATGTGTGCATGACTGTGTGTTCTGTGTGTGTGTGTGAGAGCATCTGTCCATGGCTGTCTCCCACTTTATGAGTGTGTGCATGGATGCATGTACTAATTTGTATGTGAGTCAGAGAATATGAGAGGATTCACGTGTGTAGATGTGTTTCTGAATGCACTTAAGAGTGGTTATATCATATGTACACACACACGCCTACACGTTTGTGTATTTTAGTGTATGATTGAAAGTGAATCTGTGGGTTGGTGTCACTGCGTGTGTGTGTGTGCGTGCGTGTGTGTGTGTTTCTGCGTGGGGTGAGAGAGAGCGACAGTGCATGTCTGTATGTGTGTAAGTACATACACAGGTATTTGCCAGTATATTGCCGATGAGTAGCATATGGCTTTAGTAAATGCAGCTTATGAAAATAAAATGCAAATATCTGGCATAGAGGTATAGAATGGGACTACCTTAGCATACCATGCCACATCTACACTGCAGCATAGATTTATAGTGCATGCCAAACAAACATGCATGTAGTCATAAAACATCAAACAGCAACAACTTACAGAGTACATAGTCTCAGGTCCTGGAGTCAGAAATGCCCATGAGCCAGCTGCCTGCTCTTGAAGGCCATCTCATCCAACGTGCCCTTGCCTGCACCACAGATCTAAAGGAAGTAGCTAGCAGGAAATGCTGACCTGGAAAATCCAGCACTTCTCCTCATGGGACAGTCTGCACAAGGGAAAGGGAAAGTCCAGTCGAGTCCATTTGACTTTGTCTGCTCTGTATTATGAATGATTAATGATAAACAAAAGCAGAATTCAGGCAGCCGCTTCCTGCACGTTGGTACTTTCGCTTCTTCCAAAGTGCAACAAATCTCCTTTGCTTGATAAGGCAGAGATATGATCCAGGGAACAAATATATTCTTTTGTGACGCGAAGTAAGCCGTTGTTCTATACATTTATCTTTACACAAGTCACATGGTACATTCAGCCCTTTGCCCGCCTCTTTGTGAGGTCACTAAATTGGCTGCATGAAGGGTATAAAATCTACCTGCTGTGTACACATACTACCATATCTGCAGGTTCACATTCACCAGCGCCGGCTTCATCATGGGCTCGTCGCCAGCGAAGCTTCTTCTCTTATGGAGTCTACTGGCTTTGAACAGAGATGGGCAACGCTCCTTCGCTTCCGTCTCAGACAGTCCGCCTTCAGATCTATGGCTTTGTAAGAAAACTCTGAAGGTCCCCACGTTGGAGGTACTACCTGGGACAATCTGCGAAACCTGGACATGGGCAGAGTGATGAACATGGCCTACTCCACGTGTAAGACCACAGAAGATGACGTCTACATTATTCCTGATGACGTCTTTGTGATCCCTCAGAAGCACACCAATCTGGAGATGAACTCAGAGATTGTCGAGAGCTGGAAGGAGTACACGAGCTATACCGCCTTCTCCATCAATGCTGAGGTCTCTGCCGTTGCACTCATCAATGCCAAGTTCTCGACAGACTTCCAAAGCATGAAGACCCATCAGGTCAGAGACCAATCGTTCACCACCAGGGTTCAGGTGAGAAACCGTCGCTATATCGTGAAGGCCAATCCCAACTTCGAACTGGATCCGACGTTCAAGAGCCAGTTGGTGGAGATGGCTAACTATCTAGAGAACAACCAGACGCGCATGGCCAACTACTTGGCAGAGATTCTCATCCTCAACTACGGCACACATGTCATCACCAGCGTGGATGCAGGAGCCTGCCTCGTCCAAGAGGATCATATTCTGTCCACCTTCTTGAAAGATAACTGGTCCCAAAGGAGCTCCATTACTGCTTCCATTGGGGCCACTTTCCAAGGCTTGATCAGTGTTGGCTTTGGGGTGAACGTCAGCTCTGGTAGCTCATTCGCCACTGGCTACCTGTCAAACCGGACGAGCACCAAGGTTCAGAGTATTGGAGGAGTGCCATTTTACCCTGGTATCACTCTCAAGACATGGCAAGAGGGCATCTCCAATCAGCTGGTGGCGATCGATCGGTCTGGCCTGCCCCTACCTTACTTCATCAATACCATGACTCTGCCCCACCTGCCAGAGCCGACTGTGCAGAAGCTGGCCAGGACGGTCAAGGCAGCGTCCCACCGCTACTACCAGGTCAACACCTACCCCGGCTGCACTGATCCCATCTCTTCAAACTTGAACTTCCACGCCAACGTTGACGATGGGTCCTGTGGGGGAATGATGAACAACTTCACCTTTGGAGGGGCCTATCAGGAGTGCCATGGGGTTACAGGACAAGATGTGAATGTTATATGCCAGGACCTGGAGCACAAGAATCCACTCACCAGGGGGTTTTCTTGCCCTACGGGATACGTGCCGGTGAGGCTCCTCACGCAGACCAAGGATCAAGGGTTCAGTCACTATGAATGTCATCAAGAATGGAACTATATTTACTGGAAAGAGGTTTGTGGCAATGTCTACAGGGTGTCTACATCCCGATTCGATGCCTACTGGTGCGCCTCCCAAGGGGACGTCCAACAGAACATGGGCTACATGTTTGGAGGCCTTTATAGCGCCAGTGGCACCAACCCGCTGACCGCTGCGCAGTCCTGCCCTCCCAGCTTCTATCCTCTGAAGTTCCTCCTGGACCTGGAAGTCTGTGTCAGTGACGACTATGAGATGGGGTTCCCCTACTCTGTGCCTTTTGGGGGCTTTTTCAGTTGTGATCAAGGGAATCCACTTGCCTCACCCAATACATCTACTTCCCTGAAAAGCTCACTGGGGCAGAAAGACCAAAATGGTCCCCCAAAAGGCTGTCCTGCTGGATTCAGCCAGCACCGAGCCCTCATCAGCGATTCATGTGTCGTTTACTTCTGCGTCAAAGCAGGGCTTTTCACTGGTGGATCCTTGCCGACTGTCCACTTGCCGCCCTACTCCGAACCACCCATCCTGAGTGTGGGCACCACCAACACTGTGGTGGTCCTGACCGAGACCGGACGCTCCTGGGTCTTAGACTCCAGTACCAAGATGTGGAAATCGATCAACACGGCCGATGGCAGCAGTACCATGAGGATGGTCCATGGGACCAAAGAGAAGATGTCTGGTGGGGAGGCAGCAGGGGTCACGGTGGGAGTCACCACTGCACTGGCCATTATGATTGCGGTGGCCATCTACGGTCGCCGCAGATACAAGTCTAGGGGCTACAAGGAGGTAGAGCGACGCCGACTAATAGACGATGTGCCCAGGTATGAGGCGACTCAGCCTGAGGAGAGCCCTGACCAAGAGGAGAGAGACCAGTGCGCTTAAAGCGGTGACCCTTCATCTAACTTCTGCCAACATCTTCCATTCCGTGGATGCCCAGTGGATCCATCTCATGTGTGACACTTTACATACTTCTGGCTTGTATGTATGCATGTATTGTAATTGCATTTATATAGCGCTTACTACCCCTGATGAGGCACCGAAGCACTTTTCGGCGAGTAGCACGCTTCTCCGGAACCCATAAAGGATTAGTGGTGAATTAGTATAGTGAAATATGAAAGTAATTTGAGTGGTGGATAGGTTAGTCAGTTATTTGGATTGAGAGGTATAGCGGAGGGATAGAAGAGGGAAAAAGGTTTGCATTTATATAGCGCTTGTTACCCCTAATGGGGTGTTGAAGCACTTTCTTAGCGAGTAGCACGCTACTCCGGAACCCATAAGGATTAGTTGTGAATTAGTATAGTAAAATATGAAAGTAATTTGAGTGGTGGATATTAATCAGTTATTTGGATTGAGAAGGATAGGGGAGGGATAGAAGAGGGAAAAGGTTTGCATTTATATAGCGCTTGTTTGTGAATCATAGTAGTGGTGTGGGGTTTGGGATGAATGAGAGAGTGGAGGTAATGGATATATTGATAGAGGTATAAGGTGAGAAATAGGCTAGTGCATTGGAAAGAGTAGTAGAAGCGCTTTTTTTGGCGAGTAGCACGCTACTTCGGAACCCATTAAAGGATTAGTGTTGAATTAGTGTAGTGAAATATGAAAGTAATTTGAGTGGTGGATGTTAGTCAGTTATTTGTATTGAGAAGGGTAGCAGAGGGACAAAGGTTTGCATATATAAATATAGTGCTTGTTACCCCTAATGGGGTGTTGAAGCTCTTTTTCGGCGAGTAGCACGCTACTCCGGAACCCATAAAGGATTAGTGGTGAATTAGTATAGTGAAATATGAAAGAAATTTGAGTGGTGGATATTAGTCAGTTATTTGGATTGAGAAGGATAGCGGAGGGATAGAAGAGGGAAAAAGGTTTGCATTTATATAGCGCTTGCTACCCATAATGAGGTGTTGAAGTGCTTTTTTCGGTGAGTAGCACGCTACTCTGGAACCCATAAAGGATTAGTGGTGAATTAGTATAGTGAAATATGAAATTTGAGACATGACATGTTAATCTGTTATTTCGATTGAAAAGGATAGTGGAGGGATAGAAGAGTGAAGGATTTAGACTTTTTTTTGGGAGGTCATAGCAGTAGTGGGAGGCTTGGGATGAGTAAAAAGGGATGTGGAGGGGAGGAGTCAGAGGGAAGAGTTTTGAAAGGCTGGTTTTGGGGGATCAGTTTAGTAAAAAAAGGTGTCAGGTGGTGCAAGGAGAGAGTAGGGGAGAGTCTAGAAAGGGTTATTTTGTGGATCATAGTAGTGGTGTGGGGTTTGGGATGAATGAGAGAGTGGAGGTAATGGATATATTGATAGAGGTATAGGGTGAGAAATAGGCTAGTGCATTGGAAAGAGTAGTAGAAAGAGGTTTGAGATGAGTCATAGAGTTGAGGTAGAAGATATATTGAGAGAGGTATAGGGTGAGAAATAGGGTAGTGCATTGGATATGCTGAATTAGAAGAAAGTAATAAATATATAGATCCAAGTACATGGAAGGTATAATTATTCTACATGTTTATACAAAGCAATATACATATATAGGTACATATCTATAGTACAAATAAATGCTTATATACAGAGGGATATGCTGTATATATGTATATGGTATTTCTATAGCGTGAACCTAGCCAAAAGGCAGAGGAGCACTGTAGCACCTACAAATGTATGGGATCTTCAGGGATAGATAGATAGATAGATAGATAGATAGATAGATAGATAGATAGATAGATAGATAGATAGATATAGGGGACTACAAGTTCCAGAATGTAAAGTACTGTTGGCTAAACAAGCAGGACTGGTTGAAGATGTCACACGGATCGACTTGTAGCCTCAGAGACATCCCCTTTGGACTCCACCCTCCTCCACCCTCCACGGTGGCTCCTTCCCCGTCTCTTACGTACTCTCCTATATTTTCTGATGCACCCCTCCTCCACCCCCAAAGTATGAAAACCGGCAGAACAGAGAATTGTAGAAATATTAATAACAGCTACTCATGCAGAAAGGTGCAACTCAGGGGACAAAAATCTGGCAAGTTTTGCATTTTCTTACATAGAATGGTACACAGATAATAAAACATTCATGTGCATCAAGACACATTTCTTTAAAAAAATGCTTTCAGCAATTTTTTCAAAGCGTGTAATATCTTTCTTTTTAGTACGCAGATAGTTGTTTTAGTGTTTGAAATATTTTGAAGCAAGATTAATGGATTAATCTGAAAATTAAACTTTTTAACAAATGCACCGGCATGACTGCAAAAACTGATTTGTGTAGTGAGACAAATGGCTGTAGATGTGAGTTTTTAAAGGGGCAGCTTAAAAGGAAGGGGTCCTCTCGCGCCCATCTGTGGCTCTGTAGAAGGCGAACACAAGAGTCCACATTTTAGAATACTTCTAATGGAATGTTCTTCTGTTTCAGAACTTTACCATCAGCACCTGATATTTATTTGAAAAAGGTTCTCTAAAAACTGAATGAGCGAGTTGATTTCATTGAGCAAAATCTGACTGCAATTCCCAGAATGCACTGCCTTGGTAAATGTAGTCGCAGGCCTGGTAGCGTGCTTTTCTAGTTACATGGAGTTATCTGGTCACCCTGCTCATGAACCTGTCACTATGTAGAGACTTGATCCAAAATTGTCAAATGCCATTCATGCGGACACCTCCATCTTGAGATCTCTGCCGTTCCTGCCCAATGGTTCCATTTCATGTGTCAGGTGTTAAGATTTCCGGGTTTCTTGCCCAACAGAATATTGCATTGTGGGGCTTGTAGTTTGCAACTAACATTGCATACGATAGTTTCACACTCCTGGAAGAAAAAAGTATTTCTACGTTGCTAATAGCTGGCAAGTGTCACGTGGCTGTGCATGGGTAGTTAGTCCTGTCCTTTCTTAGAATTGTGGTACTTGTAGTCAGTGCTTAATTTGTAAAAAGAATTAGTGCCAGGGCTTTGGTCCGGAAGCCACTGCAGCTTGACCACACATTGCTCCTGCCATGCTGCCAATGATAGTAACACGCCAACTACTAACCATCACACTCCTACAAGTGTGACAATTCTATTTGAGGCCCCAAAAGTTGTAAGAATTGCGTGAGCAACAGGTAATAGTATTTTTTTATGTATATTGAATTAATAATTACCTGTTGTTGTGGTCATCTCCAGACAGCGCCACCTTGTGGCAGACTGCCCCAAGCGCCGGTGTTGTCAATTAAATCCTGGTGCCCAGCACCGGAAACCACCGGCTCATATTAAGCACTGCTTGTAGTACTGGTTTTATACTAAGTTCAATAAGACTACAAGTCCCAGAATTCTAGGAAAAAGCCTGGGAAACGTGGCAGCTATACTTCCTTCGGGTGCCCTGATGGAAAAACAATTCCCGGCTGAGCCCCTCAGTCACCTCTGATGTCCCGCATTGTTCTACTTCTCGCCCTTTATGCTCTGACTTAGATTTTTACCTCATTTGCCGACTGCAACATGTTCTATAGGACGGTGTAAATATACACATGAATATATTAAAGAGGCCAATAATGGAATGGGGAGAGTGCACAAGAATTGTTCACAACAAGGGATCATTTCAAAGAGGGCCAGTATTGGAAAGCCATACAGGCTGATGTATTACATCACTCAGTGGAAGAGATTTCTCCAAGAGAGAGGCCAAGGTCGGTATGGGTGTTAATACTACACTCTTTTTCTCCACCGTGAGCTTGATTAACTCAGCACAAGGGGTGTCTCCTGGCAGGCTACGTGTTCCTGCTTGCATGCTGTCTGATTTCACGTGTCTGTTTATAGGGTGAGAGAGAGAGAGAGAGAGAGGGAGAGAGAGAGGGAAGAGAGGGAGGGAGGGAGAGAGAGAGAGGAGAGAGACAGAGAGAGAGCATGCCTGCATGTCTTATTTTCTGTATGCCTGTGTGGATTTCCTTCATTGACTCCTCTTGAACCAGAGACAGTCTCAGGCAGGAAACAGCTAAAAAAATATATTTTTGGCTTAAAAAATCGAGAGTCTCGCATGAATCGGGGTAGGGTCCCTGCGCCTGCGCTGTAGAAAATACTAACCTCTTGACTTTCGACAAAGGTTGTTTATTGAATGTATATTTTTCAGCTTATTACAACATGCAGAGATCAATGGCACTGATGAAATCTTCATATATTTTACATTAAGGGAACCCTGTTATATGATATGTGATCATTTATTGAAAGTATATAGTATTAAATGTAAAAGCAGTTATTATATGTCATTGGAATATTGGCTTCAGTGTCATGTGACACTGAAGCTTGCTTCCCTATACTGTTTAAATGTTTCTCTAGAGTTGTTCCATAACTTGGTTTCCCCTCATTATTCTTCACCAATCCTCGAGGATTCATAAATTGTGATATCTTGATTTCTTGACCGTCATTTATCAACCAGTGAATAATGCTTCATAGAAAATAAATAAGCGAAAGGCTGGAGGAGCTGGGGCACTGTCAGCCAGAGAGGAACTTGCTCCTTTTTGGGGGGGGCCTCTTCGTAATTTTTGTGCTAATTGAACCCGGCATGATGCCAAACAAACTTCCCAAAACGGGATAGTCTTCCCAGGACCCCAAACATGCATAAGAGGCAACTGGGCAATCCGAGAGAGGTTCAGAGGAAGAGAGGAGGTGAGATATGGAAATAGGCAGAGGTGAGACACGCACGCGCACACACACACACACACACCTCTGAACAATTTCCATATTTACAAAATGCCCCCTTGCTATGTGTGACACCGACAAGCATTTCCTGGCTTTTAGCCAGCAGCATGTTGCATTCTGGAACTTGCAGTTTTAACTCTGAGAGGATGAGCACCAAACCCTAGCACGCAAAGAGCTATGGGCTACAAAGCCAGGGCTCACTAGAGGGGTCACACGTGACAAGGGGTCAACTGGCATATGCTTCTGGAAGGGAACATCAGAGAGGGTGGAGGGCTCAAGTGTTGTGCAGAGGGTCACAAGGTGTTGTCCCATCCTCCCTCTTCACAGATTACTCTTGAGGTTCTCGGGTTTTTCAGCCAAAGTCTCTAGGGGTCTCCCAGAGGAGAGAATATGTGTCTTTGGCAGCACGGTGGCAGATTCTCTTGAAAAAGCCTTACAGCCGCACCTACAGGTTCACTATTTTCCACAGGTGCAGAGTAACTACTTAAAGGCATTCTCAAAACTTTTCCTGGGTGAGCTTGGAAACCTTTGGGAGTTGCACCTTTGCAAGAGTAAATCAGGGAAAAAAATCAGAATTTGATTTTTTTCAAAAGAAAATATAATATACATGCTTAAATGTTTGCATGTACCCTATTTCACTAGTCATAGTGTGTTGCAAAGGTGACCTTAAAGTACATTTGCACTATTATTGTGCGACAGTGTTTTTTAGTATTTCCCAGAATAAATCTTTGAAATATAAATAAATTTGAGGCAGTTAAAAGTTGTGTGAAATATATTGCAATGTGAAGAAGCCGAGTGTAACTCTATAGTGCTTGAGGGAGGCCCTTTTTAGGCTGAAGATTACCAGACAGCTAATGACATCTCAGGGACATTCTGAAAACTTCCCTGGGAATACATTCCCCCAATGCTTAACATTGGCTTTGTGGTTCGTAACTCACATTTGCGTGGTTTCCATTTGCTGGCTTTATTTGTTTTAGACTGTCCAGCTTGAGTTTGTCCCTTCCATGGAGCATAGCCTGTTTACAAGGGGCCCATGCATTCACCCACCAGTGTTTCTTTCTGTAAACAGCCCTTTAAATCTTGTTCTTAACTTGTCACATTTGCTGTGCTTTCAGAGACAAAAGTCAAATGTCAGGCTCTGTCTTCCAAGAAAGCTTGCTGTTTACTTTTCTTTCTCTGACTTCAAATTGAGAGGATTTATGTGACAATCATGCTGGCAAGTGAGGGTGTGCTGGAGGAAGGCTGTGCGGTGTTATTTTTTTCTGGCACACAACAAAATGTAATTGACTGTGCAGATATTTCACAATAAATCAGAATTGTGAAAGCACAAATTAAGCAAAATTTTGGGTATTTCTGTGATGTGGAGTGAACAAACATTTTAATATGATCAAAACAAATCAATACACCAGGTGATGACATTGACACATACTTTTTTGCGCGCTGTATAGTTTCATCAGTAAAACTGTATGTGCAAATGTAATGGTCATTTCAATTGAAAATGGGTTGTCTGTAATTGCAGTGCGCTACCACACCATGCATACTCCACTTTATGCCACTCCACTCTACTCTGCACCCCTCCACCCACCGCACTCTACTCTGCACCAATCCACTCTACACCACTCCACTGTGCTTCACTGCACTCTGCTCTGCACCACTCCACTCTACACCACCTCACTCTATGCCTCTCTACTCTACACCATTCTGCACTATGCCAATGCAGTCTTCGCCACTCTACTCTACTCTGCACCACAGCACTTTTCACCACTGCACTCTACACCACTCCAGTCTAGGCCCTTCCATCCTCCTCTGCACCACTGCACTCTATGCCACTGCACTCTACTCTGTACCACTCCACTAGACTCCAATGCTCTCTATGACAATCCATTCAACATAACTCTATTCTACTCTGAACCACTGCACTGGACGCCATTGCACTCAACAACACTCTACTCTACTGGACTCTAAGCCACTCTACATTACTCCACACTACCCTGCACCACCCCACTCTGCGCCACTTCACTCTACTCTAAAATAATCTACTCTACGCAACTGCATGCTACACTACTCTACTCTACTCTGCGTCACTCTATTCAATGCCACTATACTCTACTCTGGATCACTCTCCTCTGAACCACTGCATTCTACGTCACTGCACTCTACGCCACTCTATTCCATTCTGCACCACTGTACTCTACACCACTGCTCTCTATGCCACTCTACTCTACTCTGCAACACTCTACTCCACTGCACTCTATGGCACTCTACTCTGCAACACTGTACTCTCTGCCACTCTACTCTGCACCACTGCACTCTATGCCACTATACTGCACTCTATGCTACTATATTCTCTGCCGCTCTGCTCTACATCACTCTACTCTACACCAGTGCACTCTACATCACTGGGCTCTAGGCCAATCCACTCTAATCTACTCTGCACCACTGCAACCTATGACACTGCAATCTACACCACTCTACTTTTACACCACTGCACTCTACCCTCACCACTCCACTCTACGCCACTTCACGCTACTCTGAAAAATCTACTCTATGCCACTGCACTGTGACACTGCACTCTATTGCACCCTACTCCACTCTGTACCACTCCATTCTATGCCATTCCACTCTATGCCACTGCAATCTACTCTTCACCCCTCCACTCTATGCCACTCTACTCTGCACCACTCTACTCTAAGCCACTGCACTCTACACCACTCTAAACTACTGCACTCTACGCCACTGTACTCTACGTCAATGCACTCTACACCACTTTACTCAAAACCAATGCACTTTACGCCACTGCACCCTATGCCACTCTACTCTACAACACTGCACTCTATGCCAATCCACTCCACTCCAATTCACTCTAATCTACTCTGCACTACTGAACTGTACGCCATTGCACTCTATGGCACTATACTCCATGCCACTGAACTCTGTGCCACTTTACACCACTCCACTCTACCCTGCGCTACTCCACTCTACGCCACTTCACTCTACTCTGAAACAATCTACTCTACGCCACTGCACCTTATGACACTGCACTCTATGCCACCGTACTCCACTCTGCGCAACTTCACTTTGTGCCACTGCAATCTATGCTGCACCACTCTATGCCTCTACTCTGCACCACTCTACTCTAAACTACTGCACTCTACGCCAATGCACCCCACACCACTTTACTCAAAACCAATGCACTCTATGCCAATCTACTCTGCATCGCTGTACTCTACACCACTATACTCTACTCTGCAACACTACTCTACTCCACTCTACGCCACTCTACGCCACTCTACTCTACAACATTGCACTCTACATCACTGCACTCTGCACCACTGTACTCTACGCCACTGCTCTCTATGCCACTCTACTCTAGGCCACTGCACTCTACGGCAATGCAGTCTGCACCACTCTACTCTACACCTCTGCACTCTGCAACACACTACTCTGCAACCTGCACTCTCTGCCAATGAGCTCTACACCACTCTACCTCTACTGTGAACCACTGCACTCTATGCCACTGAACTCTACTCGAAGCCACTCTACTGCAGTCTATGCCAATGCACTCTATGCCATTACGCTCTACGCCACTTTACTCTGCACCACTCCACTTTATGCCATTGCACTCTACGCCACTTTCCTCAAAGCCAGTGCACTCTATGCCAATCTACTCTACACCACTGCACTCTACGCCACTATACTCTACTGTGAAATACTCTCTGCCACTGCACTCTACACCACTGCACTCTACACCACTTTACTCAAACCAATTAACTCTATGCCACTGCACTGTACACCACTGTACTCTACACCATTGCACTGTCATTGTACTTTACACCACTATTCTACGCTGCACCACTGTACTCTAAGCTACTGCTCTCTACACCACTCTACTCTAAGCCACTCAACTCTACGCCACTGCACTCTACGCTAATGCACTATATGCCACTCTACTCCATTGCACTCGACGACATTGAACTCTACGCCACTCTACTCTGCGTTACTGCACCACTCATGTCTACACAACTTACTCTATGCCACTCCACACTACACCACTGCAATCTGCGCTGCACCACTCCACTCTACGCCACTGCACTCTGTGCTACTTTAATCTACGTCATTGCAGTCTACACCACTTTACTCAAAACCAATGCACTCTGCACCATTGCTCTCTACCCCGGTCTACTCTGCACCACTGCACTGTATGCCACATTACTCTACTCTTCAACGCCCTATGCCGCTGCACTCAAGTCCACTCTACTCACTCTTTGACAATACACTCTATGACATTACACTCCACGATACTCCAATCTGACACTCTACTCCATTAAACTCTACTCCATTAAACTCTACTCCACTCTATGACACTCCACTATGTGTCCCTCCACTCAATGCCTCTACACTCGATGCCCCTCCACTCCACTCTAAGCCACTCTATGACACTTTACTCTAGGCCACTCTACTCTACAATATGCCACTCCACTTCACGCCACTCCACTCTGACACTTTACTTCACTCTATGCCACTCTACAACCCTTTACATCACTCTACGCGCCTCAGTCCCTTCACTGTACAAGACTGTACTCCACTATATGCCACTCGACGGCACTCTACTCCACTATAGAATACTTTACGCAACTCCCTCTATGCCACTCCAATATAGGCCACTCTATGGCACTCTACTCCACTATACATCACTCTGTACAACTCCCTCTATGTCACTCCATGCCACACTACTTCACTCCACTACACCACTTTATGCCACTCCAATCTACAACACTTTACGCTACTCCACTCTGACACTCTACTCCACTCTATGCCATTACGCTCTACTACATTACTCCACTCTACACTCTGCTACACTAAACCACTCTATACCTCTCCACTCTATGACAATCTACTTCCTCTCTACACCACTGCACTCTACAACACTCTACACCACTCCGTGTTACTTTATTCCACTCTATGCCACTCCACTCTGCTACTTCACTCTAAGCCATTCCACTCTATGCCACTCTACGCCACTCTGTGACACTCTACTCCACTCAACCCCAAGACACTCTACTCCACTCTATGCCTTTCCACTCTACAACACTCTACTCCCTCCTCAACACGACACTCCACAACACTCTATGGCACTCTATGACACTCCAGGACAGTCCACTTCACTCCACGACCCTCCACTCTACTCCACGCCACTCTCCTATACGCCACAAACTTTTAGCCACGCTGAACAGTATCCAAGCTGGTATACAACATGGCTTAAACACATTGGAAAAGGTAATAGCTTTTGCATAGGCGAGACCTATTGGCTTTGCCAATGCTTGTTAAACATTATCTATTACATTTTATGTTCTCACAATAACATGCTAAACTTTCCAAACATATTCAGTTGTGCATTTTCAAACGCACCTTTTGCCAGTTCTGTAGACAACTGATCATTGGGTTTCTGAGACACTTGTCGAGTGGCTGAGTTAAAGTCCTCCCTGGGTCTTGGCGACGCGCCTCGTGACCTGCACCCTCCAAGGGAGGGCCAGCGGTGTCTGTGGTTGTTTGGGCTGCTCGTTGGGGCTTTCCGAGGACACGCTATGACGTCACCTCGGAAACATGAAACTGATAGCGCCTGCTCGTTCAAAGCACTAGATTATTGACACTCCTTGTGTACTGCTGACAGAGCTTTTCAAACTTTAGAAGCGGCTCGTGACCTTTTAACGTGCCAAGCTGCCACCCACGTGGGGGTGTGCAAAGCTTTTATGCAGTGGCTTTATTATGCAAAGAATAAAATTACAAAAAGTGTAGTCAGGCACACTCATATATCCCGATAATTGACCCTACTGTAGTTTGCAGTTGTTCCTACTTTTCCTGCGTTTAAATGCAGTTCTGTAGCATAAACTGCCAAATGTTCTTTGCGGCGCGCTAGTTGGTGCTGGAAATAGACGAGCCGTTTTCCTCGTGATGTTAGAAGTGGATGATGTTGACGATCTGTTTTTTTTCCCCTCAAAATAACTTTAAAAGGGTGGGAGCCCACGTGCAGAGAAGTTTGCAAACTACAATAGGCACATGGACGTCATTTAGGGGTCGCCACGACTTGCCCGTTACCACCCCTGGCACTGCTTTTGCGACCTCTCAATCAATCAATCAATCAATCAATCAATCAGTCAATCAGGGGCTTGTATAGCGTTGCTATTCACTCGTGGGGGTCTCAAGGCGCTCAGAGGGCCTCAGAGGTGGCAAAATCTGGAACACAGCTTTTCCTAATGGACGCTGGTTGGAGCTCCACTTGCCTGGTTTCTGTCAATATTTTTATTATACAAATAGTCAATAAAATTATTCACTATTAGTGTAATAAAAAATGAAGGAATATGATCCTATCTATCTGGAAACAAAGGTAAGTAAAAAATGCTGTTAAATGTATCTTTTATGCATACTTGCGGATGAGAGCGTGTTTAAGTGCGTGAGAGTGTGTGAATGTGTTAGTATGTGTAAGCATGTGTGTGTGAGTCAAAGTAAAGATCCAATGGCGTGCGATGTCACTTCCGCTACCCCTGGCATTTTGGTGAACTGACGTCCATGAATAGGCAGCACGCAATTTGAAGCATTCTTAAACATTAGGGCAGTTCGCAAGAGGAAAAACTTTACAACTTCACACCCTTTTAACTCTTTCCCTGCAGCAAACTCCGCATGAGGTAATTTTCACTTATGGCTCAAGCATCTTTACAAATTCATTACTTCACAATGGACACGTGACCTCATGCCATATGTAACACCTTATGCCTGCAACGTCATACACTCTTTGCTTTATGTGGCTTAAAGTTTACTCAAAATCCAGAACGCAGTGATATTTGCGCGTGCACTCACTTTTGCATTTTCTGCAACGAGCCACCTCCGCTCACAGTATGCAGTCACCTATGTCTACAGAGCATATAGCTGCAGCCGCACTCCACATGCAGTCACCTGTACCCACACTGTAAGAGCAGTCAGCTTTCCTCATTATACCTTCACATATTGTGCATGTATGTGTCTCTGCACCCTGTACACTGCAGTCAACTTCCAGCCATGGGCATAAAGTCATTGCTGCACACGGCGCACATGGTGACCTCCACACACAATGCATGCAACCATCTGAAGATGAATTCAGCTGTCTACACACAATGAGCTAATTGCTCATGCAATCACCTCTGCACACTGTGCGTGCATTAACATCATTACACTGTGCACGCAGTTACCAGACTTTGCGTCTCATTCATTGCGAGTGATACTCACACAACTGGAGGTAAGGTTGAGCTCTCACTCACAACATGCTAAATGTAATGCCTGCTAAGAATGGCTAGAACCTGAATGCTAAGTCTTTGCTCAAAGCTCTGCTGTGTGCAGAGCTGCTGCTGGAAGCTACAAATACTACAGCCGGTGATTCTGTAACAATGAATGTCCTTCTTACCCCTCTGTTGATAGGAGCTGCTTTGGACACATCTGAGTGCTACTCCACTACCTTTGTAAGCCATGCATCTACTTTAGTGACGTTTTGCTGTTGTTTTATCTATATCACATGTATTGTAATTTATTTTATTTCCCTTGTCACTTCTTGTGGTGTTAATGATGTCAAAGTTTGTGTGCCATTGCTTCTTATGATGTCATCAAATATGCTATCTAGTTCTCACTCCTAAGAAATCTCAAAACTTGAGAGCTCTGAGTCACCTACGCTCACTGTACATAGAGTCAACATCTGTAGTCTGTCCGTGTGGACAGATTCTTGAAGAGTGCATGCAGTCGCCTCTGAACCTTGTTTGTCATCCTCATTGTGCAGCCATACCTTCTGATAGCCCTGTTGTTCTTACTTTTGCTTTGTGAAGTCTGTCCTCTAGATCCTCAGGCAGTCAGTGGTCACTGTGCAGGAGCATTGGTAGGTACCATTGTTCACTGCTTGTGAACTCCACTAAAGTCTTTCTTGGTACACTTGACTCTCCAGGGCTCACAAGGAGAAACAGTGACGGCAGGGTCCAGGAGGTGGTAGAGGGATTAGAAATCATACACTGTGTAAGATAATCAGACACAGTAAACAGACTGACCAGCTTCAGATGTATCTTTTAAAAAGACTAGTCCTGTGTTTACAAATATGAAATGTCTGGCACCACAATAAACTCTGCAAAAATATTGATCCTGGAATCTTCATGGACCCTGTAATTACTTCTAAGACACTACCATTCAAATAAGATGTGCCTCTACAAGCAGCCTTATTCTAAGGGGGGGGGGGGAAGAAGTTTGTGCTCCTCCACTCTCTCCGGAAACCTTTCTTCTCAATTACTCTAAAATGACCCAAATGGTGTCTGCCGTGTCGTGTGGATGTAACAAGATCCAACCACATGGAGCCACTGCAACCCCAGGTTACCTGTCTAATCAACTTCGAGGGCTGTCCGCCTCCTTCTCCCACAGTCTTTTCAGTTGCCAACTCAATGGGGCCAGAAGAGGGTGCATCAGGACTAGGGCTGAAAAGCATCAGAGGGACTGCACTCTGCCACCCGCCGGCTGCCACAGAAAACTGGACACTACTGTGGTGAAGGAAAGACTGCATAAACTGTGAGACTGAGCGCACTGACAATTTGCAGGGTGGGTAAGCCTACATTCAGGCTAATACCAACCACTATCCCTGGAGGTAAGGGAACCTCCAAGACTAGAAGGGAGGGGGGCCCAGGGCTGTGTAACAGGATAGCTTACTGAGGGGCAGCTAGCCCCAGAGCCCAGTCCACTCAATTGTGACTGACCAGTGCTGCATGTGTACATACATACACGCTCCATCTCGAAACAGGAAAGAGGGAGAAAAGAAATGAAATTGGGAGCATTTATTTTCCCCATTTGACTAACATTGAAACAGAGTCAATTTTAGGTGACAGTTAAAATAAAGCCAGTTTTGGCTTTAAAAATCTGGAGCCTCCCGCCTGGATCGAGTCTGGTAGCATGCATGTGTGTTTCTTTGTAGTTTCGGTGTTTCTTGAAGTACCTTTATCTTTTGAAAGGTAAGGTCTGGGTTGTACAATCAGCTATTGCGCTGCTGTGTGATGAGTTCTGAGCTCAGGCACCCCCATACTGCCTCCCTGAAAAGAAAAGGGAGACATGAAGTCAGAAACCAGCAATCTATCTTTAAAATCCTGACACATTTTAAGTGACTTATCCCCCCCATTAAACACCCAAAAGAGAGTTTATCTGAAGCTAAGGCTGTGGGTGAGTCTTAAAGCCCTAAGTGTCACCAATGGTCGAAGGTACTGCTATCCCGTTCTGCTAGGGTGCAAATAGACAGGAGGACGCTGCCTCTAGTGCAAGGCATGAGCCTTTGCACTTCGTGAACAGGCAGTCCAGCAAGGCCATCGGCCAGGGGACCTGAGTAGGGCCTTCCAAGTTGTTCTACCCCTGGCAAAGCTGCATACATGCCAACATTTTAAAACTGGAAAGTGGGAGATTTTGAAAATATACGGGTAAATGTATTTTTCCTATTGACTTATATTGAAGCAGACGCAGTTTTTGGCAGGAGACAACTAAAATAAAGATTATTCAATGCCTCGTCAGGGGTATTGCTTTAGAGAAGGTCTTTAAATAAGGGAATAATAATTTCAGGGTTGCCAGGAGGGTCAACCTGAGGTAATGGATACTTTATACTCGTGTATACACACCCTAGTAAAACGGTAAGGTTCTCCAATATACTTATACAAATTAAAGCCACACAAATTTTACTTAGGAAAGGTCATTATTTATATATTCCTTGTAATTGAAATACAAACATCAGGCATCCGGTAATGCGATTGCCATGTACATTTGAGAGAAGGTTGCACCAGGGAAGAGGAAAAGAGGTTTAGTGCTTGTGAAAAGAAAGTGAGAAATCAAAGAGTTCAAAGATACACAATGTTCCTTATTGTAGAGGACACTGGTCTATACAAGAACCAGTTTTCATAGGCCTGTCCACAGTCTTTTGTAATCAATTTACATTACTCTCGAGTGCATAGATGCAACATCCACTTTCAGTGGGGGGACAAGGTATGGAGCAGGCCTTTGCTGGGGAGATGCGTCGATGTTTCGACCCGTCTTAGGCGAAGAGGGCGATTAGAAGCCTCCGCGTGCGGGTCTTCTTCAGGACAAGGAGGGGAGAGGGGCAACCTAATGTGGATGCCCAGGACGATGTCACCATTGATTTTCCACAAACAAGGGCATTCCCATAAGTGGAAGGGTCCGCAATGAGCGGTATGAGTGCGCTAGGGGCCCTTTGGCATCTGACAGAACAGGTCCCGTGAGGCATGGTACTCCGGCATTCTTCGAGGATTGGATCCTTAACCCTGAACAGATTGGATTTATTCACACACGAGGACTTCAGTAGCAGTTGTCCCCCTAGCGCACTCATACCGCTCATTGCGGACCCTTCCACTTATGGGAATGCCCTTGTTTGTGGAATATCAATGGTGACATCGTCCTGGGCATCCACATTAGGTTGCCCCTCTCCCCTCCTTGTCCTGAAGAAGACCCGCACGCGGAGGCTTCTAATCGCCCTCTTCGCCTAAGACGGGTCGAAACGTTGACGCATCTCCCCAGCAAAGGCCTGCTCCATACCTTATCCCCCCACTGAAAGTGGATGTTGCATCTATGCACTCGAGAGTAATGTAAATAGATTACAAAAGACTGTGGACAGGCCTATGAAAACTGGTTCTTGTATAGACCAGTGTCCTCTACAATAAGGAACATTGTGTATCTTTGAACTCTTTGATTTCTCACTTTCTTTTCACGAGCACTAAACCTCTTTCCTCTTCCCTGGTGCAACCTTCTCTCAAATGTACATGGCAATCGCATTACCGGATGCCTGATGTTTGTATTTCAATTACAAGGAATATATTAATAATGACCTTTCCTAAGTAAAATTTGTGTGGCTTTAATTTGTATAAGTATTTTGGAGAACCTTACCGTTTTACTAGGGTGTGTATACACGAGTATAAAGTATCCATTACCTCAGGTTGACCCTCCTGGCAACCCTGAAATTATTATTCCCTTATTTAAATACCTTTTCTAAAGCAGTCAAGGACCAACTTTCTTTATATTATACTGTACCCAGGTCCTGTGACGTTTATTGGGTTACCCCATTATTTTGTAATGGTCGTCAGGGGTAGTGAGCGCTATATTAAATACACATTTTGCATTAAAAAAATCGAGAGTGTCCACCGGATTCAGGTCTGTTGACATGTATGAAGTTGTCAGGTCTATATGCATGTATGCAGGGCTTTAAGTGGGATGAAAAAACTTGGGGGTCTCTCAAAGAGGCGTGGCCGATGTAATTAAGGGTGTGGCTTAAAAACACGAAGCTACAAATCTGTGCTTAGCATAGTGTGCCGCCCGACTTGTATTTTGCTGTGTCTGTCATTGCAGCCAGATATATAATACATCAAGTAACATTATAACTACCACAAGTCAGGACTATTGGCTTTGTCAATGGTTGTTAGTTGCATAAGATAAATAAGCAGCAACTATGGCTTGCATATAATATCGAAAAAGCTTCCACTTAAAGCCCTGATGACACCTCGACAATGTTGCTACTCCTGAGTTTCAAAAAGAGAGGGGAAATCCAGAGAGAAAATTACTCTCATTAAAGGATTTCCCTTCCCCTACAATGCTCACCTGGCATGACATCATGCCGTAACTTCTCCACTAGTGAGAAGTGAGCAGTGTGAGCAGCGCACATCAATGTGCCTGCTGTCACTGCAGTCTGGAAAAAAACGGACCGCCTGTGCCAGGGCACAAAACAGAGCCCGATAGAGACCCGTGTCGAGGCCTCCTTTAAACAAGCCTTTACAATGCAATAGGTCTCGCAATGACATTGTTTTGAGCTATTGGCATTGTAAATGTTATTATTTTTTTTTTTTCCCTTCGTGAAGCATTAATTAAATGGTGTAATGCAAAATGGCAATAGCTCACTTTGTTGTAATTGCGAAATCTATTGCATTGCATTTGTACTAGTGTGAGTTTTGTATTGTAAATGGTACTGGCTTTTATTAATGTTTTTTTTTTTCTCACATTAATCTAATGCATTAAAAATGTTAATACCCACTCATTTTGGAATAAGGACTCTGAGTGGAGATTACATATACCCATGGCCAGACTGGGTGGGACAGGTTGTATTGTACTTCCGGTTATTGAGTGAACCTATAGAGCAGTGACACCACCTTGATGGTGCAATCACTACTACTCATAGAAAGGGAAGGGGCTTGAATGTTAGCTTACATATACTGGAGACGCACCATGGCGATCTCTTTCTGCAACCTCCTACAGGCCGTTTAGAGTGACAAAATCCTGGTGTGTTGTGTAGTGATTTAAAATTGCTCCGTTTCTTCGTGTGCTGGATCCGCGTTGAGTCACACCTCTCACATGCCTGTTTTCAAGGGTGCCGTCCCCGGTGTCTCGATACCTTTCTCCAAAGTAAATACATGTCCTGGTTTTGCACTTGAAATACTGCTAATAAATCAGACCCTCTTTTTGTGATTAGTCTTATAGCGCCTTCGAAAGACAAGCATCTCTTATCCCGAAACAAGCGCTCCATTCTACCAACTTCATTCAGAGAAAATGGTATGCTGCCACATGTATGTAACATGTCCCATGCCACACAGCATGCCTGACTTTTGTGGCATGTGCCTTTTTAAAAGCGGCCTTTAGTGACCTACACATCAGGTGTGAGTAAAAAATACAATAACTAGAACCTTCACAGCACTAAACCAGTCATGACGTAGTTTCTGTGTTATTGTAGAAAACGGCCTAACTACACAAGGTGCATCCATAGTACTGGGGTAAGGATAAAACCACATGTTATGTTATGTTATGTTAAGAACTTTTGTATAGCGCATGGCTACCCGGAGGCATCCCAGCGCTGCGGAGGAAACTAGGGGGGAGGAAGGAGAAATTATGGGAATAGCCAGGTTTTCAAGGATTTTCGGAAGGTCAGATGGTTCACCTCTTTACGAATAGGAAGAGGGAGTGCGTTCCATAACTTGGAAGCATTGTAGGAGAAACGGCGACCACCTGTTCTGGCCTTCTTAATTCTGGGGACCTCTGTCAAGTGAAGCTCATCTGAGCGCAGACATCGATTGGCCTTATATGATTTGACCAGGTGTTTTATAATAGGCGGGCCTCTGTCCTGCAAACCTTTGTGGGCAATGCAGAGGGCCTTGAAATGTATTCTCTCCTGTACTGGGAGCCAGTGGAGAGAGCGAAGGGCAGGCTTTGCTGAGCAGTGGCTTTTTGTGCCCGTAAGGAGTCTAGCTGCTGAGTTCTGGACCACCTGGAGCTTCGCTATGACTGATTTGGGAGCACCCAAATAGAGAGCATTACCGTAATCCAGCCTAGAGAGGATAAGTGCCTGGACCAGGAGTTTTCTTGAGTGGCTAGGTAAGAGAGGGAGAATTTTCCGAGTGGATCTGAGAAGCCCATAACATACGGCTGCCGTTTTCCTCGCTTGGACTCTGAAAGTGAGGTCGTGGTCGAGCCAGATACCCAAGCTTTTTATCTCGTTTTTGGCAGAGGAGCTGTACCCATGCAACTCGGCCACATGGTATTTGAGTTAAAAATTACTTGGTTGCCCAGCAACATGAGCTCAGTTTTTCGCCATTGAGCTTCAGGTGGGATGAGTTCATCCAGCTAGCAACTGCCTCAAGGCATGAGCGTAGGTCCGAGGGACATGGTTCCGCATGGTTCAATGCCACAATTAATTGGGTGTCATCAGCGTATGTGACTATATGGATTCCGAAAGGGGCTACAATCTCTGCCAAAGGGGCCATGTATACGTTAAAAAGTGTAGGGCTTAGAGATGAGCCCTGGGGGACACCACACTGCAGCGGGATTGGTTGAGAACGGGAGTTACCTTCGGATACCTGGAAGAATCTGTCTTCCAGGAACGATTTCAGCCATAATAGGGCCGTGCCTGTCACTCCCACTTTTTTTAGACGGTGAACCAGTATGCCATGGTTCACCGTGTCAAAGGCTGCACTTAGGTCCAGGAGAATGATGGCCGTGGACCCTCCGGAATCAAGAATCTTTCTTGACTCCTCAACTACCGCTATCAGAGCAGTTTCTGTGCCCTGACCAGGACGGAAGCCAGTCTGTGACGGGTGGAGTAATTTAAATGTTTCCAAGTGGGTCGAAAGTATACGGTTAATGTGTTTTTCGGCAATTTTACTAATTCCAGGGAGTAATGAAATAGGGCGATAGTTACCTAGCTCAGATGGGTCTAAATGAGGCTTTTTTAGTAGCGCCTTCACTATAGCCTTTTTCCAGTCCTGGGGGACAATGCCCGAAGCTAATGAGGCATTAATTAGATTAATGATGTGGGGGTGACTGTAGGAGCAACCAACCTCAGGATGTTGGGGGGGGCAGGATCCATCGGGGACCCGCTCTTGACTGAGTCTAGGATGGAGAGGAATAAATCCTCGGAGAGTGGAGAGAATGACTCTAAGAGGTGAGGGTTATTCAGGGGTTCTAGGTCATGTAGTTCGACTAAGTGCTCATTGACAGAGGGTGGAAGGAGATTGAGAATGTTTTGAGTTTTGGTTGAAAAGAAGTGAGCTAGTTCCTCGCATCGGCGACCAGAAGGATCGGGGACTGCAGGAGGGTCGGGCACTTTCATCAGTTTCTTTGCGATCTGAAATATTTTTCTAGTGGAGTTTGAGGCGGAGCGAATTTTTTCATCATAATAGGCAGCCTGAACTAATTTTAGAGCTGATTTATATTGAGCAATGGATAGCCTATATGGTGATTTTTTCTCGCTTGAGAAATCTTTCCTCCATGCTCTTTCCAATTTTTTGCACTGTTGTTTCAGTTCACGGAGTTCGGGGGTATACCACGGAAGTTTATTGGGGCCCGTTTTTTTTAAGCGGTTTTCCTAGGGAGTACTGTGTTTAATGAGTTTTCGATCCATGAGGAGAACTTACTATTGGCAGTTAAAGGATCAAGATCCAAGGGGGCATAGATGACTCCAATTCACGGGTCCAATCTTCAACAATCAGTTTGGACCAGGGGCGGATTTGGATGCGTGAAACTAGCGAGTGTAAGTGCGGAGAGGGTGGGTGCCAGGAGAAGGGAATAAGAAAGTGGTCTGACCAGGGGAGGGGAATGGGGTCATTCCCCTTTAATTCCGTTATGCTTGAGAAAATGGGGTCAAGAAGGTGGTCCTTAACATGAGTTGCCTGGTGTATTTTTAGTTCCAATGAAAAAGCTGCTAGATCGTAGGCTAGGTCGTTGGCCACCCTGTCTTTTGGGTCGTCAAAGTGAAGATTAAAATCTCCCAGAAGATTGACATTGGGCGAAGCACTGGCAAGGTTTAAGACAGTTTCCAGTAGTGAACTACAGAATTGTCCATGTGCTCCTGGGGGCGATATAAAAGAATGCCAGCGAAGGTAAGTAGTGGGGTGAATTCAATTGAAAAGTGAACATTTTCACAGTCTAAGAGGGGCTGTCCAGAATACGGCAAATTAAATAATCTTTGTGGATAATTGCAATCCCGCCCCCTTCCCGTTAGGTCTGTCCATTCGTTGAATCAGATATCCCGGAGGGAGCGTTTGGACAATGTCTGGATCGGAACTGGGGGTTAACCATGTCTCCGTGAGGAACAAAACATCTGGTTTGGTGTCTTGTAATAATATAAATATCTCTATAGCGTGTTTTGGCAGGGATCTGCAATTAAGCAGAGCCATGTTAAACCCGTTTCCTGCTAAAGGAGTGTGAATAGGAGTGTGAATAGTCGGTAGGGTCAATTCATATGAGCAATGTAGGCACCTGTCCTGCATTTTCTCCAAGGATATGGAGTGGGAGCAAGTTAACTTAGGGGCTTTCTGCAGGAATATTAATTCATCCTTAGTATATTGCAGGAGAACTGAGGGCAGAGGGGCAGGGGGTCTGGACCCTGGACCCAGACAGGCGCGGACGGGCGCAGACGGGCTTGCCTTAGGCGCGCCTTCGGCGCGCCAGCGGCGCGCCCGCTGCGCGCGTCCGCTGCGCGTCGAGGCAGGCATCAGCATTTATACAGCCGGGAGAGAACAGCTAGACTGCTAACCGCCGCTGTGCCTTTGCCTAGAACAACAGCACTTCCGGTCTGCGTCACACTTCCCTCCACTCAACCGGAACAATCCGTGGTGGACCGGGGAAGACGCCGGGCTGACCGAGTGCAGGTAAGGAATATAGTGTGCAACAGTGTTTCAGTGAATGTATTTAAGAATAATTGGCTAAAACAAGATAGTTAAAGCGAGTGATTCTGTTTTTTAAAAGCAGATAAAAAGATTGTTTTAAAATAGTTCAGTGATAGTATCAGGGTGGGAGCCCTTTGCCAGGCGCTCCGATCGTTTACCAGCAGAAAAAGAGACTAATCCCCTCTAGCGCGTCCGCTGCGCGTCGAGGCAGGCATCAGCATTTATACAGCCGGGAGAGAACAGCTAGACTGCTAACCGCCGCTGTGCCTTTGCCTAGAACAACAGCACTTCCGGTTCATGCGTCACACTTCCCTCCACTCAACCGGAACAATCCGTGGTGGACCGGGGAAGACGCCGGGCTGACCGAGTGCAGGTAAGGAATATAGTGTGCAACAGTGTTTCAGTGAATGTATTTAAGAATAATTGGCTAAAACAAGATAGTTAAAACGAGTGATTCTGTTTTTAAAAGCAGATAAAAAAGATTGTTTTAAAATAGTTCAGTGATAGTATCAGGGTGGGAGCCCTTTGCCAGAGCGCTCCGATCGTTTACCAGCAGAAAAAGAGACTAATCCCCTCTAGCGCGTCCGCTGCGCGTCGAGGCAGGCATCAGCATTTATACAGCCGGGAGAGAACAGCTAGACTGCTAACCGCCGCTGTGCCTTTGCCTAGAACAACAGCACTTCCGGTTCTGCGTCACACTTCCCTCCACTCAACCGGAACAATCCGTGGTGGACCGGGGAAGACGCCGGGCTGACCGAGTGCAGGTAAGGAATATAGTGTGCAACAGTGTTTCAGTGAATGTATTTAAGAATAATTGGCTAAAACAAGATAGTTAAAGCGAGTGATTCTGTTTTTTAAAAGCAGATAAAAAAGATTGTTTTAAAATAGTTCAGTGATAGTATCAGGGTGGGAGCCCTTTGCCAGGCGCTCCGATCGTTTACCAGCAGAAAAAGAGACTAATCCCCTCTAGCGCGTCCGCTGCGCGTCGAGGCAGGCATCAGCATTTATACAGCCGGGAGAGAACAGCTAGACTGCTAACCGCCGCTGTGCCTTTGCCTAGAACAACAGCACTTCCGGTCTGCGTCACACTTCCCTCCACTCAACCGGAACAATCCGTGGTGGACCGGGGAAGACGCCGGGCTGACCGAGTGCAGGTAAGGAATATAGTGTGCAACAGTGTTTCAGTGAATGTATTTAAGAATAATTGGCTAAAACAAGATAGTTAAAACGAGTGATTCTGTTTTTTAAAAGCAGATAAAAAAGATTGTTTTAAAATAGTTCAGTGATAGTATCAGGGTGGGAGCCCTTTGCCAGGCGCTCCGATCGTTTACCAGCAGAAAAAGAGACTAATCCCCTCTAGCGCGTCCGCTGCGCGTCGAGGCAGGCATCAGCATTTATACAGCCGGGAGAGAACAGCTAGACTGCTAACCGCCGCTGTGCCTTTGCCTAGAACAACAGCACTTCCGGTCTGCGTCACACTTCCCTCCACTCAACCGGAACAATCCGTGGTGGACCGGGGAAGACGCCGGGCTGACCGAGTGCAGGTAAGGAATATAGTGTGCAACAGTGTTTCAGTGAATGTATTTAAGAATAATTGGCTAAAACAAGATAGTTAAAGCGAGTGATTCTGTTTTTTAAAAGCAGATAAAAAAGATTGTTTTAAAATAGTTCAGTGATAGTATCAGGGTGGGAGCCCTTTGCCAGGCGCTCCGATCGTTTACCAGCAGAAAAAGAGACTAATCCCTCTAGCGCGCTCCGCTGCGCGTCGAGGCAGGCATCAGCATTTATACAGCCGGGAGAGAACAGCTAGACTGCTAACCGCCGCTGTGCCTTTGCCTAGAACAACAGCACTTCCGGTCTGCGTCACACTTCCCTCCACTCAACCGGAACAATCCGTGGTGGACCGGGGAAGACGCCGGGCTGACCGAGTGCAGGTAAGGAATATAGTGTGCAACAGTGTTTCAGTGAATGTATTTAAGAATAATTGGCTAAAACAAGATAGTTAAAACGAGTGATTCTGTTTTTTAAAAGCAGATAAAAAGATTGTTTTAAAATAGTTCAGTGATAGTATCAGGGTGGGAGCCCTTTGCCAGGCGCTCCGATCGTTTACCAGCAGAAAAAGAGACTAATCCCCTCTAGCGCGTCCGCTGCGCGTCGAGGCAGGCATCAGCATTTATACAGCCGGGAGAGAACAGCTAGACTGCTAACCGCCGCTGTGCCTTTGCCTAGAACAACAGCACTTCCGGTCTGCGTCACACTTCCCTCCACTCAACCGGAACAATCCGTGGTGGACCGGGGAAGACGCCGGGCTGACCGAGTGCAGGTAAGGAATATAGTGTGCAACAGTGTTTCAGTGAATGTATTTAAGAATAATTGGCTAAAACAAGATAGTTAAAACGAGTGATTCTGTTTTTTAAAAGCAGATAAAAAAGATTGTTTTAAAATAGTTCAGTGATAGTATCAGGGTGGGAGCCCTTTGCCAGGCGCTCCGATCGTTTACCAGCAGAAAAAGAGACTAATCCCCTCTAGCGCGTCCGCTGCGCGTCGAGGCAGGCATCAGCATTTATACAGCCGGGAGAGAACAGCTAGACTGCTAACCGCCGCTGTGCCTTTGCCTAGAACAACAGCACTTCCGGTCTGCGTCACACTTCCCTCCACTCAACCGGAACAATCCGTGGTGGACCGGGGAAGACGCCGGGCTGACCGAGTGCAGGTAAGGAATATAGTGTGCAACAGTGTTTCAGTGAATGTATTTAAGAATAATTGGCTAAAACAAGATAGTTAAAACGAGTGATTCTGTTTTTTAAAAGCAGATAAAAAAGATTGTTTTAAAATAGTTCAGTGATAGTATCAGGGTGGGAGCCCTTTGCCAGGCGCTCCGATCGTTTACCAGCAGAAAAAGAGACTAATCCCCTCTAGCGCGTCCGCTGCGCGTCGAGGCAGGCATCAGCATTTATACAGCCGGGAGAGAACAGCTAGACTGCTAACCGCCGCTGTGCCACATGTGGTTTTACTGTTACTATATGTGTAGCCCTCTTCCACATAGGCCCTGAGTATGAAATAAACGGAGTGAAATTACCCCATATATAACTTATAATCGGGTGGAGCCAAATAAAAGCATAATTCGTACTGAGGGCCTATGTGGAAGAGGGCTGTAAGTATAGTCCTACGTCTGTCTCGATGGAATGTCCCTGGCTTTTTTTCGTTTTGAAAATCGGGTCACTTTATAACACGACCTCTCAAAGCAACGTGTGTACCAGGAACCCAGGCCCTGCACAGAACAAGGCTGCCAGTGGGCCAAGGTTCATGGCATTAAAGGTCAGAGGTCACTAGCATGCTGGTTGGTCTTTGCCAGGCGTCTGTGTTAACACCCACCCACCATCACCCTGTTTCTAGGGCATACACTCGATGTCTCTCGTCTGAGGAGGGTCCCCGGAAGTCTCAGACGCCGTGTAATATCTGTAATATGAAAACATTGTTAGTATCTGTAATATGAAAACATTGTTAGTATCTGTAATATGAATACATTGTTAGTATCTGTAATATTAATACATTGTTAGTATCTGTAATATTAATATATTGTTAGAGTTGCAATGACTTCCACAGAGCTTGGTTTGAACAATGATTCGCTTTTAAACACAGCATCTGCCGCCCGGAAATCTGTAAATGACAAATTCAACTATCGTGACGTAATGGCGTGCACGTCATAAGTCTCAGAATGAACGATTCCGTCGGACCCCCTGGGATTCATTCATTCATGTATTATTAACCCCAGCCCTCTGCCCAGGGCACAAGTCCTAAAAAAAAAAGTGGGGGGACTAACCTAGTTAATCAGTATGCAAGTGGCATCGCAGCGCGTGGCATCGCAGCGCGTGGCATCGCAGCGTGTGACATCACGGCGCGTGACATCACAGGAAGTGATATCAGATCTTAAGCCCTCACATATATGTTTAGCAGGTGTATCATGAGTACATTTGAGCACATTTCGAGTATACTTACAAACCCTCCTGATTTAGGCAGAAGATTCACACTTTTGTAGCTACACATAAAGCAATGTTACCTTTTGTCAGCGTTCAGCTTTCTATAGCCATAGTGCTTTAAAAGAAATAGTGATATTTAAATCATTACAACGCCTCCTCAAGGGTAATAAGCGTATATAAATGCTATTTATTTTGTGCAATACTGGGAAAGATCAACACATCTGATATTCTTACAGTGCATGCATATCTCCTAAACAGAGCCTGAACAAAGTGAAAAGCTGCCTCTCTTCAGTATGTGTGAAGTGCTAACAAGGTGCGAGCCTTTGTTTCCCCTCTGCTGCATTTGCATCAGGTGTGAGGCTCCTGACTGCTGCCAGCCAGGAAACTCCAACAAAAGGAGGCTTGATGACCCCTGAGACTCGGCCTTTGTTATGGGCGAGTATCCCAGCAGGAGTCAGAAATAAGAGAGCCCCGTCCCCGTCCCCGCCTGCACGTTGTTGTGATGGAAAGCAGACAACAACGTGCATGCGCTGCTGAATGTGTCCCGGTGTTTGGAAATTACACCGGGACGAATTCAGCATCTTTTTTAGTGGGGCCCAACTTCTTGTCAGGGTGGACGGCATCCACCCTGTGAAAGAAGTGGGGGGACGCCGTCCACCCGCGTGGACCCCTGACTCGTGCCCTGCCTCTGCCCACCCTCTGTCCGGTGTGAGGGCCCAGGCCAGCCTGCCCTCGACTGCAGCCAGGACTGCACAGGAGCCCGGAGGGAGCAGAGCCTATGAGCGGGCGGCGGGCTCGGGATTACTGTGCAAAGGGCGTTATCTACTGGCCATTAGTTGCATCGGTATATTTATGTATTCGGTCTAATATTTTTTCGGCTCTCTCTTGCTGTCCAAAAGGGGATGTAATTTGACGTTGCTGGAGTGATTAACAATTATCTGGACTATACCGTCATACAGATACAATAGTAGTTTAAACGGGACCGCAGTGAGACAAAGCGCTTTCTAGCACGCACAGATGCAGGGCAGCTGAAACATTGGGTCGGGGGGCTGAATTATACAGAAAGGAAACAAAAACCACGCGGTCAACCGGGCAAAATTGTGACGTGTTATAGAAATAAAAACTGCTTATAGGCACATTCTAGCGTAAATAGTATCTCGTGATTTTGGTATTTTAACACACATCTATACGACACGGTTTACAGCAGGTTTGTTGCTTTTCACAGGTAGTGTGGATGCTACCTTAAGGGTGTCCAGGAATTGCTTCTTTGGTCGGGTGGTCTGTGGAGACCAGTAGGAGGACTGCTTCCTTTTGGGACGGCCCATCCGAACTGGATCCTTTGCTTCACGGCTTGTTTAGATAACAAGCCTACTTTAGATAAGAAATTGCTTCGCGACAGCCGCAAAGCAGACGAGCCAGTCCGGATGGGCCGGACAAAAAGGCGAAAGGGCGGCAACCCAAAAAGCTCATTTCCAATGGCAGGCCACCGTTTAGCATAAACGGTGACGCCAGCCAATGGAAATGAGGGGCGGGGCTTCAAGCCCCCTTCTGAAAGTCCTCATCCACAATATATCTCGCCGAGAGAGCAGCGCATGCGCGCTGCAACGCTAGGCGAGACCTAAAAACTGCTGGTGCTCAGCACCGGTGAGACCCGGCCCACTTAAAGCCCTGCATGTATGAAGTTGGCGTTCACTGCGCGTATACCCTTTTCATTCTACTGCCATCCTGGAGACAAACTACCTACACCTACTTGTTTCCAGGCCAGAATTCTCCTTCCTGCTACAGCTCTGGGAATCACCACAGATCAGAATTAGTAGCTTGTTTTGAAAATATATTGTTGAGCTCCCACGGTTTCAAGCTCCGTGTGTGTGTAGCTCATGCATTCCAGGATTTTGTTTTGCATTCTTGGATTTGTAGTGCTAGTCTAGAGATTTAAAAAAGCCAGGACTACAAGTCCCAGAATGCAAAGCAAAACTTGAACTGGGTGAGCTACTCAGGTATTGAAATGGGACCACTATGTTTTTTTTACTCAAAATAGACCGAGGATTTGTGGTGGTTCCAGCTGAAAGAGCGAACTTCGGTACCCAAAACACCTCGTATCCCCAGCACAAGAGGACGTTACAAAGCGCCTCGGGTTGTAAATGACCAGCTTTTGAGAAGCAAACACCGGGACAGGCAAGCCATAAGCCTTTATTCTTGCATCTATGTCTGGCCCTCCCGGTTTATGCAGGCGGCCTCTTGCACTGCACGAAAGAAATAGATACGTTATTGAAATTGTTACAGACTTTAGAGGCCCCCCATGGAAACAAGAGCGTACGTTTTTATTATGCTTTTGATAAATCCGTATTTGTAAAGCGAGAGCGTGAAATTAAGTGAGCTATTGCCCAGAGTCACAAGGTGCTGAGCTGAGCTGCCGCCGGAGCCGGGGATCGAACCGTGAGCCCTGTGCTCCGAAGTCCGCTGCCCTGGCCGCTGCGTCACACCTCTTCCCCTAGATAGTGGTTGCAGATTTTTACCAACTCGACCCGAAGGTATTGGAGGCTTTACATGAGCACCAGGTATATTACACAAGGACACATTCATTTTTGGTAGGCACGGGAGATTAAGTGATTTGCCCATGGTCACAGCATGTTGAGCCGACGCCAGACTCGAACCTGGTTCCCCAGCTTCAAAGTCAGCAACTCTGGCCGTAAGGCCACATCCTCTCCCCAAGCCTTTGTACCAACCCCTGCACCCTCGCCCCACACTCTTTGTTTTGGGGTTTATTCCTTATTGCACACCCCTCAATCTATTCATTCGAGTCACTTCTTCCCTATCTAATCGGTAAGAGAGTTAGCAACCCATGTCCGTGGCTATCTACATTAATGACTCTTTGTCAACTGCGTTGGACACCGCCCCCAGCTCGTCACTCCCCCTTCCCCCCCTCCCGCCAAGAAGAAGAAAAGGGAGCTGACCCGCCCTTTTCGCAGCAACATTAATCGAGGGAGGGGGACAAAAAGGCTGCCATGATGATTAACGAAAGGCTATTTACTCAATCTAGCGGTGTTTAACGAAAGGCTATTTACTCAATCTAGCGGTGTAGGCCAAATTCTACACTCTTCTCCTGAACATTTTGGGGGAGGGAAATTTAGGCACGACAGAAATGACTCTACGCCGGCAGTAGTGGGGACTGGGAATGCTGAGTTGCTGGGTAATAATAACCCTATATCAACCATCACTACCGCCCCGCCCCCCAAGTAATCTCAACTGATAAGATTCCAAACACAGAACTCCTACACGTCCCACCAGCATCACCCCCCTCTGTGACCGCACTGAGAACGTACCCCGACTGGGTCTGATTGGCAGGGCGGGCAATCGGCCATTGCCCGAGGGGCCTGTGGCAAAGACCAACTGCTGAGCTGAGTTTTTTCAGCTGCAAATCAACTCCCAACATTTGCCTTGGTTGTTGGCACACAACCCGAAAGGCTGCTGCAGGCGGAGAGCAGAGGTCAGACCTCAGAAGGGCCAAGTACAGACCCTGGGTACTCATTGTGATGCGCGGTGGGACGATGGGTCGGACTGAGGATGTGGTGGGCCTCCTCCCACCCCGAGCCACTGAGCGGGACAATGGAGCCTCGGGGACTGGCGATGCTGGTTTTGAGCATCACAGCCTGCACTAATGTTAGGTGGGGGGTGGGTAGAGTGAAAGGGGGTTGTGCAAGGAGTCAGACTACAAGTGGTGGCCTTTTAAGAGCCTCCGCTTTTGTCACCAGCAGCAGACAGGTGAGCCTCGGGTGCCCGCTGCCACCTTGCCATCTTCAAAACTGCGAGGGGCTCCCATTTTGCAGTTAGAAAAAATAAAAAAATAACTCTGACAACTAAATTAGGCAAAAAGAAAACTTTTTGACAACTCAAAACAATTGTTTATTGACAACATTACTGTGAAACATATTCATCGTGGGACAAAATGACAAAGGGAAGGGAGCAGCAAAATGGAATGAGTGCAGTGTGCAGACAAAAAAGAAAAAGTGAGACGTGCATAGTGAAGACAAATGACAAAAAGTAGGGAAGAGAAAAGGAAATTAAGAGACAGGAAAATAACTCCCTTGATACTAACTAAGTAAAATGGAATGAAGGCAGTGTGGAGACAAAAAGAAAAGTGAGACGTGCACAGGGAAGAAGAACGACAAATAGTAGGGAAGAGAAAAGGAAATTAAGAGACAGGAAAATAACTCCCTTGACTAAGCAAAATGTTATGAAAAGTCATTACTTACAAGTGTGGGTCACTTTTTCATTTGGTGCCCGGGCCTCATTTTGAACCCAATCTGACCGATTGCGGAGATCACAGAAGGAAGAGTGGAAAGAACTGAAAAATAAAGTCACTCATTGGTTGAAGGCACACCGGCAGGAATGAATATGTGCCTTATGAGATTTTAATACCATAATACCCAATAGTGATAACTTTGAGGGAACAGCCCCAAGGGGGGTCCAAGATAACTTAGCTCACGGTTTCGGACCTGGAGTATATACCTAACCCCCCTCCATAAACACAAACGCCCCCTTTGATGTGTGGGTAATTGGCCATCATGGCTTTGGAGACATTGGGCACAGGTCCTCCTAGACACACACTTTGTGAAGGGGCATGCTGGGCTTTGACGAACCTCGGGGTGCAGCAACCCCCGGGCACGCTCGCATGTGCCCAATGCATCATAACCTCTGACACAGCACTTATTAGAGGTACTGTGGTTGAGGTGCGGTGGGGGGCGAGGTGATGTAAAGTGGTCCACCACTGCCCCTGCTCAGTGCACATGCTTGCCGCTCCTTACAGGGGCAATGGTTCTTATCTCCAGGGTCACCGGCGCTCTCAGACACGGACACACAGACCTCAACATCGCTGCCCCCAACAATAGAGTGAGACCTGTGACAATGTCTACCACCTACACCCGTAGCGCTCGCCTTCTACCTTCAACATTTCTTCTCCTTGGCCATGACTGGGCGCAAGGCTAGAAAGATCCAGCCATTAAGGACATTGCCTCTGGGCTACCCAGAAAGTCCCCAGTGAGCGTCTCCCCTGGGAAGGACAAGAATGAATGACACCTCTAAAACCTCAGGAGCTCCAGTCCATAGTGTAGATGGAACTATCACCAAAACCTTCTCTCACAATGTTTTCAAGACCTTCAAAATAAGATCTTTGCTGCTAAGACTTACCAGCAGCAAAACCTGAAAGAGATTCTCAAAGATGTCCCTGAACTGGGGGGAGGGGGGGCAGGGTGAACACACTGGACCTAATCTGGGTGGGCAAGGGGGTGCCTGTGAGCGCCTCTAGGCACGGATGCTTCAGCAAGAAGTACAGCATATGAGCCCATGAGGGAAGTGTGACAACTAGCAGCCTTGCTTGTGAAGGAACAGTGTCCCCATCCCGGGTGCCCCTCGTGGAATTGAGGGGGATACCCTAGGTCCGTATGTATCAGGCTTGCTTGAGAGCACCCTGGAGAGAGAGGGGGAAGGCCTGGTGAAGATCACATAGAGCGGCACCGACAACGTCCCCTGGATATTCTGGCGCGAGTCCATTTCAGCGACAAGAGATCACTATAGTCAATGCACGTCAGGGAGAACCAGTCTCCTACAGAGGCGTGCATCTGCAGGTCTTCCAGAAGCCTTTCAATGGTAACTTTAGCAAGATGCAAGACCTTCACCTGTCACAGATCACGTATGCAGCAAAGTCATCAAGCATAGGTGGGGTCATGCTTCTAGGTTGATTGTCCAGTAGGAAGAGAAGCAACACTCACTCGGCTCCTCGAAGGACGTCCAGTCTGCCTTAGGTCTGGAACCGGAGACAGACCCTGGATCTGGTCTTGGGAGGGCTCAGGACACACCTCCTCCTCGAGAGAAATAGAAAAGAGACCTCAGCCAACAAAACAGGAACCCACCCACACTCGTCGAAGCTCACAGCGAGAAATGAGAAATTAAAGCAGCATCGTCGCCGGGTTGGTGGGGACTGTGACAAAAACAAGAAGACTGATGTCAACTGATAGAATCATTGTTTACACAAAGAAACATATTTATATGTCCTTGCAAATACTGCAGTGGCACTGGACCTTGACCTGGCTATAGTGCTCGTAACTGGGTATTAGTGACAGGGATGGAGTCCAATTTGGTCATTGTCAAAAGAGCTAGAAGCCCCTATATACTTTTTCTTCATTGCTGAACTTTGCCCTCGTGTAGGGTGAGGAGGGTTCAACAGGACACATGTCCTTTACCAGGAGGTTCTCTGGAGGAAACAAACTGGAATTAGTTATGATGTCAGTTTTAATGTTTACTTTTAAAGGTTTGAGGGGAGGTGGGATGGTGAAATACAAATGCGTTAGAAGGGACTTGGGAGCCCATAGGTCGGTGCTCAGGTAATCTGGCTCCTGGACGTGAAGACGGTATTGACAGTCACTCCCTGCAGTGTCAGAGGCTGGAATAGCCCACTCAAGCATCTGTGCGTTCTGCAGGAGGTATGTATGATGGAAGCAGCCATACGCTTCCTCCAATAGATGCACCTCATGCAAAAAAGACCAGAGAAGGCTACAATCCTAAATGTTTCTGGCGCACTACTTCTCAGCATGAAGAAAGGTAGTAGGGTTAGAATACCCATGAATGGCCACTGCACATTCGTCAAAATGACTTTTTGAAGTTAGGGGCGTGGCTTCAGGGGGCACGGGGGTGACAAGGGACCGGTTGCTCCTAATCTTCAGAATGGTGGGCAGGAAAGGCAGGAACGCATATAGGACTTGTCCTGAACTTGTCCTTCTGGAGGAAAGAGTTCAGAGGTTGACTCTACGTCACTGCACTCTAAGTCACTCTGTTCTACTCTGCACCACTGTACTCTACACCACTCTACTCCACTGCACTCTATGCCACTCTACTATACACCACTGCAGTCTACTCTGTAGGACTGCAGTCTATGCCACTGAACTCCACACCACTGCCACTGCACTCTACACCACTGCATTCTACTCTGCACCACTCTTTTCTATGCCACTTTATGCCAAAGCACTCTATGACATTACACTTTACCCCACTCTACTCTGCATCACTCAACTCTACGCCACTGCACTCTACGATACTGCACTCTAATCTATGCCACTGCAGTCTACACCACTTTTCTCTATTCTGAAACAATCTATTCTATTCCACTGTAATCTACGCCACAGTATTCTGCCCGATGCCACTGCACTCTACACCACTTTACTCAAAACCAATAACTCTACGCCACTGCACTGTATGCCACTCTACACTACTCTGCAACACTCTGCTCTAAGCCACTGCACTCTACGCCACTCTATTCTACTCTGCACCTCTGTATTATACACCAGTGCCATCTACGCCACTTTACTCTGCACTGCTCTACTCTACACCGCTGCACTCTGTACCACTGCACTCTAAGCCACTGTATTCCACTCTTCACTATTCCACTGTACACCACTCCTCTCTACACTGCTGCACTCTTCGCCACAACACTCTACGCCAATGCACTCAACACCACTTTATTCAAAACCACTGCACTCTAAGCCACTGAACTCTACACCACTCTATTCTACTCTGCACCACTGCACTCTATGCCACTGTATTCCACTCTTCACTATTCCACTCTACACCACTCCTCTCTACACTGACTGCTGCACTCTACACCACAACACTCTACGCCAATGCACTCAATACCACTGTATTCAAAACCAATACACTCTATGCCACTGCACTGTACACCACTATATACTAACCTGCAGCACTCTACTCTATGCCACTACACTATAAACCACTGCACTCTAAGTCACTGAACTCTACACCACTCTATTCTACTCTGCACCACTGTACTCTACGCCACTGCTCTCTATGCCACTCTACTCTGCACCACTGTACTCTACACCACTACACTCTATGCCACTGTATTCCACTCTATGCCACTGTATTCTTTGCCACTGCACTCTAAGCCACTCTACCCCATACTACTGCACTCTGTGACACTCTACTCTGCACCACTGTACTCTATGCCACTGTACCACTCTACCCAATGCCACTCTACACCACTGCACTCTACGCCACTCTAATCTACTGAGCACCACTGTACTCTATGCCACTTCACTCTACACATTGGTACTCTACTCTGCACCATTCTACTCTGTGCCAATGCACTCTACTATGCACCACTGCTCTCTTTGCCACAAGCACGCTTTGCCACTGCATTCTACACCACTCCAGTCCAGGCCACTCCACTACACTCCGTACTACTCCACTCTATGCCAGTGCATTCTATGCCAATCCTCTATGCCACTCCACTCTGCACCACTCCACTTTACCCTGCACTTCTCCACTCCACTCTTCACCACTTCACTCTACTCCAAAACAATCGACTGTATACCACTCTACTCTCTGCTGCGCCGCTCTACTCTATGCCACTGTACGCCAGCCTACTCTCACCCTCTGCACTCTATCCAGGGCCGGCTACGCCACTCTACTCTCACCCTCTGTACTCTATCCAATGCCGGCTTTAACACTGGTGGCGCCCTGTGCGACAATGCTTGTTGGCGCCCCCCCACCCCAATGACCACCTCTGCCACAGATTCCCTCACTAGCACCCTTTAACAGAGCCCCTCAAGTCTCCATATCCACTGTCTCTCAGATTCATTTAGTTTTATAGTGCCACTCATACCAGTGTAAGGTGTCACAGCACTTTACATCACACACATATTGCACAGAGACAATCATAAGTGTGTAAATCAGTGTATAGGAAATGTTACATCAGACAGGACTACAAGGTGTAGTGTAGGAGCGACATGCCATCGATACTGGTAGGCAATATAGTTTAAGAGTCCTTATTCTTTAAAGCACAAATTCAGAATTTAAAACGTCACACCATTGTTAGGGGTTCGTTTTAAGAATAAGAATTGTTATCTACCCAAATGAACCCTTTTGGCAAGATTAGGAGAATGAAAGACTGGGCAAAAAAACATATAGCGCTAACATATACCTTGCAGTTTGCATTCAGCTCTTTGGTGACAGTGAATAGCTCAATGTTCTATATTAGGATTTTGACTCATAAACGATAAGTAACAAAAGGAGCTGTCTTACAGAAGCAGTAACCCACTGACCTATGTACATTATATGCACTTTGTTATCTTCATGGTGCACGTTCTTAGCAGCATGCATTTTAACCCTCTGCGCTACCAAACGTCCACTAAACAAACCTCTGGTCTCTTTCCACGAAGAGGATTAATCACCGGAGTTATCTTGACATTTAAATTGATGCCTGTTAGATTTGGGGGTCTCTAGTTGGCACAGGTAGGTACTTGTGACAAATAGGGACCCTTGCCTCTAGTCAGGGTAAGAGGGTACACTCCTAAAATAACCCCTGCTCACCCCCTTGGTAGCTTGGCACGAGCAGACAGGCTTATCTCAGAGGCAGTGTGTAAAGCATTTGTGAACACATACAGTAATGTAGTGACAACACTACAGATGGACACCACACAAGGTTTATATCAAAAATAAGTATTCTTTATATAGTTTTAACACAAGACCATAAACGACAAAAATCCACAATACTGTACTTAAAATGGTAGGTTTAGCTTAGTTCTCTTAAGTTCTTAAAATGCGACACTTTGAGTCAATGTACCTTACGATGCGTCACGTTTCTACAACGAAAGTGTTGCAGAGATGGAGATGCGACAAAGTTCTGGTGCAAAGAAATAAAGACGTCAAGTTCTTCCTGATGCGGCACGCTTCTCCGATGTTGCGAGAAGTCTCGACTCGATGCGACAACTGCAGCGGCGACACCCTTGTTTCGTGATGCGACGGCAGCAGCTCCGACGGCGGCACACTTCTCCGTGGATGCGAGGCGCTTCTCTCGATGCGGTGCAATGCGACAGCTACAGCGGTGACATCTACGATGCGACGGCAGCGGCTGCGACGGCGACACGCTTCTTCGGTGTTGCGGGACGTTTCTCGAGATGCGGTGCAATGCGACAGCTACAGCGGCGTCCTCTCCGTGATGCGACGGCAGCGGCTGCGACGGCGACACGCTTCTCCCTCTTGAGTCGCGCTTCCAGCTCCTTGCGACACGCAGTCCCTTCAGAAGGCCCAAAACAGCAGCAGGCACTTCCAAAGGATTCTTGGGGAGCTGGTGGTTGAAGTCTGTTGTCCCTGAGACTTCAGCAGGAGGCAAGCTCTTTTCTCAAGCCCTTGGAGATCCTTTACAAGTTGAATAAAAGTGCACACAAAGTCCTTTCTCCTTCCTTTGGCAGTCAGGCAACCACTGCAGGCAGATCCCTCTAGCTTAGGGATAGTCTTCTCCTCAGTTTCTTCTTGGTTCCGCTCCTCAGCAAAGGTTTCTTCTTGTTTCCCAAAGTGATCTAATTTCCTAGGGGTCTGGGTCCCCTTTTTAGGTCTCGCGCCTAGCGTTGCAGTGCGCAGGACTGCTCGCGCAGCGCGAGACCTCTAGAAAGGGCTTCTGAAAACGACCCACACGCTCGTGCGTGTGGTTTTGTTTTCGGAAGCCCACATTGGCTGGAGCGTGCGTTTTTTTGATGTGGACGGCACGCGATTGGTCAAAGGCGGGCGCATGTCCCGCCTTTGCCGCGCCCATTCCCGACGGTGGCCAGAACGCGCAGCAGCGCACGTTCGTCTGCTGCCGCGCTCCCTCCCCCCGCTCCTCTGTAAACAAGCATCGTAAGCGCAGTGTTGATGAGTTAAAGTCTTCCGATAGGTAAGTTTTACCGCTAGTCTACATGTCACCTGTTTGTGTTTGGGTCGTGTCTAATCCGAATGGTGGGTGTAGTCGATGTTTTGACCTAATACATCGATCAGTTTGTCAAGGCAACCCACCTTCGTGTGTTTTAGTTACCGAATGTTGCAGGGGGCAAGTTATTTAAAATGCTTTTTCTTTTATACCATACATGTTTCGCCTGTATAATTTTATGCAATGGGAAATTAGTGGGGGCTGCATTACGTGTTATTGTTGCCATGACGTAATTGTATGCGGATAGACTTTAAAGAGGCCTTTTCTGCAGGCCACAGTTTGTCGCACCATTGAAACACCCCAGACTGCATGAGGGGTGTAACCTGATGCTGTAGAAAATGTTGGTATTGGTCGTTGGTTATGTGGTCCCTTATTTAAGCGGCTGAGGAATTTAACCAAATGAGTAAAACGGTCCTAAACAGGTGTACTTTACGGTCCTAAACAGGTGTACTTTACGTTCTCTCTGTAGGCGGGTAGACTCGGTGACTCCTACAAATGGCTATGGTCGTTTCCAGAGCCCTGAATTAAAATGACCGTTTTTAGTAGGATTTGTCTACGGACCGCTTATAGTAGAGCGACGTTGATGACATATTGAGAAATACCAACGCTTGTAGTGGGATTTTTGGTCATCCTAATGGTTGGCTTTTTTGTCACTCATAACGGTTTTCCTCTCCCGGGATCACCGCTTATTCGTCATATTTTCATGACGTTTATCCTGACACCTCACGCCACGTCAGAGTGCATGCATTTTGCTGTTTACCTTGTGTGCTGCTCTCCCCACCCAGACCCGCATCACTACATGGGCTGGTCGGTTTAAATGTTCACCCGCCCCCTTCCAACAGTTGACACTAGTCCATCTATCGACTCCTCTGGGGGAGGAACGTAAGTTGCCATAAGACCTGTAGGCAGTGTATAGAATAGTACTGATGTCTATATTTTGATCATCCACCAATATCTCGCTGTCAAGAACAGGTATTGAGAAGAGATGGGTTGTTGCCTTAAGGAGATTGAGCATGGGAGGTCTGTTAAACATATTGGTAGGGCTTTTAAGCCTAAATGCTCTCGCAACCCAGAGTTGTATTATATTGTATTTGCCATATAGTTGCATCCCAGTCTGCGAATATCTGTGACCGCCTTATCGGTGCATTTTTAAGTCTCGCCCCTAGAAGGCGCATGCAATGTTACCATAGTGATCACACGCTTATGCCTTCTCCTTGTTCCTGTCGCCTGTGTGCTCCGCGACAGTTTCACGTTGCTCTTAAAACCCATCTGCCCTTATGATTTAAACCCCCCTGAATCGCCTTTCTGATTTCTGTTTTATTAGCCATGCGGTTGAGGCAAGGTTATACTTATGACGCTCAAATACAGGGCTGCCCTTATTTAGCCAACTTGCATTGAATGCCAAGGCTGTTCACCTGCTTCCCTAAACTGGCTTGTTGATGCCTGCCTCCAATGGAGGACAGGTTGAAAATGTGCAAACCCCCCCGCTGCCCCCCCATCCCAGTTTTACCATTTCATTTAAATAGTAACTGAAAAACGCTCCTATTTCCTCTGGACCGCGCCACCCTCTTAGGACTGTAGAGCTCATAGTACCTGTTAGGGAAATCGAGCAATTTTTCGGGAAATAGGCAGGTAGTGTGGCTGAGAAACTAGTCACGAGTGTCTTTTGTAATACAGATGTGTATTCGTTTGCTTGTAGTCATTATTTGTGCATCAGGTCTCTGACTGCTTGCAGGGGTCGATGGCTATTAACATGGAGATTTGACCCTGAACAGAAACGAGGGGATGCAGCATTTGAAAGGAGGCACTGCAGGGAAGGAATCTCGGTTCTGGGGAAGAGGGGCACCTCTGCTATGATGCTGTTTTGTGTGCCTTTGCTAGTCAGTGGTGTGAGTTTTGGAGGAAGGGGACCCTGACCAACAATATGAATGAATAATGCAGCGCTGCATCATATTTAGTTAGAATGCCTGCAGACCTGCATCTCGCATAGTGTGAATGCGCAGCTTTATTGCCAGTGCTTATATGAGCTGTATGTGCAATGGGGAAGAGAAGGTGGGGGGGGGGGCAGGGCACATGGAATCATGTGGTCATAAGCCTTTAAATTTTAACCTTTTCTTATGTGGGGGGTCAAGAGTATGACGTATTTTTGTAACCTCCCCCCCTCCCCCCCCAACAAAACACACACACGCTACACACCAATAGAGGGTTGGCGATCCAACAAATAAGCAGGGAGAGCGAGGCCGCGTGCACCAGCCGAGTCCCAAAACTTTTTATCAAGTAACTCCTGCAGGCTACAACAACAATCCTGTAACAAACCTGCCAAGCTTTCAGACTGCGTATGTGACCTTTCCATTTTTATTGAATGATTTAGCTTCATACTTCAATGTGTTTTGTGTCTCGCATTATTAAAGTTTGAGCTATTGGTGTTGCATTCTTTAGCAATGCCAATAGCTCAAACTCTAATAATGCGAGACCTATTGCATTGTAAATGCTTGTTATACACAGTTTCTCTTTGTTCTCTGGAGGCAGAGAGGCCTCTGCCTAGTCCAAAACCAGTTCTGGTCAGTCCTGGAGCACTTTGTTTTTCTGACTCCTTCTTTCCTTTCAGAATGTGGGGCAGGGTGCTCAGCCGCCCGGCAGGAGGTGGAGCCAGCATTGTGGAAGGCAGGCACAGCCCTATTCAGACCCAGGTGCAACTCCTCCCTCCACTCTGGATGCAGATCTTTCTATTCAGCCTTGTGCTGACTCACCCTGTCTCCTGTAGCCACCCCCAGCCCCTGTCACTTAATCTCCAGACAAGGAATACACAACCTAGCAGAGGCAGGCTTGGAAGTTTAGGCAAGAAAATACCCACTTTCTAAAAGTGGTATTTTCAAACACAGAATGTTAAAACCAACTTCACTAAAAGATGTATTTTATCATTCTGAGTTCAGGCAGACTAAATTCGTTTTTCTACCATGTTCCCGGGGTCAGTTCTGACTATAAGGTGTAATAGTCAGTCTGCCCATTCTGGCCTATGGGGAGCAGGTAGCCTTGCAATAGTGAAAAACGAAAATGGCTGTAATTCACTATTAGGACATTCCACACACACCAGGGCATGTCCTACCTTATACTTACAATGCACCCTGCCCTTGGGCCTACCATAGGGGTGACCAACATGTAGTAAAGGGAAGGTTTGGGGACTGGTAGGTGGGTGCACTTACCAAGTCGACATGGCAGTCCCAGACTGCACACAGGCTCTGCAAGGGAAGGCCTGAGACACATTTTACAAGCCGCTTCTGTGGGTGGCACAACCAGTGCTGCAAGCCCACCAGCGGCATTGGATTTACAAGCCCTGGGCACACTGAGTGCACTGTACTAGGGACTGACAAGTAAACCAATCATCCAATCATGGAGTCACTAATCCATAACACAATTTACAATGGGGAGAGCATATGCAATTTAGCACTGATCAGCAGTGGTAAAGTGCCCAGAGTCATAAAACAGCCAACAACAGGTCAGAAAAAATATAGGAGGAAGGCAAAAAGTTTAGGGATGACCCTGCAAAAAGGGCCAAGTCCAACAATGCCTGAAAATTGCTAGAGGCCAGGATTGTGGCAGCAGGTTCTCTTAAAATGATAGTATACTTGCAAAAATGACGCCCCCACCCCAACTCAGTGCCCGGTACGGTGGCACCGATCGCACCGCCCTAGAGCCAGCCCTGACTCTATCCAATGTACTCTGCACCCAATTAACTTAAAGCTAATGCACTCTACACCACTGCACTGTCCACCAACTACTCTGCACCACTGCACTCTACGCCATTATACTCTACTCTGCAACACTCTACACCCGTGGTACTCATAGTACGGCCCGCGGGCCGCCATCGGCCCGGCAGGCCTTCATTGGCGGCCCGCGGACCTTGCCTTGCCGTTTCTACGTTTCCAGTGAGGCCGGCAGTAAACACAATAGATGACCGCAGGAGCATACTTAGTGAATATGTATTAAATGCTTCTGCGGCCATCTTCTGTGTTTACTGCCGGCGTCTGTGAGGTCACACACGGCACCGTCAGAAAGCTACCCAAAAGGCCCTCTAAAAGTCAGCTGTAAGCGCTTTCACAGCTGACTTTTAAAGGGCTTTTTGGGAAGCTTCCTGTTTTGTGTTGCCGACGACGTCCTCTTCTCCCGCAGCCTGAACATTAGACATAAGCACATTCAGAATTTGGACAATTGCGCCTGGAGAGGCAGAGACAGAGACACAGATAGAGACAGAGACACAGATAGAGACAGAGACAGAGACACAGATAGAGACAGAGACACAGAGAGACAGAGACACAGAGAGACAGAGACACAGAGAGACAGAGACAGATAGAGACAGATAGATAGAGACAGATAGATAGAGACAGATAGATAGAGACAGATAGATAGAGCCAGATAGATAAAGACAGATAGATAGATAGATAGAGACAGATAAATAGATAGACACAGATAGATAGCTAGAGACAGATAGACAGAGAGACAGAGACACAGATAGAGACAGAGACACAGAGAGACAGAGACAGAGAGACAGAGACACAGAGAGACAGAGACAGATAGAGACAGATAGATAGATAGAGACAGATATATAGAGACAGATAGATAGATAGATAGATAGATAGAGGCAGATAGATAGAGACAGAAATGTAGAGACAGATAGGTAGAGACAGATAGATAGAGACAGACAGATAGATAGATAGATAGATAGATAGAGGCAGATAGATAGAGACAGATAGATACAGATAGATAGAGACAGATAGATAGATAGAGACTGATAGATAGAGACAGATAGATAGAGACAGATAGATAGAGACGGATAGATAGAGACAGATAGATAGGTAGATAGAGAGACAGACAGACAGAGACAGACAGAGACACAGATAGAGACAGAGAGACAGAGATAGATAGAGACAGATAGATAGAGACATATAGATATAAATCGATAGATAGAGACAGATAGATAGAGAGATAGATAGAGACAGATAGATAGATAGAGACATATAGATAGATAGATAGAGACATATAGAGACAGTTAGATAGAGACAGATAGAGACAGATAGATAGAGACAGATAGATAGAGACAGATAGATAGAGACAGATAGAGAGATAGATAGATAGAGACAGATAGATAGAGAGACAGAGAGAGACAGACCGAGCCACAGATAGAGACAGAGATACAGATAGAGACAGATAGATAGAGACACATATAGAGACAGATAGATAGATAGATAGATAGAGACAGAGAGATAGATAGAGACAGATAGAGACAGAGAGACAGAGACACAGATAGAGATAGATAGAGACAGATAGATAGAGACAGATAGATAGAGACAGGTAGATAGATAGATAGATAGATAGATAGAGAGAGAGAGAGATAGATAGAGACAGATAGATAGAGACATACAGATAGATAGTGACAGACAGATAGATAGAGTCAGATAGAGACAGATAGATAGAGACAGATAGAGACAGATAGATAGATAGATAGATAGATAGAGACAGATAGATAGAGACAGATAGATCGAGACAGATAGATAGATAGACAGAGAAAGACAGAGACAGAGATAGATACAGATAGATAGATAGATAGATAGATAGATAGCGATAGATACAGAGATAGATATATGGATAGAGATAGATAGAGATAGATAGAGATAAATAGATAGATAGATATAGATGGATAGAGATAGATAGATAGAGATAGATGGATGGATAGAGACAGATATAGATAAATAGATAGAGATAGATAGATAGATAGATAGAGCGAGATAGATAGAGGTAGAGATAGATAGATAGATAGATAGATAGATAGATAGATAGATAGATAGATAGATAGATAGATGTGTGTATGCCGGGTCTGGTGGCTCAGTGGACAAATGCTTTCGCTGTAGGGGCCTGTGTTTGACCTCATGGTCACAGGTTTTTTTTTTTTTACTCTAGCCCTGCCCCCCACTGACGCCGCCCCCACCGGTGCGGCCCTCGGCCACAAACCACACTGTAAATTTGGCCCCCGAGGGAAGGTTTGTGAGTACCCATGCTCTACACCATTGCAATCTACACTACTGCACACTACGCCACTCTACACCATTGCTATCCACGTCACTGCACTCTACGCTACTCTATTCTACTCTGCACCACTGTATGCCACTGCCCTCTACAGTACTCTACTCTACTCCACTGCATTCTATGCCAATGCACTCTACAACACTGCACTCCAGGACACTCTACTCTGCAAGACTGCACTCTACGCCATTGAACTCTATGCCACTGCACGCTACGCCACTCTATACCATTGCGTTCTACGTCACTGCACTGGATGGTTGAATTACGAAGGAGTGCTTGGGAAGCTAGGATGTACTTTAGCAACTGGAATCATTTTTTAAATTTAAATCCAATTGGCAGGATTAACGCAGTGAAAACGGTAATTCCTTCCAAATTCAACTTTCTCTTTAATGCCCTACCTGTCTTTGTAAGGCAGAGGCTACTATTTATCTGTCATCAAATTCTCCCAGATTATCATGGGAAAAGTCACTTAAACAATCGTAGGTGGGAGTGAAAGCGGAGGGGCTGTTGCCCTTTCAAAGCTCAACCCCGTGGGCAGAAAACCCCCTTTCACGCACGGCCTTTGGCTGGGGGGAGCATAGGATTGCCTGCAGGGCCTTGCCTGAGGCCATGCCTGTGCACAACCACCCATGGGCACCAAATGCCTGTCCCACGTAGACTTCATTGTGCGGGGTGGGGTGTTGGCTGCAGGGCCTGGCCTTGATGCATGGCCCTGCGCCCAACCCCCCATCGCTCATGGCTGTGCACAGCGTAGAATTGGCTGCACCATCTGGCCTGAGGCCAGGCCCTGTGCCCAACCCACCACGGGCACCAAACACCCGCAATGCACAGCCTTCAGCTGCGCATGGCAGGGGGTTGACCACAGGGCTTGGCCTGCGGCAAGGCTCTGCACCCACCCCGCCCGTAGCCAGCCCCCCATCGTAAATGGCCTTCGGCTGTGCGCAGCATAGGATTGGCCCGAGGCCTGGCCTGTGGCCAGGCTCTGCATCCAACCCCCCCATGGGCACCAACACCTGCCACCATAGCCTTCAGTAATGCACACCGGAAGAATGGTCACAGGGCCTGGCCTGTGGCAAGGTCCTGCGCCCCACCCCGTACAGGCAGCAAACATCTGCCACGCATGGCTTTTGGCCGTGCATGCCGCGGGTTGGCCACAAGGCCTGTGGCAAGGCCCCGTGCCATGTACCCACGTGGGCAGTAAGCACCCGCCGGGCACGGCCTTTGTCCATGCCTCAGGGGGAGTTGGCTGCAGGGCTTGGCCTGCAGCATGGTCCTGCACCCAACCCACTGAGGGCATCCAACCCCACCGCGCTGCACACTGCCTTCACTTGTTCATGGCAACCCACCACAGGCCCTGTGCAATTTAAAAAAAAGAAAATTCCAATCCCACAAGACTCTAGTGGGAGGCAGTGTATGACCTATGCTCCCATGGGATTCCTGCAGGAGTCCAGGGGGATCCCGGAAACCCCCCAAAAATTATGTTTTTTAATATGGGACCCTGACACGTTCCAGTGGGTCAGGAACACATACCCTGCCCCATTATACCTTATTTAATTTAGTTTTCAGGACGCAGGAGCTGCTTTCCCGTCTCCTGAAATGGCAGCTGCGACATATCTCTTCATGTTGCGGCCAGCCAATCAGAGTGCGAGCTCCCACAGGAGCCTTTCATTCCAGCAGGAGCAAGACAGCTGACAGGGAAAAACCCTCTCGGCTAATCAGATCGTGCTATTATTTGGCGTTGCATGATTGCGGGACTCTTGTGAGCCTCCCACAAACCCAACCGTCCAGATAGACAAAGTTTTTTAACCTTTTAATTGCTCGAAAACTACTGAACAGATTTACACCAGGTTGCGGTCCAGTTTTCTATCTTCACCAGGCGTGTGTACATGCGGACAAAAGGAAAACTAAATAGTAAAAATCGCTCACAGAGTAGGGGTTTGGCTGTAAGAAAGGGGATGTGAGGATGAAGTCAATGACTGATCCATCGTTGTTATAAGTTATGGTTGGATCTTGAGTCCAGTTCTCTAGTTCCAACAGGTGAACCATTGATGCCCCTTCCTATCGCTTGCCCCACAAAATAATAACCTTGATCATGACCAGATGCATTTGAGATACAAATCTAAGCACTAAAAAAGCAATCCAGTTCTGCTCTACCACAAGCGGTCCATTGCTTCATCAGTGATGCTTGGGACAAGAGGAACCTGTGACTGGTCCCTCCACTGAACTCTGGGAAACAGCTACTCAAGCGCTAATAGCTACGTTATCAGGAAGTCTGATTTTAAAACTGGGTAGGACCCCTCTTCGTTTGTGATGGTGGCTCTCCCCTTGTACTAAATACTGTGGAGAAACCAGGCCAGAGGCCAGATGTGTCATAACAAGGGTAGTGCTTTGTAGGCTACTGTAATACTATCTGCCACCTTTGCCCATAAATAACAGACTCTTAGGAAACCCACTTGCCAGTCCTCAAGTAATTGAGCCATAAACTTCTATGCATTGAACCAGCTCAATACTCAACTCTAAGACTTGCAATAGCAAACGGTGACTTAGTGGTTTATTGAAATAGTTACCCATCCTCCAAAATGTATCTTAGCGGTAGACCATACTAGGACCTTCTCATTTAATGTGTAATATACGTTTAACACTGTTGTTTATGCTATAATATATTTGGATCACTGACAGAATATCGACGACAGGACTAGGAATATCGAGGTACACAAATATTGTGTATAGAATATCGATGTCAAGAATATCGACATCCTATCTCTACAAAGGTAAGTCCAAAAATATCGAAACCAAAATATCACTGTTTAAAATATTGTTGTTCAAAATATCGTTTTTTTTTAAATGTCTTAAAAATAACATAAAATACATTAAATAATAAATATAATTAATAAAAACATAGTTAGAATTATTAAAAAATGTTAAAAATTATAAATAATAAATGCAGTATAAAAAACAATTAAACATACATATATAAAAATAATTATATATATTTACTTAATAATAATGATAAATAATTATTTTATTAAATTATAAAATGTTAGAAACGTAATAAAAATTATTATAAATACATATATATGTACATACACCTGTAACATAAATATAAAAATAAAATTTATATATATAATAAATTAAAATATTAAAATAATTATTTACTTTTAAAGCAACATTTTACACTAAATTAACTAAAACAGTAGGGAAAATGTTAGATAGCGTAGAGGATAAAATTACTATTCCCACTCCAGGGAATGAAAAAGTAGGGAAAGTGTTGGATAGCGGAGGGGATAAAATTACTATTCCCACTCCAGCGAGTGCAACAGTAGGGAAAGTGTTGGATAGCATAGGGGTAAAATTACTATTCCCACTCCAGGGATAGCAACAGTAGGGAAAGTGTTGGATAGCGTAAGGGTAAAAATTACTATTCCCACTCCAGCGAGTGCAACAGTAGGGAAAGTGTTGGATAGCGTAGGGGTTAAAATTACTATTCCAACTCCAGAGAGTGCAACAGTAGGGAAAGTGTTGGATAGCGTAGCGGTAAAAATTACTATTCCCACTCCAGGGAGTGCAACAGTAGGGAAAGTGTTGGATAGCAGAGGAGATAAAATTACTATTCCCACTCCAGCGCGTGCAACAGTAGGGAAAGTGTTGGATAGCGTAGGGGTTAAAATTACTATTCCAACTCCAGAGAGTGCAACAGTAGGGAAAGTGTTGGATAGCGGAGGGGAATAATTTACTGTTCCCATTCCACAGAGTGCAACAGTAGGGAAAGTGTTGGATAGCAGAGGAGATAACATTATTATTACCACGCCAGGGAGTGCAAGAGTAGGGAAAGTGTTGGATAGCAGAGGGGATAAAATTACTATTACCACGCCAGGGAGTGCAAGAGTAGGGAAAGTGTTGGATAGCAGAGGGGATAAAATTACTATTCCCACTCCAGGGAGTGCAACAGTAGGGAAAGTGTTGGATAGCGGAGGAGAATAATTTACTATTCCCACTCCAGGGAGTGCAAGAATAGGGAAAGTGTTGGATAGCGTAGGGGTAAAAATTACTATTCCCACTCCAACAAGTTCAACAGTAGGGAAAGTGTTCGATAGCGGAGGGGATAAAATTACTATTCCCACTCCAGGGAGTGCAACAGTAGGGAAAGTGTTGGATAGCGGAGGGGATAAAATTACTATTCCCACTCCAGGGAGTGCAAGAATAGGGAAAGTGTTGGATAGCGTAGGGGTAAAAATTACTATTCCCACTCCAACAAGTTCAACAGTAGGGAAAGTGTTCGATAGCGGAGGGGATAAAATTACTATTCCCACTCCAGGGAGTGCAACCGTAGGGAAAGTGTTGGATAGCGGAGGGGAATAATTTACTATTCCCACTCGAGCAAAATAATAAACATTAATTAACAAATACTTAAATAATAAAAAATAATTTAGGTCCCACCAAATCCCCTATAAATGACACCACCAATATTGTAAAACCTGACACAATCAACATAATTGCTTAACAATTAATTAATTTACTAATAACAATGAACAATCAAATAAAAAACAATCAGTAATAAATTAATTCACACTATTAAGACTATAAAATAGCAATAGCTAAATATTATATTAAAAATATATTACATTTTAATTACTTCCCACACTACTCCCCTATAAATCCACAACCCGCTCCTAAAAAAAGAACACAATTTACATATTTACCAATTAATAACCAATTAATAATTAATCAATAATAAATTATTTAACACAATTAAAAATATTAAATACACATATATTAATTAATACAAATTATTAATTAATTAATAATAATTAAATTACTTCCCACCCTACTCCCCTATAAACCCACAACCCGCTCCTAAAAATACAATTAACATATTTACCAATTAATAATTAATAACCAATTAATAACTAATTAATAACAAATTATTCACCACAATTAACAATATAAATCATTAAATACATAAATATTAATTAATAAAATTATTAATTAATTATAATTAAATTACTTCCCACCCTACTCCCCTATAAACCCACAACCCGCTCCTAAAAAAATGACACAATTAACATATTTACCAATTAATAATTAAGAACCAATTAAGAACTAATTAATAACAAATTAATTACACAATTAACAATATAAATTATTAAATACAAAAATATTGATTAATTAAAATTAATAATTAATTAATTATAATTAAATTACTTCCCACCATAATCCCCTATAAACCCACAACCCGCTACGGAACTAAAACGCAAAATTTAATTTTTATAAAATTAATAACTTCTAAAAATTATTAATAAATATATTATAATTAAATTACTTCCCACCCTATTCCCCTCTAAACCCACAACCCACTACAGAACTAAAATACGCAAAAATAAATTATCATAAAATTAATTATTTCTAAAAATTTCAAACATACATTACAAAAATAAGCTATACTTATACAAAATATTTAAATCACATGCTTTTAACACATATACTAAAATACAGAACACTAAAATAAATTTCGATATTATTAACAATGATACTTTTACTAACGATATTACTAACTTCGATATTAAGTAAAACGATAATTCTTACCTGCATGTCGATATTCTGGTCGATGATATTCTTGCAGGTCGATATTGTGCCACATCGATATTTAAACATCGATATTCTGGTATATCGATATTTAAACATCGATATTAGGTCTGCATACCAATATATTTAAGGGCTTGCAAGGAAAGAAAAGTGCTATATGAATACCAATACAATACAGTACAATGTTATTGTTCAATTGGCTGGGACAATGTCCACTGAAAGGATGTTTTAACAAGCAGCCCTGTCTATTGTATATAATCTCTTTTGTCATCCAGTTTAAGTTGACTGCTCGCTCTCGCGACCCTTGGAGAGTCAATAGTGCTAACTTGGTTATCCAGTTAGACACAATTGGCAATCTGAGAAAGTGGTGGTAAGTGAAGGTACCCACAGAGGATATAGTCAGTGAAGGCTGATTGGTTAGCACCTACTACCCTTCAGTAAACTGTGCTTGATAAGGGATATGTACATCAGCTAAGACAGGTGACATGTCTGAAACAGGAAGGACACCTTACTGCTTCCCTGAAGGGTTAGTCCTGCTGACAAGGCTGAAGCTTCTGCATTGCTTGAAAGACAAGGAACTGGACTGCCCTCTGAGGAAGGGAGCCGCTGCTGACCAGAAGCATGAGTGATCCAAGGCCGGCTGACTGAGAGGAACCTGAGGAGACAGCCTACCTCGTAGCGTCTGAGAGGGACCTGAGGAGACAGCCTACCTCGTAGCGTCTGAGAGGGGCCTGAGGAGACAGCCTACCTCGTAGCGTCTGAGAGGGACCTGAGGAGACAGCCTAACCCGTAGCGTCTGAGAGGGACCTGAGGAGACAGCCTACCTCGTAGCATCTGAGAGGGACCTGAGGAGACAGCCCACCTCGTAGCGTCTGAGAGGGACCTGAGGAGACAGCCTACCTCGTAGCATCTGAGAGGGACCTGAGGAGACAGCCTACCTCGTAGCATCTGAGAGGGACCTGAGGAGACAGCCTAACTCCTAGCGTCTGAGAGGGACTGAGGAAACAGCTTACCTCGTAGTGTCTGAGAGGGACCTGAGGAGACAGCCTACCTCATAGCGTCTGAGAGGGACCTAAGGAGACAGCCTACCTCGTAGCGCCTGAGAGGGACTGAGAGGGACCTGAGGAGACAGCCTACCTCGTAGCATCTGAGAAGGATCTGAGGAGATATCCTACCTCGTAGCATCTGAGAGGGACCTGAGGAGACATCCTAAGTTGTAGCATCTGAGAGGGACCTGAGGAGACAGCCTACCTTGTATCGTCTGAGAGGGACCTGAGGAGACAGCCTAACTCGTAGGATCTGAGAGGGACCTGAGGAGACATCCTACCTCGTAGCGTCTGAGAGGGACCCGAGGAGACAGCCTACCACGTAGCGCCTGAGAGGGACTGAGAGGGACCTGAGGAGACAGCCTACCTCGTGGCGTCTGAGAGGGACCTGAGGAGACAGCCTACCTCGTAGCGTCTGAGAGGGACCTGAGGAGACAGCCTAACTCGTAGCGTCTGAGTAGACCTGAGGAGACAGCCTACCTCGTAGCGTCTGAGAGGGAGCTGAGGAGACAGCCTACCTCGTAGCACATAGACTCTGTAACCCTGCTGACCTGGACCAAGCCTGAGACGTGATGCATCAGCACAGGTTTTTTTTAATTTAGTTTATTTTATTGACACATTTTTATTTTTGTGTTAAATTATTCATATTTACATTACTTGAAAAAGAAATTCTAAAGCCCTTAATAGTTTTCTTATTCCCAACACCCAATTTGTGTATATATTAACTATTATACAAGATGAAACGTTTATACAAATGGTGCATAGGACAATATGTAGAAATAAAGAGCTGCACTGCTGAGGGCAGTTGATTTAGTGAGGTTCATCATCACACCTTGAAATGTGCCCCTCAAACCTGCTGAAATGTAACGAGAGAAGGGGCTCAGAAAAACGTGGAATTCAGTGTGTTAAAAACAGAGTCTGCATGTTTCTTAAAACATGTAATAGGAGGAATTTACCACACGTGGCAAAAACCTAACCCTGGGGTCATGGCATTTACCACGCTTGAGAAATACTCACCCTGTACAGGCCAACTTGTAACGAGGACCACAGAGAGGACTGTGACCTCCTCCTGCTTTTACTAAAAGGGACTTGCACATCTCGGTGATTCTCAGAGGCATGTTAAGAGTATGTGAAAAAGAACTCCAGTGAATTGGCCCCTTGGTGTCTGGAGGATTAACTTATAGCGTCTCAGTGTTAACATATTCACCAAGTGCCTCGAAGACATAATGGCGTGTGTGTGCTAGCTGACTCCTGCACCATTCGCATTTATTAGCACAGAAATACGCAGAATTTAGAAGCAAGCACTGGAGACAGGCTATTGACACATCTGCCAGAGAAGAAGAATGGCTCGAGGACACACCCTCGATGCAGTCTCTTTGTGGCATAAATGCCTTATATGTGTGTGCCATCAGTAGAGAAGAGCTGTAGATTGATTGGGGGAAATGTGCCCTTTCTGTAGGGTCCCCCAGGATGTTTTGCCTTTTATTGAACCCTGTTTTTGTTAGCTGTAGAACTCTTTGCACTTCACTCCTGCGACCCAGTGGTAAACTACTTGTGCTCTCTCTGTTTGACATGGTCCACTTGGATACCCCTGAGTGGCACATTTAATTTACTTATAAGTCGCTAGTCTATGGTACTACATGTATCCAGGGCCTGTGAATTATATGCTACCCATGAGCTGCAGCACTCATTGTGCCACGCACTACTGTAGCATGTCTCCAGGCGCGCCCCTGCAGCCTGTGTGTCCTGTTTTACACTGCCATTTCCACCTGTAAGATAAACCTTTTGTCAGGCTTAACTCTTCCTTTTTAATACTTATCTGTCACCCATAGGGCAGGTGGCTGGTATTTAAGAAGTAGACATGTATATTTAATGTTTTACATAAAAACCTCCCAAGACGTTTGTCACTGAAGCAGGCCTGGATATCCTATTGGCTATCACATTTCATAAGTGGTAAATTTAGTTTGGGAATAGCTAGAAATATGGTTCAAGGACTCATTTTAATAGTAATTTAAAATCCAACTTAATGGTCAAGTCGAATTTTATATTACTATTTGGCAAATTACACTTTTAAAAAGTTGTCATTTTCCTGCCTAAAACTAAAAGGCTTTCCTGCCAGTGTCCAGCTGTCACTTGACCCCTGAGAGCTCCCTTGTGGGGAAATGTGTATTGCTCCCAGGCAGTGGACAAAGGGTTCAGAGTGTGGGGAGGGGGTCTCCTGCCTTGTCAGGATGGCCTAGGGTGCTTTGTTTGCCCTAAGTTGGCAGGGTATGCCCAGACGTGGGTCCCTTGCTCACTTTGCCACTGGATTCCAGCTAGCCTGGCTGATGAGGAGTGTTACCTCGAAACCGGTCCCAGGATGCTTGTTTCCGGTTCAGGGAAGACCTGGCTTGGCAGTTCGGGCTGGTCTGTTCCCATGAGGCACAGGGTCAAGGCTGATTTGCATATAGCGGGGTCTGAACTGAGGTGGCGAAGTGAGCTAAAGAATGATGATGGATTCAACCCAGATCTGTGACTGGGGGTGAGTGTCTGAAAAGTTTCAGCGCTCCGTCCATCATCTCCTTGTGTTTGCTAGGGTGCTGCGCCCTGCACTTTTCCGAGGTTGACTGGATGCCCACCTTGTCACTGGCAGAAGAAGCTCACATCTAGGTCTGCATCCATTTTGTGTTTAAAGTAAGACTGGCACCAAACGATGTAGGAGGGGAGTAACTGACCAGAACTGGTTTAGGGGGTGGACAATGGCTTGCCCTCCACCCACAGACGGACACTGATCATAAACGTGGACTCCACAGACCTCTTCAAAACACTCTTGTACCTAAGGTGAATCAGAAGAAGGACTGCCCTGCTGCCTGAATTACCTGAAGGAAAACTGGTCCTGCTTGACTTGAACGCAGGACTCCAGAAGTGACTCAAAGTGTCAGTTGGCTAACCTGCAGGGACACAACACGGCTTCCAGAAGTCTCTCCCCCTGCAACTGTCCAGCTTCCTAGACTCTGCTGCTGGCCTCTGCTGGAGAGAGACCTAACCCCCAAGTGGTGCCCCCAAGTCCTCTACCCCTGGCTGGTGTTAAGGTGTACTCCGCCTGTTCCCAGAACTGCCAGAAGTGGAACTTAAAACCTTTTAGCCAACTTTCTGCTTAGAAAACCAAGGAAAACCAGTGTCAATGTTGAAGCCGCAGCTGTCGACGTCTAACTGCCAGACGGCCTCAACTTGCTAACTTGCCCAGCTGAAGATCTGACTTCCAGAAAAGTTTCTAAATACTAAATTAGAGGGCTTCACCGATACCGACACCGAGCTGAAACCAATCAACTTCAACACCTTCCTGGACTCTGACTCCGGACTACGCTGCTCTGAGCTTTCCCATCTTCGTCGATGACCACACCAGGACCCCGCTCTTCAACAAGCCGCCATTGCCGAGCCCCACTTTGGACCAGCTTGCAGGTTGCCTGTTCCCTGTATCCGGCCCATGCTTCAATGCAGTCGGCCTTAGCTTATGACTTAGACCCAGTCTAGTACGACCAGATAACCAAGAAAAGTGTTTTGTGGTGTATTTTTAATTCAAACGTTAAAAAAATATATCTCTGGTTCTATTTATTGGATATTTGTCACTTTGGTATAGTTTTACTTATTAAAATATTCACAATTTTTCTAAATTGGTTTGAAAGTTTTTTTGTGCTGTATTTTCACTTTATTACTGTTTGAGTGCTGCATAAATACTTTACACATTGCTTCTAGACTAAGCCTGACGTCTTTACGCCAAGCTACCAAAGAGTAAATCACAAGTTTATTTAGTAACTTTAGTGGTTCACCCTGACAATGATTGTGATTATTATTTGAGGTGGGTTCTCACCCTGTCAGCTAATACACCAATGTCTTACATTGATACACATGCACCAACTCCTCAGAGGCCAGAAGGTGCCTGCTGGCAGGTCTGCCCCCATGTGCTCCTGCCCAGCAGACTGGTAGCACCTGAGCCCCCCTCCCAATGGTGGGCAAGGAGCGCAGCCTTGAAGAGTTTTCTGGCACCATATTTGACTTTGCGCTAAAGGGGATTGAAGGATACAGTCTTGCCGTCTTTCACATCAGCTCCTATAAGGGAATGGATACACCCATTCGCCTTATTAGGGAGGGACTCTTTGCCAGAAAAATTTGCATAGCGAGGTCGCGGTAATAATATACATCTTTTCGAGGCGCTCTAATAAAGCCTCAATTACGGTTTAGATTTGGCGGGTCCCGGCAGGGGCGAATCGCGGACCGAAGCAGCCATTAGCCTATCAACCTGAATAGGAGATCAGCTTTAAGTGAGAGTAACTCTGAGGTGGTAGACTGATGATTAGTGATGTTTACCTGTGCTTCTTTATTTACAGGCTAGAAGCACTCAGTGTTTTATTGAATGAACTGAGTGACTCCAAAAAATTAATAGGGCACTGTTCACTCTTATGGTAAGAAATTTGTTTTTTGTTCGTTTTTTCTCTCCATTAGATTTAAAAAGTCAGTAAAGCGATTTTGATATAAACCAATTCTTTGGAATTATATCTCGACAAAGGGGAGCCCAAGATTTATAAGATTAAGGAGGATAAAGTCCCGTGGATACAAATACTGGGTCGCAACCCCCTACAACGGGCACTGGAAGGCCTATGTTCCTAACTGTAGAACCTGAAAGGTAAGATGGGAGACACACTGGCACTGTGAGGGGGAGAGAAAAGTTTGGGTTAATCCCAAAAATAAAAATAAATAAGTATATTACAATATCTTCCTTTCCCCTAGATTGATTGAATGATGTTCAACCCTGTGAACACGTTATATAGTTTGAACGGAAAATAGAAAATAACCATTCCTGGCACTTTGATCCAATGGAGATGGCCGGGGGTAGGAGTTTTTATCTCATTGAACGCTGAGTGTTAAGGGTTTTCTGTATGAGTGGAAAGGGGAGTTTGCAATTGAAAGTGATGCAATTATGATGAGAATTTGATCGTATTCAATTGACCCCTCTCAATGGTCTGAGGGATTGGAATTGGAAGTGGCACAATTAAGGTGGGAACCCGTTTGCCACCCAAATTATTCCCTTTTGTCAATGTAAATGAATGGAGCAGAGCATGGTGCTATACCATTTTCATACGTGAAGTTAGAGGTGCTTGGACACCCCTTTTGGATGAAATGCATGGAAAACCAAAGGCCCCGGGCATATCGATTGGTGTACCACAGAGATACTGTTTTTGCACTGAGATTTGATGCCATCAAAAATATACGGTGAAGTAATTGTTCTTACTTTTTTATACAGGTTTTTAACACTTTTGTGAATTTATGTGGGACATTGTATATTTTTTGTTTTTGTCCTGCAGAAGGTGGAAATAAACACAACCGAAACGTGTTTGTATTTTTTACACGCAGGATCTGTCTGACCTTGTGATATGGTAGATGATTATCTCTGAGGAGCATTACATTTTACTTTCAATGATCTTAACGGACCTGCACTATTTTAATAGACGTATGTGTATTGTCTTGTGTTCTCTCCCTTCTTAAACCTACTTTGATTGTGATATATGATTTCTATAAAAACAGTTTGTGCCACATCATGGGGAGGGAGTTAATGCATGCATAGCTGAGATCTTGGAACATGAAGCCTCTTCTTAATAGAAATACAGTTTTTTCATACACATAAAAACATTGTAGGGAATTATGAATGCATAGCAATGTACATGAGTAGATTTTAATAATTTATCCCTGTGTGGTAATTAATATAAAATTAAAACTCTGTGCAGACTTAATATTGATTTGGTATGAATTTATGACTGTAGACCTCTGTGGCATGATAGAAGGTTGATGATTGAATGTTGGAATGGTCATGGGTGATTAATTTGTTTTCCCAAGTGGAGAATTGATTTTACTGCTGATACGGTGCTCCATCCCCTTGGTCTGTGGGGCCCCTCTCGCTTGTCTAATAGACAAAAATAAGCTCATACAATCCACTAACCATACCTTTTTATCTACACTTCATTGCATACACTATAGAGGAAGATGCATACGCTTCGCGTCTGTGAATTTGTGGTGGGAGGAGCATAAATAGCCCTCGGGATCCTGCTCTCCCACAGCGCTCCCAGGCAGTGCCTCTGCCTCTCACCACCGCTGACCGCGGTTCGAAGCCTGTGCTTTGTCTGCCTTCTTATTTTTGTTCTCTCCTCCCTTTAATCCTTTTCTTTTTTTCCTTTAGTGCCCTTTACTTTATTTCCTTATTTACTGTATTTCCCCTTTTAGTTCTTCCCCGCTTCAGCCCAGCCGCTGCTGCCCTCGCGGCCCCTCCCACTCCCGCGTGTTCCTGTGCCCGCTACTGCCTCCCAGCTGTCCCGCCTCCCCGACCCCTACTTAATGGTGGCCGCTGGCGCAAGCCGGTCTGCGCCCGTCCGCGACCCCACCACGACCAGCGCCAGGAACCCTGGTCCTCCGACCTGCCAGCGCTACAGCCCCTCGGCTCTCTACGCACTCAACGTCAGCAAGAACAACAACTGCAAGCTCTCCTCACCTCACGACACCCACGGCCCCTTCACCTGCCAACACTGCCGCCACTGCTTCACTCTCGCTGAGACCCAGGACCCACCTCCTCCCTCCAGCAACAACTCCATCGCACTCCAACCCCTGCAATGCATCCTCCTGAACGTCCACTCCCTCCACAGACACGGCGTGGAAATCTGGGACCTCCTCGACAGCACCTCCCCTGACGTCGCCTTCCTCACCGAAACCTGGACGAACGCCGCCTCGGGACCAGACATTGTGATCGCCATCCTCAAAGGATACAAAATCACCCAGAAGGACCGCCCCAACCACCCTGGGGGAGGCATCGCCATCGCCCACAAGACCAACCTCTGTCTGAGCACCTACACCAACGGGCCAACAGACCTGATGGAACACCTCCACTTCAAGATACAGACCAACTCATTCACCATCCTCCGAGGCACCCTCATCTACAGACCCCCCGGACTCCGCGCACCTTTCTCTGACTCCATCACCGACATCATCACCCCGCATGCCATCACCTCCTCTGACTCCACAACATCGGACTCAAACAGATCGTACCAGAACCAACGCACTCAGCAGGACACACCCTCGACCCCATCTTCACAGCAGGAAACTCCATCACCTTCAGCCACACCTTCCAACTCCCATGGACGGACCACCGATGCGCCACTTCACCTTCAAAACAAACATCTCCCGCAGACGTCCACACCAGCTCCAGCGCAGGAATTGGAACAAGATCTCCGACGAACAGCTCACCTCTGCCCTCAGTAGCTCCGCTCCCACCGCCACAGACGATGACCCTACAACCGCCGCCCGCACCCTACACACCTGGATCATCGACTGCGCCAACACCTTCGCCCCCTCAAGAAAACTTCCAACCCTCACGCCAAAAAAGCCAGCTGGTTCTCCACCGAACTCCGGGAATCTAGATGCACCTGCAGACACCTCAGAAAGCTATGGAGGAACTCCAAGACCCCTGCAGGCCTCGACAACTTCAAAGCAGCCACCACCGCCCACCACAAACTCATCAGATACTCAAGGAAGAGAGCACTCCAGGACAGAATCCCCTCCCACGCACACAACAGCAAGGAACTCTTCGGCATCATCAAAAAGTTTGCCCTACCCAACTGCGAGATGACCGACATCCCACCCTCCCAGGACTTCTGTGACCGCTCAGGGCCTCCTTCCACCACAAAATCAAGACCATCTATGACAACTTCGACGACAACAACCTCCACGAGGAACACTCACCCGCCGTTCCTGACACTGGACAGCTGGACTGCCCTCAGCGTCGAAGACACCCTAAAGACTATGAAGACCACCCACTCCTGGGCCCCCACGGACCCCTGCCCCCACCACATCTACCACAGAGCCGCTGACATCATCGCCCCCGAGCTTCAACGAATCCTCAACCGCTCCTTCGAGACCGCCTCCTTCCCCGACGACTGGAAACACGCTGAGATCAACCCTCTCCTGAAAAAACCCTCGACAGACTCCACCGACCTCAAGAACTTCAGACCGATCTCCTTACTCCCATATGTGGCGAAAGTCATGGAAAAAGCCGTCAACAGTCAACTCGCCTCCTTCATAGAAGAAAACAACATCCTCGACTCCTCCCAATCAGGCTTCAGAAAGAACCACAGCACCGAAACTGCCCTTCTTGCTGCGACAGACGACATCTGCTCCCTCCTTGACAGAGGAGAGACTGTGGCCCTTATCCTCCTGGACCTCTCTGCGGCCTTCGACACAGTCTCTCATCGTACCCTAGCCCAAAGACTCCACAATGCAGGAATCCGTAACTAGGCCCTCGACCGGATCCACTCATCCCTCTCCGGCAGAACGCAACGGGTCAGACTCCCTCCTTTCCTCTCGGAACCCACACTGACCACCTGCGGAGTCCCCCAAGGATCCTCCATCAGCCCAACCCTGTTCAACGTCTACATGACCCCGCTCACATCTATCGTCAGATCACACAAATTCAATATCGTATTGTACGCTGACGACACCCAACTCATCCTCTCCCTATCCAATGAACCCAACATCTCCAAACACAACTTTCAAGAAGGAATGGAAGTAGTCGCCAGGTGGTTGAAGAACAGCTGCCTTCAACTTAACACAGACAAAACTGATGTACTCATCATGGGCCCACACCCCGACGCCTGGAATGACACCTGGTGGCCCTCCACCATCGGGAATCCTCCCGCTCCCACAGACCACGCAGGCAATCTCGGAATCATCCTGGACTCCGAACTCAAAATGGATCAACGCTATCACCTCTTCTTGCTACCACACCCTCCGCCTACATCGTAAGACCTTCAACAGGACTCCCCTCGAACACAGGAAAACCATCACCCAGGCCCTCATCAGCAGCAGACTGGACTACGGTAACGCACTCTACGCCGGGATCAACAAAAACCTCACTGCAAACTCCAGAACGTCCAGAACGCCACCGCCAGACTAGTCCTTAACCTACTGTGCCACTGTCACATCAGAGAAGAGAATCACCTTCAAGCTTCTCACCCACACACACAAGGCCCTCCACAACACCGGACCCGCCAAGCTGAACCACCGCCTCTCCTTCCACGCACCCCAAAGATCCCTCCGCTCAGCCCAGCTCTCTCTCTCGCGACGGACCAGAACAGGAGGACGCTCCTTCTCCCTCCTCGCTGCCAAGACATGGAACTCCCTCCCTCTCCACCTCCGACAAACACCATCACTCCCCAAGTTCTTGAAGAGCCTCAAGACCTGGCTCTTCGATGAAGCACCGTGAACTTCCAGGAGCTGCGCATCCCTCCCCGCCCCCCAGCGCCTTGAGACCCTTCAGGTGAGTATCTGTGCATTACAAACCCCTTGATTTATTGAAATAGGGGAGCCTTATCTAGGGTGCTAATATACCTTGAGTTCACCCTGTATCCAATCATGTTTAGCAACTCTTTTATATTCTGTGAAAGATGTGTTGGCTATTGTGGGCAGTCTTGCAAAAACACACAAGACTCCTATGAGGTAAAGGGCTGTGACTGGGCAACGACTTCTTATGCAAGGGCTTCTATTTGTAGCATGAATTAGTGGCTATTGGTGCTCTTCAACCCCCTCTAAAATCAAACACTGAGGGTAAATGTAAATATGACTCACATCAGGTCCTCAGTTGAGCTAAATTAAGTCTGAACAACTCGCCTTTTTGGTAGCTTGAGGTTACGGCTTTGCCTCAGATGTGTGGAGGTGATCGAAGAAGGAACAAATGCAAAAGTTGTGAACAGCAGATGTCGTATTGCACACGCGAGTGCACAATAGCTGCTTGTGAATGCACATGAGCTTAGGATTCAGTCTTGGAGGGCACTAGGGTCTGCCAGGACTAACAACTCAAAAAGAAATACAATTAAAAAACAGACAAGGAAAGGTGCAACCAGACATCATCAAAAATAAAATATTGCTACCTCAATAATAAAACGAGTGATATAGAAAAAGGGGGAAATGGGGGAAATTGGTTGATTTATGAAGTTGAAAAAACATTTGATATCTCTTTTCATGAGATTTTTCCACTCGCAACCTATGTTGATGAGTATTGGAAAGCAACCCCCCAAAACTGGGATTTCACGTGAGATCAATGTGGCAGGTGCTCTGCCATTCACCCTGCTTCACATCTCCTGCAGAGCACTGGTAACTGGACCTGCGGGCACTAACAAATTTCAAAGACTAGTTGTTTTTCAACAGGGTGTGTTAAAAAAGTATTATTACCAGGTTGCATGGCTTTCTATGCTTCTATCGAAAGTTTGCAAACTTTAAATTTGCAGTTAAGTGCAAGGTCCAACACCACGTGTATTTTACGCCCACGCTCTGTTCGCTCTCTCCACCTCCCGCTCGCCGTCATGCACTCAAGCCCCGAAAGCAGAAGTGCTTGAAGCCTCAGTACATCTTCGGGCGATACTGCACGTCTTCCTCATTCGCCGCTGGTCCCATCATGGGTTTGTCCACAGCGAGGTTGTGGCTCCTCTTGACTCTGCTGACTTTGGTGAAATGGGGACACGGCACGGATGTACCACCCAAAGGCAACCCGTCTCCAGGCCTTCAGGAATGTAGGAAAACACAGAACATCTCCACCATGGAAGTCCTTCCCGGAGGGGGCTGGGACAACCTGCGAAACCTAGACATGGGGAGAGTGATGTACATGGACTACACCTCCTGCTTGACCTCAGAGGACGGCGCCTACATTATCCCTGATGGCGTCTTTGTGATCCCTCAGAAGCAGACCAGTCTGGAGATGAACTCGGAGATTGTTGCGAGCTGGAAGGAGTATAAGAGCTCCACCGCCTTCTCTATCAACGAGGAGTTCTCCTTTTTTTCTGTTATCAACGGCAAGTTCTCCACCGACTTCCAGAGGGTCAAGACCCACCAGGTCAGGGACAGCTCCTTCACCACCAGGGTCCAGATCAGAAACCTTCGCTACACAGTGAAGACCACGCCCAACTTTGTCTTTGACCCATCCTTCAAGAGCCAACTGGTAAACATTGCCAATCACCTGGAAAACAACCAGACCCGCATGGCCAACTTCCTGGCTGAGATACTCATTCTGAACTACGGCACTCATGTCATCACCAGTGTCGATGCGGGGGCAAACCTGGTTCAAGAAGATCAAATCCGGACGACCTTCATGGAGGACAGCTGGTCTATGAGAAGCTCTATCACTGCTGCGGCCTCGATCGCCTTTGAAGAAAAAATCAGCGCTGGGTTTGGCTTCAACGCCAGCTATGGAAACTCTTTTACTAACAATTATGTTACTAACCGCACCAACTCTAGGGTTGAGAGCATTGGTGGGGTGCCATTCTACCCGGGTATCACGCTCAAGACCTGGCAAGAGAGTATCAGCAACCAGTTAGTGGCCATCGACCGGTCAGGGCTGCCTCTACAGTTCTTCATCAACCCCCATACTCTACTGGACATACCTGAGCCAACCGTGAAGAAGCTTTTAAAGACGGTGGATGCTGCATCGAACCGGTATTACAAGGTCAACACCTACCCCGGCTGCACTGACACCGCCTCTCCAAACTTTAACTTCCAAGCCAACGTTGACGATGCCTCTTGTGACAGCATGAGGACCAACTTCACCTTTGGAGGTTCCTATCAGGACTGCATCGAGGTGAGCGGGAGAGAGGCAGGTCTCATATGCCAGGATCTGGCGCACAAAAATCCACTCACTGGGGATTTCTCCTGTCCCCAGGGCTATTCCCCGGTCAAACTGAGCTCCCAGACCAGGGATGAAGGGTTCTATCGCTTGGAGTGCCATGATGACTGCGTGTGGTTCATTTTTGAATTTTGCAAAAAGGTTTGTGCGGATGTCTTCAGGGTGTCCATGGCTCAGTTCAGTGCCTACTGGTGCGTAGCCCAGGGCCAGGTCCCCGAAGACTCAGGATATCTCTTCGGAGGCCTCTTCAGCAGCAAGGGCCTCAACCCTCTGACCACTGCCCAGTCCTGTCCTGTCAGCTACTACCCCCTGAAACTCTTTGATGATTTGAAAGTCTGCGTCAGTGCGGACTATGAAATGGGGTTTCGTTATTCGGTCCCCTTTGGGGGCTTCTTTAGCTGCGACTCCGGGAACCCTTTGGCATTGTCCAAGAGTGCCCTGTCCCTTCAAAGCGCTGGAGGGCAGAACATTCAGGCAAGCGCCCCGAAGAGATGCCCCTCAGGCTTCAGCCAGCACTTAGCCCTAATCAGCGATGGATGTCAAGTTAATTACTGCGTGAAGTCCGGCCTTTTCACTGGCGGATCTCTGCCGCCAGTCCGACTACCCCCCTTCTCCCGGCCGCCAGCCATGAGCGTGGGCAGCACCAACACCGTCCTGGTCCTGACGGAAACGGACCGCTCGTGGGTGAAGGTCACCGGCACCCAGACATGGAAGATGACCAAAACAGAAAACGCCCGAAGCGCCATGAAGCTGGTCAGTGGGGCCGATGCCGGGATCTCAGGTGGGGAAGCCGCTGGGATCACGGTGGGAGCCACCACCGCTCTGGCCATCCTGATCGCTATGGCCATCTATGGGCGCCGGAGGTACCGGAAGAGGGGCTACCATGAGATGGAACGACAACGTTTAGTGCCAGATGAGCCTCAGATGGATATAACCAATCACGAGGAGGCGCGCTGCTTGCAAGAGGCAGAACAGTCTGCTTAAGAGACACGGTTGCCTATAACCAGGGCCACTGCAGTTATGCAACTGTGCGGCAATTTTCCCATAATTATAGATTTGCCGCATTTGCACATAATCCATCATCTGCCGCATAATCTGCAGATTTTAACAAAAAAAAAATTCTAGTTCAAACAGTTCAAAAGTTACAAAAAATGCAGCGACACGTGTTGCCGTGCAGTGGAAGTCCCTTTGCAAAGCTGGACTGGTCACCTTTGTGCTGCTTATTCTATATTTAGGGGTTAAACTGGTACTAATGAGGTGCAAATAATGTCCATACTGTGTTCCCAGTTTAAAAATGACAAAATAATGAAGTAATACTATTGCAAAATGTGATGCATTTTGCCACATAATTAGGCTTTTCTTGCCGCATAATTTACTCAACCCTGCTGCATAATTTGGCCCTTTTCTCCCACATAATTCCAGTAGCCCTGCCTATAACCCCTTCCTTCCCTTATAATTTTTCAGGTTCTCCTATGCTCACCTCCAAACCTTTAAGCAATTATAATTTTGAACGATTTATTCAAATGTTAAAATAGCACAACGTAGTCTTTTCTCCGCATAACAAAGAATTGGGTAGCCAGTCGTTTAGGTAAAAAAAATATCCCAAATGTTTCCTTTTTCTACAACAATTCAAAAAACTTTTTTAAAGAGTACAACAGTCTGGGAGAACTCTTTTTTGTAAAAACATATTTCATCGCTAATAAACATTTTAACAATGTCTGAACTATAAAATAAAGTATACAAAATGCACTATGAGAATTATTACAGCATGTAGAAAGAACAATTTATAAATATGAAAAGATTTTTAAATCTCATAAAAACGTTTACTGTTTTTTTCCAGGCTTATTCAGGGCATTTGCGTACAGTAGATATGAAATGCGAAATTATTTTTTGAAATATGAATGTCAAAATGTCCTCTTAGTTAGGAAAAACTTTTTTGAAGAAATCATTTTCATCAGTTGTATGCAGGCAGGTAGTAAGAAGTGGACACAACGCGTTGATTTAGTCTGCAGAATTTTCTAATGTTTTATGTGAGACAATGATAACTGAAGGGGATGGAGACTGGAGACTTGGGAAGGAAGGAGGCACTAGAAACAGAATGTGTAATTTTATTATTAAACGAATTACCAAAGCGGCTTACCCACTGTAACCATCTTCTGTATATATTTGACCATGTGTGGGGACTCACTCCCCTGCTGAGCCCCTCTCTGTGGTCTGCAGTGCCAAGCCACTTGTAAGTGAAAAAGCTGCTGATTTTAATTCTTGTCATGCGTTCATAATCACTTTAAAGTGTGGAGCAATGTTTCAACTTATGTTGAATGTAAATCGTTTGTTTTTCTTCTTAAGGCTTGCAAACGTGTATTAAATGCTTTATACTGACACTTTCTGATATGTGGGGAGGAGCCTGGGACAGCGCAGGTGGACAGATGTGTGTGTGTGGATTGTGTGTGTTTGTGTGTTTTTATCTAACCGGTAAATCGGTTTAACTAACAATCGTCTAATATTGGCAGAGTGGAGAAACCTTCTAACTTGCTAGGTGCTCCCATAGCAGACTGTGTTGTGCCAAGCAAAGATTATGTGGTAGAGAGCACCACACCTCCGTGTACATAGAGTGTGTGTTCAGGCCTGAGCTTTTTGTGTGGTGATGAGCGATACAGCCTAGGGGTCATCACCGGATGTTACACGTGTGAACTCGTTCTTTGTGCTCATTCATAGTGTAAAGTCATCCGATCCTCATTTTCCCCTTATGTTTATTAATATCCTGCAGAGAGGGAGTGTGTGTATGGTGTGCGTGCCTGCGTCCGTGAGTGCGTGCGTGTGCGTGCGTACGCGCGCGTGTATGAACATTCGAATCTACCGGCTAGTTCAAGGCACGATATATATTCCAGGTCTCACTCATTGCGAGTGAGTCACACTCGTGTTAACGCTACCAGCCAGCCCACATTCTTTTGTAGACTTTAGTGATATTGTAAACTTTAAAATCACATTTGTTTGTTTAAACCTCCAGATCAGTCTATTTTGTTCACATGACTCTTGAAGAATCAGACACGCCCACTGGGTTCATTTATGCGGAGCTTGCGGGTCTGTGGTCCTTCGAGGTTTGTCAGCCTCCAACCTAGACTGCATCTGTGTGTGGGTGTCTGTCAGTGGCAGACTCAAAGTGCTGCCAGCTGCATGGGTGCGTGGGTGTCTGTCAGTGGCAGACTCACAGTGCCGCCAGCTGCATCGGTGCATGGGTGTCTGTCAGTGGCAGACTCACAGAGCCGCCCTCTGCATCGGTGGGTGGGTGTCTGTCAGTGGCAGACTCACAGTGCCGCCAGCTGCATCGGTGCGTGGGTGTCTGTCAGTGGCAGACTCACAGTGCTGCCAGCTGCATGGGTGTGTGGGTGTCTGTCAGCGGCAGACTCACAGTGCCGTCAGCTGCATGAGTGTGTGGGTGTCTGTCAGTGGCAGACTCACAGAGCCACCCTCTGCATCGGTGTGTTGGTGTCTGTCAGTGGCAGACTCACAGAGCCGCCCTCTGCATCGTTGTGTGGGTGTCTGTCAGTGGCAGACTCACAGTGCCGCCAGCTGCATCAGTGTGTGGGTGTCTGTCAGTGGCAGACTCATAGTGCCGCCAGCTGCATGGGTGTGTGGGTGTCTGAAAGTGGCAGACTCACAGTGCCGCCAGCTGCATCGGTGCATGGGTGTCTGTCAGTGACAGACTCACAGAGCCGCCCTCTGCATGGGTGTGAGTGTCTGTCAGTGGCAGACTCACAGTGCCACCAGCTGAATCGGTGCATGGGTGTCTGTCAGTGGCAGACTCACAGTGCCGCCAGCTGCATGGGTGTGTGGGTGTCTGTCAGTGGCAGATGCACAGTGTCGCCAGGTGCATGGCTGTGTGGGTGTCTGTCAGTGGCAGACTCACAGTGCTGCCCTCTGCATCGGTGCGTGGGTGTCTGTCAGTGGCAGACTCACAGTGCCGCCAGCTGCATGGGTGTGTGGGTGTCTGTCAGTGGCAGACTCACAGAGCCACCAGCCGTCAGCCGCATCGGTGCGTGGGTGTCTGTCAGTGGTAGACTCACAGTGCCGCCCTCTGCATGGGTGTGTGGGTGTCTGTCAGCCGCAGACTCACAGAGCCGCCCTGTGCATGGATGTGTGTGTGTGTCTGTCAGCGGCAGACTCATGGTGCCGCCAGCTGCATGGGTGTGTGGGTGTCTGTCAGTGGCAGACTCACAGTGCTGCCAGCGGCATGGGTGCGTGGGTGTCTGTCAGTGGCAGACTCACAGTGCCGCCAGCTGCATGGGTGCGTGGGTGTCTGTCAGCTGCAGACTCACAGTGCCGCCAGCTGCATGGGTGCGTGGGTGTCTGTCAGGGGCAGACTCACAGTGCCGCCAGCTGCATGGGTGTGTGGGTGTCTGTCAGTGGCAGACTCACAGTGCCGCCAGCTGCATGGGTGTCTGTCAGTGGCAGACTCACAGTGCTGCCAGCTGCATGGGTGCGTGGGTGTCTGTCAGTGGCAGACTGACAGTGCCGCCAGCTGCATGGGTGCGTGGGTGTCTGTCAGCGGCAGATTCACAGTGCCGCCCTCTGCAAGGGTGTGTGGGTGTCTGTCAGCGGCCGACTCACAGTGCCGCCAGCTGCATGGGTGTGTGGGTGTCTGTCAGGGACAGACTCACAGTGCCACCAGCTGCATGGGTGCGTGGGTGTCTGTCAGCTGCAGACTCACAGTGCCCCCAGCTGCATGGGTGCCTGGGTGTCTGTCAGCGGCAGACTCACATTGCCGGCAGCTGCATCGGTGCGTGGGTGTCTGTCAGTGGCAGACTCACAGAGCCGCCCTCTGCATGGGTGTGTGGGTGTCTGTCAGCAGCAGGCTCACAGTGCCGCCAGCTGCATGGGTGCGTGGGTGTCTGTCAGTGGCAGACTCACAGCGCCCCCAGCAGTCCTGGTAGCACGCAGCTGCAGCCTAGCTTCCAGGCTCATACAGGGTGACCCAATGCATCATTCTGGATGCCACTGCGCCCAGATGGCCTCTTGCACAATGCCCTTTCTGTCAGGGACATCCTACGGATTTTGGGGGCCCAGGGCTAATCAAATTTTGGGGGCCCCTGGTTGGAACAGCTTTGGATTTATGATCCTGTTCAGCTCTTTCATGCCCTCTTTGGCCAGGTCACTGACAGCGCACAGGGACACTTGTCCAAATTCTAAATGTTTTTAATCTATATTTAGGGATAGTGACGTGTGTTTTCAATATTGTAACACAGCAGCAGCAGCTCACTAATATTACTGCAAATAATCTCTGTGACACCCTCCCCTTTCTCACATGTGAGCTCCTGTTTTGATCTAACAGAACCTTTTTTTATGGATGTTGCATGAAACCGAAACAGAGCATTTCTCTGCAAAATGTCTGTAATAGGCTATGACTCATCACCCACATTTGAAATAAATTAAAGGAAAACAATATTTAAAACAATCTGTTTAATAATTATTCAAGGTCATCAGGGCAAGACTCTCTGCAGAACAGAGCTGGTTCTAAGGGGGCCCCCTCAAAGGCTGGGGCCCTGGGCCAGAGCCCACTCTGCCCATGCCTGCAAACGTCTCTGCTTTCTGTCTGTGCTTAAAAGAGGCAGTGCTGACACATAATGCATCAATGCCTTGTTTCTGCAGCCACCGTTGTGTTTGCCAAGATTATTGTAATTTAAGCCCTTTACACATTGCACTGCCAGGTCAAAGCTTTGTAGAACACTCTTAAATTGGCTAACATGTGCTTCCACCACCAGGGTCATTGTAATGCATTGGACAGCGCCATGAAAACCGAATGGGTGTGGTCTACGCTATAGAAACCAGGAAATAGATCGAAAAAAGAGCTTTGATATAAAGTCCAACCCACTGGACGGGGGGTTTGCTGTGGAGCGTCCCGAAGTAGGTGCAGCCATGTTCGGATCTTCAGTCGTGTAAACACAAGCATTATTCTGGCGCCTTCGTTGAGGGAGCGCTTCGTTTTTTGAGGTGGGAAGCGGGAGGGTGCAGCATTGATTACACATGGGTGGGCACTTAATCAGCAAGAGACCTGCCCTGGACTGCACTGCATTCATCAGGATTTCATGGGTCCCTCAAGCCGCAAACCCCTGGTGCCACTGCACCCGCTGGAAGGTACACTATGGCACTGGAGACCCTCATGCTGTTGCCTCAACCTGGCAGTCTCAGAGTCAGAACATTGGGCAGTCTGGGTTTGACAGCACCCTTGTCAGTCTGATCTAATGTTAACAACATGCATAGCTTTAGCTTTGGACTCTCTCTTTCCTTCCATTGGTTTTCTTTAACCCGCCTCTTGCAGCCATTGGTTCAAGACTTTGTCAAGCACATCTTAGCTCAGCCCAATGGAGTATTCACCTTTCACGTAATGCTATTGGCTGTGTTGGTGTATCCTTCCTTCTCCACTCCAATGCTTGCACTTTACTGCATGAATACGAATTTACTATAATAGCCCTCTCTGCTGGCGTCCTCCTGTCTGTCTCGCTCTAATGTGCTGACACTGCATGCATTAACACATTGACCACAGATCTATTATTGGCTTTGGCAATGCATGTTTATTTCTTGCTAGTGATAGATGGCGCAGCAGCCATGTGACTAGCCCCCCTCACAGCAGGCCTGTGCCCACCTGCCTGTGTGCGTGTGTTTGTGGTGAGCGTTCACCTGTCACGAGGCTGCTTCATCACCAGTTGTATTTGGGGTGAAATTGATTATTTCTCTTTGTTAAAATGTTACTCAAAGCACTTTATCACACTTTAATGGCACTTTATCACACTTTAATGGCACTTTTTTCAGTTGAAAATTAAAGAGAAAAGAAAACTATAAAAGAATTTGAAAATCATAGATTTTAATGCACAAAGTCCAAAAGCATTCATTTTAAAGAAAAGTGGTTTTAAAATACTTGATAACTTTGTTAGCAATTGTGTTTGACACTTCGTATGTGTTTCAGTCTGTGTGAGGGATCCCTGCGTCCATTAGACTGTCTCTTGTAGTGGTGTGTGCTTGTGTGGTGACTCTACTTTTGTAAGATGGTATGATTGTTAGTTGTGTGTCTGGATGGAGTCCATGTGTGCCCTTTTGTATTGGATGTTGTATGATCCTCTCCATCCCAAAGCATTTGTTCTAAGCTCACATCTGTGTCCCTGTAGGGTACTGTGTGCCTGTAACATCACTCCAACATAAGCCAAAAAACACCTACCAGCTCTCGAAATGTCATATTTGTAGCTGCGCATTTGATTCTGTTTTCATGTTGTCTCAGAACAGAAGCAGTGATGCAGGCCCTCCGTGCAGTTCACACACCCTGCTTGTTCAAGTTGTTTCCTTGGTGGTCTTGTTGTTTGACAGCGGACTGGCATAATGCATGTTTATCTGCCCATGGTTCAGCACTCGTGAGGTATAGGAATACCCATTGACACGCCATTACCTTCCCCTTTAGGGCCCCTTTACTGTTAGGTTATCAGCTGACTGAGAAACCACACAACTTGCACTGGTTTGGCATTTTTGTATTCACACACAGACCCCATCTTTACATACTACTACGCATACATATTCGGAAGACACTCTAGTGGTCCTCTGTACATATAAACCATTACACTATAACCTGAAGAAAGCCTGAAAGAAAAAGTGCTCAATGTGGCTGAAACATGTTGACCTGAATATGATCACCGGAGATAATAACTACCCTTACCCCAGAGAGACCACAGTAAAACTGGAATAGTCGAATCCTACGTCATTGTAAACCATATACGGAGGTTTCTCTCGTCCCTCGATACCAAAGCTGTGGGGGTCGCTTATTAACAAAGGATTCCAACATCAGCAATGACAATAATTAGAGGCTAAGAATGCACCACGTTTCCTCTAGGGAGTTCCTAACCCTGAACCAGCTATCCTCGGCTAGGAGCAGACCCAATGATGAAGCATGTCACCTTGGTGGGTGAGGAGCCGCCCTGGATAAACCAGCTGTCCTCGGTCAGGAGAAGACCCCATGATGAAGCATACCACCTTGGTGGGTGAGGAGCCGCCCTGGATAAACCACCTATCCTCAGTCAGGAGAAGACCCTATGATGAAGCATGCCACCTTGGTGGGTGAGGAGCCGCCCTGGATAAACCACCTATCCTCGGTCAGGAGAAGACCCTAAGATGAAGCATGCCACCTTGGTGGGTGAGGAGCCGCCGTGGATAAACCACCTATCCTCGGTCAGGAGAAGACCCCATGATGAAGCATGCCACCTTGGTGGGTGAGGAGCCGCCCTGGATAAACCACCTATCCTCGGTCAGGAGAAGACCCTATGATGAAGCATGCTACCTTGGTGGGTGAGGAGCCGCCCTGGATAAACCACCTATCCTCAGTCAGGAGCCGGCCCGATGATGAAGCATGCTATCTTGGTGGGTGAGGAGCCGCCCTGGATAAACCACCTATCCTCGGTCAGGAGAAAACCCTATGATGAAGCATGCCACCTTGGTGGGTGATGGCCCAGAGTCCCTAAAAAGAACAGCCTCAGATTACTGGTATTCCAGTATACCAGGAGGTAAATTAGATAATTTGGCTTCTGATACTTTTTGTGTTTATGTTGTTTGATGTAGTTCATGCATGTAAGAATAATTCTCCCGTGACCCTCATTTTCTTGTGAAAGTGGCGGCATGGAGCAGCAGCACTGGAAGCGGCGCTGACTGATCAAAAGAAAGTTTTCTAAAGTTATCATGCAAAGATTAAATGAAATTTACCGGAGAAATCATCAGGGGAAAGAGGCAGTGGTGTTCATTGATTCAACTGTGAACCAAGCTGTAAAGGAAACTGATTTCCTGGGGGTAAATGTGCCTGAGCAGATGTCGTTGCTGTGAGCACTGGTGCTCTGCAGAATAATAAATGTACTATATGTAAAGGTCTCTTGCCTTCACGTGTTCACTTTGATCGCCATAAGCACTATATATGTCGCCTCTGCGGCAGGTGCCATCACTTGACATAGCGCCATGAAGCCATACGTCATGTGCGGCACTTTCAGCAGATTCTACATTTTTATTGTTTATTTGTTTATTTCAGAATATACATATTCAATAATACAAGCAACACTTCACATAAAATACATTCATAGATTTGCTTTGCCAAGCCTGAAACCAGCCATGTCACTTTCAATGCAGAGAGTGAGCAGTGGTGCAAGGTTTATTTATTAACACAAGGCCAGCATCTGCAGCTCTGCTGCTTGTAACCCAGCAAAGACTTCTGCAAGGGAGGAGAGGAAATATGATCTAAACGTCTCATGGACCGACTTTTCAGCCAGGGGTTGTCCAGGAAAGCCTTCCACCTGTTATACATCTTAAATTAATATTAACACACCTGTCTGTTAAACTCCTGTCAGCTCCCCTACACCATCTGCGGTCATTACCATCAATATCTCTTTTTTAACTCAGTAGAACAAACGTTATCAAGATAAGACAGCAGTGTGTAAATAACTACAGAGATCCCAGCCCTGCCCCTCTCCAGGGCGGAGACAGTTACTCCTTTGAACCCGTGAGCAAAAACCACTTGAAGTTTCACATCAGTCAAGATGGGGAACTGCAGCCTGGGCGAAACCGAACATGTTTTGAGAATGTTTCCATCCCTGCTCACAGCCTGAGGCAATCTGGCCCTCCACCTCCAATGACAGGATTTAATAAAAGTGTATGAACCGGAAGTGAAGGATTCCTGGAAAGTTTCCGGCACTTCATGTGTAAATGCTTCAGTTACTGTGACTACATGGAATAATTCCACACACTAAAAAGGCCCAGAAAAGACAATCAAACTCTGTCACACACTACACAGGGGATTTTGTTTGCAGGAACATCACTTCCCCCACTCCCTGGTTGAGATTAACCTGTCACTATAACATTCTCACAGACAGCACCAACACGCGCACTCCTGCCACATCTCCACCTCCAGTGGCCTCACGAGGAGTTGTCCAGTAACAGGGTTTTTAGGTCTCGGCCTGCACCAGCGCTTGCGCTGGTCTGGCCGAGAGTTTTAGTAAGCGGGTTTTGGAAGTGCAAACACTGGCTTTCGGCTGGCGACCAGCTTGAGTTCACGATGGCGTGCACGCGCAGCTGGCATCTGGGTTTCCGATCTCTTCCTCATTTCCTCGTCATGGCTCATTAACTCTCTGGACTCTGATGTTTCAACCACAGCAGCAGCTCACATTACCAACTGACGCCCTGGACTACAGTCACATGAAAAACAACAGCGATTAGCATTGAAATGCAAGCTTTTTTTTGTCTAGTTAGAAATATTGCTTCAGTGGGTTGATTTCACCTTATATCGCTATTTGTTTTATATTGGGAGTCATAGCCTAATTACCAGTATTTTTGTCTCTCACTGTTTTTTTAAAAAAAATATTTATTCGCGCAAAGCACAAAGCTATATTTAAGGTTACTTTTTCCGCGTCACTTCTTCACTCTATTTAAACTCCACACCCCCCACTCTTATTGTCTCTCTCCTTCTCTCTCCCCTCTCTAATTCTCTCTCTACTTAATTAACTCTCCCCTCTCTATCTTTTTTAGCCTTTCATTCTCTCTCACCCCTTTATCTGTTTCTCTTTCAAACTCCTTCATTCACTCTCTCTCCCCTTCTTTCTCTCTCTCTATCCCGCTCCACTCTTTATTCTATGTACACCCTTTCTCTCTCTTTCTCTCTCACCACCCTCTCTAATTGGGCATTATATCTTCACTCTATCTCTCACTCGGCAACACCACAGCATCACTCAGCGCAACCACAGCATCAATCAGAGCCAGCACAGCATCAATCAGAGCCAGCACAGCATCACTCAGCACCAACGCAACATCTCTCAACGCCATCACAGCATCACTCAACGCCATCACAGCATCACTCAGTGCAACCACAGCATCACTCAGTGCAACCACAGCATCACTCAGCACAACCACAGCATTACTCAGCACAACCACAGCATCACTTAGCGCCACAACAGCATCACTCAGCGCCACCACAACATCACTCCGCGCCACCACAGCATCACTCAGCACCACCATAGCTTTACTCAGCGACACCACATCATCACTCAGGGCCAACACTGCATCACTCAGCACCACCACAGGATGACTCAGCACCACCACAGGATGACTCAGCACCACCACAGCATCGCTCAGCAACACCACAGCATCGCTCAGCACCACCACAGCATCGCTCAGCGCCACCACAGCATCACTCAGCGCCACCACAGCATCGCTCAGCGCTACCACAGCATCACTCAGCGCCACCACAGCATCACTCAGCGCCACCACAGCATCACTCAGCGCCACCCCAGCATCACTCAGCGCCACCACAGCATCACTCAGCGCCACAACAGCATCACTCAGGGCCACCACAGCATCACTCAGGGCCACCACAGCATCACTCAGCGCCGCCACAGCATCACTCAGTGCCGCCACAGCATCACTCAGCGCCGCAACAGCATCACTCAGCGCCAAGACAATATCACTCAGCACCACCACAGCATCACTCAGCGCCAAGACAATATCACTCAGCACCACCACAGCATCACTCAGCACCACAGCAGTATCACTCAGCAACACCTGAGTATCATTCAGCATCACCTCAGCATCGTCTCCGCAACAGTCACCACCACCACCACTACCACCTCAGCATCACTCAGCACCACCTCAGCCTGCTCTCGGAATCTGGCATCTGTTGATTCTCCCCTAGCGTCTCGCCGCTGCTAGTGTTATAATACAGGTACTAGTTCCCAACCTTCACCCTCCGATTGTTTATGCCCCCTCAAAAAAAAAGCTTTAACAAACAACCATTGCAATAGGCAGAAACAAGTTGTCAGCATTGCAAGAACAAAAGAAAACTGAGGAAATTTTTTATTGTAAATATTTTTTTTAATATGGTCGTTCAGTTTTACATAATGCCTTCTTGGTCATATATAAAGTAACAAAAATGCTTCTGACACTTTTTTATTATAACTTTTCAGCATGCTGCACAGCAGCCACACTTCTCTACAGCACAGCTTGAAGACATTGGCAAAGTCAATAGCTCTGGCTAAACACTTATAAGGCCCCAAAGGCGAGACCTATTGGCTATGCCAATGCTTGTTGTGGTTAGTACTTGATACAGGTGTCAAGAGACAATCCAGTTTATGGCTTGTGCCCTGTACACGGCTAACATAATTAGAGTGCATCAGGGGCTTCCAGAGTCGATCAAGGAGGGTTGCATCCATGCCAGGTTTTTATGACATCGAAGTAAAATAAATTTATATGAATTAAGTGCATAGTAATTATCCTACAACACTGGCCAGGATTCAGCTGTTCTTCCGCCATTTTGCACTCCCCTAGGGGGCAGATTTACAAGCCCCGTGCGCCACTTTTGTGCCGCTGTTGCGTCACTTTTGTGTCGCAGCGGCGGCGTAAAGCTAGCGCCATGCTGCGGGGGATTTACAACGTGACGCATCTAGGGAGATGCATCACGTTGTAAAGCCCTGCGCCACATGAAACCTGCGTCAGGTTTCATGTGGGCGTTCCGGTGCAGGGTGGGCGTTCCGGTGCAGTAACGCCTCGGAAAAGTGCCTGAGTGAAATCTACAAGATTTCACTCAGTCACTTTTCCGACCCCGCTGCGTCAAAACCTTGCGCCTGCTTGAAGCAGGCGTAAGGTATGGCGCACCATGTTGAGGATAGGCCAGGTTGGAACAGTGCTGGAGTTGCGTCGTGCCCGCGACACAACTCCAGCACTGCGCCAACCTTACGCCGGCAGATGCGACACGCATCTGTTTATCTTTGCGCCATGATGCGCCGCATTGTAAATGCGGCGCATCTGTGGTGGCGCAAGGGTAAACTTGCGTCACGCATCTTTCCTGGCGCATCCCTGCTGATTTGCAGGGATGCGCCAGGAAACGTAAATCTGCCCCACTAGGGTATATAAAACTGAGCCATTACAATCACCAGCACTCATAGAGGAGGTATGTGTGCCACAAATCTGTGACTTGACAAGCTCTTCTCAGAACAGGCACCCAGGTTTCACGTGTGATGGGAGGAGGGCGAAGGACTGCAAATTGTCAATGCTTTGTGCTTGACAATCAGTGCACTTTTGCGTCTCTCACGACCTCCAGCAGTGACCACATACACAAGGATATGAGAGCTGGTGGGCGGTAGGGGGGATGGGGCGAGAGTGAAAACCAGGACACAGGACTCCACGCAGGGATGTGTGTCGGGTGAGGTGGACATCTACAAAACAAGAGAGGTCTTAAGTGACTTGTCATAAAAGGGTCAACCCGTTACTGTCATTGTGAAAGGACGCACCGTAGCCAAATCAGTGCGTAGCCAGCTCTCTGCACTTGGAAGTGAAACTTCTAGTTCCTACAGATACACCCTGCAGCTTTGCCAAGGCTGCCCAGGGGGGCCCCGTAGGGGACCGTCCAACAGGGCGGCCGCCTTAGTGCCACAGGAAGGCACAGAAGTCCTCTGTCTAGGCTCCCTGGGCTAGGGACCAGGGGGGTCTGCAGGCCGCGTCATTTCCGGCCGTGGGGAAGGGGACAGGGGTATAATTGCCTTCCCCGCCCACTGTACGGTCACTTGACCGCTACCCGTCTCGCTGTTTCCCACCCTACCGCTTACCCTGCGGACGGCCAAAGGGTAGTACGGGGAGGGGAAGATTCTAACTTATTGTTTTGTGTTGCAGGAGGAGTTACAGGGCGATCCAGAGTCTGCAAGGTACAGAAGGGTACTATATTGCAGCAGCACAACAGGGTGCTAAGCCAAGGATACCCAGGGATGTATTTGCGGGTCCCCTGGAAGAACTACGGCGCCCCGTTAGCCTACAGGCGGTTGTGGGTCTGAGCAACCGGGGGCTGCCTGGAACGCTCCGCCCACCTGTGGGGGGGCGTGAGTAAGGGAGTGGACTGGCGGTCCACTGAGGGAGAGGTGGCCTCTCCCAATAATTGGTAACCACCGGTTGGCGACGGCCACAGTGCAATTTGGCTCATCAGACGGGCAGGCGGCATAAGGGCTGGCCTGCCCTGGGATCGCCCGTAAGATAACCCACCATGTTGGCATATTGGTTATGCAAATAAACCTGCAGCAATATTCTCCACTAAAAAAAGGTGTTGTGTGGTTTATTTATGTATGTTGCTGTATGGGAACTGAGTGTTGCCGATATTGGCACTATGCTCCTGTGCACTCTGTCCTGGGAGAGGAGTTTCAGTTTCTAGCTGACTTCTGTAGAATGCACAGGAGCCACCAAAGATCATTTTCTGTTCTCTCTAATATTGGTAATTGGTGTGTGCATACTAGAGCTCTAACGCCTTAAGCATGACATTTATATATACATGTGCAACATAGTTCAGTCTAAAAATGTATCCTGTTGCGTCATATAATAAGCTTACAAGAAGGAAAAGTCCCCAGTCTTAGAAGCATCCATGAACATGTTCAAGCGATAGGTTAAAGATTGTGTACATCAAGCACACGACTCTCTGAAAACGACCCTATTTTCACAAATTCATAGAAAGCAGTTCGTCTCTGCAGGGAAATCTACAACAGACAGTGCAAGGTCCTGGTTACAGCAACATTGTACCACGGTTGCCCGGCAAAGAGACACTGCAGCCCACAACGGAAGTTATGCCCAGATATTCAGGTTGACTGCCGTCTCTCCAAAGCCTCAAGATTTCATGGCCTGCAGAGAATTGTAGCTCATTGTCGCAACGTTGAAATACAGCGCTTTATCTGCACATGCGCAGTGTCAGACCAAGCAGCGCTGACTCTCCCTGAAGCTTTCCATCCACTTAACGTGAGCGGGATCGAAGTATCACTCCCCCATATTGGAATTACAGTGAGCTGAAAGAGATGTCTGCAGCCTAGCTTCCTGGCAGAAGATGTCTCAATGTTTGGGTGTCCACATTTGTATGCGAGGCTGGCTCTGTACAGCCTGTGAGGAGATTGGCTGTCAGGAAAGCCTGCACACATGCCCCACCCGGGACCAGCCTCTAATCAATGATTAGGGTCTACTGGTGGTCGGATGGGTTTATGCCTAGGCAGACGTCGGGTTAGCCTTTGCTTATCGATTCTGCTGCTTGCGCATTTGCAGCTGTGTAGGCCTGCTATGGTTGATGCTAGGGAAATGGGTGTGGTAAGCAAATTATGGTGGTAACTGGGTGTAAGCAAGTGTATTATCATTTGGGGTGAATGGCAACTCACCTGAAGAAATAATAACACTAACGTGTCAGAGACAGCACCAAAAATCACTGAATAACCTGATCTCACCCCCCTGGTAGCTATGGCACAGAGCAGACAGGCTTAATTTAAGGCAGTGCTTCCCAAACTGTTTAGAACCACAACCCAATTTTAGTATGACAAAGGTGCGTCACTCACTGAGCTTTAATGGATATTGGGCAGGTGATTTTTGTGTGAAACTAATGCGCTGTGTGGTAGCACATTGTCATTTACAGTCATCACATTTTCCATTGAAATGGTCAATAGATTTGCACATACATACAGTCAGACTGCTAAAACTATATTGCACACAAGTAATAATGTGTGAAAATCGGATTTCCATGAAAATGTTATATTTATGCATCACCAAGTAGTGTCTTGATTTGCTGTGATCCTATTCAAATCCTTGTTTCCATCACACTTCAGAATTACAAAAAAAGTGCTTTATTTTTGCTTTCCTCACTGCTCAATGTGTACAGTTCAAATACAGATATTTACATTTTGTTGTGTGTTATGAAAAAATAATATCCCACAGCCTCTCCTTCACACTTCGTCTATCCCAACACAATTGTCACATAACTCACTTTAGTTTTCTTCCTCTGACTGCAAAGTGAGAGGTGTTTGTAGACACCAATCTCTTGTTAACAAATATAAGCATTAATTTGTCAGAAGATGGGGGCCTGACATTGACCTGTGTCTTTAAAGCGCATCAAATATGATCAAATAAATACAGAATGTAAGGGCATCTTCATTTATTGCCCTATGTTTACGACCCACACACCCCACAGTTTGGAAAACACTAACTTAAGGCAATGTATACACTACTTTTGCACTACTAAAACAGTAAAACGTCAAAACACCAAACAATAAAAATACCAAATTCAATCAGGGAAATAAGGTACATTTTACTAAAAAGAACGACAGCAAAATCAGAAAAATCCAGTAAGTGAACCCGCGATGTGAGCTTTTTAAAGTGTTAGGTGAAAATAGTGCCTAAAAGCACTAAGTGCCAATGGTAGTCCATGGTCGCGGTAGACTGGAACTTAGGCACAATGTGAGGCTACCCGCTATGGATCCTGAGGTCGGATACACCTTGGACTTAATCTGCAAAATGAAGGAAAAAGCCTTCTAGCGGGGTAATGCAGCAGGCTGCATCCTCCCAAGTTGATGCAAAGTCAGATAGCCGTTAGACGAGGTCCTACGGAAGCCATTGCTTTAGGCAGGAAAAGCTCAGTGTGGGAGTAGTTTGAATTTTCTGCCCGCCAAAGACCAACCATTGCCTGGATACTATTCGCACCTATGGCCAGTCAAGATTTTCTCATTGGAATTTAGCCTCTGAAATGGAAGTGCTTTCCTTCCAGCAGGGCAAGGAAGCAGGTCTGTATCGATGAGTGGTCCACGAGGTCGGACACCTTCTCACCGAAGGCCCACTTAAACAGATCTGCTAGTGCAGAGAAGCTCCAAATGGGACAAACTGGTTTCTTCAGCCCAGCAAAGTTGCACCTTTGTCAGATCGGCTCTGGTGGTTGGTCCTGGTACTCCGACAGATGAAAATCAGAATTTATTGAAGTCCCAAAACTTTGTAGGGGTAAGTCCCTTTTTCCTTAGCTCTTCACCTACAGCTCCCGGACTTCAGCGAGACTCTTAGAACTTTAGGGCTTGATCAAACAGAGGCCATGAGCAAGGTCCCGTGCAGGTCCAGTTGTGACTGGGCAACTGCTCATCCAGGAAATAGTGTTTTTTCAGCTTGTTGTGTCCCTGTAGAGACACAGGTGGTTGCCCACAGATCTTTGGAATCCACTTCTTTGTCCTGGATACAATATGGAGCAGATCCAGTCTTTCAGAACTCCTCTCAAGTTACAACAAGCATGGTGAAGTCCTTTTCTGATCCTCTGCTGGCCCAGAAAGTGTTCTAATGAGGGTTCCTTGGGGTGTGCATAATGGTTGGCGCTAGCCAGAGTCAGGGCAACTCCTGGCTTCTCCTAACCAATAGATTAAAAGTTCCCAGGGTTAATCATACCCACTTTTTCAGCAGTTCCTGTTTGCCCTACTGCAGACAATGCCACATTGCACCTTACTCTTAAAATTCAAGATGGTGGGTGGGGATCCTTCCTTCCTTGTGCAGAGAACTTGTGCCCACCCAAAGGTGTGGCCAGGGAAATGAGCAGCCCCGCCCATGTGTCCACACCAAACTCATTTTGGGGGCAGCTCTCCTCCAACTGGTTTTGGGATCAGCCTGGCTAGTGGGGGGGCCTGGTGAAACAAACGTTCAGCTTCTTCAAGATATCACTTTACATCTGCCCTTGAAAGTGCAGGCCTCACCTTGCTTCTTCACAAGTTATTAAGATTGGATTTTTAATAAATATGAACAATAGTTTTTGAATGACTATTCCAGCTGTTTCCTGTCAAAAGTTACAGGCACAAGTTTATATTAGGTACTTTGACATTTTCTAGGATCCATTGGGCAGCCCTGCCAGTGAAAATAGCTTTTAGGGTCTTGCCACTTGAGGAACATGCCAAATTTGACTTTGCACATGTTCTACTTTTAAATACCAGACATCCTACCTTGGAGGCAACAAAGGGTACTTAGGGTGGCTTATTTATATTTAAAAGCAGGGCTTCCCTTCTGTCGAAAAGGGTTAATATGACAGGTTTAACAGCAGGTTTTTAGGCTGATGTAGTCAAACTACACATGGTAGGCCTGAAGCTATGTTTTACAGGGAACCCTGTCAACCATGGTAATGGCACAGTAGGTACTGCAGTCGACAGGGGGCATTTAACCTCCAGGTCCTGGATGTATTTCTATGATATACTAGGGGTTTGTAGGCATGTTAAATATGGCAATCAGGGGTAAACCAATGTAACTATATTTAAAGGGGGAGCACTGTCACTTTACTCTTGTTTAGCAGGGGGTAAAGTACACAAAGTTCTAAGTCCAGCAAAACAGTTAGGGCAAAAACGGGGGGGGGAATCATGCCAAAGATAGTAATTTCCTATACAGGGCATCCAAGACTGTCCATGAGTATTAATCAATGCCTGGGATTAGAATGACTTTAGCTGATTTATGATGGCTGTGATCCTGGTCTACGATGGCTGTGCTTCTGGCTTTTCGTGATTGCAGTCCAAATATAGCATGCATTTGTTAGTATAAAGTTGGTAACTGAAATACAGTTTTACTTCATGATGTCACTTTCTGTGATGCCTCAGGATCAAAGATCATGTGACATCACTTCCTGGGATGACATCAGATTCAAAGGCCATATGAGGTCACTACCTGTGATGTCATGGAATGTCTAAGGGCATGCAATGTCACTACTGTTTGCTACCCTCGACATCTGGTGAATCAATGTCCATTACCCTCTGGACGTTTAGTTGATGTTTCACTTTGTAACTCGGAATAAACTCTTTTATTGTCCGATATTTACTGAATGTCATAGTCACTCCCTATGTATTTTGGCACACTCCTCCTCAAAATTCTCCTTGAAAAATGTGTAACACGTTAATTTTATACATCACTTCTACCTCTGTCCATTTACTAGTGCAGTAAGTCAACATTAATTAACAAGCATCCTTCTATATACCAAGTTGAATAGGTCCAATTACATCAAAAGATAGTTCCTTCTCCCGTGGCATGTCTTGACATGGTACTGGGAGCAAAGGTGGATTAAGTGTTAGATGTTTTGATCAGGTTGCCTTGGAGAGGGAGGGAAAAGCAGCAGGTTTCACATTTCCTGTGAACATCTGAAACGTGCCTGTCTTTGATCTGAACATCTCACCTGTTTCTCTCCTACTTACTACATTGTGTCCTACATCTTCCTACTTATTAAAGTACTCCCTGAATATCTCAAACTTGATGGTCTCTAAGTCTTGGGTGTCTGTGTCCCTGTTTTTCCTCTTCTCCTAATACTGTCACCCTACTTCTCCCTATATCAGCCTCTTGTCTTTCATTCTTGCCTTACTCCATCTAATATACTTTCATCTTCCACCGACTCACCCAGTTCTTCTACAGGATACGTGTGCTCTTTCTTGTTAATTGTTAGTCTTGATAATCTACTAAACTGAGGGCCATATTTACAAGGGTTTATCGCCACCAGACCGTCACTTTTTTGATGTTCTGGTGGTGATAACCCATTCGCCTTATTTACAAGGCGGCGTTAAGCCACCTAACGTGGCTTAACGCCGCCTTGTAAACAATGCCCCTTTCATGCAGCACTTAGCATGAAAGGGGCGGTGTTAGAAATGGGATCTCTGGTTGGCTAAGGCTTGCGCCAAAGCCAGGCAGAGACCACCACTCTAGTCAGGGCGAGGGAGTTACACACCCAAGATAACCCCTGCTCACCCCCTTGGTAGCTTGGCACGAGCAGTCAGGCCTATCCCGGAGGCAATGTGTAAAGCGTTTGCGCAACACACTCACACAGCAGCAACACACTAGGCACACCACAAAAGGAACTCCACACAAGGTTATATCAAAAATAGCCTTTGTATTATCATAAATACCTTAGAAACATAATCACATAATATACAGTGTGCCAACTGGCACTAGGCAATATTCACAGGGGAATTGTATACAGGACCAGGCCAATCGGGCCACGGTCAGAACCATCAGAACAGGTAAGTAAAATGTAAACCACAACCAGTAATTACCGGTAAAGTTAGGAACTTAGCACGAGATCCTGTAACATAAAAGATGGGACACCTAAATCACATTAGGCATAAATCTCGTTAGCATCACCCGTTATGCACCAACCTCATTATACAATAATCATCATAAACACAGGGTGCCCCAATCGGGGGCACACAACCTGGAACTGGCCCCCAGGCCAACTGGCCTCTCACATGGGCTCAAATGCCCCATGTCCAGAATGTCAGGCACAGGCAGCCAAGGCAAAGTGCGCAATGCCCTGGCCTAAACGTAGCAGCTGCCCACTACTTGCTGGGCAGCTGTGAAAACAAAGGTGGGTATGAGCACTCACTGTGGCAACTGCCCTCAAAAGGAAATGCCCCCAAGTTGCAGCTGCCCGCTCTCTCTCGCGGTGCAGCTGTGGCGAACAAAATGAGCACTGGCACCTATGGTGCCTCTGGAGCCCCACTCAGGGACTTCTATCACCAAATTGCCCCCAAAAAGGAATCAGCACCGGCACCACCGTGCCGCTTCAGGGAACGTCCACACTGCTCCACTCGGCCCCTCTCGCCGGGGCTCCTCTGGCCTTCAAAGTGCCCCCTTCACCGGGGCACCTCTGGGGCAGCTCACGCACTGGAAGCCAAAAGTTCCCACACAGCCCCACTCACCGGGGCTGCTTCTCTATTGCCGGGGCTTCTCTTCGCTTCTCCGGCCCTTCCTCTCGGGGCTCCTCCCCTTCTTCCGGCACCAATCACCTGGGCACCGGGGACAGCACAGGACTCCAGCCGGGAGCCCTCGAAGCTCCGGTCCTCTCCCTCAGGATCTGGTGAGCCTGCGAAGCTCCGTTCACCGGTGCAGGCATGCGGGGCTCTCCTCCTCTGCCTGGGGAGCCCCGCCCATCGTCAGTCAGAAGGCTTGCCTGGCTTCCGCTTTTGCGGTATGGCCGTTCTCGCCCACCGTGAAATCCGGCCACACGCGGGGCTCTCACGGCGGACCAGGCCACGAAGGCGGAGTGGGCTCCCGCCGGCCTCAGGCCCCCACGGAGTGAAGTCTCCGTTTCTTTTCTGGTCACGTCCCAGCGCGGGGTAGGCTCCCGCCTGGGTCTTCACTTATGGCCACGGAGGTGGGGTAGGCTCCAGCCCTCCTTTAGGCCCCGCCTACAATCAGGCAGTCTGCCTGTTTTCCGGGTCGCGCTCTCAGCGGCGGCTCCTAGCACACGGAAAAATGCGGGGTGGGCTCCCGCTGTACCGAGGAAGGTACCAGCATGTGGGGTAGGCTCCCGCCTCTCAAGGAGCGCACCATGCAGGGTAGGCTCCAGCTTTTAGATGCATAAACGCGGGGTGGGCTCCCGCTTTCCTTCCAGCACCTCGGGGGAATCCCTACGCCGGGATTCCCTCTAAATCCTCAGGCAGCACAGCGCTGCAGGCCGCCCACGCTCCCCCCGTCCTGGGAGAAGATATAGCGCTCACGAGGCGCTCAAGCCACAGTTTCAGGGGCACAAGGCTGGGCCCAGGCAGGCCAGCTCACAGGGCCCTCCAGCAGGGAGGAAGTCCCTCGTGGTGGTTCCTCCTGGGGCCCAGCAGCAGCAAGCCCCCAAATAGCACAAAAAGCACAACAGAACTGAACCTTTCCATGGGGTCACAGCCCCTTCTTTTATACACCTTTTCCTTTGTCTAAAGGTGCAGGGTTTAGGGAAAACCAGATGCAACTGGTTTGGGGGAGCTTTGGAGCACTTTGTTTTGCTCAGCTCCTCTCTCCTTTCACAGGACAGGCTAGGGACATCAGACGCACCACAGGGGGTGGAGCCAGCATTGTGGAGGGAAGGCCCAGCCCTATTCAGGTCCCAGGTGCAACTCCTCCCTCCCATCTAGATGCAGATCTCTCTATTCAGCCCTGCGCTGACTCACCCTGCCCCTCCTGGAGCCACACACACCTCCCAGCCCCTGTCACTCACAAGCCAGACATGCAATTCACATCAGGCAGGCAGACACAGAGCACACATAAATGCCAACTTCTAAAAGTGGCATTTCTACACCAGTCACAATAAATCTGCGCACACCATTGCGCAGCATTTATTCTCACGAGTTCGCACATACTAAACTCGCCCCTGCACTCCTCTCACACCAGGAATTACCATGGACACACATATCCCCCATGCATTCCTATGGGAGGGCAGGCCAATCTCACCACACGCACTCAGAGTGCGCACGCACTTTACACTGGGACCCAGTGCTAAAGTGCGCAGAGGCCTAAAACCACCAACACTACACAGAACAAGTGCACATCAGAACGCGCCGTAAGCGTGCACATTTGCAGCAAAGACCAGCGTGACGGCGACCGCATTGGCTGCGAGGTACACCGATCACCCTGTGAGCTCTGGGGACACGCTGCAGGGCATCGCGTGAAGCATGGCGGAACGACGGTAGGGTGGGGGGTGGCAGGCGCATGGCTGACTGACACTGGAGGGGGTGCAAGGACAGCTGGGGAGTGCGTGCAATGCGGCTGGAGAGGACGGAAGGGGGACAGGAGATGTGCACATCGCGTGCCTGGACGTGCGTGTTCACATTTCCAGTCCGGCCTGCGCGTGCACATCTCCTGTCTCCCTTCCGAAGCAAGTCGACGACAATAAGTCTCGCTAGCGACAGCGCTTCGCGCTGCGTCGCTAGGTCGAGACCTAAAAAAGGCTAGGAGACAGGCAAAAAGTTTAGGGGTTAACCTGCCAAAAGGGCCAAGTCCAACACGCGGGCAATGGGTGTTGCAGTGGGTGTTCCAGAGCAACACCCATTGCTTTTTGACGCTGCCATCTATTTACAAGGCTGGCATAAATATGGGGCTGCACCAAAAATAAGACCAGGGGAAACCTGGTCTTAACCCGGCACAATGAAGAGAAATGATTAATTTCTCCTAGTTTCTGCTGTTTCTATGTCTGCTGCATTCTGCATCACACATAGAAAGAGCAAATTGCCATTAGTGATTGTTCATGTGCAGGAAGGGACACCTTCCTTCACATAAACTATCATAAAATAGTGACAAGTTGCAACTTTTATATGTGCTGCATTCTGCAGCACACATAGAAGTTACAAATCGACATTAGTGATTGTTTATGTGCAGGAAGGGACACCCTCCTGCACATGAACAATTGTTCGCTGCAACGCAGGCACCTTTGCACTATAGTGCAAGGGCGCCTGCTTTGGCGCTAGGCAGCAAAATTTAGCACCAGCGGAAACGCAGGGGTGCGTCGTATTATTGTAAATACGACACATCTCTGCATTTTCAGAATGTCAGAGCGCGGAGTTACCAATTGTGGCGTAACAACGCGCTCCGCCATTCCGTTGTACATATGCCCCAGAGAGTGGAAAATGAGACATGGGTTGAGCTGGATGAGGGTAAGTCTGGTTGTGGAGTTAGAGATCTGGGTGCTGTGGATAGAGCAGTGATCGATGATGTTGTGAATGTAGATAATGGAAGATGCACGGAGGAAGATGGTAAAAGCGTGGTGATGGCTGTAACTTCTCCAGAGACAGCGGCTAAATAACGGATGTGTGGAGTGATAGGATGATAAGTGAGCAGTGTGGGAAGAAGGTAGATGGATGATTATGTTTTCAAAGTGTTATGTGGAGGCGAAGGTGAAGCAAGGGAGTATTTTGCTGAGGAAAAGAGGATAAGGGACTTGGTCACGGAGTGACCAGCTGAAGAGACCAGAGATAATAAGCAATCAGAGGATCAAGATGCCTGGTGAATTATAAGAGTCTTAATTATACAAATATTTTGTAATTGTGAAAGTTTGTATCCTATCAATCAAACCTTTGTATTACCAGGAGGGGTGTTTTGCATGTACATTGTAAGTGTGTGGGAAGGAATTAGGAGCAGTGGGTTCTTACAGTAAATGTTGAGGGATAACTTGCTGAGGCATTTTGGTTGTACGGAAAAAATTGTTGTCAAAATCCTGCTCATTGAGGCAGGTAAGTGATCAAACAACACATTTAGAGATGTGTGTCATTTCTGGTGTGCTTGAGAAGTCTGATGTCCTCCAATATAATCCATGTGCAAATTTCCTGTGTCAGGAATGGGGTGATTCATTTGGGAGGGGGAACCAAGCAAATTTCTTAAATCCACTATGATTAGGTCAAAGCACAGTACTGAGAGAATCTCAGCTCACCCATGGTAGCTGTGGCACAAGCAGGGGGCAATCCTTAGATGACTGTATGTTGGGTTCAGAATTTTAACCCCTTAACTACTGAGGCTTTTCCACCCCAAGTGCTTAGCCCTTTTCTGCTAGTTGGGGTACTTACACCTTCATAACTTTTTATCCACATATGGTATTCCTGCCAAAGTTGTGTCCTTTTTTCCAACACCAACATCTGGGGAATTCTAAAAGTGCCCAAGGTTTGTGGATAGCCAAAATATAACCACATTTTCCCTAATTTTTGTGGTTTCAACATAGTTGCATTTTGTGGTATAAACAGGCCTGAAACTCATAGGCCATCCCAGAAAGCTATACATTTCTAAAATGTAGATAAATACTGAACTCAGAAGGGGTCATTTGTGTAGATCCCTCATGGTTTTCCCCAAAAAACGAACTGTTTAAATAAAAAAATAATGAAAATAAGTAGGAAAAAAACAGCCTTTTGCGACAATGTTTTCATCTGTAACTTCTGGTCATAATGGCCAATTTTCAAAAGCAATATACCGTTACATCTGGGAGACTTTTAGAGTTGTGGAGATATATAGGGTTTGTAGATTCTCCAAAAACATGCAGTACCCAGAGCCAACAACTGAGCTGCACCTTAAAATGAGTTTTCATTGTGTACAGACTACACAGCAGTGCATATAGTAAAATAGTAAGAATGAGAAATGAATATGAAGGAAAGCTCTGTATTTCTGAACTGTACATAAGATACGGAGTTTATGAACAGGGGTTATTTGTACACTTCTGAACTTGTGGTTACCCATACTATTATGTGCATTCGGAGGGCAGTTTGCAAAATGATTTCTTTCTTGCACACTAGCTTATATTTGGAAGCCATAAATGCATGACCATCAAATTGGTAATAAGAAAAGTTCTCCTATGCTGTGTTCCACATGTCTCCCGATATAAACTATACCCCACTTATGTGGCTAGCCCTAGACCTTGAGGAACAAAACTGGACCTGGAGACATCACATTTCACGCAGCGAAATCAATGCTTATTTTACAATGTGGGAAACTGCGGAATTTGGACCCTAGCACAGCTTCCACCAGGGAAACCGACTATACCCAGCCATTTTCTAAAACTAGACAACTAGGGGAGTCCGGGGTGATGTGACTTGTGTGGTTCTCATGAGGTGCTTTTACCCAGAAGCCCTTGCAAACCTCAAACTTTGACTAAAAACAAATAATTTTCCTCACATTTCTGTAAGGGAAGGTTCCAGAATCTGTGGTGATCCACAAATTTCCTACCACCCAGCATTCCCACACAACTCCAGATGAAAATAGTACCCCACTTGAGTGGGTACGCCCAGCACTGCGACAATAAAGAGCACAAAATGCAACATGGACAGAGCAAATTTTTACATTCAAAACCAACCCATTTTTGCAATGTGGGTGACAGTGGAATTTGGGTCATGGTAGCCGCCACCTATCAGAGCCTACGGTACCCACACATTTCTTGAAAATAGACACCTGTGTATGTCCAGGGTGGTGTGACTTATATGGATCTCAAAACGTTTTGTTTACTCGGAAGTCCATGCAAACCTCAAACTTTGGCTGAAAACACACATTTACCTCACATTTCTGTGAGGGAAAGTTTCAGAATCTACAGTGATCCAGAAATTTCCTACCACCAGTGTTTTCACATGGCTACTGATAAAAACGGTACCCTCCTTGTGTGGGTGGACATAGTGTCCGTGACAGAAAAGGGCCTAAAATACAATTTGAAGACATCAACATTTCCTGGTTTGCAAAGGCTGGGATATTTGGGCCCGGGCTTGACGACCACCCAGGGAAGCCAACCAGGTGCTTTCAATGGATGAATGGAGAGGCCATTATGATGAAATCAAGGATTCTTCCTTGTGAGAGGGTGGGTGAGTGATGTCAGGAAAAGAATTTAGGGTCATTAAAAAGTACAGCGCTGTGCATTTGAGAAATAGGTACAGTGCCAGATTGTGTATTGTTCAGTAAGATACATAGATGACTTGCGGGGTCGAGAAGGACACATTTTGTAGTTGGTTGGCCTTATACTGGGGGAGTCAGAAGATGGCCAATTTTGCTTCCAACAACTTTGTGAAGTATGTGTAAAAGCGGATAAAAGATCCTGCAAAAGTACGCTTTGCAAGAGAAATAACCCTTGAATCTCTAACAAAAACCTTTTCAAAAGAAAAAGAGCTGGAATTTTCCTCTGCCAGTGAAGTGGTGTGAAGTGCACACACTACAGAGCTTCTTGAAGTTGTAGATTTCGCACAACTTTACTAGGGAATATGTACTTTCCACAGCTATACCTAATACTTGAGTTTACATCTAATTTACAAAATTCGTCACACACTGTGGACTTTATTACACAATACTCAAGCTCAGTTATATCACCGGATTGTGTTTATAGTTTATAGAAATTAAATTTAAGCGCAAAGTTGATAAAACAACAACATTGTAAACACTAACTTTGTTAGTCACTGGTATAAATGTCAGACACTGTTTATACATATATAAATTTTTGCAGCCTTGAGAAAGTTCCATTGGATTGGACAAAACGTGTTGGGCTGCGGGTTGTTCTGTTGGCTGATCTGTCAATTTTTGTTCTTTGCAATGAAATTTAAATTCGAAAAACAATAAAAGTGATCCTGGAACATAACTGAATTTGAACTTTGCCTCTTTGACACTGTGCAATAGTAAACTTGATAGTCTGTGACCAGTTTAAGATTATTGTAATTTTGTGTAAGTGGTGGTCTTTAGTCACAACACATTGTGACATCTGTGGAAGCGAGATGCCCTACTGGACTCAGCGCCAGTTTCTTGCTTCGCTACACTGCACACCTCACTCACATTATAGAAGGGGATAGATGGCTGCAGCTTGGAGTTTCCTCTGTTAGGTGATCTTGGGGTGGGTCCCAGGAAGGGAGCTGGCTACAAGACAGGAGACACGTGGACTCCATGTAGCAATCTGCACGTCTATGGCCGTCTTACCTACTTATACATATATGTTTATTAGTGTAAAGTGACTTTTGTGATGGACAGACATCGGTTTTGGACTAGTAAATGGGCTTCCTCACTGAGTTTTGTGTGTGGGACGTGGTTGTTCTAGGGTGGGAGGAAAGCGGTGGACACCGGTCCTCCTCGTGCGTATGTGCGTGTAGGTTCTTGATGCAAGCCTTAAAGAGCCACTGCTCCCAACTGCAGACTTAAACATTACAATAGCATTTAGGGCCACATGCATCAAGCATTTTTGCCCTCGCAAACGGGTCGATTCGCAGAATTGGCCCGTTTGCGAGGGCAAAAAGGCCTTTTCTAATGCATCAAAGGCTTTCCATTTGCAAAATTGCGAATGCATTTAGTGAATCGCAATTTGCGATTCCCTAAATGCTATACATCAAGCCTTTCCTAAATGCAAACTGTGCATTTAGGAAACGCTAATTACCATCAACTTGGAGTTGATGGTAATTTGCGCATTCTTTGAAAAATGCACAAAAGAGCATTTTTCAAAGTGACATGTGGCGCACACACATGCACTTAGGGCATGTGTGTGCGCCATATGTGCACACTTACCTTTTTGGGGGGTGCATCAGGGGGGTCTTAGGCCCCCTGGCACCCTTGGAATTGCATTTGCAATTTGAGATTACCAATTTGGTCATCGCAATTTGCGAATGCTGTCCCATTCATTCCTATGGGCCTATAGGCCCATAGGAATGAATGGGAAAGCATTCCCTAGTAGCGATTCGCAATTTGCGAATCACTATTAGGTAATGTGTAGGAATCGCAATTTATTTTGCGATTCCTACATGCATAAAGATTTGCGATTCCTAAATAGTGAATCCTTAAAAATCGCTAATTAGGAATCGCAACTCCTTATGTTTATGCATGTGGCACTCAGTGTTTAGGAACAAGCTATGACTACAACAGGTTTGAGGGAGGATGGACTGGGGCTAAAGTTCATGGTGGAAAGGTTGGGATGGGGGTCCTGTCTAGACTTGGAAATACCTAAAGTTCTTGAACTGCGTTAGGGTATCTGATGGGCTCACCTCAGTCAATAATACTCCTCTGGTGGGAGGGTATGACTGACCATCCCTAACTTGACAAGGTCCATGGTGAGAGCTGGGACTCAACAGCTAACCTAGAAACACTGACTGTGTGTGGTTAGATCAATGGACACACTCAGGGTGGGCGCTGGATCCCATTACGGGCCACCGCGCCGTCCAACACCTTACGTCTCTGCTTTCCTGTCTCTGAAAGGTCCTTCCTCTTTCGGATGCCTATTTATGGTGCAGACGTCACCCATGAAAAGAGAGAACCCAGAGACATGGCACAGTTCCTGTGTTCGGGGTACTGCAGGTCACGCGCATGCACTGGAGAAAGTACAGTAGCCAAGGTTCCTGCAGAGCTGTGTGGGACAAGGAGCTGGAACAGTGGCATGCGTTAGATCCGTGTTGTGTTGTAGAACTGAGTGTATAGTACAGCGTTAGCCTGGCAGGGGGTGGTGTAAGGGGCAATGGTAGAACTGTGTGTGGTTCCAAGTGCTAGATTAGTGCAGGTTATACAGATCATCCTTGGGTGCCACTAAAAGCCCTTTGTGTGTGGACCCCAGTACTGGAATAACAGAGGATCCTATAATCAGTGTTTACTTGGACTGGTGAAGCGGACACCGGAGTCCAGTACTAGAACAGGGGGCGGTGCTTCAGCTCAACATGAATGTACTGTGCCAGAGCTGCCCCTGGGAACCAGTACTATACTAGCAGGGTGTGCTTGAGGTCAGTAGTAGGATGCTGTGCCGGCTGTGTCCAGAACCCAGTATCAGAGCAGCAGGAGGCGCTTTGGAAGAGTATTGTTGCGCAAAAGGTGAGTACTCATGGGCGCAGTTTGCGTCTTCGCTCAGTTCATCTCACTGCGCAGTCCCACAGGGCTCGGCGCTGACTCCGCTCGTCTTTCATGCATGTCTGCTTCCTCTGACCGCGCTGATTCTTTCATCGGGGTGGTGTGCCAATATGATGGTGCTGGCACCCGAAAGGTGGATAGTCTTTCTTCTAGTTGGATAGGTGGCCGTGGCCCAAACCAGGTTGGTAGTGCCCCACGGGGTGCGTGCAATTCAATATTTTAAGCTGAATCTGTTCAAGGAGGAGGTGCTGGTAGGGGGACAGCCAGGGCAGGACTGGCCGTAGCAGCCATTGGGTGATTCCCCAGAAGGCTGGAAGGGTTGGGCCAGGTTTGCAGCGGTGGGAGCCGGTTTTGTTATTGGGGGCCGGTTTTGCAGCGGTGGTGCAATATCGCCCTCCACTAACAAAATTCAGCAGTGCTTAACTGGGGTACTGGTCCGACAAAATTGCCAGGCCTGCTTTGGGTTCCCAATCTGGCCCTGGGGACAGCTGTCCAATCTATGGCAAAATTCCCATTGATTTTGAGCCAAGAGAAGTCGACAGATCGTCCTCAGTCATATCTTGGCCATTTCTGTAACCTTGGGGCGACAGTGAAGGATCCCGGGGGTCACTTTGACCAGGACCTCACCTTGGAGCCTCAGGTGGCAGGTGTTGGGAGGACCGCCTCTCCACTTCTAGTCCTTGAGGGAACCATTACCATTTGAGGTCTATCCGCAGACAGCAGCTGTACTTATATGGACTTGAATTGATCATTCCAATGGACATTATCTTGACCTCCCTAAATATTTGATTCAACGCATCCAAGGACTTCAGAGTGCAGCAGAACGTCTGGGAGGCGCACCCCAGTGTGACCAGATCAGTCTCACCCTCAAGTCACTACATGGCTCCTAGGGCAGCAGCGCAGGGACTTGAAGATGATCTGCATTGAGCACCGAGCTCTTCAAAAAAAAGGTCCCATCGGTCCACAAAGGAAGAAAGTGCATTACTACACGTAGAAGCGACAGGACCGCCTTGCTGTTCCTCATACGGGCCAGCAGAGGCCATTGTGGTGGCCACTTCCTCACTGAGCTGTGGAATGCCTAAGACCTACTCATAGTCAAGTCTCCCCAGCTGTCTCCAGGTGCTATAAAACGACACTAACATAGCACAGCATCACATCACATAACATAGCATCACATCACATAACATAGCATCACATCACATAACACAGCATAAAAAAGCAAAGTGAAACGCAGTATAAGATAACAATATAATACAGCATAGCCTAGCATAGCATGATATCTATCCAGAACACAGCATACCATAAATAAACCCGATACACCACAACATGACACTGAGAGACCTGTGTGTAGGGCTCAGCACTAGAAGACCCGGGTCTGCTCAGGGACAATTATACGACAATTGGCAGCAGTTGTCCTGTACTAGTGCAACACGGCGCTCAACGTCAGAATTAAGTGACACTCTCAAAGCTGCCTATAGGACCCATTACGAGAAGAACAAGGGTGCCTCAGATCACTGTTGGCGGTCATTGACTGGGCTGTTGCCCAGGATTGGAGTACCAGGGGGCATCATGAACCAGAATTAAGGGACACTAGCAGAGATGTGTCTGGGCCACAGTATTGCAATGGTGACCGGTCAGCAGTGGGTGTGTTGGTGGAGCTGGGTCTAGCCCTCGGCAGTAGACTAGTACTCGAAGCGATCCTCATTGAGAGGCATTGAGAGCTGCATGTAGACAGTACTCTAATAACCAGGTCTACGGACGAGTACTCAGGCCAGAAGATAATGATGCAAATCGGTATTACTCTGCTTGACAAAGTTGTGAGTGTTACTCAGAACTATAGGGGGCATGCCCATAGGTAATAAATGGACTGTCAAAAGCTTTCTGGATTCTCCATTGTGCAAGAGTAGAAGTTCTTCTAATAAAGTAGAGGTGCATGCCTTAGGAGGGAGTACTACTTGGAGTACAGAAGTACTGTGTATGACTCAGTTTGGGCTTCAGCGGAAGGTAGATGTTTTTCATGAGTACTGTAAGTCGAAGAAGCTAGTGGTGAATATGGGAAAAAACGAAATCTTAGTATATGGTCAAAAGAAGAAAGAATTCAAATGGTTTTTAGAGGCTATCCGGATAGAAAAGGTGGAAACTTATCGTTATTGGGGTATGTATTTTTCATCTAACCTAAAATGGAAAACACATTGTGAGGAGGTGAAAACCAACACTATGCCCACCATATTGGGGCGTAACAAATTTCGGAAAGAGTACGACAGTCCCAATTTGACGCCCCTTACAACTGCTTTTAATGCAATGGTGCAGTCAAAATGGTTGTACCTACAATGACGCTGGTTCAATATATGCTTATTGAAAATGTCCCCATCGTTTATTCTGTATATTTCTCGGAGAACAAGTGAGCGAAAAGTACTGTACTGTTTCCATGATCCATGAGGGGTCGGGGTTATCATGTTCGATAGTTGCCAGAAACTATTTGCTCCTTGGTAAGGTTGTGAGGGCTAATAATGGCACTGTAAGCTAGCTGGTCTACAGACTAACATATCCTTCGGGGTGTCTGGAATCAGTCTGGAAACCAATCCCTTAGTTTTTGTTGTCTAAATGCGCATATCCTATATAGATTTGTAGGAACTGCACGACACTTCCACACCGGACACTCTACCTGAAGTGCAATACACCCACCCTCTCTCTCCCGCATTTAATTAAACCAAACATCTACACTGTACACTCCATCTGCAATGCACTATACACACCCTAGGTGTCCCGCATATAATCAGATGATCCTTCCATATCAGACACTCCTTCTGCAGTACTCAACACACATCCTTAGTCTAGCTTACAACTACACACATCTTCATCAACAGCACAAAGCCATGCTACTGTCCCCACCCCAAACCTAATGCCAATTCTACTCTACCCTTCTCCCTCAGTTGCCACCTTCACTCAATCCCTATACACCCCCATAAACAACATTAACAACTTAGCTTCTCCAGACCCAACCATAGGAGTCTGATCACAGCTGGTCCAGGGAAAAAAAGCAGTCTGCTTTAGTCATTGCCTGGAACGCCACCCAAGGTCCACTCCTCTTTAGCGACACACCACACCTCTGTACCCATACATGACTGCACTCAGCTCTGCCATGGAAAGAAATTTAAATTTGCCAAACAAAGTGTGATGTACCCAGGACATGAAGTGTCTGTAGAGGGTATTAAGCCAAAGAAGGAGCTATTAAAAGCTGTAGAGAAGTCATCTGTGCCTAGCAGTAAGGATGAAGTTAGAGTGTTCTTAGGCTTGTAGAGTTTTATTCGACGTTCATAGAAAACTTCTTGAGTAAGACACAACATTAGGTAACTCCTCAAAAACAAAAATAAGTTTGAGTGGACAGCAGTGTGTCAGCAGGAATTAGAATCAGTGAAACAAGAAATGTGCACAGCAGTGCCGTTAACAGGTTTTGACCCCACATTAAGGTCCATAGTTACCACTGATGCGAGTTGCAAAGGCATAGGTGCAGTTTTCACTCAGGTGAAGAGTGTGTGGTGGCTTTTGGATCACGTTCATTAACACCCACTGAAGGAAAGAATTCTGTGATTGAGCGTGAGGCATTAGCCTGTGTGTGAGGGTTGGAGCACTATAGGCCGTTCATTTGGGGAAGTCATGTGGTGCTGAGGAGCGACCATAAGCCACTTACTAAAGTACTGTCCACAAAGGGGTTGTATGCCGCATCTCCCCGGATGGCGAGATTGTCTGTAAAACTGCTCGACTTTAAGTATAGTGTACAGTATATGCCTAGCGTGCAGAGCAAAGTTGCAGACTTCTTAAGCAGATTACCACTTCCTGTGACAAATGCGCCAGGAGATGACATTGAACATTATAGTGTGGCTAATGTAGGAGAAGGTGTGGATGTTATTTCGCTAGAGGAATGGTATAACGTTTACAACGAAGATTCCATCTTGACCGATGTAAAAGTCGGAATTTTAGAAGGGTGGCCTGTAAAGAATACTGTACCAAACGACTTAAGGGGGGTAATTGGGAATTGAGACAGGACTTCTCTATAGAAGATAACAAGGCACTGAGAAATGGCGGGATCGTACCACCAGAGAAGCTGTGGTCCAGGAATGTGGATCTGTGCCATGAAGGGCGTTTGGGAATTGCCTCGACAAAAAAACACATAAAGAAATTGTACTGGTGGCCAGGAATGGAGCTAGCTTTAGAGAGAAAGGTCAGGGATTGCTTGTCTTGCATTAATTCTGATAAGAATCAAGTCACACTTTGTTATTATTCAACGTTCCAGAAATGCCATGCGAAACAATCGGTGTAGATATAACAGGCCCGATTTTGGATGGTTCCGTGCAAAAATATCTTATCGTAGCAGTTGACTATTTCTCAAAATGGCCAGAGGTAGAAATTGTGGAGAATATTGATTCTGGAACAGTTATTAAATTCCTAGACAACATTTTCCAGAAAGAAGGGCTACCCGAATCAGTCACAACTGACAATGGGGTACAATTCGTTGCTGAGGCATTTGTGAAATTCCTTAAGATCAATAGTATTAAACACTGTACCACCTCACCGTATCATGCAGCTGGAAATGGGGCAGTAGAAAGATTTAATAGAGTGATCAAGGGGTCAATACAGTTGGTTAAAAACAATGGTATGGAGTGGGGAATCGGATTGTTCTGTACTATCAGGATAGTAATGTGTACCACAACTGGACATAGTCCTTTTGAATTAATGAGAGGTAGGACAGCATTTTCTAAAGATAATATCAGTTGAATGCCAAAAAACAAAAGAATGAAATAAGCAAACAGGATGTCTTGGGGAGTTATTTTGATTAGAGTTGTGATAAACCTTAGACCATTAATTCCAAAGTTTTCAAGCTTTATTTCGCTTATTTTTGATATTTCAACAATGACATTCATAAATCAATAGAGCATGTCTTTACAAAGAAACACCACATTAGTAAATCGCACTATTGAATTGTGCGATTTACTAATGTGGTGTTTCTTTGTAAAGACAAAGGTTTATCACAACTCTAATCAAAATAACTCCCCCAGACATCCTGTTTGCTTATTTCAATATTGAGGTGGTCCAGTCTGGGGAGTTATGGACCCAAGCCTTGCTTGATCACACTAAAAAACAAAAGAATGGCATGGGATCCTGAGGTTGTAAAGGGAAGAATTCATAAGGCAAAGCAACTATGCAAGGAGTATTGTTATGTCAAGCATGGCTGTAAATCTGCCAACTTGCAAGCAGGAGATATGGTCAGAGTACAAAGAACTGGAGTCTTGAGAAGTGGGCAGAACAAATATTCAAGATCCGATAAGGTGGAAAAAATATTTTGTAACGCTGCTTTATTGAGCAACGGAAAGCTACGACATATGAGTTCTTTATCCAAATGTTACAAGGGGAATGTACCAGTTGGTGATGAAGAAAAGAAAACGTTTGATTGGTTAATTGATGAGGGGGAAGGTTCCACGACCAGAGACGAAGTTGATACACCTAATTATGGGAGTGTGTCTTCTCCTGTGGGAAGGAATAATGAAGCTGAAGGCAGAACCGGGAGTTTTGGAAGAGTTTTGAGGAAACCTAAGACGTTGAAGGATTATATATGTGAATAAAGGAATTTATATATCTAAATGAAATTAATTCATACAATTTGAATTTATGCCGAAAAGTTCTGACATAACATCATTGCTTTATTTTGTTGTTTTTTTGTTATTGTAAAAAGGGAAGATGTTTAGTGAAGTTAGTCATGGGTTAGAATGTTATCTATGTAATGAGGTTGGGATGATGTCATGGATTGGAATGTTAACTATGTAATGAGCAGCGCCGAGGGTGGAATGGAGACGGTGAATAGAGCCTGTCAGAGGTGGAAGTATCTGCGGTGTGCTTGTACCAGGATTACAACAATAAAGTCTATTCCTGAAGATCCTGTGAAGGAAGTATCGTCTTTAAGTCATACTTGAATGTATAGACAGACCCATGGGACTCCCTTGAGCTGGCAGGGCCCGGGAGAGGGACCAATGGCCTGCAAGCTAGCACAATGGTGAAGCAGGAACCCCTAACGCCCAGCCAGTGTCTCAGTGCTCCCCAGCATTGGTGGACAGAAGAGCACGGGTTCCTGGTGACTTAGTTTGCCTCCCCGGCCCAGCGAATGAGGCTACCTGTGTCTTGGGAGTTGGGGGCTAATGGGACAAGCAGGGCCGGGCAGGCCTTTCATTCCACCGGGCATTTCTCCACTGAGCTGGTGCCCTTGGAGGCTGGTTTTGAAAGCCCAGGCCGCTCCTGGTGTCTCTGTCACTTTCCACTGCACCCTACAGACTAATTGCATAATGCACAGGGAGGCTTCAAGAGAGGGAAAGAGAAGGAGGGAAGGAAAAGGTAGAGAAAAAGCGATTATAGTGGGAGAAGAAAGAGAGGCGAGAAGGAGAGAGAATGGATGGAAGGGAAGAGAGAGATAGCGCAAAGAGATGAAGGGAGCGGGATGAGTTGAGCATTTCTGCAAGGGATGCTGTTGGTTCCCCAGTCCGGCCGTGGGGGCAAGGAGCCAAGCCAGCCCAGGCGGCTTACCCCTAGAATGGGTAGACCAGACAAGGACCTTGTAAGAGCAATGGACGCTCCCATTCTACGGCCCCCCCAGCTATCACCCAAGGGGTGACCTCTACATTTGAAGAAGATTGGGGTGAACCCTGTGAATGCTTGTTTCCTTTAGATTTGTGAGGTCATCTTAGGGTGAACCACAATATTCAATCCAGAGGTGGCCCATCCCGAGAGGTCAATCCGGGGGCCATTGATTCCAGACACCAAATTATAAACAATATGGAAGAATTGGAAGATGAAGGAAAGAGTGAGGTGCTTTTTCGAGGCTGTGAGAGGGAAGGCGGAAGAGAGGTCTTGCATGTGTCCACAGTATGAGTTGACTCCACAATGCACTCAGGAAAGCCCCGGTTTAGCAGGTTTAAGAAACAATTATGTGATGCGGGTAAACAAGGCCCTTTTGCCAATGTGTTTAATTGTAGTGTATACATCTCGAATAAAAGGACGCCTACTGCTAAAAGGATATTGCCGATCACCGGTGAGTTCCATGACCAATTAAGGGAATGAAGACAAAGGTAGAGTTCTTTTATAGTGGTGCTGAGCTCTGAGGTGATGCATAATTGTAATTATAACTGTAATTGCATTTACATATGTTATGTTATGTTATGTTATGTTAAAGGTCATTTTTAAAGCGCTCGTTCACCAAAACGGGTTCTTGGCGCTAAGAGCAAAACGGCAGCAGCTTCAGAGCGTAGGTGGGTGTCAATTGTAGGCGTGGGAGAAGAGCCAGGTTTTAAGTGACTTCCTAAATTGGGTGTAGGAGTCCGCCGTGCGCAAATAGAGGGGGAGGGCGTTCCAAAATTGAGGGGCCAAAGACGTATATCTAAGGCCACCATGTTTCTTCCGTTTAAAAGAGTGGGAGACCAACAAGTTCTTATTAGAGGAGCGTAGATCGCGAGAGGGGAGATATCGCTGAATGTTTAAAGCGATAAAGGCGGGGCCGCGTCCTGACAGGGCTTTATAGATGATACAGCCCAATTTAAACAGACAGCGTTGGGATATGGGGAGCCAATGGAGGCCTCTCAGCAGTGGTTTTACATGAGAGTGCTTAGGCTGTCCAAGAATAAGTCTGGCTGCCTGGTTCTGGACACGCTGCAAGCGATGGACTTGGTACGCAGGTATACCAACGTACAGGGAGTTGGCGTAGTCAATACGCGAAATAACCAGGGCGAGGACCTCTTGGGTCAAGGCTTCGGTGGAGAGGAATCTGCTGATTTTTCGGATTCTACGGAGGTGGAAAAAACATGCTGAAACCACTGAACTGATCTGGGCCTTCATGGTAAGATCATTGCTGATCATAATTCCCAAACTTTTTACTGACGAGGCCGGGGCTGGGGGGCTCCCTAGAGATAATGGCCAAAAGCTGGAATTCCATGGGTTAGCCAAGCCACCGGTGAGAATCAACTCTGTTTTATCTGGGTTAAGTTTAAGTTGATTGACATTCATCCAATCCCTGATGAAATTCATTATGGATTGAAAGTTGGTGATAGATCAGGCTGATGAGTCGATGTTAAAGATCAACTGGAGGTCGTCGGCATAGTTGAACACAACGACCTTTCTCTTACGCAAAGCTAGAATCAGGGGGAGAATATACAGATTAAAAAGTAAAGGTGAAAGGGAGGAGCCCTGTGGGACCCCACAGGTCAGATTCATTTGTTCTGCCCTGAAGCCAGCAAGGCGGACAGATTGGGAGCGATTACTCAGAAAGGAGGCAATCCATTTCAGTGGCAGACCCTGAAGCCCAGCGCTGCCGGCACGGTCGACCAAAAGCTGGTGGTCAACCATATCAAAAGCGGCCGACAAGTCAAGGAGCACCAGGGCCTGGGTGGTATCCTGGTCCGCCCCCTTTCTTAACTCATCCAGGACTGCTAGGACAACGGTTTCGGTGGAGTGTTCAGGTCGGAACCCTGCTTGGTGAGGGTCCAGGTAGTGGGTCTGTTCTACAAAGGAGCTAAGGCTATTAGTAACATGGGCTTCCATGACCTTGCTCAAATAAGGTAGCAGAGAGATGGGGCGGTAATTGCCAGGTACCTGCGGATCTAAACTAGGTTTTTTAAGAATAGGAACGACTTCAGCCTTCTTAAATAGATCTGCGACAATCCCTTGAGCGAGGGAGTTGTTAATAAGCGATAGAGGAAGATCCGGACAGCGTAGGAAAACATCCTGGAGAATATAAGGGGGACAACTGTCAAGAGGGGAGCCAGAGCTGACTTTCTTAAGTAGGTCAAAGAAAGCTTCCTTAGTAACAAGGGGAAAGTGATCCAAGGAAGCGGAGTTTGTGTCACAACACAAATAAGGCAGAGGGGCAATAGGTTTAGGAATACTAGCCTTAATAATAACAATTTTCTCGATAAAAAAGTGATTGAGTGAATCACACAGAGTTTGAGAAGGAGTAGGTTTTGCAATCACTCGGTCTAGTTTAGAGAGTTTGTCCACTATTGAGAAGATTTCCTTGGCTTTATTAGCTGAGTTTAGTATTTTGGACGAAAAGTACTCAGCCTTGATCTGAAGAATCGATGTTTTATAATCTTTAAGAAGAAGCATAAAAATGGCTTACTACCCTTGACGAGGCGTCAAAGCACTTTTTGGCAAGTAGCACGCTACTCCGGAACCCAAAAAGGATTAGTGGTGAATTAGTATAGGGAAATATTAAATTAATTTGAGCGGTGGACATGTGATTCTGTTAGTTGGATTGAAAAAGGATAGTGGATGGAAGGGTTTGCATTTATATAGCGCTTGCTACCCCTGATGAGGCATCGAAGCACTTTTCAGTGAGTAGCATGCTACTCCGGAACTCAAACAGGATTAGTGGTGAATTAGTATAGAGAAATATGAATTAATTTGAGTGGTGGATTTGTGAGTCTGTTAGCTGGATTGAAAATGATAGTGGAGAGATTCAAGAGGGAAGAAGGGTCTAGAAAGTGTTTATTTGGAGGTTATAGCAGTAGGAAGAAGTTTGGGATGAGTAAAGGGGAAGTGGAGGGGGCAAGAGTCAGAGGGAAGGGTTTAGAAAGGCTTGTTTGAGAGATCAGAATAGTAAAAGAGGTTTGAGATGATGCAAGGAGGGGTAGAGGAGGGAAGAGTCTAGAAAGGCTTATTTTGGGGATCACAGTAGTAGAACAGGGTTTGGGATGAGTCAGAGAGTGGAGGTAGAGGATATATTGAGAGAGGTATAGAGTAATAAATAGGGTAGTGCATTCGAGATGCTGAATTAGGAGTAAAGTAATAAATATAAAGATGCAAAAGGCCATGGAAGGTATATATGGATAAGGAAGGTAATACATCTAGATTTAAGTTGTATTTAATAAACTCAGACTTTCAAGTGTTGCTGTACTTTAAGCAAATTTTTTTTTTTATAATATATAATTTTTTTTAATTCAATAGCGGAGCAACTATAGATAAATAGTTATGATAAAAATTTACTTATTAATGCAATGAACTATATACATGTTAAAGATAGAATAATATAACTATAAGTAATATGTACATTTGTTAATCAGAATTAGCGAATATCTATATATTTATAAACATAATTATTATACACATTTATACAAAGGAATACACATATCTAGGTACACATATATAGTCCAAATACATGCTTATTTACACAGGGATATGCTGTATATTTCTGTTTGAGTATGGAGCTTATGTGGGGAAGAGCCAACTCTCGAGTAGTCTTCTGAAGATAAGGTAGGTATCTGTGGATCTTATGTTTGGGGGTAAAGAGTTCCAAAGTTTGGCTGCTTGAACAGAGAAGGATGTGCCACCTATGCTTTATTTCTTGAATGGTGGGATTTAGAGGTGAGGTGCCAATCTAGATTGGAGGTTCCTTTATTGAATGTATTTGGTGATTTTATTCCTGATGAAGAGCGGCCCTGTTCCATATATTGTTTTATGGTGATACAAAGCAGCTTGAATGTGGATCTTCTGGCAACCGGTAAACTATGTAGGGCCTTCAAGGCAGGGGAGATGTGGGCTTTATATGTAAGAGTAGTCTGGCAGCCGAGTTCTGAATCTGTTGTAGTCTTTTCATAGTTGTTACAGATGAGCCGTGGTAGAGGCTATTGGCGTAATCGCGTTTGGACAGAACAAGAGAGATGGTAGCCTGGACCTTGTGTGGGAATCCCAGGTGGGGGTAGATACGTTGCAGAGTTTTTATAGTAATGAAGCTTGATCTTGCTAGTTTGTCCACTTGGGCATTCATCGATAGCCTGGAGTCCATGGTAATTGTCAGAGTCTTACTTGAAGTTTCCCAGGTTCTTCACAGGAGCAGAATGACGACTGTTCCCTAACGCCCCTCGTGACTCTCACCACGCCCAATATCAGTCCTTGGTAGCGTGAAGCCAGTCCCGGGGGAAAGGGGTATGGGACAGAGAAGAGACTGCCTAGTCTTCTATATCTGGCGTCTTCTGTATGCAGCTACTTCTAACTGTTTCTTTCGTACTGCTCTCGTTTCAAGGCGCTGTAACACAAAACACAAATTACTACAGTCCCACTAGAATTAGTCTTCTATTTAATTTCTGTGTTCTACTAGTCTCCTATAACGTACCCGTGAAGAGCTAGGTGTTTGCCCCTCTTCTAGTTGCTGTGTCTACTTTTATCCACTCAGAAATGAATAGTGTGAGGAAAAGGAAAAACCTGTGAAGATAAGCAATATTTATTATATAATTCCTTTTCCCTTTTCTCTTCTATTATTTTATTCTTAGCAACCTTTCAATTACCTTTTCCTAGTTTTCTTTGTGATGTTTTAATATTATCTTTTCTTGTTTTCAGGAAGTTCTAACTGGGAGCCTTACTGGAGTTGCAACCTTCAGGTGAGTCTACTAGATATTTATGACCCTCGTTTTAACTTGACAAACTGTCTAAACTGGTAATGAATTTAACTGACTGATTATCCAAATATACACCATACTGCAACTAATACACACAACGCTGCCTTCCTCTATGAGGTACTTGCATGACGGTATTAGGAGCTGGTCCGAAGGGAGAATGCTGAAACTTCACCGGAATCTCTGGAATGCCAAACACTGCTATTGTTTCTCTAAATTGAAGCCCGACGCTAGGAGATTCTTTATCCTTCCGACGGAGTTCGTGAGCGCCTAAAACCTACTCTATAACTACACGGACGCGCAGCCAAGCACTGTTACTCGTGTAACGGTCTTGGTGAAGTGCGCACAGCTGAGGGTGAGCGCGAGCCTCAGCTGTGCTTGGAACCACGCGCTATTGAAAATAGGCTGGAGCGCTAACCCTAGCGCAGCCAGCCATCTTAGAGGCATATTTCCTGAACAGTACTGTCCAGGACTGGTCATTGCGATTCAAATAGAATTTTATTTTGCCAACTCTGTTGTAAGGAACAGAGGTAGCTCCCACTAATTGGTGTCTTTTAGTCCTGAAGCTTGGATTCCTGACAGTACCCCTCCGCAAGGGGGCTCCCCAGGTTTCGCCTTAAGTGGATTTTGGTCATGAAAGGTTTTCACTAACCTTGGGGCATTCAAATTTGAACATGGTTCCCAAGATCTTTCCTCGGGACCATAACCTTTCCAATCCACTAAATAGTACAGTCTTCTGTTCTTCCACTTAGAGTCCAAAATTCTCTTTACCTCAAATTCTTCCCCATTTTCCGTTTGAATGGGTTTGGGAGGTTTACAGGGCCTAAGAAATGGTGAAGATTTCTTCAACAAGGAGACATGGAACACTGGGTGAATTTTTAGTTGAGAAGGTAGACTCAATCTATAGGTTACTGGATTTAGTTTTCTCTCAATTTTAAATGGACCAATGAAACGAGGTTGGAATTTTCGGGTTCCTTTTAACTTCAAATTTTTTGTGCTAAGCCACACCTTGCTACCTATGGGATAGGCATCCTCTGGTTTTCTCTTTCTGTCTGCAAAGCGTTTATACAGTTCTTTTGATTTTTCTAACTTCTCTCTAGCTGCTTCATGGGTCTCACCCATATGTTTAACTAGGTCCGTGACTGCAGGAACCAAATCCTCAAAGTTACCAAACATCAAATTTGGGTGTCGACCATAGTTTAAGAAGAATGGAGATTGACCTGTGGAACTATTTTGGGAATTATTGTGTGCAAACTCAGCAGCCCAGAGAAGATCTGTCCAGTCACCTTCCTGGTCTAACAAAAACAATCTTAAATACTGCTCCAACTCCTGATTAGCCCTCTCGGTCTGCCCGTCTGTCTCGGGGTGATAGCTTGTAGAGTATCTAGTTTCTATATTCAACTCCTTGGTATAGGCCTTCCAAAAATGGGACAGGAATTGAGAACCTCGATCAGAAATAAGGACCCTTGGAATCCCATGTAACCTTACTACATGCAAACTGAACTGTGTAGCTAGTTCCTTAGCACTAGGAATGTCTTGGAGGGGAACAAAATGAGCCATCTTGGTAAATGCATCTACAAAAACCAGGATGGTATTGTAGCCCTGACAGGACGGCAGGTCCACAATCAGATCCATGGTTACCGTATGCCAAGGATGGGGGGTCGGCATAGGTTGTAATAAACCTTGTGGGGCCTGCCGTGTAGGTTTTCCCTGTGCACAAACTCCACAACCCAAAACATATTGCTTAATGTCCTTCGTCATATTGGGCCACCAAAATTGTCTCTTTACCAACTCTTCAGTCTTGTTAATTCCTTTGTGACCAGCCATAGGATGATCATGGCTGTCATGCAAAATTTGTTCTCGTAATTCCACAGTAGGGACGAACAGAGCTCCTTGGTGAAAAGGTAGATCATTTCGGATTTCCCGAGATGAATCAGATGAAACCCATTGCTGAAGGTCTTCAGGCGAGAATGATTCTTTCACTTTTTCCTCAAGAGTTTCATGGGAGATGAGTCCAACTATCTTTGATTCTGGAATGATCTTCTGGTCTTCAATTGATGTCCTTTGTCCTTCTGTACCCAGCCGAGACAAGGCATCCGCCTTACCGTTCTTGTTTCCAGGCCGATAGGTGATCACAAAGTTGTAATCCGCAAAATATAAGGACCATCTGAGTTGGCGTGGTGTCAGAGTTCTGGCTGATTTCAAGAACTGTAGATTCTTATGATCCGTATACACGGTTACAGTGTGTCTGGCTCCCATCAGATAATGTCTCCATTCCTTGAAGGCATCCTTGATTGCCAATAGTTCTTTCTCAGTGATCGTATAATTGACTTCCGCTGGTAGGAGTTTCCTAGAGTGGTACGCAACGGGGTGCAATTGGCCGGTCTCCTTTTGTCTCTGCGACAAGACTCCCCTATAGCTTGATCCGAAGCATCTGTTTCCAAATAAAAAGGTTCCATTGGATCAGCATGGAGGAGAATGGGTGCAGTAGTGAAACTCGTCTTAAGAGATTGAAAGGCATTTTCAGATTCAGTTGACCAGGAAAAGGGAACTCCTTTTCGAAGTAAACGAGTAATTGGAATTACCTTAAGAGAGAAGTCTTGGATAAATCTTCTGTAAAAATTTGCAAATCCAATAAACCGTTGCACCTCTTTCACAGAAGTTGGTGATGGCCAATCCGTAACAGCCTTAATCTTTCGTGTATCCATGGTGATTCCCTCAGGAGAAAGGACAAACCCAAGGAAATCAACTGAACGTACATGAAAGGCACACTTTTCAAGTTTTGCATACAGACTGTTTTCGCGCAGCTTCTCCAAAATTCCTTTAACATGTTCTTGATGCTCCTCTTCAGATCCAGAGTAGATTAATATATCGTCAATATAGACGATAGCACACTTGTCAATATATTGATTCAAAATGTCATTAATGAAAAACTGAAAGGCGGCTGGCGCGTTGCAGAGTCCATAAGGCATGACCTGGTATTCAAATAAGCCAAACTTGGTCCTAAACGCGGTTTTCCATTCATCGCCCTCCCTGACCCGGACCAAGTGATATGCTCCTCGCAGATCTAGCTTCGTATAAATTTGCGCTCCTTTCACTTGGTCCAAGAGTACAGAGATTAAAGGCAAAGGGTATCTGTTCTTAATTGTAATCCGGTTCAGGGCGCGATAATCAATGCAGGTCCTCAGATCGCCTTCTTCCTTCTTGGACACGAAAAACAACGGCGAGGAGACAGGAGACTGCGAAGGTCTAATAAAACCGTTCTCTAAATAAGTTTGGATATATTCTTTCAGAAACTTATCCTCCTTCTCTGTTAGAGCGTAGATTCTGCTACATGGAAGATTCGCCCCAGGTTCCAGTTCAATTTTGCAGTCATAAGGTCGATGTGGAGGGAGCCTTTCGGCATCTACTTCGCTAAACACGTCCTTAAACTCTTTGTAGATTTCTGGAATCTCTTCAGTGTGAATGACACACAACGAAACTCCGTTGTCACATAAACTGTAAGACATGCTGGATTCTTTCTCTGGTTCTTTTCCATGGAAACACACCTCTTTACAATAATCAGAGTTCATGTTAATTGAACGCTTCTCCCAATCGATTTGGGGATTATGTTCAGTTAACCAGGGAAGACCTAAAATTAGCTGGAATTGCGGTGCATCAATGAGATTGAACTGCAAACGCTCCTGGTGCCCATCTGGCAGGATCAGCTCCACCTTTTCCGTGTGACTGACAATGGGACCAGAAGATAGGTTGGTTCCGTCCACGGCTCTTACAGCTTCACTCCGGGGTTTTCGTAAGGCCTGCAACCCAATTCTTGAAGCGAACTTGAGATCACAAAAATTTCCGGTTGCACCAGAATCAACCATAACTGTAATGTCAGTTTGAACTGAAGTTCGATATTTAAGAGTGGCTGGAAGAGTCAAATGAGGAGCTGCTGATTGCAAGGTGTTCGCAAGTTGATGTGTATCAGGGGTTGTGATTTCTTTAGCATCCACCAGTCCAACCCGTCCTACTGGTGGTGCTGCAAGTTTTCCTTCAACTGAGCCTTGGGTTTCTTCGGGCAAACCTTAACAAAATGGCCGCTCATGCCGCAGTACATACAAAGATTGTTTAATCTTCTTTTCTCTTTCTCTTCCTTAGTGAGAGGGCCACGTACTACTCCGATTTGCATTGGCTCCACTGTCTGACTGCCCTCCGCTGTTTTAATGCCCTCAGATCTCATTCGATCAAACCTAGGAACACTTGGGCGAAACTCTCTCCGTTTTTCTCCCCGTCTCTCTGTCTGCCGGTAATCCAGTTCCAAAACCAAATCTATGAGGGCAGAAACCTCGGTTGGTCTATTTGGTATCTGAGACAGGGCGTCCTTAAGTTCGTCTTTCAGGCCCCTATAGAACAGCGCAGCTCTTTTATTCTCCGGCCAGTCTGTCTCCACAATGAGTTTATTAAATTGGGCTAGATAAGCCACCAGTTCCTTGTTTCCTTGCTTCAATTCGAGCAACTCATTATCAGTAGCTTGAGCCACCTTCCTACGGTCAAATATTCTTAGGAATTCCTTTTTAAATTCTTCAAAGTCGTACAAAATTGCCGAATCCTTAGTAACCAATGGTAAGGACCAGGCCGCTGCGTCACCACTCAAATATGATAGCATGAAGGCCACTCGAGTTTGTGCATCAGGGAAAATGGCGGGACGACACATAAAATGGAGGGAACATTGGGTAAGAAAAATTTGAGCCTTCTGGGGGTCCCCACTAAAACGTTCTGGAGGAGCCAATGGTATAACTGGGGATAAGGAGTGTACAACCTGTGTGGGGGTTCTAGAGTGAATCAGTGGGGTGGAACTTGACGCCTGCGTGCCCTGCGAAAAGACTGAAAAGCTAGTACCTGAAAAGTAACTATCCATTTTTGTCGCTAAGTCAGTGGTTTCTTTTCTAGAGGCAATTAGGTCTTGCCTTAAACTTCTGTTTTCCTCCCTAACTCCCATTAGCTCCTTTTGAATAGCTTCTAATACTCCGCCCAAATTCTGGAGATCTAACCCCTCAGTCATTCTGCTCAGGTGAGTAAAATTTCGTGGGCACTTCACTCTGTCAGAGTCTTACTTGAAGTTTCCCAGGTTCTTCACAGGAGCAGAATGACGACTGTTCCTAACGCCCCCTCGTGACTCTCACCACGCCCAATATCAGTCCTTGGTAGCGTGAAGCCAGTCCCGGGGGGAAAGGGGTATGGGACAGAGAAGAGACTGCCTAGTCTTCTATATCTGGCGTCTTCTGTATGCAGCTACTTCTAACTGTTTCTTTCGTACTGCTCTCGTTTCAAGGCGCTGTAACACAAAACACAAATTACTACAGTCCCACTAGAATTAGTCTTCTATTTAATTTCTGTGTTCTACTAGTCTCCTATAACGTACCCGTGAAGAGCTAGGTGTTTGCCCCTCTTCTAGTTGCTGTGTCTACTTTTATCCACTCAGAAATGAATAGTGTGAGGAAAAGGAAAAAACCTGTGAAGATAAGCAATATTTATTATATAATTCCTTTTCCCTTTTCTCTTCTATTATTTTATTCTTAGCAACCTTTCAATTACCTTTTCCTAGTTTTCTTTGTGATGTTTTAATATTATCTTTTCTTGTTTTCAGGAAGTTCTAACTGGGAGCCTTACTGGAGTTGAAACCTTCAGGTGAGTCTACTAGATATTTATGACCCTCGTTTTAACTTGACAAACTGTCTAAACTGGTAATGAATTTAACTGACTGATTATCCAAATATACACCATACTGCAACTAATACACACAACGCTGCCTTCCTCTATGAGGTACTTGCATGACGGTATTAGGAGCTGGTCCGAAGGGAGAATGCTGAAACTTCACCGGAATCTCTGGAATGCCAAACACTGCTATTGTTTCTCTAAATTGAAGCCCGACGCTAGGAGATTCTTTATCCTTCCGACGGAGTTCGTGAGCGCCTAAAACCTACTCTATAACTACACGGACGCGCAGCCAAGCACTGTTACTCGTGTAACGGTCTTGGTGAAGTGCGCACAGCTGAGGGTGAGCGCGAGCCTCAGCTGTGCTTGGAACCACGCGCTATTGAAAATAGGCTGGAGCGCTAACCCTAGCGCAGCCAGCCATCTTAGAGGCATATTTCCTGAACAGTACTGTCCAGGACTGGTCATTGCGATTCAAATAGAATTTTATTTTGCCAACTCTGTTGTAAGGAACAGAGGTAGCTCCCACTAATTGGTGTCTTTTAGTCCTGAAGCTTGGATTCCTGACAGTAATTCTGAGTTTTCTTACTTCCTTAGAAACTTTAGGCAGTGTTCCCAGATCACCAGGCCAGGAGGCAAGTGGGTCATAATTTTTCCAATCACTACATGTGAGTATTTCTGACCGGGCTTGTTATTGTCCATTCTGACATAGGTGGCAAATTCCGGACCCTGTAAATACCAGACCCCTGTGCAATCTGTGTGCATCGGGTGTGCAGGTCGAGCACGTGCAGCCACACAATTTGAAGACCTCCTGGAATTGAGGCCAAGGTGGAGAATCCGGACCAGGCATACCTGGGCCTGGTGGACTGAGTAGTGTTCTGCAAGACACGTCATGCAACAGCCCCTCCCTAGGGGCCGTGATAACTACCACCCCCTCATGCACCCAACACAGGCATCACCAGTCAGGTGACCCTGCAAATAAAAGGGGCCGGGCGCACCTGCCCGGGGCCAGTTTTAGTAACTACATACTAAGGGGCAGATTTATCAATCTTTCGCACAGCGCAACGCATCAAGCCACCCTGCTGTGCTCGCGATGTGTGAAAGGGAAATGGCAATGAATGCGCAGTATTAACCATTATACAGCACATTCCTGTCTTTTCCTAGCGCTGGCGCACTTTTGGCTGCCTAGCGCCAATGCAGGCACCCTTGGATCATGTTGCAAGGGTGCCTGCGTTTTAGGCAGGATTGTTTTTGTGCAAGAAGGGACAACTCCCTGCACAAAAACAATCCTGAGAGGCATTTTTCTCTTTCTATGTGTGCTGCAGAACGCAGCACACATAGAAAGAGGAAAGAATGAGGAGAAATAAAGATATTTATCTTCGTTACGCCTCACATGGGGAGGTCTAACCCGGGTCTACCACTAATGGTGAATCGGGGAACGCCTAACAAGAGGATATGAAAATGCACACGTTCCCTTAATAAGTTCTCCTTGATATCCGAAGATATTTTCTTTGTAATGTGTGCGAAACAGTTCTGTGCACCGTCACAAAGCACAGTTCATATAAATTATGCCTTGCGTTAGCAAATGGATCGTGCACACGTAGTTAATGGAGTATTGCACAGATTAATTGTTACGGTTAATAATCTTTTTTTATGTATATGTTGATTTGATGTTTAGGATTGCAGCACATTTATGTTTTTAGGAGTTGTGGGTTTATTGGAGATTTAGCACGAGTGCTTTTGGTGCAGTTGGATTGATTGATTTCTGTATGACAGGGGAGTGCATTGTGGGAATTTGAGTTTTTATCCACTAGTTTGGAAGCACAGTTTTAAAAAAAGGCACAGGTCACGGGGGTAATACGAATGAATGCGTCATTATTAGTGATTTGGTACACGTGGGGGAGTACACTTTAAATAACGGTCCGATCGGCAGGGAAAGAACATGAGACTGTGAAAGTGAAGTGGAGAAAGAGGTCAGGCTGCCGGTTTTGACTTTTAAGAGGTAATTGGGTTGCAATTTTTTAGTTCTGTTTGGGATAAGGTGCAGGGAGGTTGGGTTGAGTGACCGGAGTTATAAGGGGAACTGATAGAGGATAGTGAGGTGTATTGGTATATAGGGGGTTTCAAGATGGGGCTGGGCATTAGTTTTGGTGATATTTGAAACATAGATGAATTTTTGTTGGGAGGGATGAGGATGTAATCATAAGGGTAGTTTAAGTTTGAATATTTGGATGTTGTTTCACGATGTGCTGTGGGTAGTGAGAGTGGGTAGTGTAGGTTGGAGGTTTTAGGTTAGGAAGTACTTTGTTGCACGTAGTATGATGTTAAGCTGTGGTTTCTAGTTCATTGCAGTAACCCCTGAAGAAGAGCCGGCAGGCTCGAAATGCATTGGGTAACGAAATGAGTCTAATTTTGAAGTATGGTTGACCTCACGTGCCGCTGTGAAAATGCCTGGATGGGCAGCAGGAGGCATTTGAAACTGTTGAATAAAGAATTCAAGGCCAACATTACTGTCTCCGTGATGATGTAATAAGCCGGAAGATTGTTGACAGGAATAATGAATACAGATTAATTTGGATATTTTGGAAAATATGGTCAATTGAGTACGATTGTTGAGGGTTCATTCCCCATTTTGGTGTGCGATAGTTGGGAGCGTGACGACGCACCCTTTGGCATAATAAATCTTGGAATGCACCAAAATCCATGGGTGGTTGCATGGCAACATCCCCGCTCCACCCATGGAACGCCTCCCTGGGGCACAGTATTGCAAGGCAGTGATTTGCGCTGCCTTGAGTTACTCCAGATTTATCGAGCCGTGCAGGGCCGCACAAGGTGGCCTTGTGTGGCTCGATGAATCTGACTTTAATGTTGCGTCACCCTGGCACCCCTTGTGTGGTGCAAGGACGACGCAACACTATGATAAATATGGGCCTAAGTGTCTGTGCCATCTTTTTTCTAGTACGTGGGCCTAGGGCCCATGACTTTACAGACTGCACAGGGCAGTTAGGGCCACAGCTAACAAATGCAGATGGGGTGGTCATATTAAGTTGCAAACACTCGTGGTACTCAGTCACGATTCTGCTCAATATATAGTGGTGTTACTAGGGGAAGTCCCCTTCCTTGTGCCCCACCAGCGGTGAGAGCTGCAGCCAGCAGTAACAGACAGTGCATTCAGGCTTCATCCCACAGCCTGTGAACAGTGATGTTGTTCCTGTACATATTTCATGGTATACTTAGTCTTGCAGTCCCTAGGAGTATTTTCTTTTTCAGGATTTTGTATTTCTGTAGCTTTCCATGCAATGTGTTCCTCATGTATAGTGTGCAGTGTGAAAAAACCCTCCTCTGTAGCTGTGTGAATTCAGGTTGCGGGTGGGCCACGATTGAGAGCTGTAGAGTTCAGGCCGAAGGCTGTGACAATTTCTCACAGTGCCTGTCAGTGGGTCATAAAGAGGTGTGGAATACATGGGTGGAGTTCGGGTGTTCCCACGCATCCACCCATGGTTTCTGGCACATTCCAGGATTTGCTAAGACTAGTAAACTTGGGAAAGTTTCAAAATGCGACACCTTCCCAGGTGAGGAGTAACATGGAGACACATGTTTATTTCTCCTCGTTATTTCCTCTTTCTCTGAGTGCTGCATCCTGCAGCACATGTAGAAAGAGGAACAATGATGTCACTGTGTATATAGAACGCATCCAAGCCTTGTGTATGGCCACCAGGGTCGGCCACAACAATAACACGGCCTGAAGGATAGTTCAACCAGCGCCTACAGAGCAGGATCTGAAGTCGGGCCTCAGGTCCCCTTGCTGGAAAACAAGCCAGCCGAGTGTATCCACCCGGATCGGGTCACAACATCTCGCTGTCATCAGTGCTCAGCACAGACGTTCAGGGGAGGTGTGAGGTGGAGACTGCTGCACAGGCTGCTTCTTTTATTTTAGTGCTGCCTGTTTTGCTCTTCTGGAGACGTGTGGTTGGATGATAAGGTCCTGAAAGAGGAAGTGGTTGAGATTCAGATCTGTTCCTTTCTTCTATGAAAACATCTGGACCGACCGCAGGCCTGCAAGAGCAGCCAATCAGAGTTCAAGGGCCAGACTACAGAATGTTTGACTGGAACGACAAGTTTTAACCAGTTTCCCCAACTTGTTGCTAGTTTAGTAAGGTATGCAGCAAGTACATTTTGCCCTAGTGTCAACCGCCTTCTTTGAGCGGGCATCTCTTGTTTTCATCCCAGATCTCAACCTTGATGTTGGTGGGTCCCGCTGCAGGATGAGGGGTGCTGCATCTTCTGCAGCGTGGTCCTCGCGGACCTCAGGCAGCCACTCTCTGACCTTCTTGGGGGCAGTTTTGCGGCAGGACAAGCTCTTTTGTAGGGCTGTGAGGTGAGCAGGTGTTATTATCCGGCTGCTTGGCCCATGAGCTCCCCGACCTACTCTGAACCGCACTAGCTCCTTGGCACTGGCAGGATCAGAGCTCCTGCCGCCGTTGTTTTTGACTCCGCCCACTCACCCATCCCTCATGAGCCGGGCACATGATGCTCCGGTAGCAGAACGTGCTGTGGGCTCGCAGCTCTCAGCTCCTGGATACCCTCAAGGGTGACAAGTAGCGCTCTACAAATCTACTGATTGATTGATTGACTTTGCATCACACTTCACAAAAGCATGGCAGCCAGCAGGGAAGACAAGCGCTCCCCCTGGACTCTGAGGGGAGCTGTGTTCCGAGGGGTGCGCAGGTGAGCTGGGTCTACCCAACAATAGAACAAATTCAAAGGCCGCTGCGAGCAGATATGAAAACAGTGGGGCAGATTTACAAGCCCCCTGCGCCACCAGTACGTCACTTTTCATGACGTACTGGTGGCGTATTTCACTGCTCCATATTTACAAGGACAGGAAAAGCCACCCTGGGTGGCTTTTCCTGTCCTTGTAAATATGGCCCCTTTACACGCAGCATTTTGCGTGAAAGGGGCATTCCATGGGTGTTGCTGTGGGTGTTCAAGCAACACCCATGGAACCAGACACATTTCCAGATTTACGAGGTATCGTAAATCTGGAAATGCATGTGAATGCTGCGCCTCCCCAGGGGAGGCGTAGGGAGGCGCAACGAGGAGAAATGCTTTAATTTCTCCTCGTTTTTTCCTCTCTCAATGCGTGCTGCATTCTACAGCACGCATTGAAAGAGTTAAATGCCTGTAGTGATTGTTTTCGTGCAGGAAGGTGCCCCTTCCTGCACGAAAACAATCTCCCCATGACGCAGGCATCCTTGCACCATGGTGCAAGGGTGCCTGCACCGGCGCATGGCAGCTGTTTGTGCGCCAGCGCAGGGGAGAACACAGGAATACGACATATCATTGTAAATATGTCGCATTTCTGTGCTCTGAAAGTGACACAGTGCGGCGCAGCCACTTGGCTTGCGGAATGCAGAGTCACTTTCTCGTAAATCTGTCCCAGCGTGTTTTCATTGTATTGAAGGGACACTTAACCATCCATGCAGTGGGGTTCAGAATAATTCACACCTTAGTCAAAAGCAGCAAGATGGTGCAGAGGATAAACGTAAGGTGCTGAAGTGGAGGCTTGTCTGCTATGATGAAGAATATTTGAGCGTATGTACTCTGATGACCAAGGTACTGTCCTGGCTCTGGTGGAGAAACAGCGAAGATCTCGGACTACATATGAAAATTTTCTCCATTGTGACACAAGTGGAGAAGCTGTGAGGGCCTCTGCCCTTATGATCATTTTTTTCTTTTATGGTAACACTGGTGGTAATGCTGTGGTAGTGTCTGCCTCACATCCTAGGTGTTGTGCTATTGTAACATTGGTGGTGAAGCTGTGAGCATCTCTGTGTTGGTGTTCATAGTGTTGTGCTATCATGATACTGTCGGAGAAGCTGAATGCGTCTCTGTCATCAAGTCCAAGATTAAATGTTTTTGTGGCACTGGTGTGGAAGTTGTGAGGAACCTTCCACTCATATCGTGACCCTGGTAAAGAAGCTATGAGGCAGTACTTATTTTGTATAAAAAAAAAAAATAAGTGCCACGGCCCTCATCAAGAAGGCACTGTAGCTTTCACCACCGATTGCCCCTGCCAGTGTTGCCAATGACAGTACCTATACAACTACTAACCATCACAATCCTACAAGTGTGACAATTCAGAATATTCCTGCCCCCCGCAGCTATATGAATGGCTTCGGCGGCAGCTGTTAGTCATTTTTTATGTACATTGAATTAATAAATAGCTGCTGTTGTGCTCTTTTCTAAATTAAACAGACAGTACCACCATGTGGCAGACTGTCATAAGTGCCAGAGATGACAATTAAGTGCTGGTGCCGAACATTGGGAACCACCAGCTCAAATGAAGCACTGCCATGAGGCCTCTAACCAGGTGCCCAAGTGGTTATGCTGTCACATTGGTTGAAAACTGTGAAGCCTTCTGCTTCTTTCTGGACTGATTGTAGTCTCACCCATTTTCTGAAAGCATTTATTGGAGCAGGAGGTTTTTATTCCCACTTCTGCAGAAGGAGCTGCAGCCCTTTCCCTAATCTTCCAAACACTTACATGGGTGCCCAGATTTATGTGGTGCTATCAAGCTGGGAGGTGACAGAGATAGTACGTTCGTGGGCTACAAGGCTGCAGGAGCAGCCTCATCTGATTCCGTCCTTCCACGGGCGCGGTCACAGAATGAGGGGAATGGAGCCCTCAAAGTGCGAAGAGTAGGTGGCACTGTGACTTCCCTGCCCATGCGTAATAAATATTTACAAGCCATTTGTTAGGACAGTTTCTTATTACAGGTGTGATCGAATGTCAGAACTCACCAGTAATAAGAAAATAAATGCAGTAGATTATAGGGAGATAACAGTTTCTCAGAGTTTCTATTCTATTCTATGATTACAAAGCTTAAAACACAAGACACCCAAGCATTTTTGTCCTTCTGGTCATGTTTTGAGTTTTTGAGGGGTACCATGTTTCTTCCGCTATGTTCTGCTCTCTTGACATTTAAAGGGGAGGAGTACCCCGTAACCATGATCTAAAGAGTAGGCAACCTCGAGCACCTACGGTGCTTCTCCAAATGCTAGGCACTATAAATATTATGATATGGTAGACCATTCGTTTCTTTCTAGCTTTTAGTGTTTCCATGAGTTATTCATGATATTTCAGTTTGTCTCTATGGCGCCTTGTCGGCCCTGTTTAATGATCAAACACACAAAAGGTAATGGGAGGAATGCTTGCAATAAGTCTAAATAAACATCTGCAATCGCTCTGGGTGGCATTCCAATCCATCGTTCTTTTGCCCACCATGCCACCACAGTTTGGGCCCAGCCATATATAAATCAGTCTTGACCCTGCTCCAATAGGAACAGTTCAGCCCGAACTGCCAGGACAGGTCTTCTCTGAACCGGAACACAAACAACCCAAAACCGTTTTCTCCCTGATTGGGGCTCTTCAGTCAGGTGTAGCTTAGTTCCAGTAGCTCAGTGAGCAACGGACCCCCATCTGACCATACCCTTGCCACTTAAGACATTAGATCAAACACACAAAAGGTGATAGGAGGAATGCTAACCATCTTTTGCTGATTGGGGCCTCTTGGTCCAGTGTAGCTTGGTTGCAATGGCACAGTAAGCATGGAATCCACATCTGGGCTAACTGGTTAGATTTATTGTATGCATTCCTCCAATCACTTTTTGTGTGTTTGATGTAAGACCCTAAGTGGCCAAGGGTATGTCCAGAAACATGACTGCAGGCCGACCATGTGTAGCCTGGCTGTGCAGGTTTAAACTGCAAATTCGACATGTCAAATAACCCCTTTTGATAGACCTAAAATCTCTTTTTAAATATCAATTAGTTACCCATATGTAGGCCTTAATGCCCATAAGGGTAGGGTGCATGGTATTTAAAAGTAGGGCACATAAATGTTTAATGTTACACATGTCCTTACACTGAAAAGGCCCCTATTTTCACTGTAGCAAGGCTGCATGTTCCATAGAGAAACACTGGGAAGCAATACTAAATAATAATACTGTATCTCAGGAATGGGGTTAGTTAGTAAAATAATTAAACAGCTATTTATAATAATTATTAAGAATAATTATTAAATAATTGTAAATAAAGTAACATTAATTTAATAATTATTAAAATTACAATTCAATGGTGAAATCAGATTTCAACTAAATAGTAAGGAAAAGTAACTTTTGGGAAGTTATCTTTTCCCTGCTTGAATTTCCTGTAGACTAATCTGCGATTTGATCTCGGACTTCAGCCAGTAATTAGCATTCGAATAGCTGTGAGGTGCCTCCCAGGAGCAAATGGTAGGCTGACCTGATTGGGCAGAGATGACCCCTCTGGACCTGGCACAATGTGCTGGGTGGGGCAGTGAACCTCCTTTTTGACATTAAAGTATTACATCCTGCTTGAATTCAAATCCTGCTTGACTGGTCTGTTGGGGTTTTTCATATAACACTTGGGACACACTTGAATGAGTCCTCCCCATCAAAGGCAAATGTTAATGGACACCTGGGCAGAGTCCTTCCTCTGTCCCCCAAGCAAGCAGGCTTCAGTCACAGTGGTACTCTTTTGACATCCGTGTCAAAGCCTGCTTGATAGATCTGTTGGCTTTATATACAGCATATGGGCATACTTCAAAGGAGAAAAACAGGATGCCAAAACAATTCTGTATCCACTGTCTGGTTGCTGAAACCCTACTTTTTGTTCTACCCGACTTCTGTCTCTGAGTTTATTTTTGGGTACGTGGTTTCAATCTTGATTTTAGTGTTGGATGTCGGAGGACACTAGGATTACCATAGTACACTCCTCCACACCCCCACACCCCCAGCCCTCAGAGCCTACTTTTAGGTGTGGCCAAAGACTTTCCCCATCTTGAAAATTCCCAAAGTTCATAGGGTTAGTCCCAGGAACTTTTACCCCATTACTTAGGGTGGCCACAGAAAGTCATTACCACCCACTAGCTCGTGGCAGGTATAAATGTGGCATTTCCTGGCACCCACTTCAGAAAAACACATGGAACTGTAGAAGATAAGAAGAGGACTGAATCTGCTGTCTGCGACCTGAGAAGAGCCTAGAAGACTGGAAATGCCCTCCCTCTTGTACTGGGACAAAGAAGTGGACTCCAAGGGTTAAAATAAATAAAATAATAATCCATATTTGTAAAGCGCAAACATATCACCCCTTAAGGTTTCAAGGAGCTGGGGGCCGTTGAGGAGATTAAGTGAACTATTGCCCAGAGTCACATGGTGCTGAGCTGAGCTGCCGACGGCAATTGAACCGTGAGGCCCGTGCTCCGGAGTTAGCTGCTCTGGCCGCTGCACCACACCTCTCCTGTTACAGGTATAGGGGCACAAGAAGCTACAGGACGCCTTTTCCTGCAACTGCCCAGCTGATCTCTGACACCTGGACTGGACCCTGTTGTTTGGCCTCTGCCTGACACCCTGAGAGTCTCTAAGTGCCTCCCCAGAGGTCCTGAGGGGCTTTAGAAGTGTAGTCCTGTGGTGTATTGGGACTTAAGGACTAAGTCAGAAGATAAAATATTTTGCTTAGTACGAACCTGGTTGATGTACCCACCCCACACTCCATCGTGGTCACTGTCAAATAGCACTTAGGTAATGTTCTACCGTGACTAGTGACTAACATTTGCACTTTGTGCTTCTTGGCACTATTTCTACTTAAAACTTTAAAAATCATATTTCCGGTTCCCCATATTGGATTTCTTTCCTTTTGATGACATTTTGTTCACTAAATTTTCTTCATTTATCTAGTTTCTTTTGGGATCTTTATTGTTTTGCATTTTGACATTATTACTGTTTTAGTACTGCATAAATACTTTATACGCTGTTTCTAAGTTAAGCCTGTCTGCTCTGTGCCACAGCTGACAGGGGTTGAGCTCATGTTTATTCAGTGGCTTTAGTCGGTCACCCTGACAAGGATTGTGGTTATTATCAGAGGAGGAGGCCGATCGGACCTAATCCGACGAGGCTCCGCGGCGAGGCCGTTAATTAAGTCACTCACCATAGCTGTTTCCAGGGACAATTCGAAGATTATTAGAGGGCTGATGACAGCGATAAAGTGGGCAAGAGGCACAGTCGAAATGGCGCCTGCTCTGTGACCCGATGGCGATAAATCCCCACCACACCACACCACCGCGGCCCAGTGAAGATCCGAAGGAGTACAAGTGACAGAGGTACGGCGAGGGCAGGGTGGTCGAATTGACATACCGACGCGAGTCCCCCCCCCGCACAGCATACAGAGCACGGCGGAGGTCCGTGTACCACGGGGACTCACTGGAGGGACGATCGAAGAGGAGCCTACAGGTAGAGACGAGAGAGTAACCCCTGATACCAGCATGGGCGGCTCGACCCGGCGGCCCAGACGCCAGAGAGGTAGCGCAGACCGGAGCAGGGGGGACATCGCGGAAAGCGGAGCAGACCTGATTACTCTGGGAAACGACCAGAGGGACTTCTTCGGCGGGGCGCTGGAATTACCAATCCGCCACGCCTGACCTCAAAATGATGCCCACGCGGGAAGAAGAGATCGGGGGTCACCCGGCACCCGGTGAGTGATCCCGCGAATAAAGGGTGGACAGGTGACCCTCCAAAGCAAAGGAGAGAGGGGCGGGGCCTCAATTCCAGGCAACACTAAGTCATAATTAACGCTGCCCTCCTCCCCGCCGGACCTTAACATGGCGAAGGAGTCACTCGAGAGCACTGAGCTGGGCTAACTGAAGAGCGGTAAGTCCCCCCATGGCGCCGTGTGCTGTCCGCAGGGAGTGGCAGGCAGGGGGGCGCCGTTCCGAAACCGGCGCAGAACACTTGGGAGGACTCCCGGGCCCCGCCTGACTTCAAAATGGAGGGGCGCAGGACCCACGAGACAGCGGTGAACTACCCAGCAGAGAACTGGGTGGCGGGGGCCCTCCGGGAACGACTGATTCACTGAGGCAAGGGGCAATACACGCATTTAAGTTAAAAGCACCCCAGCACGAGGGGGGAAATAAAAGTGCAGTTTCAATCAATGATGCCTGACCTTAAGATGGCGGACCAGGTCTGAAAATATGTTATCACTACATCAATGCTGGCTTTCGATGCAGTATCCTGCCAACTGAAATTGGCCGCGGGGAAGGAGCTCTAAGATCAAGCTCCTGTGCACTGGGATCACTTCTCAGTGTAAATCCCTGTTGCCCCTTCCTACGACCACCGGGACTTACCGGAGCACAAGACCAAGGGGTTGTGCCGGAATCGCACTGCGTACACACTGCCGGGTGCGTCGACTCCCGCCTCGCTGCCTCCCGGGCCGAACCAGACGCCTCGGAGGTGAGTGAATGGAAGACAGAGGCGTCGCCGCACATACGCCGCCTGAGCCTGCTCAAGAGGCTAAGTGAGGCCGCGCTGGCTCCTGGACTGACCGATGCCCGCAGAGGAGCAGAGAAGAACCTTGATACAGCGGCGCCCCCCCCCCTTTCAGGTGAGCCTGCGTACGGGCGGCGGCGAACGGCTGCAGTCCGTGCGGGAGGACTTGCTCCCCACTGTGCAGGCACTACGAGCTGGGTGTGGGATATGATCCCACTCAAGGGCGCCCGCCGGCTTGGGGAGACAGTGCTTTCACAGACAGGCTGGTAGTTCCTCCTCCGAGAAGTGACATGCACGTCTCGATCTGCAGCCTTCCCAAAAAAATAGATCAATGACTCCAATAATTGACTACGCGGGACTGTGCCGAAAATTCAGCAGCGCTGGCAAGTACTCTGCCTTATGGTGCCTAGTGCTGTCCACTTAAATACCTTAATTAATTAACCTGTCTATACCCGGCAGGACTTCAGTCCAAGATCTATCCCTATAAGACCATTAGACTGGGGAGATCTCTTGGTGGTAATCCACCGATCTACGCGCAAACGTCATCAGGGCCCCCACTGAGACAAGATGATACCGGCCACTCTAACTTCCCTCCGCCCCTCAGCTCCGCAATGCCTGAAACCCCATGGCCCTAACTCTTTCTCCATTATCTTCCCCCCCAATCTCTCACTTAAAGCGAAAAGAAACTTCAAACACAGGCTAATTAGACAACACCCGGAAACACTCTTCGCTGACATATACCACTGCTCCTCCAAAGGCCAGCAAAAAATGGATCTCATTTTCCACACCCAGCAACCTGCGAAATGGAACACCATTCTTAGAACCCACCTTCACATATCCAAAACAACTAGCACCCCTCTCAGCTGCAATCTCACGATCTCTAACTCAAACCGTCCTACGTGCAGTGGCAATACCTCTACGACCTTCTACAGCAACGGTACAGTCCTGATCCAAGCCAATAACTCCAACCTAGACTCAATTGACTCCCTTTTCCCCACGTTACACAACGCCCTCACTCATTTACGCTACACCCACTCGCACAACTCCCTACCTCCCATTCGACCGCCACCCCCTGTGAAATCACAAAACAATCCCAAGACTCTTTTAACCAACTCCAATTCTTCCCCCTCTGACGCCACCCTCTCCTCCCCTTCCACTACCCCGGACCTGCACAGTAAACACTTCTCATCCAGAACAACTCCGAGGAACGTTTCTGCTAAGACTCCCCAACCCCCTGCCGACCCCCACCTCTTCCTCCCCACGAAACTATTCCCCACAACTAACTAGCGAAACCGACCCTCAGTCAATGCCTCATAACTCTCACCTTACATCAGCACCCAAGAAGCTGCTGTCTGAACCACGACTAGACTAGTTCTCACAAGACATGTCCACGGCTTACCACAGGGGCAACATAGGGACCTCGGACACTGTGAGCCACCCGCTCACTGACAGGCTCTCTCCTTCCCCAGACTGTCCCGCCCAGGACATCCGGAACCTAAACTCTCCTAACCCCCCCCCCCCCTCTCTGAATTTGACTAAAAGACTTGCTCTGCTGGAAAGTCAACTAGAGATTGCAATACAGGGTATAATCAAAATCTTATCGAACCTCTCCACACATCTGGAGCCTACCCGACGGTCACACCCTACCCCCTCAGACACCAACATTCAGCACTCAAGTCATCCCAAGGCACAGGGGCACAGCTGGAACACAACCCCATTCTTAAACCAGCCTCAGAGACCCAAAAGAACAAGTGCCGCAATGTCCATGAGAGAGGCGATTGATCTTGCCAACTCCTATGACTCTTCTACAACTGTCAACACCAGCTCCAAGATCCAGGTTATCACTGGATTTGGGAGAGACCGCATCCCACCTAAAACGTTGAGACCACCAGCCTTCCACATCAATATACCCATGGCTCCTCCCACGAAGAAACCTAACAACAAGGAGACGACCAACTGCTTGCTTATAAACTGCAGATCTGCAACTAAACACGCAACAGAACTGGCTGAAACCATCCTCACCCATGTCATTGACATCACGTTCATCACAGAAACCTGGTTGAATGAGTCCTCCTCCCCAATCATTGACATGCTTGTGCCCCCTGGGTTCTCAATCATCAATAAAGACAGAAAGAACCAGCGAGGCGGGGGATTGAAATTATCCACAAGAGCAACATTTCCGTAACTGAAACTGACTCCTTCGAATATATCACATTTGAATATCTAACCGCCACCATTAAGATGAATGACAACAAAACGCTATACTGCCATCTCCTCTACCATCCGCTAGGCAACACTCCAACATTCGGAGAACACCTCTCCGACTTGATAGCACACTGCTCACTCTTGGACTCCAACAACATAATACTAGGAGACCTCAACCTCCATTGGAATGTTGAAAATAATGCTCTAATCCAATCCACAAATGAACTTCTACTCAATAATAATCTTATCCAACACTGCACAGAGCAAACCCATAACAGAGGTTCAATCCTTGACGCCATTATAGCACACGAAGATACGGTTACTATCGATCACATCCTTCCTGTTGACTGGTCAGACCACCACATCATTCTATTTCACATCAACAAAACGATCCTCTGCCCACCTAGTACACAAGAATCCCTGCATTGGGCGAGAAATCTAAGACAGATTCCCCTTGCCAACCTGGCAGAAAGGGTAAGATCACTCCTTCCCCACACCTCAAGTGACCTCTCTACAACTGAACTTACCTCACACTACAATGCAACAATGACCTCCATACTGGACCAAGTAGCTCCCTTAAAACAAAAAAGAGTCAGGAACATTCCATCGAGATCTTGGTTCAACACAGACCTAAACTCTGAAAGAAGACAACTCAGAGCTGCAGAAAGGCTTTGGCGGAACAACCCGTCCACAATCCACCTTAATCAACTCAAAACAGAACGCAGGAAATACAAAAAACACATCAAGAATGAAAAATCTACCTTCTTCTGGGGTGCGTTAGACAATGCCAAAAACCGTCCCAAAGAACTCTTCAATCTCATTAGACAGCAAACATCCAAGCCTCCCTCTACTTCAGTACAGGCCTCCAAAGACATGTGTGACAACTTTGCAACTTTCTTTAACGAGAAAATCACTAAGATTGAGTTCTCCCTAGATGTCCACCTCCTGGCATCCAACGAAAGCCCACCCCCCTGCAAAGATGGCAACAACCCACCCATGCACCCCCACAACAACTGGAAGTCTTTCAATCCCATCTCCGAAGCAGAAATCATTGCATTGATCAGTAGTTCCAAACCCTCCTCACACATAGCGGACCCTATTCCTGCCCAACTGGCAAAAAAAACTCAACCTCGCCCCTCTCTGGACAAAGATTATAAATAGCTCCCTGAGAACCGGAGTCATGCCAGATTGTCTTAAAATCGGCCAAGTCATGCCAATACTAAAAAAAAGGGCTCTGACCCAAACAATCCCAATAACTTCAGGCCCGTCTCCAATCTCCCATTCCTAGCAAAAATCCTGGAAAAATGTGTACTTCTCCAACTTAACCAACACATTGACAACAACAACCTTCTAGACTCCCACCAATCGGGCTTCAGAAAAGGATGCAGCACAGAGACAGCGATCCTGTATGTCATAGATGATGTCTACAAATCACTCGATTCAGACCGATGCGGTCTACTCATACTCCTTGACCTTTTGGCAGCGTTCGACACAGTCGACCACAAATTGCTCATTAATGTACTCGGTAAAAGGATTGGAGCAGATGAGGTGGTCCTACAATGGTTCACCTCCTTTCTTCGGAACCGCTCCCTACGAATAAAAATTAATAACTTTACGTCTGACCTACTCCCCATAACCAGGGGTGTCCCTCAAGGATCAGTTCTCTCCCCATCACTATTCAACATCTACATGGAGCCTCTCACCGACATACTCAAAAAAGCCAACATCCCCTTCCACCTCTATGCGGACGACACCCAGATCTACCTAGAAACTTCCTCTATTGGAGACATACAGAGACTAAACGTCACTCTAAGAGAAGTCCAACACTGGCTATCCCTCAACCACCTGAAACTCAACCAGGATAAGACAGAAATCCTTCTCATATCCAACAAAGAGCAGCCCCCCAAGTCACAGAATGGCTAAAAACCATTGATGCTCTTAACTGCAATCTCACCCTGGCCGACTCCGTAAAATCCCTGGGAATCACTCTGGATCCAAACTTAAACATGGACAAGCATATCAAGAACACCGCAAAGAGCGCATTCTTCAACCTAAAATTACTCAACAAAATAAAACCCTTCATCCCTCCCAATGACCTTAAACAGGCTACACAAGCCCTGGTTCTTTCCAGACTGGACTACGGGAATGCAACCCTCACAGGCACAGCAAAATCTCACTCAGCTCCCCTCAGATCAACTCTAAATGCAGTTGCCAGGATGGTCACTGGAGTAAAGAAATACGACCACATCTCTCCCTCTCTAAGGGAGCTAAAATGGCTCCCAATCGAAATGCGTTCCAACTTCATAACTGCTTGTCTCACACACAAAGTTCTGCACACAGGCAAACCTGCCTACCTAGCCTCCAAACTCAAGAAGGCCGGCCAGACAAGGAATCTCAGGAGCACTAACACTCTACTTCTCATTCCCCCGAAAACTCGCAAACAAAAAACCCTATCATGCTCCTTCTCTGGAAATGCGCCTAAAATCTGGAACGCCATCCCAGTCCATATCAGGACTAACCCCTCCTTCACAAACTTCAAAAGCCAGCTCAAAGACCTCTTCTTCAACCGAACTCATCCGATTGGATAGCTGCCGCCTAACGAGGAATCTTGCCCAGCGCAGTATATATTCACTTCGACAAGAAGGCTTTTACATCACCTGCCATGTGACTCGCTCCAGTGTCCCCCCCCACCCCAAACAAGATTCGTCATGAGCAAATGTTGTTTATTGAAATACTTTGTGTTCGACTGCATCACGATAAATGTTGTAAAGCGCTCTGATACCTTCGGGTCTAGCCAGCGCTATATAAAACTCTTAAATAAATAAATGACGACTAATACCCCCATTTCTTACATGTACATACTTAATAAATGGACCGGAATTGTACCAGTGATTAATTTGTAAAAAAATAAGTGCCGGGAATGTTGTCAGGAGGCCGTTTGTAACAGCCATTTCTTCTCTTAGCGCCACCTAAAACAGAACCAACTACTAACCATGAACGTGGGGAGAGGATGTGGCGCAATGGCCAGTGCTGCCGACTTCGGAACTGGGGAACCAGGTTCGAGTCTCGACTCAATATCCTGCGATTCTTGGCAAATCACTTAATCTCCCATTAAGTGAATGTGTCCTTGACTGGTGCTCATGAAAAGTGCCGGTGTTGATGATTAAGTGCTGGTGCCGAGCACCGGAAACCACCGGCTCAAATTGAGCACTGAATTGTACCCACCTGTGTGTGGAAATTGAACTTTACAGTGTGTTACAGAATTGCACATGAGGCCGTGGATACGCCGGTGGAGTCCATCTATTGATGAGTGCGCTCAGCAGATTACACAAGAAGATAGGGGCATTTCCAACCCTCCAAGACATGTGCACTCAACCAAACAGGTGCTCTAGAAACATGTTATTCCTCAGCATGTAGACACACAAATGCATCCTATAGAGCTTCCTGCTCAACTCGCCATGAACAACCAAGTATGCTGACTCATAGCTCAGCGGTTGAGTCAATCCTGCTGACTCATTCCTAATAGAATAGTAAAGGCTTCTCACATGCAGAGATGTGTCCATTCAGCTTCTTGGTCACGTGAATGCTTGACTTGTTCCTGTGTGGCAAGCTGTGGATGTTGCAGCCACATTCTGCTTGACTGTTCATTCATACTGTGGGTGCAATCCTGTGGCATGTTGCTCTCTTCTTCTAAGAGTCCATCTCTCTGTCTACCTCTCTCTATGTGTAGCTCTGTACCTCTGTCTTTCTTCTTTTTTATCTCTATATGCCCCGTCTGTCTCTATTTCTACCTCTTTCTCTAAGTCTCTCTCCCTCTGTCTTTGTATCTCTATTTCTGTCTCTCTATCTCCTTATCTCCTGCTCTCTCTCTCTTTCTCTATTTCTCAGTCTCTCTTTCACAGTTTGTTTCCTTTAGGAGTATACGCGCGCTCTCTCTCTCTCTCCCCTCTCCCTCTCCCTGTCCCTGTCCCTCTCTCCCACTCCCTCCCTCCCCCTCTCCCTCCTTCTCCCTCCCCATTTCCCTCCCTCCCTCCCTCTCCCTCTCTTTCCCTTTCCCTCTCCCCCTCCCTCCCTCTCCATCCCTCTCCCTCCCTCTCCATCCCTCTCCCTCTCTCTCCCTCTCCCTCCCCCCTCTACCTCTCCCTTCCCACTCTCCCTCCCTCTCCCCCTCCTTCTCCCTCCCTCTCCCTCTCCCTCCCCCTCTTTCTTTCTCCCTCCCTCCCTCTCCCTTCCTCCCTCTCCCTCCCTCCCCTTCCCCTTCTCCCTCTCCCTCTCTCCCCCTATCCCTCTCTCTCTCTCCCTCTCCCCCCTCTACCTCTCCCCCCTCTCCCTCTCCATCTCCCTCTCTTCTCTCTCCCCTAGGCTGCATGGTGGTTTCCATTTAACTGCTAAAGAACGCCCAAGTGTGCCCAGGAAAGAAACAAGCATTTGCAATGCAATCGGTCTCACCTTTGGGACCTTATATGTATTTATCTATGCAGCATATTAGCTTGGGTGCTGAAACATTTACTGTTCTAGCAGTACCACCCTTCACTGCCCTTGATACAACTGTGGTGGGGGCCGGAACGAGTGGGAAGAGCGCTAAGGAAGAAAGATGAAAGCCTGAAAATGCACTAATATAGAGTGTTAGTTAGCAAATAAAACTTCACTGAGGGCACTGTAGCACTAAAAGAAATATTAAAGTAAAAAACTTCGATTGCAAAGCGTCCTGCCCAGCCTAATGAGTGCGTGTCATTCCGGATGAAGGGGTTAGGTCACCCCTGCCAAAGTTACTGGGTACAGGTGTTTACATCTGAGAGCACTGATAGGGCAAGCCTCACACATGTGTGTTGGTTGTATGCAGGGGTCAGAGATGCCTCACTGTTGCAAGTCGTTCAACAATGTTGTAAAAAAAGGCCTAAGTGTTCCCCCTAGTTCAGATAAGGAGATGAATGGAGCCTTACTTCATGCACAGAGAAAGGGTGGGCTGAGGGAAACGTTGCATTTATGCTTGGAGGATCACACTGCGCTCTCTCTCTCTCTGCAGGATCCCAGAAGGTAAAGCGAAGGTGCCATCAAGGAATGCAAGCCCTCCACTCACCCCCCAACCAGTTGGGTAGTCAAATACAGCCATGATTTGAGTACCACTGGCCCCTCGCTGGACATGGTTCCACTGTACCTGCTGCACTATTAGTAGATACGCCAGGTTGCTGTCACCACCTAGCCAGGGCTGCTCTGCCTGGGCGTGTATCTGTGACTGGGGGGCCAAGTGGGACATAAAAGGAGGGGTTGTCGTGAGAAGCATTTCGAGTGTGAGCAGAATGTGCACCCTTTTTGCTTGGGTCTGGCACGGGGAAAGCTGATCCTAAATGTGACAAGGCCGTTATAATATTACGACGGTGCATACCTGCCAAGGTTTCAGGTTGCTTATGTGTGACATTTTCATAATTTCAGTGTAATTATGAGTGACTTTTAACAACTATGAGTGACACTTTCTCTGGAGCAAACTCTAGCAATGAAGAAGGGGGAAACATAAATATCCGAAATTACACCCATTTGACCAACAAGAAACTCTAAGAACATCCTAAAACTACTGCAAAGCACTAGAAATGGAAGGCCACTAGGTTGTGAGGGGGCCCCAGTGTGGAGCCTGAGCCAGCCTCAATGATGCTGAACTCAACTTTGTGCAGACTGCAGACAGTGACTGCAAAGCAGAGCTCAGCTCAGGCGCTGTAACTTTACTTAGAGGGCTGGCTACTGGCTCAGGAAGTTAGATAAAATATCTCTGTGACACTCACTCCCCCCACTATTACCTGCTGTCTCTCCTGTGCAGTCATCACAGACTCCATCAAAGGCAGCTTGTTCTATTCCGGCCCCAGCTCCTCCCCTCAGATAGCAGGGATGGGGAGAAATACCCAGTGGAATAAAAGGCCTGACCAGACCTGACTACTACAAGATATATGTTGTGTTAGGTGGGGTCCTGTCCAGTGGGGTGTACAGTTGCAACAGTACACCCACAGAATTAAATAAAACCACATACACAAAAAGAGCTCTCAAAAAAAAGAAATATTCTGCAATTAAATTACTAAAAAGGCAGCACAACTATGTAAGGGTGTGATTGGTAGCAATGAGGCCCAATATTAAATAAAATACAATCACCCCTCCTGATTGTTAGTAAGCAGCCATGCACACTGTGCCCAGGTGAGTATTCTACAAGTGTGGCTTTCACCAACTTTCTAATAACCAAGCAAAGTGCCTGACATGACTGCCACCACTTTTGTAAATTCGTCCCTCTAGAGCGTAGAGTGACAGAAGCAGGACTTTTGAATTGCTCTGTCTACCTGCCTTTCTTCCTCGTAATGAGCATCACTTCCCGAAATATGCCATGGAACAACCCATGGTGTTACAATAATAATCTCAATCAGTTTAAGGAATCAAATGGTTGTCTTTGGAAGCTGATATGTATATTCACGCTGCTTTACAGTGGAATGCTCTCGAGCATTGGTGCGTCATGTATGTATTTTGGTATAACACTGCTTCCTAGTAGAGTAGCAGAGTAGTAGTTTAAATAAATACAATATAGATGAGATTCAAAGTGAGTCTCATACTCACCTGGCATTGTGTTCAGTGGTGCGGTTCTTCAGTACTGGGTGCCACGCAGATGACCTGCCTTGACACTGCTCCATCCTGGCAGGAGTGGTGAGGTCTTAAGTGAGCTGGCAAGTGCCTGTGGTGGGTGGGCTCAAGCTCGGCCTGTGCCAGACAGAACAGGCGGGCTGGGCCAAGAACAGTGCATTCTGGGAATTATAGTCAGGCTACAAGTCCTTCAAATAGCGCAGGGTCTAATTATCACTGGCAGTTGCATTAAAACCAGACGTGCGGATAACATACGCAAGGGACATGTCATGTGTATTACATATGCTAACACACAATGCAAAAGTGCTTACCAGATAGCACACACACAAACGAAACTGGTCCAACTTATCACAAAGAAAACCCATTTACTTCATATGCAGATAAAACACCCAAGTGACCACCCACAAAGACCATCTCTAGCAAGCACCACAAGTAGGATGACCATATTTTGAAAAACATATCTCGGGACAATTGCCAAACATACAAGAGGGACTATCATTTTAGAATGGCTCTGAATGACTTTCATTACTGTCCTCATCAACACAGAAACTCGGACGAGGCCGCACTCAGGGGCATATCATCAAGGGCTGGCAATATAATTATCGCCGCCTTATCGTCCGTTTTTGGGTGAAAAGCGGCGATAATTATATCGCATTATTTCCAAGGACACGCTATCGCGCGTTTCCTTGATTCAGCTCCCGTTTTGTTTACGCCTCGCTTTGCATCTCTAATGAGATGCAAAGTAGGCGTTCCCTGCGAAAACTAATGGAAAATGATCGCTAACTGTCCTTCTCCGTATTTGTAATACGGCCCAGGACACCCATAGCGACATTAAAAACAGCGCTAACAGTCTGCTTTTTTCATGACTACCCTATCTTTGACATGGGAGGTGGATTCAGTGACTGAATCCACATCTCCCTATCATCAAGATTTCCCCTATTGCTGTGGGAATATCGCTGGATTTCCAGCGATATTCCCACATAACGCCGCTTTTGCTGCATTATTTATCGCCCTGGAGAAACGCGTTGTTGATAACGCGTTATCCGGGCGATAAATTCCTGCGATAGGCGGCTATAAATATAAAAGCGCTAAGCGCGCTTTGCGATATTTATCGCCGTCTGTTGCTGATATGCCCCTTAGAGACTAAATTACATGCAGCATTTAAACCCAGCCTCTTAAATTGCTTTCTCTTAAGAACTGCTAGCTAGCCATACCTTGGAAAATATGAAAACGTGTCTTCATATTTACAGTCAACCCTTTCAGAAAACCGGGACATGTGCAAAATTAGCTCTGGTGGGGGCTGGTGAAAACCGGGACTGCCCCGGCAAATCCGAGACGCCTGGTCACACTATCCACAAGGGATAGATATTTACCTTAAATTGGGCTTAGCTCGGACAGGAACGGTCTAGTGAAAAAACCTAATGTCCGCGGGCTGGTGCAGCAGCTGGTGGGCCAACAGAGAGCGGCAAAGTGATTTTAAGTGACTGTACTGTACCGGCAAAGCCCACTCTGACCACCCACGGAGCGAGAAGCGGCACTTGTTCAGCTGAGAACACTTTGAATGCAGCTGGAATGGCCACATAGACCATAAGCTGTGGAGTGCACGCACCGTATTTCAAAATACCTTCACTGCCGACTCCACTTGCGATGGGCCTGGGGCGCACTTGCAGCGCTGCTGTTGTAAATTGCAGGGACAGATTCTGTCTCCGCCTCCAGATCTATGTGAGCAGAGACTGAGGCCTGTCCTCCGGCCCTGTTCCCACAGCAGAGGCTAATGTCTTTAAAGGAAAATAAGGCAAGTGCGTGCATGCTGAGCCGAGCCCCCATGCCGTGGGTCCTCATAATTGCCACAGTGTGATGTGCCAGCAGCACAGTGAATCACAACGAGCCGGCGTCGGTGACAACTAAACAATCCAGGAAACCACCCGAAAAAACAATTTATATTTAAATAGCAATAATAATGAACGCGACCAAATCTCGTTCAAAAGTGAGTCGGTTTTCATTTTGAAGTGAGCACCACGACACTTGACTTAGAAAAACGCGATGAATCGCCCCCGTTGTTGTTGAAGGGCCGCAGCGCTCTGTTCTTGGCTCAGTGCCGACCCTAGAGGGAAAAAAGGAAGACATCAACGGCGCCAAACTCTGAACTTCTCCGGTCACACGTGTGTACAGAAGCCGGAGATAAAAACGAAAGTGTGTAAAAGGCAGCTGGCGGGCAGAAGGAGGGGGGCTCTCTCCCCGGGGCGGTGCTACTCCCCAGCCTGGGAGTGCCGCGCCCTGACCCCGCTGACAGGGGCCGCTCGCAGGCGCAGCACCTCCAGGGGAGGCGGGGAGGGGCAGCTGGCGTGTTTACACAGCCCCTGAAACATAAAAGGCCAAGCATTTGCAGGGGCTTTCTAATTGCTTGTTCATTTATAATGGAGTAGGCATGACATTCCCAGCAGACCCCGGCTGATTTGCGCCTGACATGGCTCTGCAGGCGTATGCCTGCTGAAGATGAGTCCAGGCTCCCAACACAGGAGGAGGAGGCCCGGGAGAAGATATAACGGAAAGGGGACCGGGCTGACCGTGGGAGGAGAGGCGTCCCTGCGCATGCCTAAGATAGCTGTCAGCAGCGCGGGAGCCAAAAAAAGAGTGCCAATTCACCCAGCAAATCCGAGGACAAACAAGCATTTGCAATGCAATATGACTCGCATTTACCCGAGACCTATTGCATTGGAAATGGGAGAGCGGCCTCCAAGAAGGCACTAACGGGAGTGGGGAGGGGGTAGGGGGGGTGAGAAGTCACAGATTGAGGGAGGGGGTGGGGGGGAGACAGGGAAGAAAATAGTGTTAGGAGTAAAGGGGCCAATAGCCGTGGAAGGATACAAATGATGAATGAGGAGGGACTAACAAGCCTCAAACCAATTGGAAGGCAGCATTTAAGACAAAAGCCAATGGGCAGAGAGTGGGCGGAGCTTCCATGAAGCTTCCACACTACAGTATATACTGCATGCCTCGCAAAGCGATGGCAGCGCATTCGCGCTGCAACGCTAGCGAGACCTAAAAATATACTTAACTGTAACAACAATTTTGTAGCTTGAGACTATTGTAGCTTCAAATGATGTACAAATTGCACAACAGCATTGCACCAACTCAGCTGGGGCTGAAGTGTGAGTAATAGTCGGCAAATGTCTTACCACAGTTTTTTCCTTCTGCTGTTTCCTGTTTTGAACATCTGTTCTGTAATTCTATGTAGAACCGTGCATATTTTACCACACAAATGTCAGTGAACAAAACATCACCAGAGAAACCCAGGGAAGACCTTTCTTCTAAGTAGAAGAGCTCAAGACGTAACAGAAGTGACATTGTTAGTGTTATCCACCTAGTAAAAGCTCCTTTGTCTCTCCCACCTGGTCTGTCACTGCCACCTCACATGCAGAGGATGTCAGATATCTACAATGCAGAAGAGTTTGGAAGAAGGTGGGCAAGTGAAGGTCTGGTTTATATGGAAAGATGTTATCGGATTTATTGCAGTCACACAATTGTGTCTTTGTGAGAAAACGACACCACAAAAATATCTGACAAAACGAATGGAAATAATGCAGTATGTGTCTAATGCGGTTTGACATTTAGGGAATTTATGTGGCGAAATCAGTGGATTTGTTTCAGGGTATTTAAAGATACTACAAAGATAAATGCACATGTGTAGCCATGGCGAGCCTGGGGATGATGTCTCAGAAGACTTCCTGCGGCCAGGAAAATTACTGAACCATAATAAAAAAACACAAATTAAATAAGAGGGCAGAGAGCTGCACAGAAGGGTTTTTCTTCTCTGGGTTGGGTTGGCTAGCTTGTTCTCAGTGTGTGTCCAGTGGGAGCCACTTTGGGCTGACAAGAACCGTCCCACTGATGCCCACCACGGCACCACCCAAGTCTCGGTGGAAGGGACCAACCTGGAATTTTACAAAGAAGTAAAAAAGAGTACAAATGTACTAGTGGTGAGGAAATGGGGTGTATTACATGGTGTGGCTTTGCAACCTCACTGTGGATTACCCTTACCAACCACTTTAGGACCCGTAGGTTTTTTCTGTTAAACCCTCAAGCTCAACCCTGGGTAGCTGTGTCTATGAGGAGCAAGACTTACACATGGGAACAAGTGTAAAGCATTTAAACAGCACCAAAAAAAATGAAGAAACACACTAGACACTCAAGAAATCAGAAACCAATTTGTAAAAATAGAATGCATTATGCATTTGTAGACACCCCAATGCAAAAGATCCACCAGAGAGTTTGGAGATATAGATTTCACAAGGTACAGTGGATATGCACTTTTTACTCAACCGTGAACAAGCAGTGGCAAATTCTACAAATTTGACACTTGGAAACTTTTTGAGCAAAAACTTTTGGCTAATTGTATTGCTGTCAGTTAGGGTTACTTCGGGGCTCCAACAGGGAGCCAGTCCGGGGGACCAGCAGGGTCCTTAGAAACAGTTACCTCAGAAGGGGCAGCTGTCTTGAGTCAGCTCCAGGCACTTTTATCCTGTGCTATGGTTTCCTATGGAAGTGGTCCTGATGCAAGGGATGGAGGATGATGAAGATGCTCAAGGATGCTATGGATGTGATGTGGTCGATGGAGGTCTTCCTGCGGCTACTCCTCGGCCCATGATGGGGGTGAGGTGGCCCTGGTCACAGGGTCGATATACCTCGATGTCTTCTCAGTCCTGGTTGGTTGCACCTCTGAGGGGTCATTGTGTAATTCTGTACTTCCCAATGGGGCGACCAAGTCTTTCCACAGTGAAAACAACAGTTTAACGTTTTCACTGCTACTGGGGCTTACAGGTAAGTGAGCCCATGCCAGCTGGGCATGACCAATGCAATAGACACGTTTTAGGGTCACTGGCACTGAGGTCTAGTTAGCAGACCTCAGTGCACTCTCAAGAGCCGCTAAACCAGCAGCATCAGTCCAGAAACCTGGGGGTGACCAGCAAAAAGAGGCATTTCCATACACTAGGCAAAATGGAGCAGCATATTAAAGGCAGGGTAAATCACAGAGTCCTGGTACATCCCACAAACAAAGGGGAACAGGATAGTTTAAATGTCAGGAAATAGAATTCCAGTGAACAGACTGCAAGGGCACATAGTGTACGCCAAGGGAACAACCAACCATCTAAGAAGAAGGAAGGAGACACAGTATAGAGAACATAAACAAGGAAATAAACACAGTTTACAGCTTCAGCATGTACTAGTCTCAGATGGCGCATGGAGAGCCAAGCGCACAAGGACGACACACAGGAGCCACTCGGACGGGAGACACAACACACTCTAAAGATGTGAGAGGCGGCAGTGCTGGTAGTGGAAGTGATATATGGCAGTGCTGGTAGTAGAGGTGACAGGCGGCAGTGCTGGTAGTGGAGGTGAGAGGCGGCAGTGCTGGTAGTGGAGGTGAGAGGCGGCAGTGCTGGTAGTAGAGGTGACAGGCGGCAGTGCTGGCCGTGGAGGTGAGAGGTGGCAGTGCTGGTAGTGGAAGTGACAGGCGGCAGTGCTGGTAGTGGAGGTGAGAGGCGGCAGTGCTGGTAGTAGAGGTGACAGGCGGCAGTGCTGGTAGTGGAGGTGAGAGGCGGCAGTGCTGGTAGTGGAGGTGAGAGGCGGCAGTGCTGGTAGTAGAGGTGACAGGCGGCAGTGCTGGCCGTGGAGGTGAGAGGTGGCAGTGCTGGTAGTGGAAGTGACAGGCGGCAGTGCTGGTAGTGGAGGTGAGAGGCGGCAGTGCTGGTAGTGGAGGTGAAAGGCTGCAGTGCTGGTAGTGAAGGTGAGAGGTGGCAGTGCTGGTAGTGAAGGTGAGAGGCGGCAGCGCTGGTAGTGGAGATGATCGGCGGTAGTGCTGGTAGTGGAAGTGATATATGGCAGTGCTGGCAGTGGAGGTCATAGACGACTGTGCTGGTAGTGGAGGTGAGAGGTGGCACTGCTGGTAGTGGAGGTGAGAGGTGGCACTGCTGGTAGTGGAGGTGAGAGGAGGCAGTGCTGGTAGTGGAGGTGAGAGGTGGCACTGCTGGTAGTGGAGGTGAGAGGTGTCAGTGCTGGTAGTGGAGGTGACAGGTGGCAGTGCTGATAGTGGAGGTGACAGGTGGCAGTGCTGGTAGGGGAGGTGACAGGAGGCAGTGCTGGTAGTGGAGGTGAGAGGAGGCAGTGCTGGTAGTGTAGGCGAGAGGTGGCAGTGCTAGTAGTGGAGGTGAGAGGCAGCAGGTAATGCTGGAGGTGAGTGAGGGCAGCCTAACCCTTACACACCTCCATACGGGCTTCAGAAAGGGCAAACTTCCCCTCTGCCTCCTGTCAGACACCACCATCTGTATATGAACAGCCCAGGGGTCCTGAGAGTTAACAGACATGGTACTTGGCGTATGCTCGATCTTTTCTGCAGACATTCTTCACACCTGGAGATACATCTGTTTCTTTTTGTGTGCTGTGCTGTGCCATGCTGGTGTCATCTGATCTGTGTGCTGGACTGTGTATAATGGGAATCAAACCCCATTGAGGAAGAGAGGTGGCACCTCTCTCTAGTGAGACCCTAAGAAAATATTGTTCAACACAAAATGGGGCAGCTCCCAGAGTAGTGACCTAGGTGCAAATTAAATTGTGAGTGTGGGCATCTCACAAAATGTGAAGGACTGGTCTCACACACCACCAGGTGTCATGCTTCATCATTGACTAGTCCTCGCCCTCTAGAAACTCGGTTTGGTAGAGGGCGGGCATACACCTGACGACAGGGATGCACTTCTAAACTAAGTGGGGGGCCCGTGGGGAGTGAGTGAGATTTAAAAACCATTATAGTTACCAAATTAATTTTTAATGTGGCAGACAGCTATATGGTATTAAAAACAAGTGAACGGTGCTATGGGGAGACTACTGTCCCCTCACCGTTGTAGCTGCGGTCGACATGTTTCTGCCGTGTGGCCCAGTTGGGTCCGTGGCATTCATCAGGACCTAAAAGAAAAGATCCATAAGGACAGAATGCCCCCTCCTGGGAGGCCGATAGTATCAGGCATTGGGTCCATACTGGAACCATTATTGCAATTTTGCGATTGGTTCCTAAGACCCAACGTACAGAAATCACCATCCTACTGATGGAGCAAGGTTTCATAAATGAAACTTGCTTGTACGCAATCCTCCTCACAGTATTAATTTATTACACTTGTATTGTTAAATACTAACCTTTGCATTCACAACACAAAAGAAAAGGATGCTTGCCTATGTGTTTTACTAATGAATAACGCTTGTATGTAATCTAAAATGGCCGCTAAAGCGCGGGAAACTATCTGCGCATGTCGCAACCTGATCACATGGTGTGACGTCTTTCTTTGCTTGGTGGGAAACTTCTGCTTCTGCGCAGTGTGCATAAAATGGCTGCTTAAAGTTTTCACATGCTTCAGCTTGCTCTTGTGTCATTTTAAGTTATCGTTTTCTTAACGCTACTAATGCGGGATAGTATATATACTTAAATGGGAATAGAATAGAAATAGTGGGTATACAGTGAAACATTTTATTTGTGATTTTAATATTTTCTTCTTGCACTTTTATTAGTTCGTAAACTTGGGCCTGGGTTGGTGATTTGTAACTCGAGAGACGATGGTTCTGCGCATGTATCCTGTGTGACTGCCAAGTGAAGTCAACTTAGACGTCTCCCAAGGCCATGACCCTTTGGCCGAAGATGTTGTTTCCTGTGGACAAAATGATACTTTTCCCCTGTAAAATGTATAACATTTGTCGTGAGACGGGTGGGAAATAAAGCAAATGTATTAATTTGAAGGGGTGGGAACGTAAAGACAATAGGCTTTACAATTTAGGCCAAATCAATATGGTGCGACAATCCACCCCCTGTCCCTGTCCAATCAGAAGTAGTGGCCCCATATTTTAGCAACATTAAGGGGAGGTACATGGGCGTAGAAGGGTATAATAGAAAATAGCATTAGTTAATTAGGGAGAACAGAAGATACCGAAGAGAGAACAAGAGCTGACTCTCAGAACACACAGAAGAGCTCCAGACCGTTAAGCTGATCGATTGCAGACTGAATCCCTGTCCAGAAGAGGTCCTGAGGAGGGGGCGGTGGAGTCCATTAGAAGGAAGGCACGGGAGAATCGAGAGAAGCCGAGTATCAGAGAGGGGAACGACGCAGGCGTCGTTGTAGAGAGGTCACCGGTCCTGTCCTGATCCTGGAAGAAGTCTTTGCTCTTCATCCTTCCTGGGTCCTATCTTTCCAACTCCTTGGCTAAGGGGTTGATTCTCGCACTTAGGTAAATATAATGCAACCTTTGGTTGCGCTGCTGTCTCTATCTTTTTCTCTTCTTAAACACCGTCATTGATTAGCAATAATCATTTCTATGCTGAATCTTGGGTATTTCGATCAAGTACCATGTGGCTTTGTATTTTACTCTGCTAAATCTTTAGATAAACATTTTTAAAACTTCCTGACTCAGTGGTTATTTCAGGATTTTGTATTATAATGAATGTCACTCATTTTAAACTTCCCAATTAACAAAGGATTCATCGGTAAGTCATTACTTTTCAATCAGAAGGTAATTGGTAGCAGGGATTTTTGATAAGAGTAACAACTGATAAAACCAGCGTAAGTATTAGCGTAGTGTGTATGTATGGGCCAGAGTGAGTATATGGTGTATGAATGCTGTTTGCTAATATCGCGCTGGATCAGTTTTCTGTTAAGCAGAGGACGGTTATGGTTACTTTTTGTTAATTGGGTAATGAGAATTTTATTTGTATTTTTATGAACTAACATCCGCTTAAATATTGAGTTTTGTTTTATGTTGTCCAGAATACCCCGGGGTAAAAAGAATAGCGGGTGGCAAGTGGAAGCCGTACTGCAGTGAGGTTATCTGTCAGGCAGAATTTGTACTGAGAAGTTAAGCAGGACTTTTAGTACTCGTTAGGGATTCTATGCGTGTGAGTAATAGCAAAAGAGTACGCTGGTAAAAATTTGATGTTATATCACCAAGTAAGGGTAACATTGGAGAAGTAACAGGTACTTCTGGAGCTCCTGTGAAGAGTAAGCGGAAGGGTTTTACTCGTAGTGTATGTTTTAGTAAACGGAAAGGTTTTACTAAGTGTGAGAGAAAACTATCTTTTCTATTTAGAGAAACTGGCACGATAGCGAATGTTTTATGTTGTTACTGAAATTAATTAAGATTTATAGAGAAAATAAAGTTTGCGTAAGATTTTTGTAAAGGGAGGGTCAGCTGCCGGAGAGGGAGCTGACGTCACCAAACGCCGCGCTGGGATTGGTTGGATCCGCGGGTGTGGAAAGACCCTTGTAAAGGAGGGGTTAGTAGTCAGCAGTAGTACTGACGTCACAGATGCCGCGCTGGCATTGGTTAAACCAGCAAGGACAGAAAAAGAGCAGATTGTAAAGGAGGGGTTGACAGAGAAACGTCACCAAAAGGCTGCGAAAGGATTGGCTCGGAAATAAAAGATAGCAGACATTTGATTGGTCAAAATTTATAGAAGCGAAATTCTTAGTGGATAAGGATTGCATGTTAAAACGCGATCCGACTTTAACAGGAACTCGTCCGGATAGGAGATTCCTAGGTATTGCAGAATATAATTTTGTACACCGAAGATTAGATAGAATGTACGGAGAAAGGAGAAAAATGTCATTTTTACAAAAGATTAAGAATTATTTTAAAAGGGACAAACCAATCAAAACTAGAGAAGGAATTATTATTCCACCAGCTAAAACGCCCGCTTCATTTATGATGATGGAGAGAGGTTATCATACTTGTGTATGGATGGAGAATTGGATAGAATACACCAAAAATGATGGAGTATTAGCATTTCCCGAGAATAGTACCTTCAATGGGAGAATTCTTCAAAATATGAGATTAAGGATGAATGACTTAGAACCCAGACCTAGATTAACCCAATACAAAGCACTAGAAGAATGGGAAACCGAGGCATTTGAGCGTGATCGACCTCGGAGTAATAGGAGTTATCCAGGATTTTTTCCCAGATATCAACGTGAGTCTAGGGATGGTCAGATGAAACAATGGAGAAGGGCAATGATTACAGAAGGATTATATCCATTGTTCTCAGCAGAGGAGAAATTAGGAAGTAAGTGCACAGAAAAGACAAAACATTTAATAAGGAATGAGGAGTCTGAAGATGAATTTATGGAGGAAATGTTAAGAAACCCCCCACCATATCAGGAAGGGACAAGTGGATGCACCCCAAGTGCACCACCGAAAACTCCATTAGTGCCACAGGTAATGCATGAATTCACCACGAGTAGAATACTTCATGACAAAGAAAAAGAAGCCTTAGAAAAGATCAAAGCAGAATTAATACAGAAAATAACCCAGATAAAAGTGCATCCTGATTCATTGACCATACCAGTAACAATTGGTCCAGTAGTTCCATTATATGGTACTCAGGGAAGCTGTCATCTACCGATACTTACACCTACTGCTGTGAATAATCCCAAACCTGAAGCTCCAGTTATAATTGAGGATCAATTTAGTGACTGTGAATCCACAATATCACTCATGGACTTGCCTATTCGAGATTCTGTAAAAAGTACTCCCAGAAAAGATGTACCTGGAGGTTCAAAAGATGTAAGTTTGGTGACTTCATCAGGAACCAAAAGTGCTACCATAGTAACACCTGAAGATCTGGAAAGATGGGTGCAAGGGTCAGTTAAACAGTGTACCCCTCCGAAAATAATGGACATTCATAAATTGAAAGTCGAATTAGAAGAAATAATAGCAGGAAATGTAGGACTAGAATGCTTAAATACCTATGATGAAGAAGAATTATTATTCCTGTGCAGGAGTATCACCAGAAATGTAAAGATATTCCATGAAAAATTGTCCAATTTAGCACTACAGATGGGAATAGAAATAGGGAGATCAAAAGTACTACAGAAACCCTATAGAGCAGAATTTGCAGACAAAGATTTAGAAAATATGAATGCCTCTGGAAGAAGATTACAAATAAGAGAATTAATGTTAGTTTTAAAAAAATGGGGAGACCTAGATAAATGGAAAACTAGGTGGGCCAAGAAAAAGGAAGAAGCACGAACAAGTAGAACAGCATCAGAATATGTGATGAAGGAAACAGGGAAAGCAGACCAAATGTATCCAATGCGAGAAGTTGCGGGAGGAGGATATGTACATGTCCCATGGAGCAGACAGGATATTTTGTCATTTACGAATGATTTTCCAAAATTGAGAGAAAAACCTATTGAATGGTACAAGCAGGTTGACAGGTTTGAGAAGGTGTCAAAAGTATTATTGAAGGATTTGGATGGTTTGTTTGACATAGTGGTACCTGCCGATTTATGGACAGATTGCAAAATCACAGTGGATTGGCCAAGTGATGAATATCCTAGAGATCCGAAAACAGGTGCCCCGTCAAATGATGTAATGAAAAAGTATCACCAAGTGATAACTTACCTGAAAGGGAAAATACCACCGAAAGAAACAGATTGGGTAAAAATAGATCGAACTACCCAAGAAGCTAATGAGTCAGTGCATTCCTACTATGAGCGTCTATTGCAGGTATTTAAACAGTATAGTGGATTTGAGGACATTGGAGACAAGAACATGAGTGTTTGTGTATCGGTTTGTTTACGGTTTGAAGCCAGAGATTTGTCAAATGATTAAACAACACATGCTGTGTTGGCAGGGAAAGCCCATAAATGAGATTCTGAAATATGCAAAATATTGTGGAGACGATATTGAGGATAGACACAAGAAATTGCAGGAAAAAGTGATGTGGGCTCAGGTGAAAATGGCTGAGAAACAGGGAATTAGTTTGGAAAATACAAGTGAAAATTCAGGAAAAGATTCTGGAACGAATGGTGATACTGGAAATGGTGGAAAATTTAGAGGACGAATGAGTAGAGAAGAAGCTAAAAAGAAATTTCCTTGTCATGGATGCGGAAAATTGGGGCATTGGAAGGATGAATGTAAAAAGATTCGGAATAATAATGGCCCAAATCAAAATTTAAATCCACAGACGCAGAATGACTCACAGCAGGGTGTAAATCCTCAGAGTCAGTTGCCACCTGCTCCTATTCAGGGTAATGTAAGCAGAGCAAAGCATGGTACAGACATCGGATATCAGGGAGGAAGTGGTAAGAATGATTATATGACATCACAATTTCTTTTGCAGGACGATTACTATCAATTCAGTCCATGACGGTGCCTAGGAGAGTGGAAGAAGGAGTGCATACTTGGCGCATCCTTACAGGTAGATCAGTCAGGTCCATATGTGTTAAAAGCAAAACGACAATCGTGAACATTACCTGCGCCATCTTTTCTGGTGGAATTCTATGTGCACATAAGTTGCAGTCATTTTAATCTATCACAGCCATTTTGTACTCTGTTGGTCACCTTTGTTTCACCCTGCCCTTACTAGCATCCATCTGACCGACCTGGTACGTGTGCTGGGGGCTATAAACTCTATTTGCCGCAACAAACCTCAGCGCCACTTGCTGCCACAAACTCGTTTTTCCTCTCATCTCTGTTTTCAGGCAAACCTTTGGACACTCTACCCCTCACTGCACCTAGTTACACAAACAGGTTCCAAACACCAAAAGACTCTTGCAACATGATTTATTGCACTGCAAACAGCAAGACTTGTTGTTACCAACAATGGGACCTGTTTTTATCAACAGAACGGACTCTTAGATCTGGCCGGTCTCACATGTTTTAGACCCTGAAGCAAGGTCCAGCTGCAAGATAAGATTGTCTGTTTGACCCGGGTGGGAAGAGAATTACTGTTGGGCTTGTGTGACAACCTGCCCGGGGCGGGGACCCCAAGCTTGTGTAACCATGTTGATGAAACCAATGCATTGTGTCAAACCTGTATAAAAGGAAGAGCCAAAGGAGTTATCAGCAGAACACCTCCCTCAGACATCCCGGTGTCTGCAGTTGACGTGATCTCCTCATGAGAAATAAACCTTTTTCTTGTCTTGCAGTTTCCAGCGCTTGCCTCATTATTTTGATAGCCAACCCAAAGTGAATTAGAGGTGGAACCCTGCACCGGGCAGCATTGAGGGTCTTAGAAGACTCGCTGCCTTTCACAAATTGGCGCCCAACGTGGGGCCCATCAGCGACGCGTGGGTCCGGTAGAGAGGTCCTAACGACGGAGTGAACGACTAAACGATTGGGGTATACCTGCCTGAGAAGACCCTTGTCTGGCTGCCGATCGACTGAACTTCACCGGTTCCGAACGGACCTCTCTCGAGTGACCTGCGGTCCTGACTGGGACCTTAGAGGAACGCCGCATTGATTGTTGGAGTGAGAGGACAACCAGGCGCTGGAAGGGGAAGACGAAGAACCGTCCATACGGTCCGGGTAAGGTTGTGAAAAAATGACTTAAATTGATTGATTGATTGAATAGTTTGATTGAAATACTAGTATTCCTTTTTTGATATTGAGTTATTTGCGACATTTCCCTGCTTGCAAACAACGAAGAATAGGAATATTCTCTCTCTTTGCAGGCAGCGAAGGATAGGTAGTGCAGACTTTTTGTCTAAATTGATTGATTGAGATATTCATTTTTGACCGATAAATACGTCAAGCCTGTTTTCTCTAGATTGTTTGATTGTAATTGTTTTGGACCAGACCGTTCGTTAGAGGTCAGTCAGCCGGCACCGCCGGAAGGCACCCCTAACAAGGACATGTACGTAAAGTATGGATTAGCCACCGTAGCTTAGAGCAAACTATGGCATAAATACACTAGGAAGGACCGGGTAAATCAGTGGCCACTGACGGGATCTTTCGATCCCGCTAAAATAGAAACGTTAGAATTAGCTCTCCACAAAAAGAAAACTAGACCAGCCATGTTTGACAGTTTTGGTTTATGGCGAAAAGAGGCAGCTCAAAGAAAGAAAAGGGACGAAGCTAGACAAGATAAAGAAATGCGAAAATCAGCTTACCAAGCCTGTAAAAGATTAGAAGAAAAACTAAAAGGAAATCGATAAAAAGGAACAGGAATCAAAAATATCAGGTCAATGCCCTGTTAGAACGCCCTCGACTCTTTACCCCAAGTTACCAGCAAAACAAAGGGTAGATGATGATTTATTGTTAGGTCCCCCAATCATATACATGCCACCCCCTTATGCCCCTACTCATCCCGTAGTACAACGCCAGGACCACCAAAGTATAGCCGGAGATGGCACGATCGCCTCAGTCTCCACCGCCTCTGCTCCCACCGAGTCACCCACACCAAATGCCTCATCAAAGGATACAGTAGTAGAGGTAGGATCAAAAGAAAAAGGAGCGCCCAGGGTCCCGCGATTAAGTAAAAATGAGCGAGCAGGCATTGATAAAATAGTTAAATCCCTCATAGATAGGAAGGAGACAGAAGAGTATGTAACTGACATATGCAACTCCTATGTTGAAAACCGCAAACGATACTTTATTGTACGTCTCTGTTACCACACTCTTACTGCATATGAAGAGAAGTACCAAGATGTAGGGCCCGAGCGGCTAGTGGCTCTCTATAGGAAGGTAGACACCGGAGATGAAGGCGACACCGATGTTACAGAACTCTTTTCATCCACACTGGAGGTATTCCGTCACCTCGTGGAACAAGGACGGATAGATAAGGACAGGACATCTAAGATAGCAGGACCCCCGGTGGAAAAACCAGATAGCATGATACCGATAAAAGAAGCTGCCCCTTATTGGGTACCTCCTAGAGGACAAGGGACTCATGACGATATGAACCATCAAGACGCTAGAGGAAGGATGGTCTACAATTGGGTGTATCAACCATGGGACAGACAGGACATTTTGACGTTCCGTAAATCTTTACCGGATTTACGAAAGAACCCCACCGCCTTTTACACCGAGCTAGGTACCGCTCTGGGATCAACAATAATGACACTTGCCGACATAGACTTGTTCTTCGGGTTATGTTTGCCAGCAGATGTGTGGAAACAGATTAGGAAAATTGACCATACCGAACTGCTTGGTCATACCTGGGAACAACTCAACACACTAGATAAACAGCGGAACCCTGGTCAAAAACCGGTTAAAGCAATATTGGACCTCCCTGACAAAATAGTGCAGAAAGTGAAAACGCTGATCCCAGAGAAAAAGATAGACTGGTCCATAGTAACCGCGTGCCGCCAGAAACCACAAGAGGATGTCTCAGAGTATTTCTCCAGATTTGAAACGGTGTTCTCCGATTACAGTGGACAAGACATGTCCACCGCAACCGGACACCACTTATTTGTGCAGAACTATGTCAAAGGACTACTGCCAGATGTATCCCAGAAATTACAAGCCAGCGAAAGTAGTTGGGCAGCATCTAAACCGGCGGCCATTCTCCAAATGGCCCAGTACTATGAGCATCAGAGAAACGAAAATGACAGGGCTACAGAAAGGAAAAAGAAGGACTTGAAGGAAAGGGTAATGGTAGCACAACTCCAGGGGGTGAATACAGGAAGGGAGCAATATAGGGGAGGATACCAGCAGAATACCCCTAGAGTACAGCCACCTAGAAACAATTCATCGACATCATATGTAGGACGCCAAGACCTAGGACAGGATCAATGTGCATTTTGCAAAGAATATGGACACTGGAAAACCCAATGCCCGGCTTTGTTAGGAGCTGGTAGGGGCAGAGGGGCGAGGGAAATAGCAAGTGGACAGAGAGGAAGAGGACGTGGGAGAGGGTACGCGAGTGAAGCAAGCGAGGAAAGGCCAGGAAGAGTGAACACATTTGACCATCCCAAACAGAATCAGTACCAACAGACAGATTATGACAATACGTACGACTTTGCATAGGACAGCCAGGGGCAAGGGAGGGATCCAGTCGAGCTCTATGTTGATCAGCAAGGCCCTTATGTTACCGCCGAGGTCCTGGGCACAAAGTCGCCATTTCTGGTAGACACGGGAGCAACACGTAGTGCACTATCCAAACGACTGATTCCAAGGGCACCCTTGTCAGGCTCACATGTGACCTCAATAGGATTTGACGGTACGCCCTCCACCAACCCTTTGTCCCGACCGATCCCTTTTAACCTTGACAACAATAGCGTCGAAACGACATTCCTCCTCTCTTCCAACACCCCAGACGCCATTATGGGTCTCGACCTTTTGAAACACTTCCATGCGACTATCAGATGCTCACCAGACGGAGTGCGTGTCGTCCTGTATGACAACCCCCAGTGCCATAGAGAGAACCCTTCTCAGCACATGTTTCCCATCTCCGAGACCGACGCATCCGTACTGGACACTTTGCCATCACACTTATGGGCTAGGGCTGATTCAGACGTAGGACGAATGATGATTGACCCGGTAAACGTAACAATACGACAGGACGCAACCCTACCGAAAGTACCGCAGTACAAAATATCGCCAGAGGCCGAGAAGGCACTGACAGAGATCATACACTCTTTGGTAGAGGCAGGGGTGGTAGAGGAAGTAGTGAGCAACGTTTGTAACAGTCCCATACTACCGATTGTAAAGAGACAGGGAGAGGGAGACGGAAAAGCCTACCGCTTCATCATTGACCTGCGGGAGATAAACAAAATCGTAGTTCCACAATACCCAGTAGTTTCCGACATCACGACAATTTGGACTTTAATCCCCTCCACTGCCACCACCTTCACTGTAATTGACCTCAAAAACGCATTCTTTTCCATACCTATACACAAGGACAGCCGCTATCTATTTGGATTCACCCTAAACTCCCGTTCGTACAGATTTTGCAGAGCACCTCAGGGGTACACTGAGAGCCCAAGCATCTATAGCCAGGCGCTTAAAAGACAGTTGCACACCATACAATTGCCAGATGGAGTGGCACTAATACAATATGTAGACGACATCCTTCTAGCAGCGGACACCATACAATAGCCGTCACAGCCACCATCAAACTACTCCATTTTCTTGCTGAGAATGGTCACAAGGTCTCCCGAAAGAAATTGCAGTTCTGTAAATCACAAGTGACCTATTTGGGTCACCTTTTATCCAAAGAAGGGAGGAAACTCACGCCTGACAGGATCCAGACAATTCTAGACACCCCTGTCCCCAAAGATCAGAAACAAGTCCGCTCTTTGATAGGTCTCACTTCATTTTGCCGACAGTGGTTACCGAACTTTAGCCTCATTGTCAAACCCCTTCTCTCCCTCCTAGCTAAAGACATCCCCTCACCTCTCCCCTGGACCCCGAATGCCAGTCAGCCTTTAAAGAACTACGCAATGCCCTTTGTTCAGCGCCTGTCCTAGGAACCCCGGATTACTCCAAACCATTCTTCCTCTACACGCACGAGAGGGAAGGATGTGCATTGTCCGTCCTAACACAATCAATTGGTCACAAACAACGCCCTTGTGCATATTTCTCTGCCACCCTCGATCCAGTAGCCAGAGCGCTGCCAGCGTGCCTGGGCGCTGTGGCAGCTGCAGCAGTATCGATACGCCAGAGCGAAGGAATAGTACTCTCCAATCCAGTCACTGTTTTAGTACCCCATGCAGTCGACACACTACTAAACCAGACCAAAACCCAACACTTGACTAGCGCCCGACTGACAGGATATGAGTTGACCCTGCTAGCACCGCACATTACCCTAAAGCGATGCACCACCCTCAATCCAGCCACACTGTTACCCCTACCCGAAAATGATCCTAGCGCGACTCCACTACACGACTTTGTGACACTAACCGATGAACAAACAAAGAGTAGAATAGATCTCAGAGACACCGCCTTTCTAGAACCAGATGGAGAACTATGGGTGGATGGTTCGTGCATCAAACTCCCCGACGGCACCACCTCAGCTGCATACGCTGTCACCACAGACCGAACCGTTCTGGAAACAGCCCGTATTCCCCAACGTTCAGCCCAGACTGCAGAACTCATTGCCCTCACACGAGCATGTATCTTAGTGACTGACACGACAGTTAACATATACACCGACAGCCAATATGCCTTCGGGGTGGTTCACCATTTTGGGATCTTATGGAAAGAAAGAGGGTTCCTGACTTCACACGGTACACCCATCCTGCATGGAGATTTAGTCTCCGCCTTGACGCAAGCAGTCCTCCTCCCCAAGAAGTTAGCAGTGATAAAATGCCAAGCACATAGGAAAGTGACTGATCTCATTGGACAGGGAAATGCACTAGCAGACGTTACTGCCCGAGCCACGGCAGGAGACAGAACTACGACACGAATGTATGTGACCAGGTCACAAGCTGAACGATGGACTGACGCTAGGACCACTGTAAGGGACATACAGACTACAGGCACACAAGACGAATTGACTGAGTGGGAAAAGGTGGGACTAAAAGACGAGGAAGATTGTTGGAGAACTAAAGACGGAAATAAATGGCTGTTACCCAATGCCTACCTAATCCCCATATTGACCATGGCACATTTACCAGCACACATAGGCTCCACCCCCATGATTGAACTAATCACCAGAGTATGGCATAACGTCAAGATAGCAGAATCTGCAAAACGCCTAGTACAACAATGTATAGTCTGCCTACAACACAACGCAGGGAAGGGGACAGTAGTACCACGGGGAGGGTTTGGAGTCCCTGACCACCCCTTTGAAATCCTTCAAATGGATTACATTCAACTAGAGAGATGCCTTGGTCTAAAATATGTCCTGGTGGTTGTGTGCGCTTTTAGCAAATGGGTGGAGGCATATCCCACCCGCGACAATACCGCCTTAGCCACTGCAAAAGTATTGCTGAAAGAATTCTTCCCCCGATACGGCCTTTGCAGAATTTTATGGAGCGACAACGGCCCCCACTTCATAGCCGAGGTGATACAGAACATACTGAGAGGGTTGGGGGTAAAACAAAAGTTCCATGCCGTCTTCCACCCCCAATCAGCGGGCCTGGTAGAGAGACACAATGCAACGTTGAAACTAAAACTAGCCAAAATAGTTGCCACGACCGGGTTGAAATGGCCCGATGCCCTCCCATTGGCATTGTTATCGATGCGCTCCACCCCAACCAAACACCGACTGACCCCGTATGAGGTGGTCTTCGGCAGGCCTATGAGCATTTGGGCGGCACCAAGACCCACCTCCATTAACGATGTCCCGAACATATTAATGTCGGATTACTTGCATAAATTGACAAACGAGCTAACAATTATCCACCAACAGGTGCAGCAAGCCTTGCCTGACGTATCCAGGGGCCCGGGACAAGAAATAAAGCCAGGCGACCATGTATTGATTCGCAACTTCCAAAGAACGAAGAATCTGGAGCCTAGGTGGACGGGCCCCTGGCAATTCCTGATCACCACCCGAACTGCCCTCCGAGTGGAAGGAAAACGAAACTGGCTGCACGCTCATCATTGCAAACGAGTCCCTCCAACCCTGGCAACCTGTGAAGGGGTGGAGGTGCAAGAGGAAGTACTCGCGAGAGACCGACCAGCTCTGAGTTGCTACCCACAAGAAGACACCCTCGAACTATCAGAATTTCCCGACGCCACGGTGCCATCCAGGAAAGGGTACAACCTAAGATCGACGAAAGGAGGGAGCTCCAACGACCAGGCCACTAAGTCAAGGTCTCAGATCAGTAGCACAGTCAAACAACGCTACCAGGAAAGCGCCAGACAAAAGTCTGTGGTCCTAACAGTTGTTGAGCTCCTCGAAGATGATGGAAGAAACTGAACACCTGCAAAACCACCGCAAAGACACCGAGACTGCTAACCTGCACAGCACAAAGACAATTGCACTTGTAGCCGCATTTCTCACCTGTCTCCTGCTAATGGTCGCACTCTGGATCATTGAAGAGAATGCACCTGCATACAGAACATTGTCACCCACCATGCAACCAACCACCAAGAAAGAACACTACCTGGTATCACTACCGCCACATCTCCGAGAACGACGCAAAGAATTCTGGAATAATTCTTTCGTGCAGATGTTGCACCAGCACAATCTTGCCACCAATGCTACCAACTGTTGGGTCTGTGGGCTGTTACCACATGCCACTGAACATTCCATCCCTTTCATCCCTTCGCTCTTTTCTATTCACGGATCTTGCCTTGCCTGGATGATGCTCCTACAAGAAAGTTACAAAGACAATGCCACTTCCGAAGGAACAATCGCCCAGTTCTACAACGAGTTCTGGCGAAACAAAACAGGAAGGACAGCCGCCCCTTCTGCCCTCACACCTTCAATGCGACATTCCAGATTAATGTCCCCTCCAAAGAACGAGTGGAAATGCAAGTGTTCAATAATCCTAACAGAGCCACATTTTCCTACCTGAAGAAAAGAACTGCTGCAACACTGACTGTGGCCCTATCTGTGGCGAACGTCTCTGGCCTTGTATGCATTGAAGGCCGTGGGACTAAGAATGTGGGTCACAGCACCTGTAGCATTGTAAGGACTTTGAACACTGCCAACCCCCAGCGCTTGTTGCATCACCCAATATGTACTTTGTTTGTGGAACCAAAGCCTACACCTGGCTCCCAAGAAACTGGGGGGGCACATGCTACATCGCCTTTGTTTTGCCACCAACCTACACAGCCCCTGCAGAGCATCATCGAGAAAAGCGTTCTAAAGACATTGATCAAGCAGACTCTGCCTCATCACAGTTCCTCGATGCAGCAAAAGGGCTCGTCCCGCTATGGGGTCCGATGGTAAACAGCCGAGCCATCAGACATCTGTCCCAAGCGGTAGAGACCGCCCTGAACATCACTGCTGGCATCCTCACCAACAACACTGCTGAGCTCCAAGCGATCCGTCTGGTTACCCTGCAAAATCGCATGGTCCTGGACGTGGTACTAGCGGACCGTGGAGGAGCATGCCGCATCATCGGTGCCAGCTGCTGTGTATACATTCCTGATAATTCACCTTCTGTCTATGAAGCAATCGAACATCTCCATAGACTATCTTCAGAAATTCATCAAGGATCAGAGACTTGGACAATTGGAAGTTGGCTGTGGGGCATCTTGAAGGAGTGGGGTTGGAAAATATCAATGATTCTCTTGGTCCCAGTATTGACAATATGTGGTTGTTGTTTGGGTATACACTGTATACCACCTTTGTGTTCTCTTTGCATAACTACCTTGCACCCTAAGACTATGGACACTCAGCTAATAAAAATGAGAGTAATGTATGATCAAGAGATACAGGACATTATGGAGATCGAAATAGACTGACAAGCTGGCTAGTTATGTTCAAAGGGGCCACTGTTAAAAGCAAAACGACAATCGTGAACATTACCTGCGCCATCTTGTCTGGTGGAATTCTATGTGCACATAAGTTGCAGTCATTTTAATCTATCACAGCCATTTTGTACTCTGTTGGTCACCTTTGTTTCACCCTGCCCTTACTAGCATCCCTCTGACCCTCTGACCGACCTGGTATGTGTGCTGGGGGCTATAAACTCTATTTGCCGCAACAAACCTCAGCGCCACTTGCTGCCACAAACTCGTTTTTCCTCTCATCTCTGTTTTCAGGCAAACCTTTGGACACTCTACCCCTCACTGCACCTAGTTACACAAACAGGTTCCAAACACCAAAAAGACTCTTGCAACATGATTTATTGCACTGCAAACAGCAAGACTTGTTGTTACCAACAATGGGACCTGTTTTTATCAACAGAACGGACTCTTAGATCTGGCTGGTCTCACATGTTTTAGACCCTGAAGCAAGGTCCAGCTGCAAGATAAGATTGTCTGTTTGACCTGGGTGGGAAGAGAATTACTGTTGGGCTTGTGTGACAACCTGCCCGGGGCGGGGACCCCAAGCTTGTGTAACCATGTTGATGAAACCAATGCATTGTGTCAAACCTGTATAAAAGGAAGAGCCAAAGGAGTTATCAGCAGAACACCTCCCTCAGACATCCCGGTGTCTGCAGTTGACGTGATCTCCTCATGAGAAATAAACCTTTTTCTTGTCTTCCAGTTTCCAGCGCTTGCCTCATTATTTTGATAGCGAACCCAAAGTGAATTTGAGGTGGAACCCTGCACCGGGCAGCATTGAGGGTCTTAGAAGACTCGCTGCCTTTCACAAATTGGCGCCCAACGTGGGGCCCATCAGCGACGCGTGGGTCCGGTAGAGAGGTCCTAACGACGGAGTTAACGACTAAACGATTGGGGTATACCTGCCTGAGAAGACCCTTGTCTGGCTGCCGATCGACTGAACTTCACCGGTTCCGAACGGACCTCTCTCGAGTGACCTGCGGTCCTGACTGGGACCTTAGAGGAACGCCGCATTGATTGTTGGAGTGAGAGGACAACCAGGCGCTGGAAGGGGAAGACGAAGAACCGTCCATACGGTCCGGTTAAGGTCGTGAAAAAACGACTTAAATTGATTGATTGATTGAATAGTTTGATTGAAATACTAGTATTCCTTTTTGATATTGAGTTATTTGCGACATTTCCCTGCTTGCAAACAACGAAGAATAGGAATATTCTCTCTCTTTGCAGGCAGCGGACAGGTAGTGCAGACTTTTTGTCTAAATTGATTGATTGAGATATTCATTTTTGACCGATAAATACGTCATGCCTGTTTTCTCTAGATTGTTTGATTGTAATTGTTTTGGACCAGACCGTTCGTTAGAGGTCAGTCAGCCGGCACCGCCGGAAGGCACCCCTAACAAGGACATGTACGTAAAGTATGGATTAGCCACCGTAGCTTATAGCAAACTATGGCATAAATACACTAGGAAGGACCGGGTAAATCAGTGGCCACTGACGGGATCTTTCGATCTCGCTAAAATAGAAACGTTAGAATTAGCTCTCCACAAAAGAAAACTAGACCAGCCATGTTTGACAGTTTTGGTTTATGGCGAAAAGAGGCAGCTCAAAGAAAGAAAAGGGACGAAGCTAGACAAGATAAAGAAACGCGAAAATCAGCTTACCAAGCCTGTAAAAGATTAGAAGAAAAACTCACATGTTTTAGACCCTGAAGCAAGGTCCAGCTGCAAGATAAGATTGTCTGTTTGACCTGGGTGGGAAGAGAATTACTGTTGGGCTTGTGTGACAACCTGCCCGGGGCGGGGACCCCAAGCTTGTGTAACCATGTTGATGAAACCAATGCATTGTGTCAAACCTGTATAAAAGGAAGAGCCAAAGGAGTTATCAGCAGAACACCTCCCTCAGACATCCCGGTGTCTGCAGTTGACGTGATCTCCTCATGAGAAATAAACCTTTTTCTTGTCTTCCAGTTTCCAGCGCTTGCCTCATTATTTTGATAGCGAACCCAAAGTGAATTAGAGGTGGAACCCTGCACCGGGCAGCATTGAGGGTCTTAGAAGACTCGCTGCCTTTCACATATGTTGAAGGGAATGTGAAAGGTAATAATATTACTTTCCTTTTGGACACTGGTGCTACCCGGTCTACTGTGAGAACAGCAGACATTCCAGACCTTCCGCTCTCTGGTGAAAATATCCAAGTAGTGGGGGTAGCTAATCAGCGAATTAGAACACCTCTTACCGAACCCATGGAAGTAAAAATCGGAAATTTCAGAGAAATGCACCAATTCGTAGTGTGTGATTCTAGTCCAGTAAACTTATTAGGTAGAGATTTATTGTGCAAGATAAATTGTACAATTTTCTGCACACCGGATGGTGTGGCAGTTCAGACACCAGATGAAGACCATGTATATAAATTTATGATTGCAAAACAAGGTACAGAAGTGGATGAGATGTTTTCGTTAATAACAAAAGATGAGTTACCAGAAGAATTAAAAGGTACAGTAAACCCCATAGTGTGGGATTTCACCGGAAAGGAAGTAGGACTTATGGCTAAAATAGATCCAGTTAAAATTACTGTAAAAGAAGGTGCAATTTTCCCAAATACCAGACAGTACAAAATGAGTGCAGAAGTAAAAGCAGGAGTCATTGAAGAAATAAATAGAATGGTAGAACAAAACATATTAAAAGAAGTAATGAGTAGCCCATGTAATTCACCTATAATGGGGTTGAAGAAACCTAGTGGAAAATATAGGATTGTTCAGGACCTGAGGAAAATAAATAAGATTGTAGAACCATGTTGTCCCATAGTACCAAATCCTGCAGTAATTCTATACCAGATCCCTTGGAATGCAGGATGGTTCACAGTAATTGATTTGTGTCAAGCGTTCTTTTCAATACCATTACATCCAGACAGCCAGTATCTTTTCTCATTTAAATTTGAGAATAAAGTCTATGTGTGGAATCATGTTCCTCAGGGGTACACAGAAAGTCCTTCTATTTTTAACCAGATACTGAAAAAGTGCCTTGAAAAACTAGTGATGCCAGGAAGCTCAGTCTTAGTCCAATATATCGACGACTTATTAGTGGCATCGAATACCAGAGAGGACTGTGTTGTTGATTCCATAGCATTATTAAATCTTTTGGCAGAAGAAGGACAAAGTCTCACCTGAAAAATTGCAATTCTGTACAACAGCTGTTAAATATCTGGGACACCAAATTGAGAGAGGAAAAAGAAGAGTAACAGCTGAAAGAGTAGCTTTAATAAAGAAAATGCAAATGCCTGTAACACAAAGACAAGTGAGAATGTTCCTAGGAATAGTAGGTTACTGTCGACAATGGATACCAGGATTTTCCATGTTAGCTAAGCCCTTAATTAACATGACAAAAAAGAAAGCAAAGGATCCTGTGGAGTGGGAGGACGAAGGTGTAGAAGCCTTTGTAAAATTGAGAAATGCTCTATGTTCAGCATCTGCCTTAGGCATGCCTGATTATAAAAGAGAATTTGCATTATTCTGTCATGAGAGAGAAAATTGTGCACTTTCTGTCCTAACTCAAAGACATGGCTTGGAAAGACGTCCTATAGCATATTTTTCTGCTACATTGGACCCAGTAGCAGCCTCGTTGCCAGGATGCTTAAAAGCAGTAGCGGCTACTTGTTTGAGCATTGAACAAAGCGAGTCAATTGTGATGGGACATCCTGTAAAGGTGTATGTTCCACATGCAGTTGTCATTCTGTTGACAAGAACCCGAACTCAGCATCTTACTCCTAGTCGGCTGACTAAATATGAAAGAATAATAATGGGTGCTGAAAATGTGAACATGGTAAGGTGTACTATAATAAATCCAGCAACCTTACTACCAGACCCACGTCATGAGAGAATTAAAGATGATGAAGAAGATGAGCATGATTGCATACAAATTACAGAATTATGCACAAAACCACGCCCAGATATAGAGGAACAGCCTCTTAAAAAGCCAGACAGGGAGCTATTTGTTGATGGTTCATGTCAAAGACATGAAGACAGTAAACTAACTGCTGCTTATGCGGTATGTGAATTAACTGGAATAGTTGAAGCATCCTATTTACCAGGAGTCAAATCTGCACAAGTAGCTGAATTGATTGCGTTGATAAAAGCATGAAAAATTGGGACGAATCAGAGAGTGACCATATTTACAGATAGTCAATATGGTTACGGGGTTGTGCATGATTTTGGCCAACTGTGGATGCAGAGGGATTTCATGACTTCTTCAGGATCCCCCATTAAAAATGGACAATTTTGTAAGGGAATTGCTAGAAGCAATACAATCACCAAAAGAATTGGCTGTGGTGAAATGTGCTGCACACCAGTCAGGAGATGACTGGGTGGTAGTCGGCAACAGATATGCTGATCTGGTGGCTCAACATTGTGCCAAAACCAGAATGTCAGTCAATAAGAGGGTGGAAAGAATGGGAATCAGCTACCAACTTATGCTGTATATGCCACCTGAAACTTGGAATGAGGTGAAGAAATTGCAAGATGAGGTTGATGAAAGTGAGAAGAATTTGTGGATCAAAGTGGGTTGTTCCCAAAGAGGAGATGATGAAGTGTGGATCAGTGCTGATGGCAGACCAGTCATGCCAGACTGTTTACTCTCACAAAGGGCTAGAATGCATCATGGAGACACACACATAGGGAGAGATGCAATGATTAGGTTGTTCAGACAAAATTGGTACAATCCCAAATTCAGAGCTGTTGCAGAGAGTCTTTGACAGAGATGTCTAACTTGCCAGATGCATAATCCGGGGAGGAAGACAGTAATTGGATTTGGAAAAATTGGAAAGGCAGAGGGTCCATTTATGAGACTTCAGTTTGATTTCATACAGTTACCACCATGTAGAGGGCTGAAATACGTACTAGTCATAGTGTGTCTGTTTTCAAAGTGGGTGGAGGCTTACCCTACTAGGAGAAATGACAGCATTACAGTTGCAAAATTGTTGCTACGAGAACTCATTCCTAGATTTGGTTTTCCAGTAACTTTGGAATCAGATAGAGGAAAACATTTTAACAGTGAAGTGATCAAACTAATCTGTGAAGCATTCCAAATCCAACAGAAACTGCACTGTGCATATCGTCCAGAGGCTTCTGGAGTGGTTGAACAATTGAATGGCACTATAAAGTCAAGACTGGGAAAAATGTGTGCATCAACATCATTAGAGTGGCCAGATGCATTGCCACTGGTTCTAATGGGACTCAGAAGTATACCTGATAGAAACACAGGATTGAGCCCCACGAAATAATGATGGGAAGAGCAATGAGACAAACACATGTTCCCACAAACAAACTGGTGAATATATCTGATGATATGGTTCTGGACTATTGTAAAGGATTGGCTGATCTAGTGCGTTCTGTCTCTCATCAGGTTGGAGAAGACGCAGTTTCCAGGCAGCCCGAGCAAGAACATGATCTGAATCCTGGTGACTGGGTGGTAGTGAAGAATCACACCAGAGAAACGGGTCTATCACCCAGGTGGAGCAGACCTTGTTATATTGACCACCAATACAGCAGTGAAGTGTGCAAGATTTCCTAATTGGATTCACGTAAGCCACACAAAGAGAGTACCAGACCCTGAAGAAGAGAATCCACAGACGACGCCAATCACTGAAGAAGCTGAAGGTTGCCCAGCTGAAGGATCTCAGGTTCGAGATTCAAGAGAAGCTGAAGAAGAACAACCGAGCACAAGTCAGGATTGGATACCAGTGGTAGAAGTTCCTGAAGTATACCACAGAACAAGAAGTCAAGCAAAATTGGAAGAAATTGAAGAAGATCAGATAGGTGAAGAAGAAGCAGTTCAGGAACAAGAAGAAAAGTCACTAAGAAATCCTGAACAAGGTCAGATAGGGAAAGGAAACTGGACTCAAAACAGTGAAGACCTAATAGACTTTGAACAGGGACAGATAGGTTTAGAAGAATCCGGTCAGGCGCAAGAAGTTCACAGTGCAATAAGCCCTGATCAGAACAAGTTAGATCAAGAAGAGTGCACAGAAGAAGAAAACCTTGAAAAACATGAACTTGAAGAAATAAATAAAGAACAAGGTCAGTTATTGGAAACTCACAGCAGAGCTGTTACAGAGAAACCAATTAGACCTGAAAAGGAGCAAACAGAAAACACAGTAATTGAAAAAAAAAAAAAAACAGTGCTAAGCAGTGAAATTAACAAGATCTCTGAAGACAAAAACAAGGAAGCAGTGCCAACAAAGAAAACAAGAAAAGGAGATCATTGGCCAAGTGTCATTAAAAGAGTGAAATACCACATAACAACCAGAAGTGAAGATCCAGATCAAGTGAATGAAGTAACAAGTCAAACTGAACAAGAAAATAAAACTGAGAAAAGAAGAAGTAAAAGACTGAAACTTGTGAATAACAAATTCAAGGGTCCTGACTGGACTTATATCATTCTTGAAGATTTTGAAAGCTCAGAATCAAGTGACAGTGGTGGCAAAGGAACAAGCGCAGAATTAACGTACGAAGAAGAAACAAGACCACCCTGACTAAACAAAAGAATAAGCTAAAAGAAAAGAAGATAAGATAAGAAGAGCAATCTTCCTTGTCGAAAAATGCCTGACGATAGAGTTGCTGGGAGACCAAAACAGAAATGTTGTAGAAGATGCTGTGCAATATGCATATGTAGTCTAGTAATGGTGCTTATAGTATGGTTAGTTCTGATTGTAGCAATTCCTTACCTTATGATAATGGATAAAAAGACTAATAATGAAACTAAAGGAAGGACAGCAAACATAAAGGGCAATAGAGTAGAACTAATGGCAGAGAATGAACCAGAAATTCACCATGAAGTAGCTGATAACGACACTAGTTTGAACGTTTTCACAAAGTTATTATTTCAATATGTAGATACCATGGAAGTTAGTAATTGTTACGTTTGTATGAAGTTACCTGAATCAGTAGCAGAAGGATTAACATATCATCACTTACCATTGACATATGGCATATCATGTAGTGTATTAGCTAGTTTATTTTATAGAACAGGGAGACTTCAGTATTATTATTCAAACATAGATGTGATATTTCCTGAGGTTCCAGTTCGAAGGAACATGAATCCAGTGCTTAGTAGTAAAGATGCACAGTTTATGGGAGAATATTTCTTGACAATGAAATCGATAGACATAACACATGCACATAGACACAATCTAACATGTTCTTTACTTGAAGAAGAAAAGATATTTTTGAATTTAGTAGAAGATAGAAGACAAGATTTTCAAAAGAAAGCTTCTGAGCATAAGACTCAATTACCACCTTGGGCAGAGAAAGAAGGAAGTTACACACCTGGAAAAGCTCAAGCTGCTATGGCTCTGGATTTTGTAAAGACAGGGAAAATTTGTCTACATAGATTAAGGACTGAATATAACAATGTTTTCATTGGTAGCAGTGAATGTGAACACCATTTTTTGATTATTGGAGGTTGGGGACTTAAAGGAGGAACAGATTCAGTTTTTCCTGGAATCTATTATGTATGTGGGAATAAGGCTTACTTTAGGCTTCCTGCACGGTGGTATGGAAGTTGTTATTTTGGAATAGTATTTCCAAAGATATACCACGTAAAAAGAAACACTGGAAGCAATGAAAACAATAATGAATTAATACGTAGTAAAAGAGCTAGTTTTTCAGAAATTGTAGGTGATATATTTGGTGCATTGATACCTTCAGTGGGAGTAATTTTGAACTCAAGAAAAATATGCAAATTATCAACAGTGGTTGATCGTTTATCAACGGATACTGCTGGAGGGTTTCTAATGATTAATGCGGAAATGGTTGCGATTAGATCTATGGTAATGCAAAATCGACTTGCTCTTGATATTATATTTGCAAAAGAAGGCGGAGTCTGTAAATTATTGAAGACGAAACATTGTTGCACTTATATTCCTAATAAGAGTGCAGAAATTGGAATGTATATACAGAATATAACTAAACTTGAGAAAGAACTTAAACCACTGGAAGTTGATAGTGTATGGGAAAGATTGACAAATAGTATATCGTCAATTGGAACCTGGTTTGCTAATGTAGGAAAAGGACTTATAGGTCAAATATTAATACCATTAGCAGGGATAGCAATAATAATCTTGGCAATAATAATATGGTGCAAATGTTGTAAAAAGAATGGAACATATAAAATGACAGGAAGAGGAAAGAAACGAAAGGTAGATGAAATCGAACTTGAAGAGTGGAGGAGTGAATTATACAAGAAATTAAAAGGAGATTGTAAAAATGGAAAGTGTAAAGATGAGAATGAAGTAATTTGCAAGAAGTTGGCATCTGATTGAGGGTAGTGTTTTTTGATGGCTCAGAAACGCCATCAGAGAGGGGATTGATGGAGCAAGGTTTCATAAATGAAACTTGCTTGTACGCAATCCTCCTAACAGTATTAATTTATTAAACTTGTATTGTTAAATACTAACCTTTGCATTCACAACACAAAAGAAAAGGATGCTTGCCTATGTGTTTTACTAATGAATAACGCTTGTATGTAATCTAAAATGGCCGCTAAAGCGCGGGAAACTATCTGCGCATGTCGCAACCTGATCACATGGTGTGACGTCTTTCTTTGCTTTTTGGGAAACTTCTGCTTCTGCGCAGTGTGCATAAAATGGCTGCTTAAAGTTTTCACATGCTTCAGCTTGCTCTTGTGTCATTTTAAGTTATCGTTTTCTTAACGCTACTAATGCGGGATAGTATATATACTTAAATGGGAATAGAATAGAAATAGTGGGTATACAGTGAAACATTTTATTTGTGATTTTAATATTTTCTTCTTGCACTTTTATTAGTTCGTAAACTTGGGCCTGGGTTGGTGATTTGTAACTCGAGAGACGATGGTTCTGCGCATGTATCCTGTGTGCCTGCCAAGTGAAGTCAACTTGGACGTCTCCCAAGGCCATGACCCTTTGGCCGAAGATGTTGTTTCCTGTGGACAAAATGATACTTTTCCCCTGTAAAATGTATAACATTTGTCGTGAGACGGGTGGGAAATAAAGCAAATGTATTAATTTGAAGGGGTGGGAACGTAAAGACAATAGGCTTTACAATTTAGGCCAAATCAATATGGTGCGACAATCCACCCCCTGTCCCTGTCCAATCAGAAGTAGTGGCCCCATATTTTAGCAACATTAAGGGGAGGTACATGGGCGTAGAAGGGTATAATAGAAAATAACATTAGTTAATTAGGGAGAACAGAAGATACCGAAGAGAGAACAAGAGCTGACTCTCAGAACACACAGAAGAGCTCCAGACCGTTAAGCTGATCTATTGCAGACTGAATCCCTGTCCAGAAGAGGTCCTGAGGAGGGGGCGGCGGAGTCCATTAGAAGGAAGGCACGGGAGAATCGAGAGAAGCCGAGTATCAGAGAGGGGAACGACGCAGGCGTCGTTGTAGAGAGGTCACCGGTCCTGTCCTGATCCTGGAAGAAGTCTTTGCTCTTCATCCTTCCTGGGTCCTATCTTTCCAACTCCTTGGCTAAGGGGTTGATTCTCGCACTCAGGTAAATATAATGCAACCTTTGGTTGCGCTGCTGTCTCTATCTTTTTCTCTTCTTAAACACCGTCATTGATTAGCAATAATCATTTCTATGCTGAATCTTGGGTATTTCGATCAAGTACCATGTGGCTTTGTATTTTACTCTGCTAAATCTTTAGATAAACATTTTTAAAACTTCCTGACTCAGTGGTTATTTCAGGATTTTGTATTATAATGAATGTCACTCATTTTAAACTTCCCAATTAACAAAGTATTCATCGGTAAGTCATTACTCTTCAATCAGAAGGTAATTTGTAGCAGGGATTTTTGATAAGAGTAACAACTGATAAAACCAGCGTAAGTATTAGCGTAGTGTGTATGTATGGGCCCAAGTGAGTATATGGTGTATGAATGCTGTTTGCTAATATCGCGCTGGATCACTACCTCAGGGACACAAAGGACGTCCTATGCCTCCTGCGCGACCTGGAGATCAACGCAGCTGAAAACCTCTTTATCACGATGGATATAGAGGCGCTGTACACCAGCATTCCTCAGAGACGCACACTGGCTGTAGTGGAACAGATTCAACTTGGCATGGATTTGGAGTTTACCACCCCTCCACATTTTATCATGGAGTACCCAGAGGTGGCACTGACAGAGAACCTTTTTGAATTTGAGGATGTGATATATCATCAAATCAAAGGCACGTCCATGGGCAGTACGTTTGTCCCAAGCATGGCGTGCCTTTATGTACAACAGTTCGAAGAGGACCACATCCTTAATCAAAACAACCCATAAGCAGCACACATAAAAACCTGGAAGCGCTATATAGATGACGTTTTCATCATTTGGCGTGGGAACGAAGCAGAAGCAACAGCATTTGTGCAATGGGTCAACAGTAAGGATGAACACTTAAGGTTCACGCACGCCATCAGCAAAGACACATGCCGTTTTCTTGGACCTTGATATTACTATGACAGTGGAAGGAGTCAGCACCAAGGTTCACAATAAAACCACAGACAGAAATAGCCTGCTTCTATATGAAAGCTATCATCCTAGGGCTCTACGGCAGAATCTTCCCGTGGGTCAATTTCTCCGGGTGCGCAGGAACTGTTCAGATACAGAAACTTACAACGAACAGGCTGAACTGCTTGAGAAAAAGTTAGCCGACCGCCACTATCCTAAAAAAATGGTGAGGAAGGCTAAGAAGAGGGCCAAAAATAACAACCGGGAGGCACTTCTGGAAGACGCACCTAAAGAAAAAACCAACAGAACCGTGTGCGTGACCACATATACGCCAACATCCAACGCCGTTCAGAACATTATCCGAAAAAACTGGCACATTCTGAACGGTGCGAAAAAACGGTGGGAACCACCCCTATTCGCATTCTAAAGAAACACGAGTCTGCGGGACGAGCGGATACATGCGAAAACACCACCCCAGGAGAGAGAAGAACAACTGACGCTCTAGAACCACCAAAGACCAACAGGACACTACCCGTGTGGAAGCTGTGTCTCCTGCCCACTAACTAACACTACCAAGGAGGTGGACATAAGCACTGGAAACCCATGGAAACTCAGGAGTTTCAGTAATTGTAACACCGAGAATGTGGTGTACCTCCTCACCTGTCCTTGCGGTCTCATGTATGTAGGCATGATCACAAGAAAAATTAAGTTCCGGATTAATGAACATCGAAGTACCATCCGATGCAAGAAAACCAATACGAAACTCACCCGCCATTTCCTAGAACAAAACCACAAGGACACCGACCTGAAATGGGTGATCCTAGAGGTTATGAAGAAACAGAAGACCGACATGACCAAACCCTTACATATCAGGGAACAGAGGTGGGTTTACGGACCTTCGTTCATGGGAAACAAGTCTCAATGATGAGATCCCATGGCTACAGATGGCATGATAATACCCTTATTAATACAGTCTTCGGAATATCAGCCCACCCATTGGCTGACACAACCCCTGCACCTCTTGTCTAGGTTCTCTGGTGCACTGTTAACAGACTACCAGTATACAGTACTTTTACAGGATGTTACCTTAATAACTTCCTTTTATGCTTTGGGTGACCCCCTTATTTACATACGGCACTATGAGTATCTTTTAGACACAGGTCACTCACTTTTTTGCTTGGCAGACCTATCACGAGCATCTCTTTGCAATTTCGCTATGGGCTTTTCAATCGTTAAACCTCATTTACATCGTTGTTAGTGGTAAAATCATCCTTTCTTTAATCTCTAGTACACGGAGCGAGTGGCGCTCACGTGACTCGACGCGGCCATAGATTATTGGTTGAGCCGCTTGGTCTTACTAATGACGCGGACATCTGCCTTTACCGGCCAAGCACAACACACGTGGGTATAACCACGCCCTGGCCTCAGATTACGGGCTGCTATCCCTGTATACAGGGAGGACGCTGGCCAATCTTCCTCCGCTTAGTGCAACCCACGTGGGGGTGACTTCGCCCTGGCTACAGGTCGCATCATGACTGGCTGTCAAGGGACGCACTCACGGTCAGGCTCCTGCCTGCCTCCTTTGAAACCATGCTCGCTCAGACACCGGAAACTTGCATTCCAAGCCTGCGACGCCCTATCCATCACGCTGAGAGCAGGTCAGGCTATTTACCACATACTTGTATCGGCACTTTTTGGGACACCGGATCCCATTACCTGGTAGACACTTATTCAATCACAAAGCCAATTATGCCGATCTGCCCAATTAAGAGCACTTTAAAAACCACGCTCTCCCCACATCCATTTATCGTCGGGGAGGAGAGGAGCACACATATAGGTGCACTTACGGGAGATGCACCTTGAGGCAGTACGAGGATGACTGCGGGCATGCTTTAAATTAATGTTTGGAAAGGGAGCACTTTTGGGTTCCTTAACTTTCTGCAAAGAAATTTTAACTCTTGTTACTATTTGTTCTCTGTTTTTCACCCCTTTAGAGTCTGACTACAGGGGACACTCAGGAAAACGGTAATTGGAGCCCTTGTACTTTCCAGAATTGATTATGGGAATGCGCTATACCTAGGAATAGATAAAGGCCAAACTGCTAAACTACAATCTCTGCAGAATGCGGCAGCCCGTGTGCTGCTCGCTCTCCCTAAATATCACCCCACGTCTGCCAGTATCAGACAGCTTCACTGGCTCACTATCCCGCAAAGAGTAAAATTCAAAGCCCTCTGCCTCGTGCACAAGGCGCTCCATGGAGGTGGTGCCATGGACATCCAAAAGCTATTTTCCTGGTACCAACCTCTGCGAAGCTTGAGGTCGGCCAACACAGGGCTGCTACTGGTTCCTAAAATAAAAAAAGCTAGATGGGGTGGTAAGAGCTTTTCACATCAAGCTGCTAAGTTGTGGAACTCCCTCACTTCACAGTTGAGATTGCAATCCAATAGGCCTATCTTCAGGAAACAGGTTAAGACCTGGCTCTTAAGGGTTTTAGATAAACGAGTCTCTGCATCAGTATGCATTCACCTCAGTGCCAAGACGCCTCTGCAATCGAGCGCTTTATAAATACATCAGTCAGTCTTCCTTTTGCCCTCCTCCCATGGGGCATTTAGGTTCATGTCCTAGGGTAAGACAGTGAGATACTCTCTCACGTATAATGTTTCCAGTGTGTGCACAGATGAGTGTCACATATCACACATATAGCCACTCACTATTAATTAAATGTGCATGTGGTTGAATGAAATATTGACAAAGTGACCCAGGTTCTTTTCATTGTACTTTTGTATTTTTATTGTTTTTCAGGCTTCAAAGTGAGCCCCTTCTCGGTGGAGTGTGACATAGGTCACCACACCTAGTGGCATCTTATCACCACAAGGCTGGTAAGAACGGAGCCCTCCTTTCTTTTCTTTTAGGTCCTGATGAATACCACGGACCCAACTTGGCCACACGGCAGAAACATGTCGACCGAACCTACAACGGTGAGGGGGACAGTAGTCTCCCCATAGCACCGTTCACTTGTTTTTAATACCATATAGCTGACTGCCACATTAAAAATTAATTTGGTAACTATAATGGTTTTTAAATCTCACTCACTCCCCACAGGCCCCCACTTAGTTTAGAAGTGCATCCCTTTCGTCAGGTGTATGCCCGCCCTCTACCAAACCGAGTTTCTAGAGGGCCAGAACTGGTCAATGATGAAGCATGACACCTGGTGGTGTGTGAGACCAGTCCTTCACATTTTGTGAGATGCCCACACTCACAATTTAATTTGCACCTAGGTCACTACTCTGGGAGCGGCCCCATTTTGTGTTGAACATTTTATGTTGGAGGCTGGCCTGCTCCTAGCGCCCGCGCCTCTAGTTCCCTCCCCCAGGAGCTCCTGGGGATAGTGTGGTTACACCCTAAGAAAATAACCAATTATCAGAAAGCAAAATGTTACTTAACTTTCAAGCATCTGTTTGTAGCATGTAGCGCTGTAGATTCACATGCTGTGCATACTCCTGCCATCTAGGGTTGGGCTCGGACATGTGAAAGTTGTTTTTCTTTGAAGTCTTTTCAAGTCACAAGGTACTGTGACTCCAACTATTGGTGTTAATGCGCATGAGCATCGAATCCATTGTTAGATTGTTTTATCCGCACGCAGTGTGAGGACGTAGATGGAGCATGAACATGAACATGCGAAGGAAAGATTATAGAAGAAAGTGAAAGAGAAAATGACTGCAACACCGAAAGGTGACTGGGCAGGAGGCTGGGCGCATGTGAATCTACAGTACAACATGCCATGAACAGATGCTTACGAGGTAAGTAACATTTTCCGATCAGGGTATGTGTAGCTGTGGATACACATGCTATGCATAAACTGTAAAGCAGTCCTCCTAAAAAGCAGTGACTAGTCTGAGGATGTTGTAGAGACTTGGAACCGTGTGCATAACAAAGCCTGACCAACTTTGGCTTGTTGGCATGCTAAGACATCCACACAAAAATGCCTTTTGAAAGTGTGGTAATTGGATCAAGTAGGCACTTTGCAAATGTCAAGTATGGGAATATTACCAAAGAAGGCCATAGATGCTCCTTTCTTGTGGGTTGAGTGGGGTTTGGGAGAAACTGGCAAAGGGTGTTTGGCTTCATCATAACAGGTCTGTATACATTTGACTACCCAGCGTGCAATCCCTGCTTTGGATAGTGCACGCCCCTTATGTAGCATGGAGAAAGAGACAAAAAGTTGTTTTATTTTGCGTAAGTGCTTCGTTCTGTCAATGTAATACAGGAGCGCTCTTGTGTATGGAGAGCTTGTTCTTCTATCGATTGTGGAAAGAACACTGGAAGCCTTATGGTCTGACTGAGATAGAAGCTAGACACCACCTTAGGTAGGAATTCAGGGTTTGTTCTGAGGACCACCCTATCATGGTGAACTTGGAAGAAAAGGCTCTTCCAGAGTAAGTGCTCGTATTTTGCTTACACAGCAAACCGAAGTAATAGCTACTAGGAAGGCTACTTTTCAGGAAATGAACTGGAGAGGGCAAGAGTGTAGAGGTTTAAAAGGAGTGCAGATTAACCTAGTAATAACAATATTTAAGTTCCGCACAGGAGCGGGTGGTACCCGTGGTGGAATAACCTGTTTGAGCCCTTCCAGGAAGGGTTTAATTGCAGGTATTCTGAAAAGTGATGAAGTCCAATAGAAGTATACGCTAGGTGCGACTGTTGCAAATGCAAGAGGAAACAGACAATGTCTTCGACTGTTGCATTCAGATGGTCAATGCTTTTAGGGAAACAGTTATGTACAAATTGATTTTATTTGGCTGCATACCACGCTCTGGTAGTAGGCCTGTGGGTCTCTTTAAGAATGATCATGCACTTTACAGGCAGGTTTAGTTATCCAAATTCTAATACTTCAGGAGCCAAAGCGCAAGATTGAGCTGTTTGGAATTGGGATGTCTGAGGGTACCCTGATTTTGAGAAAGAAGATCAGGTCTGTTGGGTAGCTTCCTGTGAGGCACTATGAAGAGGTCGAGAAGTGTGGTGAACCAAGGCTGCCTGGCCCAGGATGGGGCAAGTAGAATGAGGGGCAGGGATGTTTGCCTGAGCCTCCGAACCACAAGTGAAAGAAGTGGGAGCGGTGGAGAAGCATAGGCAAATATTCCTGACCAGCTCATCCATAGTGGTTTGCCCATGGACTATGGGTGTGGGTGTGGGAACTGCGAAGAGAAGTTTGGTCATTTTACGTTTTCAGTGATGGCGGACAGGTCTATGTGGGGGAACCCCCAACTCCGGGCGTACAGTAGTTGGACTTGAGGGCGGAGTTCCCACTCGTGGACTTGTCAATGCATCCTGCCGAGCAGGTCTGCAAAGTCGTTGCTCACTCCAGGTATGTGTTGTATGAGAAGATGAATCTTGCTCTGAATCGCCCCCTGCCAAATGCCCTGGGATAAGGTCCACCCCCTCCCCCACCAGTGACCCTTGTGCCACCAGGCACTCTTGGAATGGACACATGTGGAACCTGGCATATGGTACTATTGCTATGCAAGAGGCTATCATGCCCAGAAGTTGTGTTATTGCCCTGACCTTTACCTGGCGATCTGGCTGAAAAAGAGGTATAATTTTCTGGAATGCTTGCACTTTTGCTGGGCTGAGGAATACTTTCCCTACTCAGGGAATCTACTACGGCCCCTAGGAAAGGTTGTACATGTCGACGTTGGAGACGGGATTTAGTCTCATGGATGGTGAAGCCTAGACTGTGCAAGAGCTGTATGGTGTTTTGAGTGTCCGCCAGTTTGAGAAACCAGGGCTTTTTGCAGTGTCCCCTCACTTTTTATCCCCATTTTGACTACTAAATGCTAGGTTTCTGACTCCGATTGTGCCCTGGGCTCTGCTAACCAGTCCCAGGGCCTGTACTCTGCGCTAAAGATACATGGCAATTAGGTTGAATTACAATTAGTACTGACAACCTATGTGTAAGTCCCTAGTATATGGTAGGGCATGTAGGTTTAGAGACCCAGCAGGTTTAATGCACCTATTTATGCACTACTGTGGTGCCTGCTGTCATTTTAGAAGTCATCCCTGCTTTGCAGGCTGCTTTTAAATTAAAATTATATGTATTCGTACTTCCAAAGTCTTAAACTACCTTATTTTTACACGTGTAACCCCTAAGGTCTGCCCTAGATGTCCCAGTGGTAAGGGCCTTGTAACTATAAGCAGGGGCATTTTAAAAGATGTTTCATATGCCCTGGTGAGGGAAAACCTGCCAATTTCATTTCCCCCCATTGTAGCACAGTGGCTCCATAGGCAAACATGGGAATACTGTAATAAAGTATGAGAAGTGAAGTAAAATTTACTGCAAAGTATTACAGTGATAGCTAGAATAAATCCAACAACTTGCCATGGTTCAGTTTACTATAACTATTACAGAAAAGACGTTATAGAACTTGCTTTTCTGATGTGCCAAAATCCAGCCTTCTAGCAGCCTCTCCTGATTGGCCAGCCTTTGACAGGATGAGCCAAGCTGCATTAATGAGATGTGAAGTGGCCTGCATAGAGACTCAGGACATCTGGTAGGAGGAGATCTGCAGAGGAAAAGACAGGATGGGGGTGGAGTAGCCAAACTGATCTTCAAAGAGGGAATGACAGGACAGGACACAGGCTCACCCCCACTTCCTGCACCCACAGCCAGGCAAGAGCCCCAGTAATTGATTTAGCAGAGGGGCTGGAAGGGGATTGTTAGGGAAAGTTAGCCACGCCAGTGGGTTGGCTTAGCCAGATCTTAACCTTCTGGAGAGAGTTTCTCCATTTTGGATTTAAAAGAATAGGGCTTTCAGGGTCAAGAATATGGCACACTTTGGAGGAAGTTGTGATACCCGAGGGTGGCACCCTGCACCCCATTGGTCTGGGGTTCCCCCCTTCTTGTCGCTCAAGCACACAGGATAAATATGGGAGAGCTGCTCAGCAACTCCGATTCCTGCCTGAAACTACAAGAAGAAGGACTGCCCTGCTGGACCCTTGGACTGCACAAGTGAGGACTGCCCCTCATAAGGACTGCACCTGCTGCACACTTTGGTCTTCAGCCCAAAAAGGACTTTTAAAGTTGAAGGAGTAGATTACCTGAAAGCAACAAGTTAAAAGAGATCCACCTGCATCATCTCCACCAAGAAGAACCCAGCTGAACAGCGTCCAGGGAGCTTTTAAAGATTTGGCCAGGTGCATTGTGGGAAACGTAGTCCCAATATCCCAAGGAGCAACTCAGAACTTCTGAAATCTTGGATCGGTGTTGTGGACACTTTGGATCCACAAAAGGACTTTCTGGAAGAGGTTCCAGAAGTTTGGAGAGTTTGGGGAAAAAAGCTTCATAAGTTGCCCGACTTGTCGTCGAGAGTCAAGCCACCAATGTCGCAGCTCAGTCCGGCATGGATTTCAGGTTCGTCCCACTGAAAGCTCCGGAACTCAAAACTTCCAGGATTTCACAAAGGGTTTGCGCTGAACCAACCCACTGATGTTGACTCGAAGCCCGGCCTGAAGAGGAGCCTTGCTCAACATCAGGAGAAAAAGCTCCAAAAGCTTTGACTTTGTCCCGGTCTAGCGCGACCAGATGACCCAAGTTGGCGCTTTCTGTTTTTAGGCACTAGAAATTATCTAATCTTTAAAAATTCATATCTCTAGCTCCCTACATTGGATTTTTGATGTTTGGTGTCATATTAATCACAAAAATATTTCCTATTATTATAAATTGGTTTTGGATTTTTATTGTGTGTTGTCTCTTACTTATTTAATGCATTGGTATTTTCAAATGCTTTACACACCTGTCTCCTAAGTTAAGCCTGCCTGCTTGCTTGTTGCCAGCTACCAAGGGTGAGCAAGGTAATCATTTATTGAGAGCTTGACTGGACCTTTTACTCTGATTGTGGCCTTATTAATAGTGGTAAGTACCTACTAAACCCTACTAATAAATCACATTCCAAAAGCCAGGCATTGCTGATGTGTGACAGTCCTGATCAGCCAGTCGTCCAGATAAGGGAAGACATGGATGCTGCTTCTTCTGAGGTGAGCGGCTACCACTGCAAGACACTGCAAACACCCTGGTAGCTGTGGTTACTCTGAAGGGCAGCACTTTGAATTGATAATGCTAACCACTTACCACAAACCACAGGAACCTTTGATGTGCACTGTGGGTAGGCGTCCTTCAGATCGAGAGTGGTCATAAAATCGCCTTGCTGTAGTAGTGGGATGATGTCTTAGAGCGTCACCATATGAAAATGTTCCGATAGTATGTACTTGTGGAGTGGCCAGAGGTCAAGAACGGGCCTTAAGCATCCATCTTCTTGGAGGATGAAAAAGCATAAAGAGTACACCCTATTCCCTCTGTGTTTGGGCGGTACGGGTTCTATAGGCCTTTTGCTGAGTGTTCGTGCATCTCCTCTTAGAGGAGGCACTGATGTTCCTCTGAGAGCCTGTGTGTGTGGGGAGGAATGTTTGGTGGTGTTTGTGTGATTTATATGCAATACCCCTCCGCTAGAATATCTAGAACCCACTGACCCTTGTAATCTTACCCTGACTGGTGTTGGATTGTCGAGGTGAAGGGTGAGGAAGTCACATTTTTGCAGGTGCAGTCCCTTAGGGGGCTGCACCTTTTCCTCTCTCTCTCTCTCTGCTATTGTTGCCTCTATAACCTCCCTTATAGCAACACCGAGTTGGTGGTTGCTGTTGTTGCTGCCTGGGGAAGGATGTAGAGTTTTCAGGGGTGATGGTTTAAGCCCCACCATGATATGGTGTGTGGCAAAAGGAGCCGTGGGTAGCTGGTGTCTGCAGAGCACCCATGTCTTTGGCTGTCTCTGTCCTTTTTGATTTTCTCCAACATTTCATCAACTTGCCCTCCAAAAAGGTGTTCTCCATCAAAATGCAAGTTGAGGAGATGCATACTAGTATTGATTGCACGTGCAGCCATGTCCGCTGCACCTAGGGCACACCTGATTTAAGTATTAAAAGTCATTTTTCCTTCCGCCACCAAGTCCTGCCCACGTTTTCTGTATTGCTCAGGAAGATGCTGAAGCAGATCTTCCATTTCATCCTACTGGGTGTGGTCATAGCGAGAAAGCAGGCCCACTGAATTGGTGATCCTTCAATTTGTGGCAGACTGGGTGGTGGAATGCTTGCCAGCTACGTCAATCTTCTTGCTCTCCCAGTCTTGAGGGGGAGCATCGCTTGTACCCTGTGAATTAGCATGCTTGCATGCCATGTGTACCACCAGAGTCTGGTGGAAGCTGAGCCCCGATGGTGGGGGGAGGATTCAGAGGAGGCGGCTTTATATTTTTTATCCACCCTGGGGTGACAACACGCACCCTCCTGACTCTTTGAAGAGGTCATGTACTGGTCATAGCAGGCCCTTCAATATAGGCAAATATTGCATTGACCTATGCATGGAGGAATGGGTCTCCATGAGGAAGTCTTCCTCCTCAGGTTGTTTGTGCACCTCCACCTTGTCGAAGGTGGCCGCATGCTGGAGCACATTATGATACAAGGTGGTTTCATCCAGAGGGTGATGGCTTAGCTCTGTATCAGCTGGTGTTCGATATCGTAATCATCCCAATGGTCCTCATGTGGTTGTGTCTCGTAAAAAGAAGGGTCATACGGGTCATAGAGAGACCCTGATTTTTCCCCACCCCTTGAAGGAGGAAATCCCTGTGGTAAACGTGTCATTGGATCCACAGATGGTAAGGAGGTTGTGTTGCAGGTGGCAGATAAGGAGAAAGGGGGGGCAGAGGAGGTAGGGCAGAAGGAGAGGAGGAGGCAGTGGTGGAGGGGAGGTGCCTTTGTCATGATGCTGATGCTTCCAGGGCGCTGGCTCTGAAGGCTGGTTTAGTACCCCCTTGAAAGTTAATTTCCTTTTAGGAGGAGCCAGGTCTTTAGGCTTGTCCCGAGGCTTAGCAGGAATACAGCCAGTGCCAGGCTGGATGTGTATTTGACACAGTCTGGCATCAAGCTCCTCATGCAGGTGCTGAAGTATTGGCTGCTCAAGTCCTCCAAAGCGTGGTACACAAAAGATAGTCACAGTGGAAATTATTCACAATGTATCTGCAACCAATACATGGTCTATATACAAGGAATATGACAACACCAAATGGCTCATTCAATAAATGATTATGATTTAATAAATATCACAAAAACTGTCATCATAGATCATAGACTCAAAAATTGTGAACTGAATATCACATTTAACATTTAGTAAAAACAGGTGCATACAGCGTGAAGTGATAGGTGCGTAGTTAGGATAAGTGAAAGTGATGTGCAGGGGGAAAGGTGGTGCATATATATACATCAATATACAATAATGATAACCTAACCTGCCAAATTACTGGCAAAACATACAAATGCAAAATCATAAACAAAAGATGCAGATATAGATCCTCTGTCATCCAGGTTTGATAAGTGAAGGGAAGGAGATGTCGACGTTTCGACCCTATAAAAACCAGCAGATTTGACGTCTTGGAGGTGGGGTCTTCATCAGGACCAACGGGGAAGGGAAGCCAAGGGTATATGTTGCACCAGTGACAGCACAGGTGTCTTCAGGCTGAAAGATAGTGATGTGGGCCAGCAAGGCTCTCACGATAGGTACAGCAGTCCGAATAGGAATAAACCAAAGGTACGCAATAACCTAAGGCCGCGGATGTATCCGTATAGAAAGAGCAAGGGTTCAAACGTAACCCGCGGATGTATCCGTATAGAAAGAGCAAGGGTTCAAACGTAACCCAGAGGTTACGTTTGAACCCTTGCTCTTTCTATACAGATACATCCGCGGCCTTAGGTTATTGCGTACCTTTGGTTTATTCCTATTCGGACTGCTGTACCTATCGTGAGAGCCTTGCTGGCCCACATCACTATCTTTCAGCCTGAAGACACCTGTGCTGTCACTGGTGCAACATATACCCTTCGCTTCCCTTCCCCTTCCCCGTTGGTCCTGATGAAGACCCCACCTCCAAGACGTCAAATCTGCTGGTTTTTATAGGGGTCGAAACGTCGACATCTCCTTCCCTTCACTTATCAAACCTGGATGACAGAGGATCTATATCTGCATCTTTTGTTTATGATTTTGCATTTGTATGTTTTGCCAGTAATTTGGCAGGTTAGGTTATCATTATTGTATATTGATGTATATATATGCACCACCTTTCCCCCTGCACATCACTTTCACTTATCCTAACTACGCACCTATCACTTCACGCTGTATGCACCTGTTTTTACTAAATGTTAAATGTGATATTCAGTTCACAATTTTTGAGTCTATGATCTATGATGACAATTTTTGTGATATTTATTAAATCATAATCATTTATTGAATGAGCCATTTGGTGTTGTCATATTCCTTGTATATAGACCATGTATTGGTTGCAGATACATTGTGAATAATTTCCACTGTGACTATCTTTTGTGTACCACTATTTACCCGAGTCCAGTGGTCTTTCGGGTTACCCCATTGATACGAAACTCAAGTCCTCCAAAGCAGCAGAAGATGCCGGTCAGGACCGCGCCTTCCTCGGAGCCGACAGTTTGAGGCCCACGCAGCGCTGCGGCCTTGGCTTGAAACATGTATCTTTGGTTCCGAAACGGCTTTTGGCTATTCTGGAGGCAGGTGCCAGTTCGGCTGCTGAGGTGGATGGGTGAGGTTTGGAAGCAGACATTGGTGCTTAAGTATAGGCGTTCATTGGGTCCGAATTCTCCACTTAGTGCCGACCATGGGCTTGCACCAGTGGTGACCCAGAGGCCTCATGAGTTCTTTGGAAGATCGAGGCTCTGACCTCCCGAGGAGGTAAGTGATGATGAAGAGTAGTGGGGTAGGTGCTGGTACTCACTGCACCAACCTTGGACTGTCTTTGTGCAGGCGGGGGCTCTTCCTCCTCTATGTCGTTTCCAGAACTCTCGCCCAATGAGAGCTCCTCGGCTTTACCGGCTTTGGTCGATGGTGTCCTCCTACTTTTGCTATGCCACGGAGGCTGAGGTAATTCGATGAGTTTGTCGGTTCCGAAGAGTCTTTTTATTGCAGAATGCAGGACAAGCCTCACAGGAGTCTTTGCGGTGACGTGGAGACAAGCAGAGATTATAGACTAAATAAAGGTCTGTCTTCGGGTACTTGGAATGACACTTGGGACAAAATCAGAATGGTGTCCTTTCCATCCAGAGGCCATTCTCATGGGTCGAAGATGGCATAGATGAGGTCGGCGAGGCTTCGAGTGGGGCGTCGAAGAATGTGTTCACTCTGCGAAGTCAAAGGGAGTACATGGTCGGAGAATCCAAACATCCGATTGCTACTCTTCCAGTGATAAAACCACACGTCGTCGACTGGGGCTCGAAGGGACACATATAAACCCAACAGCAGGGAAAAAATAGTCCAACATTGGAGCCGATGCCCATGTGCATTACCCTCAAGAGGTGGTGTCACGGTACCTCCTGACTCGAAAAGACTTCTTCGAATAAAAACAACTTACGTCGGCTCCAGACATTAGATGGCAGGACTATGCACAACCCGTGTATCTTCAGCTACACGCCATGAACATATGCTTCCTTATATAAGGTAAAAGAGAAATGTAGAAGTGCAGACAGACTCCAAATATAATGGGATAAAGTATTTAACTTAAGTTGTAAAGGAAAGGTACCAGCTGGTGTACCTAGATTCCTCAAACTGTGTGCATGCTGTCAGACACAGTAAAAGTATCTGTATTTCAAGTACAGAGCATGCTATCCAAGACACTCATTGGCAGTCGCTTTCGCGTACGTGGGACCACAGGCACCTGATGTCATAGCAACACCGCACCTGACATTATATGTGCCCTGTGTGGCATTAGGCATGTCATATGTGGGCTGGTACTCAAAATTGTGTTAGCCTATTCATATGATTATGTTAAGATGTGGAAAACCCAAATAAACTCCGCCTTCCTCAAAAGGAAGGGTATTCCCAAAGTGTTGAATTTTGAACCAGTCACTAATGAGAAGATCACTACTCTTATTCAGCAGGCCAAATCAGTCTCTCCTCATGACCACCTTCCCCCCCAACATCTTCAAGCAAGCTCCTGAGATGCTGGCTCTCAATCTTACCGAGATTTTTAATGCCATGTTTGCGCAGGGTACCTTTCCCACTATTTGGAAAAGGGCATCCATTCTGCCACTACTGAAAAAACCCAACCTTGAACCTAATAACTATAGGCCGATCTCCCATCTTCCCCTACTTGCTAAACTAGTGGAGAAAGTCATGAATGAAGAGCTAACTTACTATTTACAAAACAATAACTATTTAGATGAAACACAGTTTGGATTTAGAGCAGAACATAGTACGGAATCAGCCCTAATTAAAGCCACAGACGAAATCAGAGCAACTCTGGACAAAGGGGGAGCTGCTGCTCTGATTTTGCTTGATCTATCGGCAGCTTTCGACACGGTCGATCACAATCTTTTGCTAAAACGTCTTAATTCCATTGGCATTTCCGATAAAGCGCTTACACTGGTCTTATCCTTCCTGTCAGGCAGAATACAATCAGTAGCCCTGGGCAGCTACGGGTGTCCTCCTTTTGCCCTCCCGTGCGGAGTCCCTCACAGCTCATTTTTGAGCCCTACACTCTTTAATACTTATGTATCAGAACTGGCAAAACTTATAAGATCCTATGCACTGGCGCTGACATCTTATGCAGATAATACACAAATTGTACTGTCGGTATCAAAAAATACTGTACCACCAATGCAAAACTTTAAGGACTGCATGCTGGCGGTCAGCTCCTGGTGAGCTCTCATTGTCTGAGATTGAATTCAGACAAAACAGAAGTAGTCATTTTCGGCAATTTTCTGCCAAACTGGTCACATAGTTGGTGGCCTGACGAACTTGGGACAGCACCTATCCCAGCCAACAAGGCAAAGAACCTTGGTGTGATTGTTGATGACAAACTGAACTTCGAGCACAGGTTAATGCAGTCTGCTCATAGAGCTTTTTTCTGCTAAAAACAATCAAAAAAATACTACATTTTATCCCCACTGATAGAAGGAAAACAGTGATTTCTTCTTGGATTCTTGCAAAACTAGATTACTGTAATGGTCTCTATCTTGGCATGCCTGAGAAACAACTCAATAAGTTGCAAATGATTCAAAATGCGGCCGCGAGGATTCTGCTGGCAATCCCTAGGCACCTATCAGTTTGAAAAATCTGCATAAGCTGCACTGGCTCCCAGTCAGGAACCGCATCATCTTTAAGTCCCTCTGCATCACATATAGAGCACTTCAGGATACAGGCCCCATGTTCCTGAGACGCCTACTTTACTGGTATGTCCCAAAAAGGCATCTGCGCTCTGAGGGAGCTAAATTGCTAGCAATTCCGAGAGTTCTCAAATCTAGTTGGGGTGGCAGAGGCTTCAGGGCGGCTGCCCCAAACTCTGCAACGCACTCCCTTTCTCCATTAGAACACTTCCAACTCTATTTGCTTTTAGGAAGGCTTTGAAAACTTGGCTATTTAAGAAATAGAGACCCATGCCTTACAGGAACCTGCTTACTCTATCCTTCAGCGTCAACACACTTTCGGGTATTAGCGCGCTTAATAACTTTATTAACATAACAATGGTGGCTTGTACGGACTGAATTTGGTGATTCGAACAGCAAGTCACAAAACATTTTCATTTAGCCACATAGCATAGTTTTTTTAGCATTTTAAAAAATGTGCATGTACTCCTGTGGTAATTGCAAGTAACCACATTCTGGGATCTCAGGTACCAAATTGCAAGATTGAGTAATATGAGATTTGGGTGTAGTATCTTCCTTTCGAGTTGACGGGGTATGTCCAGGAGTAATTGGAGCTTGTTGTGCAAATGGACAGGCTTCTCTAGCAATGTTGTACCATAGTTGACATGCATTTTCCATCAGTCTCATTAGTACTTAATGCATTTTCCACACCACCTAAGGAATGAGTGGACACGTAGAAAAAGCATCAGCAAATATCTCTGATCACTTGATCCAGAGTGCTTTCACTAGTGAGTTGGGTGTGGACACCTAGGGCCGTATTATGGGAGTGACCCGGGGGCGCAACAGGCGTTTGTGCCCGCTTTGCACGCCCCGAGGCACTTTGGTATCACAGAAGCGGCTGCAGACGCTTGTGCATCCTCTTCTGTAATACCGATAGCGCTGGTGCACATAAAGCGCCAGCGCCATCTTCAGAGGGCGTTCCCTCATTTGCATGGGGGAATGCCCCATGCAAATGAGGGAATCCCGTTGCCTCGGCGCCTGCGCCATATTACAGACACGGGCGCACAGCCAAAGAAGCTCTCAGGAGGTGCACGGTCAGTGCGACCCCTAATTGCAGCCCTCTGGCAGGGGGAAAGGAGGTACAATGTACCCCGCAGACATCCACTAGCAAGCGCATGAAGTCACTAACTGCACCCGCCTGCAAGGGAATCTCTAATCCCCCTTCAATGTGGAGGGGAGAAGTGTGGCTCAATGGTTAGAGCGGCAGACCCTGATGCAGAGATCTGGCCCGGGACCAGGGTTCAATTCCCGCCTCGGCGGGTCTTGGGCTCAATTTCCTCGGACCTGATAATTCTCGCCTCGGTGCCTATTCTAATCATGGGTCCCACTCTGCAACTCTGGGCAATAGCTTGCTTAATCTCCACAACGGCCCCAACAGCGCTGGGATGCCTGGCTTCACCCTGGGGGTGCCCAGGAGTGGACATTTCACAGGGAAAAGCCAGGAAGGGTCCCACAGCGGTATGCGTACAGCGCCTGGACACCCCTTTGGGGGTATGGGTGCGCTTTACAAGTACAAATTTCATTTCAATTTCATAATCCCCCTTCAATGTGAAGCACTGTGAAAACACGGAGCGGCTTCAAAGCAGCCACTTCCTTTTTTTTTTTTTTACAGGAATGCGCTGCCCCCAGGGCAGCATGAGTTAGGGGCAGCACATTCACCCTAATACAGCGCCAGGCGCACATTTTAAAAGGTGCGCCCAGCGCAATCAAGGAAAATGCGCCCAATGTGTAATACGGCCCCTAGACGTAAAGTCTAGATGATTTGCGATCCGACCCAGAGTAAACAAGCCTTCCGTTGGGGTTCCCAAATGTTGGAAGAAACTGTTGAAGGCTTGCAAGTCGATTTCCTATTAATGAATTTCTTGATGTGCTCTGCCTAGAAGATTGGCAAAGTCATAGCCACCCCACGTAGGTGCTCTGCCAAAATGCGTACCAGGTAGCATATTCTCCAATGCCAAACCTCTTGAGCCAACTTTAACTACTGGCACACGAGCCTTCCACGCCTCCTCCACCAGCCCCCAGCACCATCCCATAGTTTTCTAGTGAATACATTGTGGTTATGTTGTCTGTGTGAATTAAGACAGCTTTGTCCTGAATTAATGCAAGAAATGCTTGAAGGTCTAGTTGAATTGCCGTAAGTTCCGGCACAATTATGCGTAGGATCTGCTCCCGAGATAATCATCGTTCCTGAATACTTAGGGTCTTTGAGTGAGCTCCCCAGCCTGTGAGGGAGGCATCCATTCTTATGTTCACTTGTAACTGGGGTATGGAAATGATTTGCTGAGTAATACATTTTTCTTGTTCTGCTGCAGGTTGTATGGACAATGGCCTCTATGTTGTGTGGCATCTGCATAGCGAAAACATAGCCAAAAAGGCAGCAGAGTGATTTACAGGGTCAAAGCCAAGCATACAGTGAAAAGAGGCAAGCATACAGTGAAAAGAGGCACACATACAGTGAAAAGGAGAAGTAGCTGGTTATTTGATTGCTATGCTTGGAACACCACACAAGACTAGATCTTCCCAGGTCCCCGTCGCTTGGGAGTATTGCCTGGCTAGACTTTAGTGCAAAGGTTGCATGTGTAGCCCTCGCATGGGGAAATAACGTAACGCAAGGCATTAAGAGTTTCATGGTCATTCTTACTGTCCGAGGACGATTCGTCTGGTAAATAGGCAGCAGCTTTTGAAACTCAATCACTTTCTCTCTCTTTTGCGGAGGTAAGCTGTCCTGTGACTGGCGTGAGTGCTACTCCCAGAGACCCCTTTGTTTGTTGAGGGCTTAGATGCATCTTTTTGGCATTGATAGTGAACCTGTTTGTGTAAGACTTGTGGCGTGTGAGCAAGGCATTGCATAGGACTTGTCCCCTTTACCAGCCAATCATCTAGGTACAGGAAGACATGCATTTGGCTGCTCTTCAAGTGAAATCAAAAAATCAAGGAGGGAGTGAAGAGGAAAAAGGTAGAATCATCCTCCTCTTGATACTGTTATCCAACATAGGGATTCTACCATGTATTATGTGAATATATATGCACCCATGTGTGTGCTGCTATTTTTATTTGAAGTGTCTAGTCATACGTGAAAAATGGTGCAAAAGGAACAGAGCTCCTTCTCTCAATTTGTGGGAAGGGCAATGTTTCAAAACTTAGCGTCTACGTAAGTCGTAGCACGCCCCGTCCCGTAGAGGGGCGGGAAGACCCCAATGATGAAGCATGACACCGAATCAGGTTTCAGTGTGTGAGGGGTATTTTACAATTTTTTGAAACATTGCCCATCCCACAAATTGAGGGAAGGAGCTCTGATCCTTTTGCACCATTTTTCACGTATGACTAGACACTTCAAATAAAAATAAAAATAGCAGCACACACATGGGTGCATATATATTCACATAATACATGGTAGAATCCCTATGTTGGATAACAATGCTCTTCAAGTGAGCCACAACCACAGCTAAGCATTTTAGAATACTCAGAGCTGTGTTTGCTCAGAACGGAAGAATGCTGAATTAGAAATATAAACCACAAACCTTGGCTACTGGTACTGGGTCTGAGGGACTGGAATGTGGAAGTATGCATCTTTTAAATTGTGTGTCGTCATTTCGTCTCCCATACTGAGAAGTGAGACGACGTCTTGCAGAGTAGCCACCTTGAAGTATTCCGAGTATATGTAGAAATTGAACATTCTCAAAAATAGAAATGTAACATTCTCGAGTCCAAGATTTGACCCGGTTTATAAGACCCCTTCACCTTCTTTGTAAGAAGATCCTACCCTGATGGCCTCTTTCTGTAGACATGCCAGAACCTCCTCTAATAATAGTTTGAGATGAGCCGTGTTGATTTTGTTGAGGCATGGTGGCAAGTTTGGAGGAATGGTATGAAACTCCCAATAAGTTATTGCTCCATTCAACCAACAACCATGGGCGATGATGGATAGAACCCACTGATCTGAGGTTGTGTCGTCTATCTCTTGAGAGGAATAACCCCCAATCTTCCCCAGACAGGCGCTGAATTATCTGAAGAGTGCTGAGAAGGTCATTGCTTGGGAGCTCTGGCAACTCTTCCTTATACACCTCATGTCCATGCCTCTCCCGTTGCCACAAAATATTCTCATGGCATACGGTCCTTGTCTAGACTGCTGTAGCAGGCATGCTTGTTTACCTCCCGTCCCTTGTGCCTCTTCTGAAGGTGATGTGTTGAAGAACACCCATTGCCTGGGAAGCATCATTATCCTTTTTATGTTTTCTAACATCTCGTCTACTTGAGAATGGAAGAGAAGTTGACCATCAAAAAGCAGTCCAAAGAGGTGTTGCTGAACCTCAGGCCGCAATCAGGATATTCGCAGCCAAGCATGTCTACGCAGGAGGATGCAGTCGTTAACCTCCCTTGAGGCGTGTCTCTGGAATCCAAAGCACACCCAATGCTCACATTAGATATAATTTTCCCTTCCTCTATGGTCCATTTGGCTCTTTTTGTAAGGTTCTGGAAGTTGCTGTAAAAGATCAATTTCCTTCCACTGACTCCTGTCATACATAGCTAATAGGCCCATGGACTTTGCAATGCGCCATCGAGTTGCAGCCCCAATGGCTACTCTTTTCCATGCCGCATCTATATTCTTGCTTTCCTTATCTGGTGGCATTGTATCCTCTGTTCCTGGCACGAGTGTACTCTTCCTGTCAGTATTTACTACTAACGAGTCCCGGTGCACATGTTCATGGATTTACAGCTGTCTTAGGACGCTTGCTTAAAGTTCTTTTCTACCTTTTACAGTTTTTACAGGCTCTTTGAAATTATCTGTGGGGCACCTCAACATGGTTTTACCATGGATAAGAACTATGTTGCTTTTCCTGTATTTGGCCGAGTCTCTATGAGGAAGTCATCCTCTTCGTGCATTGCAACATTGTAATGTGCGGCCGCCCTCACAATAGCAGCCCACAGGTAGTGGTGTCATTTGCTGGGGATGTGGTCACAGGATTTGGCTCGAAGGTTGTCTCATCCTGAGTGTCTACCCTAGTCATTCCCGTCATTATTTTGCTGATCAGTTGGTCCTGGATCTAGGTATGTTGATGTATGATAGAAGGAAAATGTTACTTACCCAGTAAGCATCTGTTCTTGGCATGTAGAGCTGTAGATTCACATGCTTTGCACACTCCTGCCATCTAGTGTTGGGTCCGGATGTTTGCAAGTTGTTTTTCTTCGAAGAAGTCTTTCAATTCACGAGGTAGGTGACTCCTCCTTTCGGTGATAGTGCGCATGGGCATCAACTCCATTGTTAGATTGTTTTCCCGCAGACGGTGAGAATGGAGTTAGTAAAGGTAGAATAGAGATGTCCATGTGTATGTATATAAGATAAGAAAGAACTGCAACAGGTATAGGTACGGGGCGGGTGGGCACATGTGAATCTACAGCTCTACATGCCAAGAACAGATGCTTACTGGGTAAGTAACATTTTCCATTCGAGGTATGTGAGCTGTAGATCACATGCTTTGCATAGACTATACAGCAGTATTCTCCCAAAGCGGTGGCTAACCTGTAGCTGTTGCAGTTGTTTGAAAAAGTGTTTTAAGTACTGCCTGGCCTACATTAGCTTGTTGCCTCGCTAACACATCTACACAATAGTGTTTGGTGAATGTGTGTGATGTAGACCATGTTGCTGCCTTACAGATGTCAGCTAAGGGAATATTCCCTAAGCCGGCCATAGTAGCCCCTATTTTGCGTGTGGAATTCGCTCTAGGGGGTATTGTCAAGGTTCTTTTTGCTTTCACATAACGTTTGGATACATTTCACGATCCATCTTGCAATGCCGGATTTAGAGATGGGATTGCCTTTGTGTGGTGGCGAAAAAAAGCAACAAAAAGCGGTTTTGTTTAACTAAAATCTTTTGTTTTTTCTACATAATATAGTAGAGCTCTTCTAACATCTAGTGTGTGTAGAGCTAGTTCTGCTACAGAATAAGGTTGAGGAAAGAACACAGGTAGCTCAACAGATTGATTGATGTGAAAAGCAGAAACCACTTTAGGCAGAATTTTGGGATTGGTTCGAAGAACCACCTTGTCTTTGTGAAGTTGAAAGAAAGGCTCTTGGATAGTTAGTGACTGGAGTTCGCCAACTCTCCTTAGGGAAGTGATTGCAATAAGAAAAGCAACCTTCCATGAGAGGAATTGTAATTGACACCTGTGCATGGGTTCAAAAGGTGGACCCATTAGCCTTGTAAGGACTATGTTCAAGATCCATACTGGTGCAGGTGGAACTCTTGGTGGTATTACTCTTTTTAGTCCTTCCATAAAGGCTTTAATCACTGGTGCTCTGAATAGAGATAAGTGTTGTCTGTTTTGTAAGTATGCAGCTACTGCTGCTAAATGCAATCTAATGGATGTATAGGCTAATCCAGATTGCTGCAAGTGTAAAAGATAACATATGATGTTTTGTACTGAAGCATCAAGGGGGTTGTTATTGTTACAGTATATAACAAAACGTTTCCACTTTGCTGCATAACACACTAGTAGTAGGTCTCCTAGCCTCCTTTAGAATGTTCATACAGTCTGGTGGTAATTGTAAATAACCAAACTCTATGACTTCAGGAGCCAAATCGCCAGGTTGAGTTCCTTGGGATTTGGATGCCTGATTTCTCCATGGCTCAGAGTGAGGAGACTGGAGTTGAGATGCAGCTTTTGGTGTGGAACTACTGAGAGCTCTAACAGGGTAGTGAACCAAGGTTGACGTGCTCATGTGGGAGCTATGCGAATGACTTTGAGGGGTGATTGTCTGAGCTTCCAAACTACCAACGGAATGAGTGGGAGAGGCGGAAAAGCGTAGGCAAATATCCCTGACCAGTTCATCCATAGGGCATTGCCTTTGGAGAGCGGGTGTGGGAACACGGAGGCGAAGCTTGGGCATTTTGATCTGTGGCGAACAGGTCTATGTGAGGAAACCCCCATTCCTGAAAGTAGGGAAGAAGGATTTGGGGATGAAGTTCCCACTCGTGGATTTGAGGCCTCTGTCTGCTCAGAAGATCTGCAATTTGATTGTTTACTCCTGGAAGGTGTTCTGCTAGGAGATACATTTTTTGATGTATGTCCCATTTCCAAATGGCTTGTGCTAGGCGTGACAGTTGGAGAGAGTGTGACCCCCCCTGTTTTTGTATGTAATACATAGCTGTCATGTTGTCTGTGCGGACTAGGACAGTTTTACCTATTAGGTGTGTTTGAAAGGCTTTGAGCGCTAGAAACACTGCTAGTAACTCTAGGTGGTTGATATGAAGGCTCCTGTACAATCCTTGGATTGTGTTACTTTGTAGGCCAGCGCCCCAACCAGTGAGCGATGCGTCTGCTGTTAGCACTGTCTGTGGAACAGGGTCGAGAAAGGGCCGCCCTCTGGATATATTTTGAAGGTTTCACCACTGCAGAGGGCGATGGGTGTGGCCATCTACCAACACTAGATCGGTTAATCGACCCTGCGACTGGTTCCACTGACTTGCTAAGCATTCTTGAAGGGGACGCATGTGAAGTCTTGCGTGGGGAACAATTGTAATGCAAGACGCCATCATGGCTAGCAGTTGCATGAAGACTCTTGCTGGCAATGATTGGTTGGGCTGAAATTGAGTGAGAAGGGACTGAATACTGTGAATTCTGGTTGTATTGGGAGAGGCTAGAGCTTTGTGAGCGTCTATTGTGGCTCCCAGATAAGTTTGTGTGTTGGAAGGCTGTAGATGAGACTTCAACGCATTCACTGTAAACCCAAGTTGGTGAAGTAAGTGAATAGTGGTTTGAGTGTGTTGGAGACACATTTGGTAATTACTGGCTTTGATGAGCCAGTTGTCCAGGTATGGAAAGACATGGATGTGTTGTCTTCTCAAATGTGCTGCAACTACTGGCAGGCATTTGGTAAATACCCAGGGAGCAGTGCCGCCTCCAAACAGAAGCACTTTGAATTGGCAATGGTGACCCGCTATAATGAATCTGAGGTATTTGTGATGAGCATCCCGCTCATCACAAATTGGAATATGGAAATATGCGTCTTTTAAGCCTAGAGTAGACATAAAATTGCCCTGCTGTCGAAGCGGGAGCACTTGTTACCATGTGGAAATGCTCTGACAGTATGTAGAGGTTTAGTTCTCTGAGATCCAGAATAGGTCTTAAGGAGACGTCCTTTTTGGGGATGAGAAAGTACAGGGAGTACACACCTGTCCCTTGATGTCGTACCGGCACAGGTTCTGTGGCTCCTTTGGAGAGGAGAGACTGTACTTCTTGCTGAAGTAGATGTAAATGTTCTGGTGACATTTTGTGAGAACGTGGTGGTATGCTTGGAGGATTGTTGGGAAGCTCCAGGCCATAACCATGTTGGATAATGCCTAACACCCATTTGTCTGTGGTGATAGATTGCCAAATGGGGAGGAATTGTAGAAGACGCCCCCCAACAGGTGTTAAATGATCGGAGGGGGAAGTGTAGGCAAGTCACTGCTTGTTGGGGGAGGGGGAATTACGCGTTGCAGAACCCTTGCCTCGACCTTTGTTATTGTTACCTCTATATCCTCCTCTAAAGAAGCCCCTTGTAGAGGAAGATTGACTGTTGCCCTTGTAAGAGGTGGCAGTATTGTCCGAGGACATGGTTTTGGACCCCCCCCACGGTAGAAGGAGCGACGAAAGGAGGCCCGAGTAGAGGGAGACTGCAGAGCTCCCATAGACTTGGCTACCTCTGTATCTTTTTTCATTTTTTCCAATGATTTATCTACTTCGGGCCCGAAGAGATGTTCCTTATCAAAAGGAATATTTAAAATAGACTGTTGCACTTCTGGTTTGAAACCAGAAATCCTCAACCATGCAGGTCTTCTTAATAGCACACTAGTGTTGATTTCTCTAGCTGCGGTGTCTGCAGCATCTAGAGTGCATCTTATTGAGGAATTGGAGATAAGCTTTCCTTCCTGAACTAAATCTTGGGCTTTTGCTTTGTGTTCATCTGGGAGGTGTTGTAGCAACTGCTCCATTTCGTCCCAGTGTGCCCTATCATATCTAGCTAACAGGGCCGGAGTGTTGGCAATGCTTGGGCGGCTACCTGTTTACCAGAGTCGTCTAAATGATTTGACTTTTTGTCTGGAGAGGGAGCATCACCTGTAGTCTGTGAATTGGCCTGTTTATGGGCATTAGAGACTACCAAAGAGTCTAGAGGTAGTTGACCTTTAAGAAAGACTGGATCTAAGGGAGCAGCCTTATATTTTTTATCAATCCTGGGTGTGAGAATGCGAGCCCGCACTGGATCCCTAAAGATGTCATCGGCATGTCTCATCATGTCTTGAAGCATAGGCAGAGTGTGAGTAGCCCTATGTGTAGTACTGAGGGTTTTAAATAGGAAATCTGCCTCCAAAGATTCCTTGTGTAACTGCACCCCGTGATATTCTGCAGCTTTCGCAAGTAATTCTATGTCCTACATTGTCGTCAGTAGGAGAAGGCTCTGTAGGGTAAAGATCTGCGTCGTTATCTGTAGGAGAATCTGTGTGATAATCCTTCCAGGGATCTATCAGTATAATATTGTCTCCCCCCATCATCATCAGGTGGTGGAGAGTTAGTTGGTGTAATTAGTAAATAACCCAAAGGTGGAGAGGTTGGTGTAGGGGAATGTGGTAAAAGAGGAGGTGGAGGAAGGTTAGTACCCACATTCTTTTTCTTAAAAGGAATGAAGAAAGGTTCTTCTTCTAACTCAGGTTTGTGCTTTTGAGGTGACTTAGTAAGAACATGTCACGTATTAGGATTTATGTAGAGGTCCTTCTGTTTTGGGTCTGAGTTGGGTGTTGCGGCATCGAAATTCGGATCCTGCCCCTTCGGAGGCCCAGATTTAGATTTCGGCGCCGAGGATTTCGGTGCCGGGTGGAATCACTTTTTGGTGCCGAAGGTTTCGATGCCGGAGGAGGCTTTGACTTCGGCGTCAAGGGTTTCGGCTCCAAAGCGGTTTTCGGCTTCGAGCCTGAAGGTTTCGGCTCGGTGCCAGTCTTTGGCCGACTCGATCTCCTAGCCGGAAGGCTTAGAGACGTGTTTCAGTGCCGAGCCTGAGGGCGGGGCGTCGGAAACATCTTGTCGGTGCCGACCGTGGCCCGAAGGACGGGGGTGGGACCGAAGCCTTTTGTTTCGGCTGAATTGAATTTTGGGTTAAGGGGCATTCGGTACTCACGGTACGTTGACCTTGTGGCAACTCTTCCTCCGACTCGGAGTCTGATTCTAGGATGGAAGCAAGTTCCTCTTCCTCTGCCCCTTGTGCACCGAATTCTTGCTCGGATTCTTCACCGAAGATGTCTGGCGTCGATCACGGAGCGTTTTCTTCGATAGGAAAGATCGGCACGCCTCGCAGTCTTCTTCGTTGTGCTCCGGAGACAAGCACAAGTTGCCCACTTCGTGTGAGTCGGTGTGCGGATACATCGCGTGGCACTGAGGACAGAATTTGAATGGAGTCCGTTCCATCAACTGTGAGGTGGACCGACGCGGTTAGGCCGGACGGCCTTCCCGAAGATCTTTGATCGAAATAGAGGTTTTTCCTTGATGGACACGATAAGCGGAGAAGTGAGATACACGTTTGAAACAATATCGACGTGGGTAGAGTGGATTGCGCACCGAGGGGAACCCGAAGAAACGGTCTCGAAGTGGAGCGCAGCAATACACGTCCGAACCCGATGGTGGAAAAATACAATCTAACAATGGAGTTGATGCCCATGCGCACTATCACCGAAAGGAAGAGTCACCTACCTTGTGACTGGAAAGACTTCTTCGAAGAAAAACAACTTGCAAACATCCGGACCCAACACTAGATGGCAGGAGTATGCAAAGCATGTGATCTACAGCTCACATGCCTCGAACATGCTCTTCATCCAAACCAGAGTGGTGACAGTAAGGTAAGGTTTGCCTTCTTTTTGGGAAAATTTCTAATATTCACTGAAATTGCTTCTGCAAATACTCATTTGCATTTTTTTCGAAGAGTTGCTGCTTCGATTTCTAGAAATTCATCTTCTCCACTGTCTGAGTTTTTGAGAGACATTGAAATGGAATTCATAAGCCTTAGTCCCCCCAGGTGATTCAAATGGTCGTCTTATCGTTTTTGGGCTCAGAGCCCTCACCATCTTCGGCTACCACTGAAGGCAGGAACTCTGTTGACAATGATGCTGCACTTTGGTAGAGTGCATCCACCTTCTGTCATATTGGTTGCAGATTGCGTTTTGAGACTGAAAGGCATTACGCACTGAGCAGGTGGCCTCCTTTTGGTCCCGCAGTAATAGAGGTTACAGATTCTGTGCTAGTTTCACCACTGGAACTTGCTATTTGAAGAGGGCAAAACAAACAGCATGTTCGCCACATCCTACCCCTACCCCCACCCCAAATCAGTCATGCTCATTTGACCCGATTCTGGGTCGACTCAACGGACGTCTACACTGTTGGTGTCACTTATGCAGTTTTGTGCAGTTTTTCAAGCCATGAAGTTCTCCAGTTGACCGCATTGTATTTTTTCATGTTTTCAGTTGCAATGGTGAGGGACCACTCGAAGCTTGTCCAAACCAGATAGCAGACAAAAAGAATCTAAGATGGAGTCTGTGTCCTTTTGCATTGTGGCTTCAGGGAAAGTATTACAGGGAAACTCAAAACAAAAACGTTTACTTTGACGAAAACCAACTTCTGATAATCCAAGCCCAACACTTGACGCCAGGAGTGTGCACAGACTACACATGCTGCCTTGCTCCGACTCCATCCACTTTACACCCATTGAGTCTTACCAGAGCATCTTCTATATGGATGGTTCTGCCCAGCCTGTGGTAAGAACAGCATAGAAATACTCCACAGCCTGCACAGCAGTTCAAGGTGTAGTGAATTCATCCCAAAGCGCACCCACACTAAAATCTTATGTGACAGTACTGTGCAACATGCAGAATGACATGCCCGTTTGCAAAAGACTGACAATTACTGTGTCAGACTCATCCTTTTGTGTGCAAGGCTACAATGCTGATTTGCAGCATTGGCGGTTGAATAGATTCAAAGAGAAAACCTATTAAGAATAAACAGCTTTGGGGAAAGGAAGCTGTCTTACAAGATAAGCTTCTATTGGTCCATGTGAGGCACACATTTTTCGCCATCAGCGTGATGGCATTTGCGCCAAAGGGAACTGTGCAGCCGACCTAGCGGCAAAGGCTGCAATTCAGACTGCTAGAGTAGCAGCCTTAACCAGATCTCAATCGAAGATCGACACAGATATCTTAACAGCCATTAATGCAACTAAGCAAGGTGGGAAACCTCAGGCGCAGTTTCCTCCCAAACACTCTTAATTCAGATACCATTCCTGTAGTCACGATACCAAGGGTAGGAGACAGAATAATACCCAAGTCTGTCTAGATTATATTTAATCAAAGAAGCCCATGAGGGGTTGGCATCTGCACATGCAGATAAACGCAACTGTAGCAACGCTACTGCAATGCTACTGGTGGCCTAGTTTATCTAAATAGACTAGGGATTATTTTAGGTAGTGTGACATTTGTCAGCCGATTAAACCCTCCACTGTCAAAAGACCCTCGCCAGCTCCCCTCACGATCTCAAATATCCCCTTCCGGGTGATTTATTTGAATAACATCAGTCCCTTCCACTCAGCTAACCAATTTAAGTACATAATGGTGATGATTGATTCATGTTTCTTGATTCCTATGGGTTTGGTCACAGAGGAATGGAAGTGCTTGAGCAGTAGTAATAGATTTGCAGTGTCTGGTAGCGACGGGAGCAGTTCATTCATTTCATTCAGATAACGGTCTTGCATTCGCCTCTCAGGCTTACAGGGATTCAACCTCTGTCATGGGACTTTGTCTGCAATTGAGCAACCCATTCAAAGCAGAGTTAAATGGCATTGTAGAGCATGTTAAAGGCATGATTAAACAAGCTTTGACTCCTAGGGTGCGAAGTCCAGGTCTTAGCTGGTACCATAATCTGTATGGAGTTCAGAGAGCATTAAATAACTTGCCTAGACAAGCCTTGGCAGGATGCACTCCATACAAGATTCTCTTTGAAGTTCCTATGTATGTGCCTAGCTTAGATAATTCTGGGAAGGGGGCAGATGAAGAAACATTTGACCTGGAGAAACGCTGGAATGTTTTACAGAGTATCCAAGAAGTCAGAGACAGGCTGTCTAACACAAACCACTCCCACGTCGCCACCTGTGAAGATAAGGTTATCACTGCTGCCGACGTGTGGGTTCCCAAAGTCGGGGACCTAGTTCGGGAAAAAATTCATGACAAGCAAGCTTTTGGACCAGCTTATACACCACCCATCACCATTCTTTGGGTAAAAGACAACAGAACTGTAATCCTGCCTTCTCTGCCTGGCTCAGGGAGAAATAGACAGGTGTCTACCGACCACATTAAAAAGCACTATGTAGTCAATCCTCTACAGCCAACCGCCGCAGACACCAATAAGGATTCAGAGTAGTGCTTCCCAACCTCTCCCTACTGTGAAGACTCTACCCCCTGTACAAAGCAGTAACATTTCTGGCTCGAGTTGCCAGCTGGGGATATTTGAGCCCAACACTCTGCGCAGAACATTGAGTGCAACAAACACAGGTGATGCTGCCACTAGGACTGTGGCTACTGTCCAACGTAATTCCATGGTTTACTATGAAATTCCACCCGACACGACGTCATTTGAACTGGTGCCCTTTCGAGAGCCTCAAGAGACCAATAGCATTGAAAATTACTTTGGATATTTCACAGGAGATTTTTCAACCCCTTCTACAGTCACTCACCGCCAAAGACTGCTTCGTGTTTGTCAATGGTTTCGTGACAAATATTTTATTCCTCCGTGTTCATATGCGTGGATCGTTTTGGGAACTCTTCTTTTCATCATGTGGTTGTCAACGATAGTTGTTCTACTGCTACTCAATGGACATTTCATCATATACACACACACCTGTGGGGGATGGGTGCATGTGGTTGAGAGAGATGGTCAATATTTTCGACTGAAGGGTTTTTCTTGGGGTATGAATGTGTCGGACGTGCACCTCAGTGTGCGGTAGTGTTGTTGCATATGTGGTATGCTGCAAAGTGAGTCGTGGAAGGGGAAGTATGTTGTGTGCAGCTGTGAATGCTTTTGGAAGTCTTGTGACGATTGTCCTCCTGCCAAGCAGTGTTATTTGTGGAGGCCCCTACATAAGCGAGCCAGCATCTACATCCTGGTAGGTGCACACATCATCCATCCATTCCGGGAGACAGACCATAGACATCCACCAGTCACGTATGAGAGAATGCCAGTGTATCATTCCATGGCTTATTCAAGTTTCCAACAAGAGATCACAATAAAACACAATCATGGGGAACTTTGAGATAACAGTTTATTATTTACAAAATAATGCATCACAGTCACGTGACACATTAGCGTCCACCTGCATAGCGATGAACCAGAGTCTGATAGGGAGGCTTGCGCACTGTTGAACAAAATCAATACGAAGACAGTGGAAACAAAGGCATGAAAGTAAACACGACTTTACAACTGGCAACCCAAAAGGAACCCTCTCTGCCAGTTAGTTCGAAGTAAGACATTTACTCACACCAGTGGTTTAACAGAAGCACAAAATGAATCCTCAATTTTGTTTTTGCAGGGAATCCAAAGTCATCTTCCAGTCCATGAAGAGGAACCGAAGTCCCTCAAGGTTTTTACGCTTTTTGTTTGGTTTTTCAGAAAAGCACCATCTGGCACTAGCTTCCAGTCCTAGAGGCCGACTGAGCCAAGGGGGCGCAGCTGAAATACATGCAGCCAGTGAACATGGGCATTGAGGGATTAGGGCGGTGGGCAACTGATGTATATAGATGTACAAGAGGGGAATGTGCATTTCGTTCTGCAGCGAAATATCTACAACTGGCTATGCTGCGATCAGAGTAATATTTCTGAACATTTCCACTTTCAGTATAGTATTCCCTTGAAATAGCCATCGACGCTGCTCGTCGTAATCGGCACAGGATGGGGTGATGAAACATTTGTGCACTCTTTGGGTCTGTTCCACTATCCAACACACCCTTGCTTTCCAAGCCGCACACTCACGCCAGGTACAAACCACAACACTTCCGTCCAATGGGAGGGTCAGGCCAGAGGAGTCCTCCAACATGGCATCTCCACACCACCAACAGAACAGGAAAAGGGTACCCATCCGCCCACATAGATACTGACTGGTGAATTTATGGGCAATTATTCCAAGCCTGAAGAACCTGATTTGTTCATCTGTAGGCAAATATCCCAAGCCTTAAGAACTGAAATCACATAAATGACCAATTTTTATACACCCTCAACATTGGCATGCAGCCAATATCTGAGCACGCATTTCAGAAACATCGGGAACTAAAGCACGCCGTTACAACATGGACTTGAACCAGGACTTGTGGTTTTACAGTTTTTAACTTGTTCTCCACCACATTAGTTAATTCCCACTCAGTTTTGCTCCAAGTCTGAGATGGAAAAATGGAAGAGATGGCAGAAATGTAAAGAATAAACAATTATCACGTTTGCTTTCACCTGCTGAAAGAAACTGCCAACAGAAATAAGAATTACTGCTTTACTATCTGCATTTTACTTCTTTATTTATTTAGAGTTTTATATAGCGCGAGCAGGACCCTTTCAGGTGAGAGCGTATTACAAGAATAGTAACTGAAGGTATGTTACACAACGGTAGGCAGTACACCAAAGTACAATATAAGACAAATAAGCGAATGGTGAGAAACAAACTCACCACATACAGCCAGAGTGGGAGAGGGAGGTGATCCTCAGTGAGAGAGGAATTTGTTCGCAAGTAGAGTTATTAACTTCTTTCCTAAAGATGGAGGTGGAAGGGCTGCATCTGATCTCAGATGGGAGAGTTTTCCAAATTTTAGGGGTAATTCCTGAGAAGGATTGCCCGATTATTGTTCTTTAAGGGGCATGAAGTTATGGCAGCATCTTACCCTTGGAGGGCAGGGATTTCTGAGCAATAATGAGCAATGGAATGCTGGGCTTACACAGACATTAATGCTGCTTCATGGTCTGCAGAGGAACACCCAGCATTTCACTCTTTAATGAGCTATTGATTATCTCGAGATAGCAGGATCAACATTGAAAATGATGCCCGTGGCTGGGTTTTGAGTGGGTAACTGGTTGACATAACCAGATGAAGGTGACCTACTGCTCCCCAGTAGCAAAAGTTTCGAGGGCTTATGACTACGGCTGACCTGCAGGGACTTCCTTCCTAATCCTGAAGGTAACGGGGAACTAAATGCCCGAACGCGCTGTCTGGAGTAGAGTGTAGGAAATGTTGGGTTTGCCTTTGAGGTGAATGGCCAATCATGTCTCTCATTCTGGCTCCTTTCTGCTCCCCAAAGCCTTTTCCTTACTATCTTCATATTTTCCCCGATGCGGCATTTTCACAACACCCATCCAACTCGTACACATAGCTCACACCAACACATGACATACAGGATGCAGCCCAAGGAGCGAGCAAGCCTTTCATCACCACAGGTACCGTACCTCCTCGACAGAGGAAGAAGAGCCTTCAGTAAGGCATCTAGAGGGAGTAAACTCCTGGGATAACCCTTAGTGGGCTGTACTCCAACATTTCTTAAAAAGGGATGTGGATGAGAGCGGGGGTAAAACCCGCGGATGAACTGTACTGGCCCGTGCTCCAACACCATTAAAAAGGGAATGCGATTAGACAGGGATAATGGCCCCAGCGCCAACACTGTTAAAAGGGGAAGTGTATTGGAGTTGGGGCCCAACCCAGTGAATGAACATTACTGGCCTCTGCTCCAACCGTGTTAAAGAGAGAGGTGGATTAAAAGGGGGGGGGGGGTAAACCCACTGATGGACCTTACCGGCCCTGGCTCAATGTTAAAAAGGCATGTAGATTAGACTGGAGGAAAAACCCCATATGAAGCTTACTGGCCCCTGCATCAACCATGTTGAAAAGGGATGCGGATTAGACTGGGGGTAAAGCCCCTGATGAGCCTTACCAGCCCTCATCATATTTGTTTTCCACATTTTTATTGAGCTGGCTTCTGGCAATTTTTATATGAACCCCGCAATTTAGGACTAATAGGTTTCCATTTCCAGTTTTTGCAAAGAGTTCTGGGATATGTTGGTCTGCTTTAAAGCAGATGCCGCAGGACAGGTCCGAAAGGGCCAGTCTTTCGCAGAGACCTCTGCATAGGATTAGTGTCGGCTACCCCTTGAGCGGGAGGAGGTAGAAGAGTCTACTTGTTCTTACGCGTTCTGTTAGACGTGCACGGGGGACCTGAGTGGGCTAATGCCCCAATCCCTACTGAGTTTCTTATTTTTTTTGAATGGACAAACCTGCACGTTACCAGGCTCAGAGTCACAGCCATCGATGTCGGCCTTTCCGGCTCCCCCACCATCGTATCTTTAGAAATGGCAATCCTAGCCACTATGCGTTGTCAGCAGAATTGGGGGTAGTTATGGTCGCTGTTGCGTCTCATCGGCCTCTAATTCTAACTTAAAGTACCTTAGTTCACATTTTTAAGTAATTTCTAGTGGAACCTTTCAGTCAAATTTACAAAAAACGAAAAAAATATTTACACAGATAGGATTACATCTCCCCAAACATCCATGGGGTTACAAGTAACAAATTCAGCATATTCTCATTACCACCAGTGGGCGAAGACCGAACCCGGAGGGGGGGGGGGGGAAGAGTTTAAGGGGAGAAGGAAGTAAACAAAAGAGCAGAGTCTGCCGACTTGAATGCGGATGACTTCAGAGGAATCTTGTAAAATCTTAGCAGAGATCTTGCAGATTTTAAAGTGTAAATCAGGATCCTGCCCACTGTACACGAACAGCGCTCAGGCTGGCATGTCACACTGCTCACGCGCATTTCAGATGGCTGTCGAGGTGCACATACATGCAGGTTTCAGATTAATGTCACAATGCACATGAGCAACCCAGGAATCTGTTCAGTTGCACAAGTATAGATCTTTGGTGAACCTTCTGCCCTGAAAGTGTACAACCTCATTAATACTGCACATGCAAAACCCCCAAATCAATGCAATCCCATATATACAAATATGACTTTGGCCCCTCCAGATTCCTTAAAAAGAACTTGAATATGCTTAATAGGCGGAGTATGTCACAGCGCCCTGAATCGACAGCTCAGTGAAGAGAAAGAAAGGGCTAGAAGAAAGGAAAGGGCTGGTCTACACGCTTCCTAGTGGCACAAAATTACACACTGTACAAAAAAAGCAGCAGACTTGGCAATAAAACACACACTTCTCTCCCCTCCGAACCTCTGCCTATTTCCAGCTTCACCTATGCAGGGTTTGAAGATGAAAGCAACAGTAATGGTGGCTTCTACAGGGTTCACGTGGGGAAAAGGCCACCTGGATCATACCAATAGGCAAAAAGCAGCCAGCAAGGACCGCTGCCAAAAATACAGGTAGAACATTTTAGTTTTAGACCGTTTCGGGAAGGTGGGGTCAATGTTTACCATGACTAAAATGGCTGACACTGTCTGCTCTTAGCCAGCTGACTCCCTGATTGGAGCAAAGAACCATATGCTGGCAGAAGGGTGGAAGGTAAACACATGAACAGCTCTTTTACAGCCACAAGGATTACATGACACAGCTCACACTAAGAGCAGCGCGAAGAGCTGCGACTCTACACACTCCACCACTGTGACTCATCTTGTCCACCATTGTGATCTCCGATTTGCTTTCATCTCAAAACCCTACAACACCACTCATCTCTCAGGCATTGGTACCTTAGGGTTACGAGGGCAACATGGTGGTATGGAATGTGCAACACACGCGTCGCTAAGACGGGACAACTCCCATGGTGACAGCGCAGTGTACCGTTTGGCCCTCAGTGACTCGTCTTCTCAATTTTTTGCCCAATTTTGGGACTTCTACTTGTACCTTCAATGCATGGCATTTGAGCTATTTGACACAAGGGCAGATAATGCCCTCTGGGCATCACTGCTACAGTAAACAATTAAAAAAAAAACACAAACAGAAATCAAACATCGCTTCCATGCTGAGGCAAGGCGGGGTGAGAAGCATCATCCTTGCTCGTGGTCACCTGGCTCCCCACTCTGCCTCCCCTGCACACAAAAAAAGAACATTTACAAAATAACAGGGATACAAAAATACTATTAAGAAATGTCCCTTATGAGGACGAAAACCGCCAGGCGGCGACTTCTGCGCTAAAAGCAGAATACATTTGTGGTCTGTAGACAGTCCCCACAGTTAATGTAACCGCAGCGACATAAAAGGACGGCTGGGACGCAAGACGTCACTGACCTGCAACGGGTCATGGAGCACCATTTGAGAATGTTTACCGGCGATTACCACCTGAAACTTCTTGACCGGGTCCACTGTCTGGATCCGCATGAACAGAGACATGGGGTCACTAACTGTACACCCAGTCTCATGTCTAGGACGAATAGACAGAAAACAGAAATTGTTCCTTATTTTTTTTCTTTTTTCCTTTCTTCATCCAGGTAGTGGCAAGGCTCTTGACAATACTCTTTTCCCAAATATTCCCAAATATTCGAGGACTGGAGTTAGAACAGTAAATCATTCTCTCCTCAAAAATGTGGGGGTACCTCTGTGGAAGTGTGCAAATACGATTACTTCCGGGGGAACATCTGGCAATAGGAAGTAGCAAAATTACCATCTACTGGAGGCATCATTCACATGGAGAACTGCTTCGTAACCTCGGTGCTTCCGTGTTAGGTGAACCCTATCGGTGCCAAAGCCACCCATGAAAATATTCTCTTCCTGCAAAAAATGTCCAGTGCTCCAGTGATGGCCGGGAGATGTGTCAATTATTACTAGATTCTTTCCCCATAAGGCCATCAAGTCTTTTAGATACCGACAAAATAGCTGCTGTTTTGTTAATTGTGAAAAAACCTTAAAATTAGGCCAAGACAATATATAAATTATGCTGGTATCATTCGTGTAATTTTAGGAATTTCGCATTACACTTGTTACGCAAAGTTCCCAAAATTATGCCACTTCATTTAATTATGAGCCATTCATGGTAAAAATCTACCACAAATGCACGGGAACAAAACGCGAGCAGCTGTTTGCAGTGCTTTTGTTTTTTTGCACTATTTTTTTAGTGTTGAATGTGTCCTCACATCAAAAATTGATTCAAGGACGCACTTTGCTCTAAAATGTAGCACAAAATGACAGATTCGCATTTCGCATAATTTTGCAGAAATGTCGCATAATTACACAAAAGCAAATTATGGGAATTTCGCACACCCCTACAAAAGATAGGATTTAGTTAATTTGTGCATTATTTCCCAAGGAAAGAAATCAAGAGTGAAGCGGCATTTTGAATACTGTTAATATGCTCTCTTCGCCGAGCGTCTGTGTTTTTGAGCCCAGGTGCATTCCTTACTGCACCTGCCAGCAGCTCAGTGAACACTTCTGCAATTTACACATTTTATGTGTTCTTCTCGCCACTGTTTGTGCCAGGCAGGAGGCAACGAATACTGCCCGCTGGTTCAGGTCTTGATTCTTGAATAACAATGTTGCACAAAAATCCTGTTTTCGTTTTCAACATTGCTATTCCGCTTGTTTGATTTTTTTTTTTTTTTTATAAACTTAAGAATCTTTTGGATTGCTCTAAAATATGTTAAAAAAAATTCTTGCATTAGATGTTTGGGCCTAAATTTTAGAGGACAAAAAAATGTTTTTTTTAACTAACTTTCCCAAAGTTTTAACTGACATAAACATAGAAATATCAGTCACGCTGGTTAAAAAAAAAATAAAGACAATGGTCAGCGGCCAGCCATGGAGGCAAATCTATCATTTCCCAATCGCATTTTGGTGTTTCCCTGGCTTGACATTTTTTTCCAAGGTTAGAAAAAGACCTAAAGGAAATATCTGTACCTAAATAAAGATAAGTGAATCACTCTGCGCCCCCGTCCTCCGCCCCCACCCCTTCAGAAAGAAAGAGCAAACATGAATGTCAGCAGCGCTTGGAATGGAAAAGACAGAAGTGCAGGTAATACCTTTGTCACAGACCTGCTTCCTTCTAAGAAGTGCATGTACCTTCCTTAAAAAACAAAAGTAACAGAAGTGCTGGTACTAAAAAAACACCAGGCAGTGCCTGTCCTTTTGAAGCACTTAATAGCACAGAATTCTGGTAACTTCACGGCAGTTTCTTTCTTAACTAACTTGTAAAAATCAGCAGAGGCAGTTTGCGGCAGTGAGTGGGCTTTTCTTATTGGTTGCTTGGTTTTGGTGACCCTTCACTTTTAAGGTCAACCGCTGAGAGAAGACGCTGCCTTCTGATACTTTTAGAGATCCAGTTGTTGGTTTCAGCAGAGGCTCATTTGTAGCGGGGACCAGAAGACCAGCCTTGTCGGATGTTGGCGGGCGTGGAGATTGGTCAGTTCTGAGCTCCACAATCCTTCATCAAGGTCTGTCAGTCCCTCTCTTGCAGGCTCTCCTCCGTGATGCCCTGCACAGCCAGCTCGGCCAGCACATTGTCCAAGTACCTGGGATCCGGGAAGCCGTGGCCGGTGAGGTTAGAGCCAAACTCGGTCTTGTGGTGGACCTCGTTCCAGATGATGGTGTCAGATTCACCGGTGGTGCTGGAGGTGCCGACAGCGAAGATGAGGCGCCGTTCCCAGGCAACAAGGAGCAGCTTCAGCACCTGGAGGAAGAAACGGGGAAAGAGTGATGAGAAGGGGGCAAAGGATGGTGTCCAAGAGTGCCTGGCATAGAGGGGAGCCAGACCTGCCATAGCAAGATGAGCTCCAGGCAGGAATGACGTGCAGTAAATTAAACTGTTATTGAGTATACTAGAGGACCTATTGAGAGAGGACATGGAAGGGTCATCGAAGACCTGCATACCAGCCTCAGGAAGGGAACTGCCAGGTACCGCAGATAAGAATTATGGCACAATGAACTTTGTGTAGTTCCATCAATGGAATAGCAGGAGGTGCCTGATGACAGAACTGTGGTACATCAGCAGAGCTGTGTGGGATGCGGTTTGTCGGAAGCAGAGTGTGCTGCTGCAGGAGAGCTGTATGCGCAGCTCCACGCACTCTACTGTATTGCAAGTGTGCGCTACCTCGACAGAGCTGTGGAGGATCCTGTTGCAGGACCTCCAGAGCTGTATGGCAGGAATGAGATACAATGAGTGTGATCACACCCATGGACTTATGATAGGTGTTCATGGTTGTTTCCGTGGCACTTTGTACGGTCATGCTTGGCAGAACCGAGGTACACTGATAGCCCTGTGTGGACTTGTCACCAGAATAGCAATGGTGCAGCAGAACTATGTGCAAAATTCTCTAGGGCAGGTGCAACTGCAATGCGCACGGTCTAAGCTGTGCATAGCTCAAGTTTTAAAAGCGAAATCTGCTTTATTCAAACTAAAATGCAATCCGTATCCTCAATGTGTGAATTTTCTCAGGAGACTTGAAATCACAGTTTAACATCAAGGGAGCAGGAGCATAGCTACCATTGGTGCATCAGGTGCAGTGCACCGGGGCCCAAGGCCCTCCGGGGCCCATTGAACCCTGATGATTGCTGTATGTTATCCCACCAGCAATTAATATACGAAAAATGTCTATAAAACGGTTGCACACCCTAATTCTAAATTTTTAATGAAAAGAAGTTATTCAGTGTGATCCTCTTAGGTGCTCATGAGTATTACCTCCTGATCCTTGAGGTGTTGGGTACAATTGAAAATATGGCGCCCTCCAAACGAGGAGTGAGCGAACTCAATGAGCACTCATAGCGGCATGGTTGCCGCTTTCAAATCTTCATCCAAAAAACGATAATCCATATTATATGATTATTATATTCCTTTATTTTGTCTTTGCATCTTAATTTCATACTTCATTTTTCAAAATTTGGTTCATACGATTCTTCTCATATGCATACCATTAGTGAGGTAAATTATCTCATTACACAGGTGCCCCAATGCATTTCGGGCGTCGGCCCTTCGTCAGGGGGATCGGTCCTACGAAAAATGTATAATGCAATTTACTAATCCAGGAACACATATGTGCATTACTTTAATACAATGTTCAAAACATCAATTCTGTGCGTGTTGTGTCTAAAACTGACGAAAAAAATGTGAGTGCTGCAGAGTGAACAAAACCTTGTGTCTCATGCAATGAATTTCACCCAGTAATAACTCGGTAAACACCCGTGACAATACTACTTTGTTAAACTGCGTGCACCAGTAAAAAACATCTTCAAGTGCGTTATCAGAAAACGCAATATACAAGAAGTGACAAATCCATTTAACCGGTGCATAAAGTCACTGACATCAGTCCCATTATAACCGCTCCAAACACGCGTGCATTGTTCGTATACCAAAAGTGTCAACCGGCCGGCCACTACACTCTTAAAAATACCTGTTGTAATGTCGATATTCTCTCCCTCTATCCTCTGCTCGTTAAGCTTCCATAGCTAAACGTTTCCTCCCGGAATTAAATGTAAAAAGAAAACCGGAAGTAACAATAATAATAGAAAAAAGACTATGACGACGATCCAACAGACGGTAAACTCTTATGAGTAAAATTGTTCAAAATTGAATATAACTACAACTAAGATCAAGGTGTTAATAGTACTTCACGATAATAGCTCCTAATAAATTTAATAATGTCCCGGAAACAATCCCAGATCTTCATAAGTACGAATGCTAACCATGGTCTCAATAAAGCGCGTAGCGGAAAAAACCCGTAGCAGTAAAAAAAGGGTAACCATGGTGACAGGCACCAACCTATCGACTGACGAAACTATTCTTAAAGGTACACAACTGTGCAAGATATAAAAACACGAACGGATCTAATTTGTGTTCGAACTTGAAACAGACACTGAAAAATAATGTGTACACGTAAAAAATATACAAAATCCCTAAAACCAACTCTGGTGCAGTGTGGTGTGATGTGATTAAACATTGTGTGCACTCAAACCTCTCTAATCGAAAGGTACACGAAATACACATATGGTTGTAGATACATGACAGCCGCAAGTTATTACACGAAACAACTAAACTCTAAACGATCATTCAACCCTTTGGGGTGTATTGAGTTCAATTTTGAAATCCAGTACAGTTCACGTTGTAAAAGATATTGTCTATTGTCCCTTCCTTCTTCAATGTTTACCTGTTCCAATACCATGTATCTCAGTTGGCTAATGTTGTGATTCATTTGCAAAAAATGTGTTGCCACAGTGGATTTAAGATTTTTTGTACGGATGTTACTTTTGTGTTCCACGAGACGGGTTTTTACTTTTCGTTCCGTTTTCCCGATGTATGGTAGTCCACATGGACACTTTATAAGGTACACTACATTGGTAGTGTCACACGTGGCTGTGAATCTCAATTTGATAGGGGTGCCCTGAGTAGGGTGCGTGATGGTAGTGCCCTTAATAATGTTATTACAACTTCCGCAATTGTGACATGGGATGGTACCTCTGTAATTTAGATCTTTTCTACTAGTTTTTCTGTTGAGAAGTTGTTTCAAGTTTCTGGTACGTTGGTATGCGAAAATAGGAGGGTGTTGAAATATGCCTTTAAAATCAGGTTCAGCTTGTACCAATGGCCAATATTTTTGGATTGTTTGTTTTATCTTCGTGCTTTCTGTAGAGTGTTTGGACACAAACACCATTCTTTCCTCTTTTGTGACGTGTATCACTTTAGGTGTTAACAATTCCACTCTGTCCATCAATTTCACTCTGTCAACAGCTTCTTGTAAAATTGGTTCAGGATATGATCTTTCTTTGAATTTTTGTAAAATCCTTTTACTGTTGTTGTTGTATAATTCTTCTGAAGATGAAATTCTTTTAATCCTGAGCAATTGCGAATAAGGTAAGTGGCGTTTTAGAGACTTTTGGTGAAAACTGGAGAAATGTAGGAAATTATTCCGATCCGTAGATTTGGTAAATACAGTAGTGGTCATGATGTTGTTTTGTAGCACAATGTCAACATCCAGGAACGCTATCCTCTCCGTACTGATGTTGTGTGTGAATTGGATTCTTTCCTCAATTGTATTGATTTCACAAACGGCTTGTAGTAAGTCTGGTTGAGATCCTTTCCAAATCAAAAAAATGTCATCTATATACCTATGATAGGTAATCAGCTTGTCTTGCCAGGTCTTTTTGGATAAAATGTGGTCAAGCTCAAACCGGTGCATAAAAAGATTAGCATACGCAGGAGCTGCGCAATTTCCCATCGAAGTGCCTGATAACTGTGTGTAGTAGTTGTCATCCCAAGTGAAGTAGCTGTGATAAAGAGAAAAATTCATCAATTCTAACAGAAAATTTTTGAGATCTTCTTCTTTATTACTGTCGATCAGAAATGATTCTAGGGCTTGGAGCCCCATGTCATGGGGAATTGAAGTGTACAAAGACTATCATCTATACAGGCTAACATCAGGCAATTATTATTCACAGCAAAACGAGAAATAAACCAAAGATTACACGCCAGTACACTGATACGTTACCACAAAGTACAACGAACACCAAGGGGCCTACGCATACCACTCAAGTCAACTTTGTGTAAAAACAATGCCAGATTCACGGAACGGTGGTACGCCATTCTTAACAAGTGTTCACTCGATTTAATCCTTTTAATTGTAGAAGAACTATGTAAACTATTGGAAGAATTAAATACAGAGATGTCACAACTCAAACAAGAATTGCGCGATAAAATGAGTGCAGAGGAATTGTCTAAGTCATTAGAAGACATTAACATGCAGCTTGACAAATACACAAAAGAAATAAATGAGAGAAAACTACGAAAATTTAAGAGGGACACCTTGGATTACAAATTGTGAGCGGTTTACAATTGGGCGGAGGTGTATGCCGCACGGAGACAACAAAGACCATTTGGTAATAGAACAACAGAGGGAGAAACATCATCCTCAGATGAATCACAACAAAGAGGACCACCAAGGAATACTAACATGCAACTCAGCACAGAGAGCAGATCAATCATTTCTCAAGCGGGTAACATGGAACAGGTACCTTTTTTAGGATCAGGTCAAAGACCACTCGTAGAACCCGGAGGTCAAACGCCAAGAGAAAAAGATACATCAATAGCCAAATCCACCAGGAGTCAAACAGCCTCGTAATAAACATTTCAAAGAAGGAACTGACACTGTTTCAAACCCACACGTTACAAAAGGGCATGTCATTTGTCCCCACTTATAAAACAAACGAGTTGGAGACTCAAGTGAGTTGGTTTAAGTTTATGAGGAACCTTCGGTTGAAGCATTTTTTCAGGAACATCATTGAACCCAAAACTAACCAGGAGACAGGAACCTTACTTGATCTTAACCCAAAAAGCAAATTTATGGCACCACTCAGCCACAAGATATTAGACGCTTTGGATACGGTAGTTAGTAAAGAACTACAAGAACTATTCAAAACAATGGAACCCAAGAAGTCTAATCTAACTATTAGGGAATGGCACACGATTAAAGATCTGGCTTCTGATGAAGAAATAATGTTTTGTCAAGAAACAAAGGTGGCGCTATAGTTATTCTGGATACGGATTTTTACCTTCAAAGTGTAGAGGAACACGTGACGGATCAAAATACATATATGAAATTGATTTCAAATCCCACAAAGGCATTCAGTAAAGTATTGGCTACAATCATTGATACAGCACTTGTAAATGGTACCATCAATGAGCAAGATAAAAGATTTCTTATTAAAGATAATCCAAAAACACCATACCTGTACATGATTCCCAAAATCCATAAAAGTCTAAATAAACCTCCATTCAGACCAATTGTCAGCACCAGAAATTCCATACACGAACCGATAGGGAAATACATTGACAAACACCTCCAACCTATAGTCCAGAGCATGTCCACGTACTTACGTGATACTACCGACTTTCTCCTTAAAATTAATAACATCAAGATTGGAGATCATGATCAACCCATCTTATGTACCATAGATGTGAAGTCTTTGTACACTTCAATTCCCCAAGCCCTAGAATCCTTTCTGATCGACAGTAATAAAGAAGAAGATCTCAAAAATGTTCTGTTAGAATTGATGCATTTTTCTCTTTATCACAGCTACTTCACTTGGGATGACAACTACTACACACAGTTATCAGGCACTTCGATGGGAAATTGCGCAGCTCCTGCGTATGCTAATCTTTTTATGCACCGGTTTGAGCTTGACCACATTTTATCCAAAAAGACCTGGCAAGACAATCTGATTACCTATCATAGGTATATAGATGACATTTTTTTGATTTGGAAAGGATCTCAACCAGACTTACTACAAGCCATTTGTGAAATCAATACAATTGAGGAAAGAATCCAATTCACACACAACATCAGTATGGAAAGGATAGCGTTCCTGGATGTTGACATTGTGCTACAAAACAACATCATGACCACTACTGTATTTACCAAATCTACGGATCGGAATAATTTCCTACATTTCTCGTTTCCACCAAAAGTCACTAAAACGCCACTTACCTTATTCGCAATTGCTCAGGATTAAAAGAATTTCATCTTCAGAAGAATTATACAACAACAACAGTAAAAGGATTTTACAAAAATTCAAAGAAAGATCATATCCTGAACCAATTTTACAAGAAGCTGTTGACAGAGTGAAATTGATGGACAGAGTGGAATTGTTAACACCTAAAGTGATACACGTCACAAAAGAGGAAAGAATGGTGTTTGTGTCCAAACACTCTACAGAAAGCACGAAGATAAAACAAACAATCCAAAAATATTGGCCATTGGTACAAGCTGAACCTGATTTTAAAGGCATATTTCAACACCCTCCTATTTTCGCATACCAACGTACCAGAAACTTGAAACAACTTCTCAACAGAAAAACTAGTAGAAAAGATCTAAATTACAGAGGTACCATCCCATGTCACAATTGCGGAAGTTGTAATAACATTATTAAGGGCACTACCATCACGCACCCTACTCAGGGCACCCCTATCAAATTGAGAGTCACAGCCACGTGTGACACTACCAATGTAGTGTACCTTATAAAGTGTCCATGTGGACTACCATACATCGGGAAAACGGAACGAAAAGTAAAAACCCGTCTCGTGGAACACAAAAGTAACATCCGTACAACAAATCTTAAATCCACTGTGGCAACACATTTTTTGCAAATGAATCACAACATTAGCCAACTGAGATACATGGTATTGGAACAGGTAAACATTGAAGAAGGAAGGGACAATAGACAATATCTTTTACAACGTGAACTGTACTGGATTTCAAAATTGAACTCAATACACCCCAAAGGGTTGAATGATCGTTTAGAATTTAGTTGTTTTCTGTAATAACTTGCGGCTGTCATGTATCTACAACCATATGTGTATTTCGTGTACCTTTCGATTAGAGAGGTTTGAGTGCACACAATGTTTAATCACATCACACCACACTGCACCAGAGTTGGTTTTAGGGATTTTGTATATTTTTAACGTGTACACATTATTTTTCAGTGTCGGTTTCAAGTTCGAACACAAATTAGATCCGTTCGTGTTTTTACATCTTGCACAGTTGTGTACCTTTAAGAATAGTTTCGTCAGTCGATAGGTTGGCGCCTGTCACCATGGTTACCCTTTTTTTACTGCTACGGGTTTTTTCCGCTACGCGCTTTATTGAGACCATGGTTAGCGTTCGTACTTATGAAGATCTGGGATTGTTTCCGGGACATTATTAAATTTATTAGGAGCTATTATCGTGAAGTACTATTAACACCTTGATCTTAGTTGTAGTTATATTCAATTTTGAACAATTTTACTCATAAGAGTTTACCGTCTGTTGGATCTTCGTCATAGTCTTTTTTCTATGATTATTGTTACTTCCGGTTTTCTTTTTACATTTAATTCCGGGAAGAAACGTTTAGCTATGGAACCTTAACGAGCAGAGGATAGAGGGAGAGAATATCGACATTACAACAGGTATTTTTAAGAGTGTAGTGGCCGGCCGGTTGACACTTTTGGTATACGAACAATGCACGCGTGTTTGGAGCGGTTATAATGGGACTGATGCCAGTGACTTTATGCACCGGTTAAATGGATTTGTCACTTCTTGTATATTGCGTTTTCTGATAACGCACTTGAAGATGTTTTTTACTGGCGCACGCAGTTTAACAAAGTAGTATTGTCACGGGTGTTTACCGAGTTATTACTGGGTGAAATTCATCGCATGAGACACGAGGTTTTGTTCACTCTGCAGCACTCACATTTTTTTCGTCAGTTTTAGACACAACACGCACAGAATTGATGTTTTGAACATTGTATTAAAGTAATGCACATATGTGTTCCTGGATTAGTAAATCGCATTATACATTTTTCGTAGGACCGATCCCCCTGACGAAGGGCCGACGCCCGAAATGCATTGGGGCACCTGTGTAATGAGATAATTTACCTCACTAATGGTATGCATATGAGAAGAATCGTATGAACCAAATTTTGAAAAATTAAGTATGAAATTAAGATGCAAAGACAAAATAAAGGAATATAATAATCATATAATATGGATTATCGTTTTTTGGATGAAGATTTGAAAGCGGCAACCATGCCGCTATGAGTGCTCATTGAGTTCGCTCACTCCTCGTTTGGAGGCGCCATTTTTTCAATCCCACCAGCAATAACAGGGACTATTTTCTTGGTTGCACTAGGGCCCATGGCATCCTTGCTACGCAAATGCCAGGGAGATGGGGTAACTTAATTTGTTCAGGGTGAGATCCATGCCCACAAAGAGCCTCAGAGAGACACCCTGTGGTGGAGGTCTCCTGGGCTGTGGGTGCATGCTGGGTGAGACTCACCTTTCTCCCCTTCTCGTTGTCGGGCAGGTAGCAATGTCTGGGGAACCCTCGTGAGGTGAAGTTGTTCCCAGGGTTGGGATGCTCCGGTCCCTGTAAAGAGTCCAACATGCACACATTTAGTCTCTTTTCAAGCATGATCCCTGTCCTCTCCTACATTTCTTCCCATTCCCTTATCTCCGAAGTGAGCGTTAAGTACCTGGTCACTTGCTTTTCTCTCGCATTCCCTTCTTTGCATCTCAAGTCCTTCCTAAGCCCCTTGCGTCACCCATCTCCTTAACATCAGCATCCCCATGACATTCCCAAAAGACCCCGAGGCCACCAGTTCTCTAAATTTCCTCTCCTCCAGTAACTCAGTCACAAATCCTGCTCTCCATCTCTAAAGCACCTGCAACCCCACAGGACAGAACATCCAGATTTAATTTAAAAAATGTGTGCCCTTTGTGGGTCTTGCTGCCCTTTCTGTTCTCCTTCTTGGACCTCAGATGCCATGAAACACAGTGCGCCCTCTACCCCGGGCCAGGGCACAGGGCACCACACCCAGTGTGTCCCATCCCAAGAACTTCTTATACCGGGACCTCCAGACACTGCCTATCAGTCTGCGCTCTCTCACCCAGGATAAAAAGGAACTCCCCCACCAGGACTCTCCACAGACATACTCTCCCACCACCACAGTGCTAACTCTCCACCCACAGGATTCACACTCTTCCATTAACACCAGCTGTTGCGTACACCCCAAAGATGCCAAAACCTTCCGCACCACTGCCACTATGTCCTCTCTCTCTCTCTCTCTCTCTCTCGCTCTCTCTCTCTCTCTCAGGATCCCCAAATACTGCAACTCTGACCCACCACCCCTCTGTGCCCACTCCCCAACATTGAATGCTGGGACCTCCCGTTCCATGACTCTTGCCCACATCCCAAACCGCACGCCTTCGTAGAAGCCCCTTGGGGCTCTTTCCTACACTCATCTAACACTGGAGCCCTCACCTGGACCCCCGGAGGGATGCTGTAGATGATCCGGATGGTCTTGCAGTCAGGGTGCCCAGGCAACGAGTGGGGGATGACGTGGTATTCCATCTTGCCAGGGGGCTGGTTCCCCGTCTTCACACCATAAATGGTCTTGCAGGTCGGACACTGCAGGCTGCCATCCTAAGCAAGAATGATATACATTATGTTATGTTATGTTATCTGAGTTTATATAGCGCACAGCTGCCCCAGCAAAGAGGCGTCCCGGCGCTGCCAGCGTCAGAAGGAAAAGGGCTAAGAACAGAGCAGATAGGCATAAGGAAAATTCAGAAGGACAAAAAGGACTAAACAGAGGGAAAAAGGAAAGTTTTAATTGCTTTCCTAAAGTCCAACATGCGATCCAGGCTGCGGATCTGAGGAGGCAAAGAATTCCATAGCTTGGCAGCCAAGTAACGGAAAGATCGACCCCCGGCCCGAAGGCGCTTCACACGGGGGACAATTACCAAATGCTGCCCCAGGGATCGCAGCAGGCGAGTGGGGGCGTACGGGGCTAATAAGTTAGCCAGGAGGCTGGGCGAAGCAAGTTTCAAGATCTTAAAAGATAAGCAGAGAGCCTTAAATTGAATCCACTTGGCCACTGGGAGCCAATGTAACCTCCGGATGGCACCAGTAGAGGGACAGTTACGTGGGAGCCCCAACAGGGCTCTGGCGGCAGCGTTTTGAACACGCTGCAGTCGCATTACCTCAGCCTGATTAGCCCCCAAAAGGAGCGAACTAGCATAGTCTAGTCTGGACAAAATGGCTGATTGAACAATCAGCTGACGCGTAGGTGGATCAAAGAACCTCAACAGAGGCCTAAGTCCCCGCAAGAGGCCAAAGCAAGTACCCACAACCTTTTTGGTATGCTCTTGAAAGCTAAGGGTAGAATCCATCCATACCCCCAGGTTCTTGACCACCAACTTAGGGGTGGGGGTACTCCCAAGTACATTCGGCCACCATTGCTCACTCCAGAGGCTCCTGTCCATCCCCACCAGCAGTACCTCTGTTTTAGTAGCGTTCAACTGAAGGCAGTTTAAGGTCATCCACTCTGCAACGGCGGCCAGGCCGCTCCTAAACCTAGAAGCGTCCTGAATGGAACCATCGGAAAGGGCCACCACCAGCTGTGTATCATCTGCATACGAGACCATGGTGAGGCCCATATTCCTAGCCACCGTTGCAAGAGGCTGAACATATAGATTGAACAGTGCGGGGCTCAGTGCAGAGCCCTGGGGTACCCCCTGACCGATGGAATGAGCCTGGGAAAGAAATGGGGGGGCCGACACTCGAAAAGATCTCTCTCTCAGGAATGATCTAAACCATTCTAGTGCTAGGCCCACAACCCCGGCATCCTCCAGACGCTGTAGCAGAATCTCATGCGAAACCGTGTCAAATGCGGCACTCAGATCAAGTAGAATCAGTGCCGCTGTATGACCGGAATCGAGAATGGTCCGCAGATGTTCTGTCACAGCCAGAAGAGCCGTCTCTGTACTGTGACCAGAGCAGAAACCATTTTGAGAAGGATCCAAGATGTTATTGGTGTTAAGATATTTCATTAAAGTGTTGTTGACATGGGCCTCTGCAATCTTAGCTACCCAAGGAAGGAGGGATATTGGCCGAAAATTTTCCAGCTGTGCCGGGTCAAGTGAGGGTTTTTTAAGAATAGGAGATACCCTCGCCTGTTTCCACGCCACAGGGACCACAGCAGTAGTAAAAGAGGTGTTGACAACCTGGCACAAAGGTGCCAGGAAAAGAGACAGTGAGTCCCTGAACTGGGCAGGTTTTAAAGGATCGGCCGGAGACCCAGATTTAATTTTCCTGCTCAATGAAGAAAACTCTTCCAGCGTGATACTGGGAATAGCTGCCAGAGAATGCAGAGGAGGGGATCCACGACAGACGGCCGGAGGAGGGGACCCTTGCGAAAAGGACCGATAGATGGTATCCACTTTGTTAACAAAAAAAGTTGCCAGGTCTTCACACTGTTGCTCAGAACTAATCACGGAAACAGAGGAGTTATTCCTTACTCTGAGGTCCTTAAGAATTTTAAAAATACATTTGGCCGGATTAGGGCTTAGCTTTATTTCGTTGGCATAGTAAGCCACTCGAACAGTGCACACGGTTCTGTGATAGCTTTTAATAGCGGCCAAATAGCATTTCTTTACCGCAGGGTCATAATCCTTTCTCCACGCGCGCTCTAATTTCTTGCATGCTTTCCGCAGTGCAGCCAGTGTCTCATTGTACCATGGGCTAGGGTCCAGAGTGCGGCCTTTCAACCATTTAGCTGGAATGAGGGAATCCAGCACTTGGACAATCCAGTTGCAAAAGGCTCTGTAGCCCACATCTGCATCGTTGTGTGGTGCCGGAATATTAGCAGCAAGAAGCGCTTGGAAATCCTCCAGTCTCAGTTTACGCCAAGGGCGTCTAAAGACGAGGGGAAGAACAGCCCTGTCAAGGGGCTCGGGAGCAGGGAAAGACATGGATATTAAAGAGTGGTCAGACCAGCCTACAGGTTTAGGAGTCTCCACCATGGCAAGAGGAATATTAGAAAAAATGGGGTCTAACAGATGGCCAGCTGAGTGGGTGGGGCCGGGAACCAGTTGATTTAGTTGGCAAGCTGCCAGGTCTGCAAGTAGACTGCTGACTACGGTATCTTGCACAAGGTCGAAATGCAAGTTAAGGTCACCCAGGATGCTGAAATTGGCTGTACCCATTGCAAGCATGCAGGTGGACTCCAACAGGGCAGATTTAAATTTCGTAGCAGGCCCCGGAGGGCGGTATACTAACAGCCCTGAAATGGTCAGATGGGCGCTGAAAGTAATACTAAAACGCGCACATTCGGAGCCCTCCATTGCTTCTTTGACAAATAGGCATGAATAGCAAGATCTAAAAATGACCGCAATGCCGCCCCCCCCTAGACTCTCTGTTGACGGTAAGAATGGTGTAACCAGGAGGCAGCTCTAAATTAGGTTCAGCTACCGTATCCTCATTGAGCCAAGTCTCAGTTAAAAAAAACACATCCGGAGATTCCTCCATAACCAGATCGTAGACTTCTAGGTAATGTTTGGCCAGTGACCGCACATTCAGATGGAGCATTCTCACTGACGGCCTAGGCTGCGAAGGAGGAGGTAAAGGAGGCCGCGGCATAGGGGAAACGTACTTACAGCAGGGACATCCAAAGGGCCCTTCCAAGGGACCCAATTGAGGCCCACTACATCCTTTAACCATAGAGTTAACTGCCAGTAGCTCCTCTTTAGAATACGTGCGCCGTCCCAAAGTGCTCCGGCCAGCATTCTTGGCGAGAGGCGAAGTACAGGCGCGGACGGGCGCAGATAGGCTTGCCGCGCCGCCGGCACGCCCGCTGCGCGCGTCCGCTGCGCTCCCGCGCCATGCCCCGGTAAAATACCGGTGGTGTCAGGAAGCGCAAACAACTGGACCGCCAACCAACAAAATGGCGGCTGGAGGTGGCCGGCCGGAAGTGGGGGTCTCCGGCGGCAGCGTTTCACATCACCCTCCACATCAATCAGCCCAAAAAGGCTGCGGTGGACCGGGGTGTGGAAACAACGAGAGTGCAGATGGCCGGGAAAGGACACAAAGGTAACGGCAACAATACTCAGTAAAAGGGGGAAATGAAAAGCAATTAAAAGATGTTTTTTTAAAAGGCGTAGGCAGCAGAAAATAAAAACAACGCTACCGGCGAAGTGCTCAGCCGCACGACAGCTGGAAAGTCATTAACATTGGGCATTACCATTGCATACTTCTGTACACTGCGATATCTCTATATGTTTATCTGCAGAATGTTATTGCCTTTTATGCGGTCTGCAAACAGTGGTAAAAACCTCTCCATAGGGCACTAACCACTTGTAATTGCCCGCTATGAAATTAGGAAACAGAGTTCAAGACAAGGATGCATAATGAGAGGAAAGGCAATTAACAGTTTTACTTAAGTAACATGTCCAGGCCTTTGCAAAACCTCAAAATGTTAACAGAAGGCCGGGATTTTCAACAGGGGAGGATGCCAATCCTGCGTGCAACAGACACGTGGCTGTGGCTGACATCGGCACTTCCGGTCTCGTGGTCAAGAATGTAAGTTACTTCAAGACTAGCATGCTTTCTTCTTCCATACGTCTGTCTAATCGAGGTACAACGTATCTGGTAAAGATGGTCCAACCAAATCAATAAATACTTAGTAAATAGGACTCTAGAGACTGCACTGCAAGGGGTCACACATTATCAGCTTTAGGAGTTGAGTCCCCTGTGCCTGGGGTGGGGTGTGGGCCCATAGGCTGGTTTGCAGGGATCCTAGCTCACAAGAGTGAATAGGAGCACACAGGCGGTCACAGCAGACAACCCTCTCTTCGCTGGCTTTTGAACTGCACAGTTGAAGGGAAACTCCAAAATGGCCGCCAGTTTAGGGTCACTTCCTCTTCCTGTCTTTCAGACTGACCCTTTGGCATGTTACGTATGCAGCTAGACCCAAGACCTGTGCTTTCCCAACTTTTTAATTTTTTTTAGAAGGATAAACTTTTGCAACCCACCTAGTTTTAATGACCGTGAGGCAGGGAAGATTTTTAATGTAATAAGAGCAATTGTTTGTAAATATCACAACTTTGATCGCACCCTTCAACACGGACTGAGGCCAAGATACTGATCTGCCCATAAAAGTGGCAGGTGGGCTTCTGAAAAATCACGGTGTTTATACAAGTGGTTTTAGAAAATATGAGAACCCCCTTTCCTCAGGAGAGTATTGGGGAAGGCATCATATCCATTTCAGTGTTAAAACAAGGCCGAGTGGTGCATTCTGGAGATTGAGATGGAGAGTAAGAGCGAAAGTGAGACTGTGAGAGAGAGAGTGTGAGAGAGTGAGTGTGAGAGAGTGAGTGTGAGAGAGTGAGTGTGAGAGAGAGACAGAGTGAGAGAGAGAGTGAGAGAGAGAGTGAGTGTGAGAGAGAGAGAGACAGAGAGTGAGAGAGAAAGTGAGACAGAGAGAGTGAGTGAGTATTTTGCATTTCCATATATCACAAACATGGCTAAAGGGCACTGGAGCTCTTCACATGAGCATCAAATTACATTACACCTGATAAGATCAATTTTATTTTAATCAAAGGAGATTAAATGATTTGATCCAGAATCAAAGGATGTTGAGCCAACACCAGGACTCACACCTGGTTCTCCAGATCCAAAGCAAGCTGCTCTGGCCATTACGGCACATCCACATTTCTCAATCTATATGTGGAAGTCATACACAAGTGGTGTGGTTGTATACAATCACGTTGAGTGAGAACATTCCCTGTTGAAATGGCTTTGTGAAGTAAAAACAAACAGCAGCAACAGCTACTGGAAGGTGCTCCCGGAGCCTTACTTGGGAATACTTGCAAGGGTTGGTTTTAAAACTGGACTGGAAGACATTGTCTAGCGTCTTCGCACAGGTGCACAAACAGGGCTATTCATTTTAAATATTACTTGTAAATAGACCAGGACTTTCGCGACCCATCAAAAATCGGCTCCCGACCTACCAGTGGGTCCTGACCCACAGTTTGGGAAACGCTGCCCTACAGACTTTCAACAGACTTTGCACGAGCCTCCTTCAACGAACAAGGGACAGTGCGGAAACGGATGCATCCCTCTTCATGGGGAATGTTTCTTACTTTTGAAGCAATCACATTCTTTTTTTCGCATTAACTATTTGGTCAACTTTGCAATGTCACTTGGTGTCTCTGACCCGAGGAGGACTCAAAACCAGAGTTAGGACAAGATCGGATGGGCTCACTCCAAGCAGGCGGGCTGGCCCCACCACTGCACTTTAGTCACGGATCCCACCTGCTCCTGGGGAATATCTCAAGCTCAGTGGCTCATCCTGAGGAGGTCATGTAAGGGCAAGGGCCTGCCATCTCTTAGGAAGCAGATAGTGCTCACAGACTCACTCTTTGATAGAGAGCCATGGTGGAACAGGTCCACTTGGAAAACATCTCAAGCTCAGTGGCTCATCCTGAGGAGGTCATGTAAGGGCAAGGGCCTGCCATCTCTTAGGAAGCAGATAGTGCTCACAGACTCACTCTTTGATAGAGAACCATGGTGGAACAGGTCCACTTGGAAAACATCTCAAGCTCAGTGGCTCATCCGGATGGGTGGTCATACAAGTACAAGTGCTTGCCCTCTCTTAGGTAGCATCTAACGCTCGGTGGCTTACTCTGTTAAGAGCCATGCAGGAACGGGTCCACCCAGAAGACATCTCAAGCTCAGTGGCTCATCCTGATGGGCGGTCACACAAGTACAAGTGCTTGCCCTCTCTTAGCTAGCATCCAACGCTCGGTGGCTCATCCTGATGGGTGGTCATACAAGTACAAGTGCTTGCCCTCTCTTAGCTAGCATCTAACGCTCGGTGGCTTACTCTGATAGAGAGCCATGCAGGAACGGGTCCACTTGAGGGACATCTTGAGCTAAGTAGCTTATTCTGATGAGCGGTCATGCTAGTACAAGCGCCTGCCACCCCCCAGGTAGCATCTAATGCTCTGTGACTCACTCAGATAGAGAGTCATGCAGGAACGGGTCCACCCGGAAGACATCTCAAGCTCAGTGGCTCATCCTGATGGGCGGTCATGCAAGTACAAATGCCCGCCATCCCTTAGGCAGCATCTAATGCTCGGTGGCTCACCATGATAGAGAGCCATGCAGGAACGGGTCCGCTTGGAAGACATCAAGCTCAGTGGCTCATCCTGATGGGTGGTCATACAAGAACAAGTGCTTGCCCTCTCTTAGCTAGCATCTAACGCTCGGTGGCTCATCCTGATGGGCGGTCATGCAAGTACAAATGCCCGCCATCCCTTAGGCAGCATCTAATGCTCGGTGGCTCACCATGATAGAGAGCCATGCAGGAACGGGTCCGCTTGGAAGACATCAAGCTCAGTGGCTCATCCTGATGGGTAGTCATGAAAGTACCTGCCATCTCTTAGGTAGCCTCGTTTGCTCAGTGGCTCATTCTGATGGGCGGTCACACAAGTACAAATGCCCGCCATTTCTTAGGTAGCATCTAATGCTCGGTGGCTCGCTCTGATAGAGAGCCATGCAGGAACGTGTAAACTTGAGCGAAATCTCAAGCTCAGTAGCTCATTCTGATGAGCGGTCATGCTAGTACAAGTGCCCGCCATCTCTTAGGTAGCATATTGTGCTCGGAGACTCACTTTTTAATAGAGAGCCATGCAAGAACAGATCTACCTGGGGAATATCTGAAGCTCATTGACTGACTGGGGGAGCCATAGAGGTACCAACCTTGTTGCCGTTGTTGTACATAGCCACCAGGCAGTGCAGGTGAAAGACGTGGCCGCACTTGCACAGCCGGCCTACCAGGTCAGGCCGGATAGTGGGGTGAGGACCCTTGTACCCGGAAGGGGATGAGAGGCACTCCATGCAGATGGTACAGTCCTGGGAGGAGAAAGAAAGAGAGGTCAGAGGGTTTGTGCATCACAGAGAAAGGGGGTTGATTTAAGACGATTCAAAGAAGGGAGTGGGAGAAAGAGAGTAGGATGGACTAAAGCAGGGATGAAAGACGTGTTTGAAAGTGGAGAGGTCAAGCATGCTAAGGGTTAAAGTAGGAAATGGGGGAGAAAGTAAGTGGAGAAGAGGTAAATTAGGAGGTTAAAAGGATAAAGGCGGACTGAGGATGGAGATGATGATATAGAACAAGAAAGGCATGCGAAAAGAGAAGGACCATCAACAGAAGTGAGGGACAGGGCGAGAGGTTGAGGGACTGACACAGAGATATGCATAAAATAGAGGCCTCACTCACCTCATCAGGTGGATTCCGCACTTTCTGCAGGTATTTCTTCACCACCTCCTCTGGAGTTTGTCCTGGTAAGAAAAGTCCATAAAAAGATAAAACATCAGCTGTACGAGGGGGTGAAAAGCTTAAGTGGTTAGGGCAGGGAAATGTCATCCAGGAGAGAGACAAACCGCAAGCTGTGCAGTTATAGGGACACTTCGGGGTCGTTCCCTGACACCAAAAATGCAGATCGAAAAAGGACATGGCACAGCCAAAACTTTCATGAGGGGGCGGACCCCAACAGACACTGCACACATGCGGACTCCACTGGGCCCTCACATCCCTCGGTGCACGACATCATTGGTCCAGATGTCCTTTGCAAACTACCAAAGGCAGGAAGAGAGAGTTTATCACTGGTGGCGACACATGCCGCAGAGCTCCTCGCCATCCCAGGTGGCATAGAGACCAGATAGCCTAACTTCTCTGGCTGAGCAGACTCAGATCTCCTCCTCACTTCCTGTGACGCAAATACCCCAGAGCTCCTTTCTCCCCACTCCCAGTGACCCAAAGATCCCAGAGCTCCTCCTCACTTCCTGTGACGCAAATACCCCAGAGCTCCTTTCTCCCCACTCCCAGTGACCCAAAGATCCCAGAGCTCCTCCTCACTTCCTGTGACGCAAATACCCCAGAGCTCCTTTCTCCCCACTCCCAGTGCCCCAAAGATCCCAGAGCTCCTTCCTCACTTCCTGTGACGCAAATACCCAGAGCTCCTTTCTCCCCACTCCCAGTGACCCAAAGATCCCAGAGCTCCTCCTCACTTCCTGTGACGCAAATACCCCAGAGCTCCTTCCTCCCCTCTGCCAGTGGCCCAAATACCCCAGAGCTCCTCCTCACTTCCTGTGACGCAAATACCCCGGAGCTCCTTCCTCCCCACTGCCAGTGACCCAAAGATCTCAGAGCTCCTCATCACTTCCTGTGACGCAAATACCCCAGAGCTCCTTCCTCCCCACTCCCAGTGACCCAAAGATCCCAGAGCTCCTCCTCACTTCCTGTGACGCAAATACCTCAGAGCTCCTTCCTCCCCACTCCCAGTGACCCAAAGATCTCAGAGCTCCTCCTCACTTCCTGTGACGCAAATGCCCCGGAGCTCCTTTCTCCCCACTCCCAGTGACCCAAAGATCCCAGAGCTCCTCCTCACTTCCTGTGACGCAAATGCCCCGGAGCTCCTTCCTCCCCACTCCCAGTGACCCAAAGATCTCAGAGCTCCTCCTCACTTCCTGTGACGCAAATGCCCCGGAGCTCCTTTCTCCCCACTCCCAGTGACCCAAAGATCCCAGAGCTCCTCCTCACTTCCTGTGACGCAAATGCCCCGGAGCTCCTTCCTCCCCACTCCCAGTGACCCAAAGATCTCAGAGCTCCTCCTCACTTCCTGTGACGCAAATGCCCCGGAGCTCCTTCCTCCCCACTCCCAGTGACCCAAAGATCCCAGAGCTCCTCCTCACTTCCTGTGACGCAAATACCCCGGAGCTCCTTCCTCCCCACTGCCAGTGACCCAAAGATCCCAGAGCTCCTCCTCACTTCCTGTGACGCAAATACCCCAGAGCTCCTTCCTCCCCACTGCCAGTGCCCCAAAGATCCCAGAGCTGATCGTCAATCCATGTGACACAATGATCGCAGAGCTCCTTCCCGCTCCCACTGACACAAAGATCCAGATCTTCTCCCAGCTCCTGGTGACACAAAGCTGCCAGTGCTCCTCTCAAATCTAGTGGGACTCAAAGGACACAGAGTTCATCCTAACTAAAACCACAAATCTCAAAATCAATGTGACTAGAAGACCCCAGGGCTCCTAATCGATCCCAGATCTTCTCCCCAGCTCCTGTGACATCAATACCCCAGAGCTCCTAATCAATCCAAGATCTTCTTCAAGTGATACTAAGACCCCAGAGCCTCTAATCAATCCCCAGATCTGCTCCCTACTAAATGACCCCCTAATTGATCCCAGATCTTCTCCCCACTGTCAGTGACACTAAGAACCCAGAACTCATAATCGATCCCAGATCGTCTCCCCACTAACCGACCTCCTAGTTTAGCTCAGATCTTCTCCTCACTGCCAGCAACACTGTTAGATCCGACAGCTTTAGGGTGGTCTTCCCCCAACTATTTGCCTGTCTCCCTCCATTTTTCTGTACCAGTTTTTGCTGGCTTTAGGACTCTGCGCACGTTACCATTGCTAAATCGGTGCTAAAGTGCTTGTGCTCACACCTCTAAACATGGTGTTATTGGCTCATACCCAAATGACATAGTTCCTAGTAAAGTGCACTGTGTGTACTCAGGGCCTGAAAAGCAAATGCTACTAGTGGGCCTGCAGCACTGCTTGTGCCACCCACCTAAGTAGCCCTCTAACCATGTCTCAGGCCAGCCACTTCAGGGCCTGTGTGTGCGGTTTACTGCCACTTTGACTTGGCATTTAAAACTAGTTGCCAAGCCTTAAACTCCCCTTTTATTACATACAAGTCACCCCTAAGGAAAGTCCTTGGTAACCCAAAGGACAGGGCGCGATGTAAGTAAAAGGCAGGATATGTACTTCTAGGTTTCACATGTCCTGGTAGTGACAAACCGCTAAATTCGTTTTTCACTGCTGTCAGGCCTACTCCTCTCATAGGCTAGCATTGAGAATTCCTTAGACTACCTCTAAGCTATAATTCCTTATCGGAAAGCAGTAGCCTTTTCATGTTTCATATGTTTGGAATGGTAATGATAAATCCTCTTTACTAGTAAAGCCGGATTTCACATTACTATTTTAGAAATGCCACTTTTAGAAAGTGGACATTTCTCTGCTCGAACTGCGCTGAATGCCTTACAGCCTGTCTCCAATACACGTCTGGGCCCTTTGTGCATTCCTTCTAGACAGGCATAGACACAGGAAAGGGCTGGGTGTGATTGAGCACCCATCTGCATTCTGATGGGTCTTCCTGTGCAGAGGGGAGGAAGGGGCTCACCCTTACCCTTCAAAGGGTTGTGGCTTGACCCCATACAAAGGACTGATAACCCCCCACTGGCTGTCTGGAGTGAGGGCTGGGATTGAAAGGGATACTGGTGAACTTCAAAACAACTCTGAAGTTTCCCCTACATCAAAGGCACCTTTGGATACAAGTATTGGGTCCCTGACCCCCACCAGATCAGACACTTCTGGACCTACACTGCATCTCTGTCAGAAGAACAGCGGTGTTGCTCAAAGGACTCAACTGGACTGTTTTTCTGAAAGGACTGCTGCCTTGCTTGTTGCCCTGCTGCCTGCTGCTCTCTGACTCTGCTGGAAGGAGAGCTGGACTCGGTCTTCCCTCCAAAGTGATCTCCAAGGGCTTGTTAGCTTGCCTCCTGTTTCCGAAGTCTCAGGGACAGATATGTTCTACTGGCGCTGTTGGACTCTGCTGTCTGAGAGTCTTACCCTTGCCTGAGGTACCTCCTCCAAGTTTTAGGTCTCAGAAGTGGGTTTTGCAGCAGAGTTTCTGCCAAATCCGATGCGACGCAGAGCGGGGTCCCGCCGAGCCTCTCGGAACTGATGCTGGATGATGCAATGCCTCGCCACGCAGACTGCGCCCCAGGATCCAAGGTACTGTGTTCAGCGGGCACAAGTGGGTCCCTGTAGCCAGACGAGCTCCATCGCATTCAGCCTGAATTTTGTATTTTCACTGGTCCCTCACGACCTCAAGTAACTTTGTTAGCGCTACCTGCTTTTAAGCGCTTTATTGCATTAGGTCTTCAACATTCAATATCTCAACTTCTACTTGATGGGTTTTGATCATTTTGGTCGTCTTATACACAGATAAATATTTTCTATTTTTCTAAACTAGTGTGGAATCGTTTTGTGGTGTATTTACTGTGTTGTGGTATGAGTTATTGCACAGATACTTTACACATTGCCTTCCAAGTTAAGCCTGCCTGCTCTGTGCCAAGCTACCGGAGGGTAAACACAGGATAATTTAGGATTGTGTTGTGACTTACCCTGATTTGGATTGTGGCCCCTACTTGGACAGGGTGCATACCTCTGCCAACTAGAGACCCGATTTCTAACAGACACTAAGACCGCAGAGCTCCTAATCGATCCCAGATCTTCTTCCAGTGACACCAAGACCCGAGCGCTCCTAATCGATCCCAGATCTTCTCCCCATTGTCAGGGACACCGAGACCCCGGAGCTCCTCACCTTTCTTGGCCTGCTTCTTGCTGGTCTTCCGACACATGCCAGAGATCCCTGGGACCGGTTTGATCTCGCTTTTGCTGACTGGTGGCGGGTGGAGCACGAGTTTGGGTGGTCGGGTCAGGCAGACAGGAAGACCGGCAGCACTCATAAGGATACCAGTAATCCCTGCATGGAAAGAAAGCAAAATAAACATCATTATAAGGTGCACTCCAGGGTTTAGGATGAAGATCCAGCAAATCAGAAGAGAATCCGGACACTAGCCCGAGCACCCCAAACAGACGCATGACTCGAGGCCCACCTGACATAGACACAAGAAACAGCAGAGGACACAAGAACCACCAGACAGAGCACACAAAAACCACCAGAGGACCCAAGAACCACCAGACAGAGGACACAAAAACCACCAGAGGACACAAAAACCACCAGAGGACACAAAAACCACCAGAGGACACAAAAACCACCAGAGGACACAAGAACCACCAGACAGAGCACACAAGAACCACCAGACAGAGCACACAAGAACCACCAGACAGAGCACACAAGAACCACCAGACAGAGGACACAAGAACCACCAGAGGACACAAGAACCACCAGAGGACACAAGAACCACTAGAGGACACAAAAACCACCAGAGGACACAAGAACCACCAGACAGAGCACACAAGAACCACCAGACAGAGCACACAAGAACCACCAGACAGAGCACACAAGAACCACCAGACAGAGCACACAAGAACCACCAGACAGAGGACACAAGAACCACCAGAGGACACAAGAACCACCAGAGGACACAAGAACCACTAGAGGACACAAGAACCACCAGAGGACACAAGAACCACCAGACAGAGCACACAAGAACCACCAGACAGAGCACACAAGAACCACCAGACAGAGCACACAAGAACCACCAGACAGAGCACACAAGAACCACCAGACAGAGCACACAAGAACCACCAGACAGAGGACACAAGAACCACCAGAGGACACAAGAACCACCAGACAGAGGACACAAGATCCAGCATACAGAGGACACAAGATCCAGCATACAGAGGACACAAGATCCAGCAGACAGAGGACACAAGATCCAGCAGACAGAGGACACAAGATCCAGCAGACAGAGGACACAAGATCCAGCAGACAGAGGACACAAGATCCAGCAGACAGAGGACACAAGATCCAGCAGACAGAGGACACAAGATCCAGCAGAACCAGGGAGCCAGCATACGGAGGACACGAGGACCACTAGACATAGGGCACGAGGACCACTAGGCACAGGACAAGAGGCACACTAGGCAGCACACAGAGGACACGAGGACCACTAGACACAAGACACAAGGACCACAAGACACAAGGACTACTAGACACAGGACATCAGGCCCAACTAGACAGGGGGCCCAAGACTCAGCACACAGAGGACACGAGGACCACTAGACACAGGACAAGAGGACCACTAGACACAGGACATGAGGACCACTAGATACAGGACACAAGGCCCATTAGACACAGGACACCAGGCCCACTAAACACAGGACACCAGGCCCACTAAACACAGGACACCAGGCCCACTAAACACAGGACACCAGGCCCATTAGACACAGGACACGAGGCCCATTAAACACAGGACACGAGGCCCATTAAACACAGGACACGAGGCCCACTAAACACAGGACATGAGGACCAAAGGACACGAGGCCCACTAGACACAGGACACCAGGCCCACAGGACTCAGGACACCAGGCCCACTAAACACAGGACACGAGGCCCACTAAACACAGGACATGAGGACCACAGGACACGAGGCCCACTAGACAGGACACGAGGCACACTAGACACAGGACACGAGGCCCACTAGACACAGGACACGAGGACCACAAGACACAAGGACTACTAGGCACAGGACATCAGGCCCAACTAGGCAGGGGACCCAAGACTCAGCACACAGATGACACGAGGACCACTAAACACAGGGCACGAAGCCCACTAGACAGCGGCCACCAGGCCCACTAAACACAGGGCACTAGGCCCATTGACACAGGACACCAGGCCCACTAAACACAGGACACGAGGCCCACTGAACACAGGACACGAGGCCCACTAAACACAGGACATGAGGACCACAGGACACGAGGCCCACTAGACACGAGGCCCACTAGACACAGGACACGAGGCACTCTAGACACAGGACACGAGGCCTACTAGACACAGGACACGAGGACCAATAGGCAGCGGACCCAAGACTCAGCACACAGAGAAAACGAGGCCCACTAGACACGGAACAAGGCCCACTCGGCACACGACACAAGGCTCACTAGACACAGGACACGAGGACCAATAGGCAGGGGACTCAAGACTCGGCAACAGAGGACCTAAGGCCCAGCTCACAGAGGGCAGGAGGCTTACTGGACCCAGGATGCGAGGCCCACATTACAGAGGACCGCAGGCCCACCAGACAGAAACCCACCAGACGGGGGACACCAGGCCCACCACACAGAGGACAAGAGGCCACTAGACAGAGGATCTAAGGCCTACCAGATGTGGACCTAAAGCCCGCCAGACAGGGGACACCAGGCGCATTTGACAGAGGACCTGGGCCCACCATACAGAGCACACCAGCCACAGACAAAGGGCCCGACAACCACAGGAGAGGGGGCCCAGGGCCCTTCACACACACAGACCTAAGGCCCATCATGCACAGGCTCCAAGGCTCAGACATACAACAAGCCCATGGTCTACCATTGAAAGGGCCCCCCCCCCCTTGTCAGGAGGGTGAACCTCACCCCAGCCACAGGCAGAGGGCCGACAACCCCAGGAGAGGGGGCCCAGGGCCCTTCACACACAGACCGAAGGCCCATCATGCACAGGCTCCAAGGCTCAGACATACAAGCCCATGGTCTATCATTTAAAGGGCCCCCCACTTGTCAGGAGGGTGAACCTCAGCCACCAGGAAGAGACACTTGGTCATCCCAAACCCCCACACTGTCTTCCGCTCCGCTCCATCCACTCTCCTTGTACCCAAGGTGTTCTACGGTCTCTGCTTACTCACCAGCCAAGGCAGGGTGGACCGGGCTCGTTCCATTCAGGTTCTTCACCGGGACCGTTGGTACCCTAGGATGAGCAGAAACAGCCATGAGCATCTTCAGTCCTCGCCATGACCTCACACAGGGAGCGGGGGGGGGGGGATTCTGGCAGAGGATGCGACCCTCCACTGTCACGTGGCCCACTATATGACCCGAAGCCTCCCACATTTTTTTTTTTTTTTTTTTTTACACAACTCAGGGAAATGGCGACAGGGGGACTTTTTTTTATTTTTATTTGTATACATTAATAATATCTCTCAAACAATGCCAAATAACCTTCAGCTTCAAGGTGCAAATATAACAAACAAAGATACAAAACTATGTAAAATGTACTGACATACACAGAACTGAGGGACTGGCAGACTGAATGACTAGTTAAAGTAGCAGGTTTGCCTTTCTTCTCCATCACAATTATATTTTCCCAGTCTCACACAGTGTGATAACTATTTTTCTTCACACAAGCGGTTGTTCCAGCCCAGACATATTCCATAGGTGTGTTACCAAGTGCCTTCTGTTCTGAAGGAAACGTGTACGGACTGTGGCGATTCCACAACAATTCATGTTCCAGCGCTTCAAATTTAAGCCCGGGAGAAGTTTCAGTTACACTGGTGTAATTTGAGTAATTTCTGGGTTTTCATGTTACACCTGCTCCAGAAATTACGTCATTACACCTTGGTTGGATTATAGCACGGGAAGAGAGAATGGCAGGCAGGTGAACAGCGGTCATTCGAGGTCCCTGGCTCTCCAGAATGGACAGGAGGGCGCATTTCACTTTAAAATAAAGCGCTGAATGCCATATTTACATTTTGAGTAATTATAAATACTTTATCCTGTAATTTGGCGTAATTTTGTGAAAGAAACTACACACATTGCATTGCGCACACCTCTATTTAAAAATGCCGAAAGGTAGCTGGATCTATAATTCCAATTTGTCGGCATATAATGAGGAATAATGTGTAGATATAAATGTTACAACTCTTTTTATGGGCTTTTAGCTTTTTTGTATTATTACAATCGTCTTCTGCATACTGACCAAGTGTCGCTGCACCGTTTTTTTCACCACCGCCATTTGGTTGCTTATTGTATTATTCGGATTAAAGATGGTTTGAAAATCTACACATCTCAAACATTGTTACTAACTTTGGACATTTTTTTAAACTACACATTGTTTTGGAATTGCTGTTTGACACGTTTCCTTCCGAATAGGGCGAACCTGGCATCAAGGTTTCTTTCAGAACGTAGGGCAGCCCCAGGGCTTTAAGTGGGCCGGGTCTCACCGGTGATGAGCACCAGCAGTTTTTTAAAGGAGGCCTCGAAACGGGTCTCTATCGGGCTCTGTTTTGTGCTCTGGTCCGGACTGCAGTGACAGCAGGCACATCAATGTCAACGTGCTCACACTGCTCACTTGTGGAGAAGTTACGACATGACGTCATGCCAGGTAAGCGTTGTAGGGAAAGGGAAATCCTTTAAAGAGAGTCATTTTCTCTCCGGATTTCCCTTCTCTTTTTGAAACTCAGGAGCAGCAACATTGTCGTGGTGTCACCATGGCTTTAAGTGGAAGCTTTTTCAATATTATATATAAGCCACAGTTGCTGCTTATTTTTCTTTTGCAACTAACAACCATTGACAAATGCAATAGTCCTGACTTGTTGTAGGCATGATGTTACTTGTATCATATATCTGGATGCAATGACAGAAACAGCAAAATACAAGTCGGGCAGCACACTATGCTAAGCACAGATTTTTGGCGTACGTGTTTTTAAGCTACGCCCTTAATGACGTTGGCCACGCCCCTTTGAGACCCCCCCGCCACCCCCAGTTATTTTCATCCCACTTAAAGCTCTGCGTGGTGTAGGAGCCACTGATCAGTACTATACTTCATAGCGGATTATTGTAGCAAATCTCCAATTAGGTGCCTGTTGTACCTTGATCTCTTATAATGCATCCTTTCCCTGGTTACCCATTCCCTGCTGCTCAGCCAGTGTGGATGTGATGTGTATGTGGAATGTTAGAATGCCTGATGAGGGAGTGGAATGCTAGAGTGCCTGGTGGAGCGGAGAGAGAGACAGTTGGAGTGTGTGGGCTGAGCAGCAAGGATGCTGCTCCTGGTGAGGCTCAACTAATAAACTACCATCCTGTAACTACCATCCTGTAACTAAGCTAATAAACCTCTTACTTATAACTTACCTCATGGCTACCTCTGGACTGCTTTTGGATTACTAGCGCTGTGAATGGAGACTTTGAAGTCTCGGTCCAGGCGCTTAACACATTAAGTGACTGCTTTGCTGGTTGTGCTCAGGAGGGGGTACAAGCACCCATGCAGGAGCGTTGCACGTGCCCCGTACGGACTTCATGTGTAACGAAAGTGCACGTCATGTTCATCTACCAATGCTACAGTGCGGGTGGTAAACCCAGAAATGGCCCAGAACTCCTATGTAGGGTGCAGAAGCCTGACGCTTTCACCCATCAAAATGGGAAAACACCCAGTGATCCTTGAAGCAAGAGCATGTCACAGTCACCCCACTTGGTGAAAAACAACCGGTCATCCTTTTAGCCAGAACTTTGGGAAAGTGTGCGGTTCACTCCTGGCTTGTAATTGTATTTATAAAGCGCTTACTACCCCTGAATTGGCACTTCATATAAATTGAAGGGACGTTTCTACCACGAAGAGGCATAACTAACAATTCTAGGATTGGTGGAGAATTGGTGCATGTTAAAGAGGCTTCCCATTTAAGGGAGATTTAGCAGAAACCTCGGAGAGACTATTTTAATGACTGAGCAGAGACCGCTCCAGTTCTGAAACAAGAAAAAAACTGGGAGGGCGATCCTGCATGTGTCCGGTAGGGGGCAGCATTGGACTGCGATACGAAACCATGCGCCAAACAGAAACCCTGAAGGCAGACGTTTTATGAAAGAACAGTGTCGAGGTGGAGTTGACATCTCTGACCACTAGAGGCCGCAGGAGGCCGCGAATAGAAACAGATGTGGGAAAGAAAGGGCCTCTTGCACCGAGACAGCGCGTGACATCAGATTAGGAAGAAGGAAAGGCAGTAAACAGATGGAAAACCGCTTTCATGGAGTATCTGTCTCCTTCGGGGCCCCCTTGGCTTTATTCAACTGGCTGCCAATTAAAGTGAGAGCACGATCCGGACAAGATCAGACGGCGTGTCGGCTCTAAAGTGGGGCTCTGTGGCCACTCCTTGTCCAAGACCTCTCAGCATTTGGCCCTGACCCTGTGTTTTATGTGGTAAGGCATCAAGGAGGCCTGCTGCAAATCTCTTTGTGGGACCATAAATTCAAAGATTCTAATCACGGCAGTCGCCCTTTCATCCTTCCCAGCTCGATGTAATGAGTACCATTGTTTTGGTAACCTTGGCTGCCCTCATTTACAGCACTGAAAAGACACTTGTGCTACAAAATTACAACTCGAGGGCGTTCCGTCACTTCTAAGTGTGTGGATTTGTCATCTGGAGCGGCCGAGCTGCACAGCTTGTTCTAGGGTTGGTATTTTTTGGGCGTGTGAGGAAATGCCTGCCAGGGATTGTACCCACCCACTTCTAAGAGAGCCTCCGCCCTGGCACAGTTGCATACACAGGTTCACTGTTGAGAAGACGTGTGAAACCCAATATACCCTTGACGGCTTGGGTAATTCAAGTATTAGCAGGTACGTGTGCCTACAAGGGATTGGTTAAACCATATATTCACAATAATTTCTGCATTCAATGTTAACAAGCTCTATCCAGTAGCTTACAATTCAATTTCTTCAGATGCAATTCTGATTATTTCCATATGAACAAATCTTCAACAACAAAAAATTTAACACGGGTATATGTATTCAAAGAATAAATTTATATTAGCCAAAAATTGCAAAGGGTACAGAAAGATAAAAAAATATTCCATAAAAAGCACAATGCAACCAGAAGTTACAATGATTCGATGTTACAAACACCTCATTGTTACAATTGTGAACACCTTTTCAAAATATTCATAGGAAAATGAGACAGACTAAACAGACAGCATTGCCTTCAATCCAATAATACAAAAAATAGGTGTGGTTGTCGACGTTTCGGTCTAATGTTGTATGCATCCCCTAGACCATCTTCAGGACATTTAGTATAAAGATGAATGACCCTTCAGAAGTGATGTGAATAAAGTTTAAGCTTTGTTCTGTAATCCACAATTAAAGAACGTGGTGGTTCAGCGGCCTCCCACTAATACCATTAAGAACACGTCCTGCCAACTCAAAAGCCAGGCGCCGACTTTTGAGTTAGCGGGACGTCTTCTTAATCTAGCCTCGTCGAAATACAGACATGCATATTTTGGACCAGAGGGCTGACCAATGACCACATTAAAGGTCACCGCTCTCTAACTGCCTGCATTTATTGCTGGTATTAGTGGGAGGCCGCTGAGCCACCACGTTCTTTGATTGTGGATTACAGAACAAAGGTTAAACTTTATTCACATCACTTCTGAAGGGTCATTCATCTTTATACTAAATGTCCTGAAGATGGTCTAGCGGATGCATACAACATTAGACCGAAACGTCGACAACCACACCTATTTTTTGAATTATTGGATTGAAGGCAATGCTGTCTGTTTAGTCGGTCACATTTTCCTATGAATATTTTGAAAAGATGTTCACAATTGTAACAATGAGGTGTTTGCAACATCGAATCATTGTAACATCTGGTTGCATTGTGCTTTTATGGAATATTTTTTAATCTTTCTGTACCCTTTGCAATTTTTGGCTAATATAAATTTATTCTTTGAATACATATACCAGTGTTAAAAATTCTTTTGAAGATTTGTTCATATGGAAATAATCAGAATTGCATCTGAAGAAATTGAATTGTAAGCTACTGGATAGAGCTTGTTAACATTGAATGCAGAAATTAATGTGAATATATGGTTTAACCAATCCCTTGTAGGCACACGTACCTGCTAATACACAGGTTCACAGCAAAATGCAAAGCGTCCCTGGGGAGGATTCTGCCACGTCTGATTAGAACTCACCTTTCTGAACCAGAAGACAGACCCCTGACATGCGCAGTGCGGCACAGAAGACATTCAGAGGGCAAAGTTCTGCCAGTTCAGCGGCATTCCCAGCACACCGCCACACAGCTTAAAACCAGTCACAGAAATTACCTTAAATACACTTCAACTGTCAGTGCACTTTTCATCAAAGGTGTGCACCTGTCTAGAGATGGGGTCAACAAAGCAATCTGCAGGGCCAGGGAATGGACGGCTAGCAGGCTGGCTCGCTGAAAAACTGCAAAGTCACCTGGGACACCAAGCCATGCACATGAACCTGTAACAAGGACTCTTAGCAGTCAAACTCACTCTCTCTTCACATTACCATGAAGTGGAATGAAACTAGACCCTTAAAGCTCTCCTAACCGCACCCACCCGTGGAAATCACCGAACCCTGTGAAAAAGGCACCCGCATTACACACACAAACACAAACCTGGTCCTGTTCTGAACTAAAACACTGCAGGTCGGGATGAGCCCCGAAACAACTGTCTGCTGGTGGGGAGCAGCCCCCGGAGGAGGCCAGTCACCTGGAGTGAGTGGGAGTGGAGGGGGGGTTATGTACTTTTAAGAGAAGCTTCAAAGGCGCTCTAAAGGGTCTTACGACCAGGCAGGTGGCGCAAGATAACATCCCTGCTTAAAACAGATGAGGGCCTGTGAGATTGAGGGCTCCTTTGAACAGCCCCCCCCCCCCGCCGCTGGATGAAGAAACCACAGGTCTTCTGGGCCAATGTTTTTTTCAGGTTTTCTTTTCAAGGTAACGTCAGGAAGACGGTGCCACAAAGAATCATTTCTGGGAACAGCAGCTGTGCGCTGCAAACATGTGGCAGATTTCTTCCTAATCCTTCATAAGTTCAGGAAAAAGTTATAACATGCATCTGTTAGTACTGTTTTTTCAAGTAAAGTGGCTACTGTAGGCAGCAGCCTTATGGTAGAAGCAGAAATGGCCACAAGAAGATGTAAGAGAGCCCTCTCCGAAGAACAGTGATGCTCAGAAATGGTGAGCGCCTAAACGGCAAATAATTATTTTGCCTTAAACAAGGAATATCTTTGTACAGAAGCTAAGGCTGGTGTTCACGAGGGAGGGAAAAGAGTGAATGATGCAGAAGGGGCTAATACTACCCCCTCCTTCCTGCTTTCAGACTACCTATAATCACCCCAACTTCAATAATTCCACTCGTTTAAGTAGCCTCTGGGCAGTGAATAGAAATAACATCTTCTGTCTGGAAATGCAGCATTTTGGGATATTTCATAGCAGACAGTGTGGGGGGGTGGGGGCGTTCTTCTAATGCACAATCCAGAAGGGCCTGGGCTAGCATCCAGATTCCACAGAGCGTGGAGTTATCCTCCCGGCACGGATATATTGGACTCTGATGTGGCTCAACCCTCCCTTCTCCCCTCACGCCCCTCGCCGCCACCACAACCCCTGCCAAGGTCTCTGGATGTACAGCTCAGACACCAAGGACCAGAAGGAGTGAAGGGACTTGCACAAGATCACACCGTTCGTCGTTGTTCTATTACAAGAGATATACAACATAAAATCCCTGTCTGCCAACACCATGTGTGACTGACTGCACATCACAGGGAGGACCCCCAAGTGACTGGTTTCATGTTGATTCCACGTCGCCAGGCCAAGGGTTTTACTCTCTTCATTATCTTTTCACACGAGTTACTCCAATTTGCTTTACTGAATAAAAAGACTATAAGTCCCAGAATGCAATGATTCATTATCTGCATCATCTCTCAGCCTCCACGAACTAGCAGAGCCCCCTTAACCCCTCCCCCTTGAGCTCCCAGTGTGTTCTTTCCACATTCCCCAAGGATGAACTGACTTGATTTACAAAGCGCCTTGTACTCAAAAGGTCACGAGGAGCCAGTATTTGAAGACACGCAGGCACACAAACAAATTAACTACCCCCCCCCCACCCCCCATCTATCAGTGTGCCTCTCCCTTCCCATCCTGAGCTGCACCCCCGCCAGCTATCACCGTGCCTCTGATACAGCATCATGGCGCTATAAAAGTATGCTTCTCCCTCCCCACCCAGAGCTGCCCCCCTTCCCTCTCCCTCCCACCCCCATTCCTCAGCCTGAGCTGCCAGGGCCCTCCCTCGCACCCCACGCGTGGCTCCACCTGTTGCTTGGCAGCTCATGCTTTTATCCAAACTAGACTTTCCAGTTCAGGGAGAGGCGGGAAGCCTGCCATGGGCGAGTCTCACCACTGCTGCTACCGCTGCTACTCTTCTGGCACGTCCTTCCCTCTACTACCGTGCAGTGGAGATAGCTCGGTCGGTTCACCTCCCTGCAGGACACAACTGTATGCAACCGGAACCCTGCATGTGCTTCGAATGCGGCCGCGCCGACTCCTGCTTTCAACATGTGCCGGTCGATAAAGCTAGAGTGGTCGAGTGTGGTCGTGGGAAGGCTGTTTGTAGGCACTTTGCGACTTTGGCCAGGTTTAGTTACACGAAAGACCCCTTTGTGTGTAAGGTGACGTCCCCTTAAAGCAGGCCTCTGCTTACTCCGACCCTGCCCTCGGTCTCCACCCCCCTCACGAAATGTCGGTCGCCATCACCTGCACTTTACGTTCATGGATTATCAGAGGCCCTTCTGATGAAATGAGGAGCAGCCCCATGCTTCGTATGTAAGCTGGTGGCGGCAGCACACATACAGTGGGAAAGGAGACCTTCCACCAGGGGGCGACACCTCCTTTACACCGGTGCACACACCTGAACCGATGCTTGTAACTTCCCTGGCGAGACATGAAGCTTCTAGTTCGGACAGGCCTGAACCCCTCCGTTCCGGGTCTCTGGCCTGTCCGGAGTGCAGTGTACAGATGTCAATAGCCCCGCCCCCATGGCACGTCAGCGAGGCCCGGCTCCCCAGCCAAAGGCACTCACTCTGCCTGGCACCTTTGCCCCACTGACTGAACTGTGACAACAAACCCTGTAGTGGGGCAAAGACGTGTGAGACGGGAGCTACGCAATACCGATGAGGACACGCAACATTCCCAGATAGAATTACACTGGCCACGAGAGTGTGTGTGTGTGTGTGTGCATTATAGTGCCTTACTATGCAAGCGCTATAATTGCGTCTAGGGCTCCAAAAGAGGCTAGAATCCTTTGACTTTCTGCGCGCTTCCTTATTTTAACGACACAGCTTTCCAAGCTTGGTTATCAAAAATAAGCTCATTTTAGAAAGGCGCAGCTTTGATTGGGCGCTGAGTTTGTCGTGTGTAAACAAGCGTCATCCTGCTGTTCGGAGTCTAAAACCCTTACAACCCCTGGAGGAGCAAGCGCTGCGTGCTATTCTCGGAGAGTCCGAGAGAGCACGTCACTCACGCCAGTAGAACCCTGTGCCCCCCGGGACACCAGCGGTGAATGACCGTGCCCACCACGGGCACTGCCCAACCACTGCCTGCCCCAGAACTCACAGATAACATTTCATGGCTGAGGCACAGAAGAGAGACCCCCGCACAAGCAGCGGGAATGCGCGCAGTCCTCCCCCTCTAGCGCCTCGATAGAGGTGGTGTGAAGTGTGGGAGCTAAAGGGCTGGGGGTGTCAAGAGCTCTGCACGCCCTGGTTCTCACTGGGTAACACGGATGCAGTATTCATGACTTAGGGTGGCTCAGCGAGGTAAGCGCTGTGGGGTGACCACCACCTGCCGGCTAGCCCAGGGCCAGTGTCCCTCGGGAGTAGACACCAGGGCCGGACCTGGTAGACACGGGCCCGCACCGCCGCTGAGCCGGACAGAGGGCCGGACGCCGGGACACAGGCAGTGTCCACGCTTCTCTGCAGGCCCTGGGGCAGGCAGGGGTACTCGGTAGGATCCTTGGTGGGCATCACCGTTCACCCCTGGCGTGGCACGGTCTGGGGTGGTACTGCACAGGCAATGGACAGGCTGCACAGGGAATGGACAGTCCAGGCTTCTTTAGTACATAATGGACAGTCTGCGCAGCCAATGGACAGGCTGCACAGGGAATGTACAGTCCATGCTTCTCTAGGACATAATGGACAGTCTGCGCAGCCATGGGACAGGCTGCACAGGGAATGGACAGGCTGCACAGGGAATGGACGGTCCAGGCTTCTTTAGTACATAATGGACAGTCTGCGCAGCCAAAGGACAGTCTGCGCAGCCAATGGACAGTCTGCGCAGCCAATGGACAGTCTGCGCAGCCAATGGACAGTCTGCGCAGCCAATGGACAGTCCAGGCTTCTCCAGGACATGCTGCAGGTTTGGCTCCAGATGCACGTGGCCCAGCAGTTAAATAGAAAAAGTCAGCGTCAGTTCGTGAGAAGGAAGCAGAGGGCAGTTGGAATAAGTGTAAAAAGAGCCTGCCTTCTGTCCCTTCGGAGGCAGACAGTCGAGTCTGAGGGTGTTATGCTATGGATTGATGTGTTTCGCGCAGTGCACGTGCACACGAAGGAGCAATCAGGAACACTTGGCAGCCTCAGGACCCTGGATGCGGTCACCCTCCTAATATTTATTTATTGACAGATTTGGAAAGTTTCATACAAGGTCCCAGATACACAGGATACAACCTACACAGAGACAGCATTCGGTGTTCTCACGGGAGTGGTGCAGAACAGACCCATCAAACGATAACATGTGGTGTCGCAACAGAACCGGCGCCGCCTCCACTCTGCCCTATTCCCAGTGCAGGGCACCCACCCAGCACCAAGACAGCTCAGCGGATTTGTCCAAAGCTAAGGCACTCGCCCAAAACACCCAAACAGGTTCAAGGGAACCAAGGAATGCAGGGGGGGGCGCCCCCCAGCTGGACGAAAGGATGCAGGTCTGTAAATAGGAAACGGGCGCACCGTACCAGAGCGCAGAGACGGAGCCAACACAGTGCTTGGCCAGGGTGGTAATACTGGTGGAGAGTTCAGGGTGCCAAGGGGAGCCGCACGCGGGCAGTAACTTCTGGGCAGCACCCACAGAGTTCAGAAACCTTCAGGGGCACGTAGCTCGAATTCTATCTGTTGCGGGGAAGATTCACTGCACTAAGCGGCACCCACCACCAACCGAAGGGCGCCACTGGTGCGCAATGTACCCGCCGAGGGTGCAGGCGGCCCTTGATTGTGTGTCTTTTGCTTTCTCGCCCTAAGTGCACTGGGTATGCCCAGACAGGGGTCCCGGGCTCACTGTGCCACTGGATTCAAGCTATCCTGGCTGATGAGGGGTGAAACCCCGAAACCGGTCCCAGGATGCTTGTTTCCAGTCCAGGGAGGACCTGGCTTGGCAGTTCGGGCTGGACTGTTCCCATAAGGAACAGAGTCCAGACAGATTTGGATATGGCTGGGTCTGAACTGGGGTGGCATGGTGGGCAAAAGAATGATGGATTTAACCCAGATCTCTTGACTGGAGGTGAATGTTTGATTTGTTCCGCATTCCGTCCATCATTTGTGTGCAGGGGCGGCTCCTCCATTAGGGCGGAGGAGCGTCGTCCCACTGCTTTCTCGCAGTGCGAGAAGCAGAAACATAAAATGGTATTTTAAATACCATTTTATATTTCTGCTTCTCGCGCTGCGTGAAAGCAGAATGGTATGCCTGGTCGGGGGCGGTCGGGGAGGAGTGGCTTACCCAATGTTATGGGCCCGACTGTTTGGTCAGCCCTCTGGGGCCGACCAAACCAGTCATGCGCAATCTGGATTTTCTCTATGTAGGCTGCATGCAGCCTACATAGAGAGAATGGCCTCCCTACAGGCGCCCAGCTGGGCGCCGTCCACACCAATCACAACACTGCCATTGCAGCGTTGTCATTGGCTTAGGGGAGGGGAGGGAGGATACCTGCGCGTCCTGTACCTGCCGGAGTCAGGAGAGCAGGAAAGCAGCAGGAAAATGCGGGCGTGGGATCCGGCCAGGAGCCGAGGCGGCGCGGGACCTGGTATGGTAAGCTTTTTATTTTAATTTTTAACCCCCCCCCCCCCGACCCCCTCTTCGCGCGAACCCTTCCACTCACCTCCCCCCACCCGCGAGTCATGCGAGCAGCGACTGTTTGTGTATCTTTTGCTTGGTTGGGGGTAGGGCTGAGCATTAACCACCGACCGCTTTGAGAGAAAACATTCAAGAGGTGATCAATATCCGCAGAGACCATGTGGCCTGGTTCCACAAGGGGTGGAAGCCAAGAAGCCCTGGGTGGAAAACGAGTGTCCTTCTGAGCCAGAAAGGCCCTGGTACCAAGGAACGTCAGGGTGGTTCACTTAACTCCAGGTAGGGTGACGCGAGTAGATGAGGTCATCTCCGCTGGGTCATGCGCCCAGGGCTCACCTCAAGCCTCGAAGCACAGCATGTTGTAATGGACTTCTATAGCACACTGATGCCGCTGGTGGGGAGGCGCAACGCTGTGTATTCCTTACTTGAATTAGGCACAAGCCTGGTCCGCATGCCAGGAAGTCAGGTGCGTGCCGAGCGCGCATGCGCAGTAGCCTTGTCCGTTATGGTACCAGTTAGAACTTTACCCGTCAGCGCTTGAGTGCATGGTAAGGAGTGCATGGTAAGGAGTGCATGGTTAGAGTAGTGCATGGTTAGAGTAGTGCATGGTAAGTGCGGCCTGTGTGGGAGGAGTTGGTGTGGTACCCGAGGTCCAGAGAGACGCTCTGAATTCATCACTATGACTTAACTCTGTATGTGCTAGCCTGGGTGGTGAGGAGGGGATGAAAGGGTAACACGCTTTGGTTGAAAAGATACCCTTGTCATTGGCGGAGTGATGTGAGGCTGTGCTGGACATGGTCACACCGGTGCAATCACGGCTGGTTAGGCGCAGACGGAGGGCGCGTGCTTTGTTACCCTGTCTGCTTACCTTCAGGGACATCCTAAGGATTTTAGGGGCCTGGTACAAATTAATTTTTGGGGGGCCTCTGTTCGGGACCGCTTTGAATTTATGATCAAGTTTCGGCTCTTTTGTGCCCTCTTTGGCCAAGTCACTGACAGGCACACTCGTCCAAAATTATAAAATGTGTTTGCATATAATATTCAGGGAAAGTGACGTGTGCTTTTAATATTGTAACACAGCAGCAGCTCACTAATATTATATTATTGCAAATAATCTCCGACACCCTCCCATTCCCCATATGTGAGGTCCTGTCTTGATCTAAAAGAAACTTTTTTTTATGAATGTTACGTGAAACATAAAAATAACATTTCTGGGCAAAATGTCTGTAATACACTCTCTCATATCACCCACACTAAAAATAAATTAAAGGAAACCGTATCTAAAAGCTGATTCGGAATTATTCAAGGTCATCAGGGCAAGACTCTGCAGAATAGAGCTGGCTCTATCAGCCCCCACCCCCCAGTAAAGACCGGGGCCCTGGGCCAGAGGCCCCTTTGCCCATCCCTTAAAACGTCTCTGCTCATGTACAGGCTGGGGCTGATGATCAGACCACTGGTAGCACAAGTGAGCGAGCTGTAGGTCTGTCAGTGGCCAGTCGAGCTCAGGCCTCACGTCTCTTGGCCTCACGCCTTCCTTGGTCCCATTCAGTTAGTTGGACTCTCGTCGGGCCCGGACGGCCTCTTCAGCAGAGGAAGCTGCAGTCTGCACCAGAGATGTCTACGAGTGCCCGGTGAACCTTTGACCTGTCCTGCCAGGCAGTGTTCACAGACTTCCCTCCAAGCCCTGTGCGAGAGAGCATAGAACATAATGCGCACTTGTAAAGCACACGTTCATCCGAAAGGATATCTTGGCGCTCAATAAGATGTTTATTGTTTCCTAAAACTCAATGGTACTCATTTTATCGACCTCAGAAGGATAAAAGGCTGAGTGGACCCCTTGGGATTTGAACTTGTGACCATGAGATCAAACACATGCTTCTACAGTGGACGCATTAGTCTACTAAGCCACCAGACACGGCCTTGGAGGAGCTGTGAATCAGACAGCCTTGTCCGATGTCTGTCCAGAGACACCCCTGCCACAACAGAACTGTGCACGAGGAGTGGCTCGGTGATGGGTGTAAGAGAATGCTTTCACGGGTGTTTGTACGAGATTGCCTTCACTGACGCTTCCATGAGACTGCTCTTCTTGAAATGCGTATTAGACCTCTCTCCATGACCCCTGTAAGAGACTTCACTCAATGAGCTGTTGACAAGACAGCTCTCAGGGAGCTGAGGACAAAACCACTCTGTGACCGGTGCACGAGACAGCTGGCAGTGACTTGCAGACGAGGCAGTTCTCAGTGACCTGAAGACGACACTCCTCTCAGTGACCTGTAGACGAGACTGGTCTCAGTGACCAAAGCACGAGACAGCTCAGCGTGGACGAGACAGCTCTCGGGGGACTGTGGACAAAATCGCTCTCAGTGACCTGTGGACAAGACAGTTCTCAGGGGCCTGTGGACAAACCTCCTCTCAGTGACCTGCGGACGAGACAACTCGCAGTGACTTGCAGACGAAACAGGTCTCAGTGACCTGTAGACAGGACAGCTCTGAATGATCTGCAGACAAGATAGCTCTTGATCTGTAGAAGAGACAGGTCTCGGTGACCTGAGCACGAGACAGCTAGGCTCAGAATGACCCTCTCAGTGACCTGTGGATGAGACAGGTCTCATGGGCCTGTGGACAAAACTGCTCTCAGTGACCTGTGGATGAGACAGCGCTCAATGACCTGTGGACAAGACACTTATTCACAAAAGAGAGTGAGAGAAGCAGATCAGTAGCAGTCTCCCAGGTACAATCTCATCACAAAAAAGCAACTGCTGGTGTCTGTACATCCGTTATGGATATCCAGGCAAACAAAAAACAACAAAAGGAGAGGATAAAAGGGTGCACGGGGTCCACTGAGGTAATTTGTTAAGCCTCGGAATATCTCTGGGTGATGGGATATCCAAAGATATTGGAGAAGACGCCTCACTCACTCATCGTGACATGCTTCATCATAGGCGTCTTTCCACACCCAGGTAAGATGGTACTACCTGGGCGGACTCAACCAAAGATGTTATGGGAGTTCTTATATAAAATGTTAACTGGCCATGCAGGGAACCAGATGAGGGATGTTAAAAATACCTACAGGTATACCCCAACAATGCGTTTATTCATAGGGTACCTGGGGTACTGAATAAAAACGTGATCCAAAAGAGGGGTTTTTCTGAACACTACTAATTCAGTTTTACCCACTTCAAAATGCCAACATGTTTCGGCCCGCAACATGAGCCCTCTCGGGTCTGGGGCCTTCTTCAGGGCTAGAATCTCTACTCCTAGGTGTCCCTGCTCTAAAATCAGCACGTATTACATGCAAAAATGGGGCCTAGTGCGCTCACCTGTATTTTCTGTTTTCCAGTGGTTTTTCTACTGGGTATCGCTAATATGCACCATGCGGGTCAGGAGTTAAGGTGCTGTCTTTTAGTCACACATTTGTCAAAGTACAGTCACCGCCGGAGAACCTATATCTCTCGCCCTGCCCACCGCCGTGTTACTTGCAGACAAAACAGGTCTCAGTGACCTGTAGACAAGACAGCTCTCGACCTGGAGACGAGATAGGTCTCAGTGACCTACAGACGAGACGTGTCTCAGTGACCTGAGCACGAGACAGCTCGGCTCGCAGTGACCGTGTCAGTGACCTTTGGATGAGACCGGTCTCAAGGGCCTGTGGACAAAACCGCTCTCAGTGACCTGTGGACGAGACAGCTCTCAATGACCTGTAGCAGCTAACTGTCACCTCTCTGTGACCTCTGGACGATACAGCTCCAAGTGACCTGTAGACGGCACTGCTCTCAAGTGACTTGTGGATGAGGCGGCTGGCAGTGACCTCTCGGTGACCTGTGGACGAGACAGGTCTTAGTGACCTCTGTAAGAGACTGTTCCAAGTGCTCATTGCTCCCCAGTACTCACCCTTCCCGCCCAATCTCAGCCCAGCCCTCCCTCAGACAGCGGAAGTGCTTCAGACAGCTCCCCCTGGGGAACACGACTGAAGCGCAGGGACAGCTGTGTCCAGCTGTTGCGCAGAGCCGGGAGGGTGGCGGCGGAACTGGCCAGAGCTTGCATAAACTGTTTATAAAATACATTTCCAGACTTGACAGCCGGAAGCCATCAACTAAAACTGTCCCAGCGACGGCCTGCGCTCCCTGCGAGTCCAGGGTCTCTCTGGGACCCCGGTGCAGGGCCGGACTGGCCGTAGCAGGCACCAGGGGGCTGGCCGAGCACTTTGCCAGGGCCGGTTTTGGTTCCCAGTCCGGCCCTGCCCCGGTGTTTAGAGTCAGACACACTCACACCGACGTGCTGCAAAGTCCAGTGTCGGCGAAACATCTGGATTACCGAGTCCCCTCCTCCTGACAACCTCCCCTCCTTGTTGTTTGAACTCTTCCGTAGCAGCACAAACACACATTTCAGGCGTCAGGGTGCATTACCTTTTTATATATGTGGAGTGTGTTTGTACATTAATTGATTCTGTTATGTACTTTATTTTGTATATAATCAACTGTACCATCTCTGTACTGACCGTTTCTGGCATGTATTTTATTTTGTATATTATCAATTGTGAGATCAGGTTTTGTAGATCTTTGTGTATTTTTTTATGTGGACCTTTTTGAGTTGCAAATCATAAAAAAACTTTTGAAGTTAAAGGCATTACCTGTTCAAAATGTTCCCACATTTTACACCATTCGGCATTTATTGCACTCGATGTCAAAGTGTTTCTAGCACTCACACCGTGGCCCGTTGTAAACATCCGATTAGGTCGTTCTCTCGCTGCAGGGTGTGTAAGTGGACTCGTCTGTCTTGTTCCACAATGTTCTCCTGGTTGGAGTTGGTTCTTCTGTGCTGTGAAGGTGTCGGGGCTCTCCTGGGCTCTAATGCACCATCACTACGTCACTGCCTCTTCAGAGCAGAACGCCTCCGTTTTCTTTATGGTCTGTTTTATATCAGTATTTCCACAGCCAAGTTGTATTTTTGTTGAGTTCCTTTGACACCCAGAGTTCAGTGGTTTCTGAGATAAGTGGGGTGGGTGGGGGAGGGGCTTTAAGTGATGCATCTGTTCCCCGGAAGCTGCTGTCATCAGCGGCTGGTTTAAGGGGTCTAAGGGCAGGAGATGTGTACCCTGGCCTGCCTGTCTGAGCTCTTCTCAGCCCATCTATGGCGCGGTGCTTAATTTGTAAAAACTATGACAGATCGCAAGTCCAAAGTGTTCCTTGGAAGCCCCTGCTACTGAAGGCCGTGGGTGCCGACCCCCTAGGCTGCTCAGTCCGGGTTCCGCCTCGTGCCTCGTTTTCCGCCACTCCACACTTCCAGCCTCCTTAGTTCACTCTTCTAGGGTTTTTTTTCACCCAAGCTCCCTTTCTTTGTCACCGTTTTCCTACTTTTACTCTCCCTTCTTTCTGCCTTTCCCTCTCTCTTGCCCCGAGTCTGTTTACGAAAACTAAGTTCTGTTCCCCAAAAACGAGCGCCGGAACCCACCGGCTGCACCCATTAAGCACGGCCACTCTCGCCTATTTTCTTCTGAACTCGTCTTCCCACCTCTATTCGTCTCTTCCTCCCATTCCCCCTCCCCCCCCTTGCTCTCCAGCGCCTCTTTTCCTCTGCCCCTCTCCCCACACCATGCCTTCCACAGGGGTTGTTATGGTGACAGACGGGGCCTGTTGCAGACTGAATAGCGCCTCTGCCCCATCCCCATGTGCCACACTCCGGCTCTAACCCCATTTCCCCCCTGCCCCTCATCTTTCTTCTGATCTTCAGTATCTCTCCCACATCTCCTCCTCTTCTGCTTTCCATCTCCCTCCTCCTGAAACCTCTCCCTCTGTCCTCGCTCTCTTCCGTCTCTCTGACTCTAGCGTCCGTTTCCCCCGCCCTTCCAACTCGTGGACCAGTGGAGTATAATCCCCACCCCATGGTTGCTGTGGTAACAGACGGAAGCCTGTCGCAGACATTTGGTACCCATCTCTCCGGCTGTCCCTCATCCAGGCTCTATCGCCATGTCCACCACTGTTCCTGCATCCTCACTGGTTGCTATGGTAATAGACGGAAGCCAGCCCTGCCAAGTATCACGCATCAGGCGTGATACTAACGCATTTCAGTGTGGTGATCCGCATCACCGCACTGAAATGCATTGTCACGCATTTGCCACAGCTGTCTGCAGCGGCGCTGCTATTTGGCACCTCCAGTCTCCACTGACTGCCAAAGGTCTTACCTTGGGGGCTGGCTCAGCTCGTAGCTTGCTACAATGTAATGTTTCACCCGATACCGCGCATTCACGGAGGTAACGTCACAAGTCTGTCCCATGATTACATTTGCCCAATCATCATAGGCGCCATGGGCGGGCGCGGCTTTCGCAGCCAGCAGGCTTTGGGCCTGCCGCTGCAGCTCTCAAAATGCGGCCGCCGTAATGATTCGACCGTGCTGGTGCATGAGCATGATGACTACTGCCTCAGCTGCTGCCTGCAGTCCAGTCGGTCGGAGACTCAGGAGTCAGTGTCTGATCCAGACTGCGGCCGCGGCGCTGCCCGGAACTGTCTGTGGTGCCAGGGCAATCGTCACACCTTTACCATCAATGGGGTCGGCGCTGACACAGAGTAAGTGAAGTGTTTCTTTTTGTCTTCTGGACCGGCAGGCATTTTGGCAACTTGCACCCTGCACGTGGCGCCCCCTTTACTGTGAATCCCCGTTTACCCCAACCCGCCTTCCTGATCTTTTGAAATCGCACTGCACTTTGAAATTGCAGTGCAAAGTTGTTTGGACGTGCATCAGTCAGTGCGGCATTGTTGGCGGAAGAGTAAACCTTTCTAACTGGGTGGGAGTAAAGTATGTTTCCGGACCCGACCGCCCCCACACAACAGCAGCAGAGCAAAACTGTGTGTGGGAAACGCATATCCTTCTCTACCACCCACACGCTGCCTCTTTTGTTTATTAATTGTCGATTTCATACTAGTCTGTCAAAATGATTGGCGCCGCCCTCTCTTGTTCTAATACCGGCATCAAGATCCCACAGCGATCACAGTAAAAACACGCACTTAAATCAGGAATGGATGCAATTTAATAATGAACAATCCCATACTGTTAAGCAAGCATGCTTATTTTTGACGTTTTCTTGAGTCCGCGGAGCATGGGCTTTGGCTGCTGTTTTGTGCAGGCCACGTCTCCCTTTCTCCTGTGTACCTGCGCTGATTCATTGTTGGTTCTTGCATTAATTCGCTGCTTGCCCCACTTTTGTTTTTATTTCTGATCTTTGCCGTGAGCTGTATTGTATCCAGCTACTTATTGAAACGTGGTCTGTAGTGGCATAGCTGCCAAGGTTTCAGATTGATATGTGTGACAGTTTTGTAATTTCATTGTAATTATTGAGTCAGCCGCCACATTCGTTTGCACCAGTTTTAAGGTCTTTTAGAGTTTGTCGTTGCTCAAATGGGCCTTCATTCTGATATTTTTATGTTTCCCTCGTCTTCATTGCTTGATTTTTTTCCTCGCAAGAAAGTGTCACTCATAGTCGTTGAAATGTCACTCATAATTACATTGAAATTATGAAAATGTCACACATAGCAATCTGAAACCTTGGCAGCTATGGGAAGCCTGATGCAGACGGGCTGGTCCCCACCTCTCTCGCCCCTTGGGCCCTCTTTACTTCCCTCATCCCTGCTCCATCATGAGCTCGTTTTCGCCCTCTGCCCCTCTCCTCCTGCCCAGTTCAGAGGCAGACCTACAGGGGTGAGTGAGGAGACAGACCGCGGCCTACTGAAAGAGGTGGAAGTCAAAATAATGCCTTTATATTGCCGTCATCAATCATCTACAAAAAGACGTTCATAATGTCATCAATTATATATAAAAAAAAAAATACATCAACAAACGTGATTCAGCCGTAGACAATTTCTGCAATACGATAAAGTGTTTGCAAGACTGGAACAAAACTCATGCGAAGCCCTGAGCTGCAAAAAAAGAAAAGCAAATGACAGTCGCAGTTCCGGCTATGCTGAGAGCAGGCCCAACGCCCGGAAGTACTGCTTGACATCAAGAACTTCCGGGGCGCCGTACTGATCACATGGACTGCAACAAAGGGCGCAGGAGCCACGCACGTGCCACCGAACCTGAAGCCTACAGGAGTGAAGTCCGGGCTTCTAAGAGCTGCGTGATCTAACGCTACACAGATGTGCTCGTGTCCCTTTAGATACAGGAAAAATGGGGTACAAAGAGTCGGGAGATGTACTTCATGACTGACTTGCACTGAAGTAGGGGCAATTTTAGGCGGGACAAAGCTAAATTAAAGGGACTTTTGTCTTTAGAAGTCGCGAGTCTCCCGCATGACGGATTTGTTGGCCAGCATGAGGTCACTTCCGGTACCCCGGGCAGTTCAGAGAATGGACGTCCATGGCGTGGCTGATGCAGCCCTAGGCCTGCTGATGACTCTGCCCCACGCCTCCCTCCTAGACTCTCCCTCCCTCGGCCCTCAGAGCTCCGACTCCTGCATTAGTCCAAGAGTTGCCGGGACCCTCTTCATTCCCTGAACCATGATCAGCCTCCCCCCCCCCCACCCCCGCTCTTTCGAGGGTGGCCCTGCTGACAGCCCCAGATTTCTCACTTCTTTCCTGTCCCTCAGCTCCGGTCCCTCCCTCAATCCTTGTTCCTCCTTTGGTCCACCACCTCCTTGCCCTCCCTCACCCCCTGTCCTCTCAGGCCCCTGCCCCCCTTAACCCCCTGTCTCCCTCTGCACCCGGTCCCCCTCAGCCCCCGGTCCCCCTCAGCCTCTGCACCCAATCCCCCTCTGCACCCTGTCCCCTTCAGCCCCCTGCCCCCCTCAGCCCCCTGCCCCCTCAGCCCCTGCACCCTAACCCCCCTCAGCCCCCCAGTCTGCCTCAGCCTCTGAACCTTGTTCCCTCAGCCCCCGGTCTCCCTCAGCCTCTGCACCCTGTCCGCCTCTGCACCCTGTCCCCCTCAGCCCACTTTAGCCCCCCCCCCGTCCCCCTCAGCCCCCGGTCCCCCTCAGCCCCAGGTGCCCCCCCCCCCTCCCGGTCTCAGTGGTTTCTGTGGTAACAGACCGCGGCCGCCTCAGACCCCAGGCCCGGCCGGACAACAGACTATCAGAGACCCCTCTGAGGCGCCCCCTCTTCCGCCTCTGAAGGAAGAGTGACTTCGGGGAGCGCGAGGGGGCCGGGGCTGAAGGCTGGCTTAACAGGGGCTTTTGTTTCCGACAAGGAGACTGCAGGAGGGGGCGTCTGCACCCCCTCCCCGTGAGAAAGGCTCCCGTGAGGGTCACCGAGGAGGGCGCGGACGCTGTGGGGGTGACAGAAGGCCCGAGCCCCCCTTGCTCTTTGTGAGCCCCTCAGACAACGGGGGAGGGGGGGGCGGGCACCGAGGGCTGCAAAGCCCGGGGATTACCGGCCCCCATCTCTGTCCATGGCGACCATATGGCTGCATGTTTATTTATTTTATTTTATTTAATGCGATTTTATATAGCGCAAACATTACCCGAAGGTGTCAGAGCGCTTTACAAAAGAACCAGTTGCGTTACATAAGGACTTTGGATTACATGAATTACTTAAGAGATACAAACAAATTGCAAATGTACAAGTTGTAAAGTCACTCAAGGAAGAGATACAAACAGATAAACTCTAAAATCACATAGGAATGGTAGTAAGTATAAAGGTCTACTACATATACTAGTGGTTAGAGTTATATATATACACAAATTGCACATTCACTCAGGATTACATTTTAACAGCGATTAGGCTTGGAGAATAATATATTACATATTTAAAAGCAAGAAATTCTTGCCATCGTTCAGCCAGGTGTTCAGGTGGTGTTGCACTCAAGGGTGGTGGTCTTGGGTCTGGAGGGATCCCGGAGGTGGAGATGTCCATAGGGGTAGAAGGCCGGATGGTGGTGGGGGACGCAGCATGCTGCATGCTCTTAGGGTCAGGCTTTACAAGCAAAGCTCGCCGGAATGAAGATGATACTGTATATCATATATATAGTTCATATCCTACAAAAACAGGTACCACAGCTGAGATAGTTGCCCAGGACCATAGGATTCCAACGCGTAGACCAGTAAGGGAGGGAGAAGCGCTCCCCGCACTTCCCAAAGGACGCGGGGCAAGGAAAGCCCATGCAAGCAAGAGAGGTCCAGGGAGGGTGCAGACTCCCGGGGACACAAGCCAAAAGGCAATCCCCAGCCGGGAGCTCCCGGCCGGAGATACTCACCCGACGGCCATCTTGAGCGAGTTTTGTGACTCCACGGTTCAAGCCTGGCCCCCCAGCCGCCGTGGTGCAGGCCTGGCCCCCCAGCCCTCTTGCTGGGCCCCAGCCCCCCTTGCTCCAGCCCTGGGCCCCCAGCCACCATGGTGCAGGCCTGGGGCCACCGCCGCCATTGTGCAGGCCTGGAGCCCCCGCCGCCATTGTGCAGGCCTGGAGCCACCGCCTTGGCCCCCCATGCTGCAGGCCTGGCCTCCAGCGGCCATGGTGCAGGAGGCCTCTGGGAGTCCTCATATTCGGCTTGTTTGTTGCTTACTTTTGGAACTGTGTAAGAACCTCTGATGTCATCAATGACGCAGAACTGTGCTATTAAAAAAGAAAATCAAACTAATAAACCAGGTCCCAGAAAAAAACCACAGTATTCCAAGAGTGACAGCAACTCTTCAAACAACTATCGCAGAACGTGTCGAAGGTATATTTTACCTACACTACAGCGATTCAGCACTACTACGAGAAGGCCCTAAGAGCTGCCTACCTCTGCAAAGGGTCTACAATATGATAGCAACGCTCAGCAATGAAGCAAAAAGCAACCGCACCCTCAGAAAGCAGAGACTTAAGGGCCATTAGGGCCACAATCGAGTGCATGGATGTAGGGCGCACCGCTGCCTACCTGGGTATGACACTACAACCTCTGCCCACCAGAGGCACATCACTGACCCGGTGCCCCTCTCCAGGCACCCCCACAGTACAACATTGTCAGACACACCGGGCCGGGCCAGGAGTGCCCCGGGTCGGAAGGGACAATTATAGGATAAACCAGTCACTGCGGGGTTCAGAAGGTATCGGATGTGATCATTCGCAGGTTTAATGTTTTGGCGGGGAATAGCCGCAGATTTAGAAATTCCGGCAGGTTTCACCGGCCAAAAGGTAAAAAAAAACAAAAAAGGTCAGGCCTTTATTGTACCTGGTAATTACTAGATGCGTAAAGTACAACACAACTTGGAATTCAGAACACTGCGCAAACCTGGCTTTGCACAAGGGTGGGAAAACACCGACCCACTCACTATCAGGGCCGTAGCCAAATCTTTTCACGTTGCAGCTCAACTCTATGACACGCTCTCCTGTCCACGCCAGTGACACACTCTGTATCTCTGATACTCGCCTGTCCTCACCTAAGACACACTTTGTATCTCTGACACACTCTCCTGTCCTCAACCGTGACACACTCTGTATCTCTGATACACTCTCCTATCCTCACCCGTGACACACTCTGTATCTCCGATACACTCTCCTCTCCCGTGACAAACTGTGTATCTCTGACACACTCTCCTGTCCACACTTGTGACACACTGTATCTCTGATACACTCCTATCCTCACCTGTGACACACTCTGCATCTCCGATACACTCCTGTCCTCGCCCATGACACTCAGTATCTCCGATACACTCTCCTATCCTCACCCGTGACACCCACTGTATCTGATACACTCCCCTATCCTCACCCATGACGCACTCTGTAGCTGATACACTCTCCTGTCCTCATGACACACTCTGTATCTATGATACTCGCCTGTCCTCGCCTGTGCCACACTCTGTATCTCTGATACACTCCCCTATCCTCACCCATGACACACTCTCTATCCGATACACTCTCCTATCCTCATGACGCACTCTGCATCTCCGATACACTCTCCTATCCTCATGATACACTCTGTATCTCCGATACACTCTCCTATCCTCACCCGTGACACACTCTGTATCTCCGATACTCTCCTGTCCTCACCCGTGACAAACTGTGTATCTCTGACAATCTCCTGTCCACACCTGTGACACACTCTGTATCTCTGATACACTCTCCTATCCTCACCCATGACACACTCTGCATCTGATACACTCTCCTATCCTCATGATACCCTCTGTATCTCTGATATACTCTCCTGTCCTCACCTGTGAAACAATCAGTATCTCTGATACAGTCTCCAGTCCTCACCCGTGACACACTCTGTATCTCGGATACACTCTCCTATCCTAACCTGTGACACACACTGTAGCTCTCTTGTGCTCTCCTAGCCTCATGATACACTCTGTACCTCTGATACACTCCTCTATTCTCCCCCATGACACACTCTGTATCTGATACACTCTCCTATCGTCATTACACCATCTGTATCTCTGATACAGTCTCCAGTTATCACCCGTGACACACTCTGTATCTCGGATACACTCTTCTATCCTCACCCGTGACACACTCTGTATCTCGGATACACTCTTCTATCCTCACCCGTGACACACTCTGTATCTCTGATACACTCTCCTATCCTCATGACACATACTGTATCTCTGATAAAGAGATACAAAGTTCTGCTGCACCAATTCTGACCTACAGCACCCCTCTTATTCCAGCTCTGGACACACACGCAGCTCTGCTGATGCACCTCAATCCTGGCCAGCAGCGCTCTTTCCTACTCTAGCACTGGACGTGCACACAGCTCTGCCAGTACACCTCACTCCAGGCATGCAGCTTCCCTCCTGTTCCATCTTTAGACTCACACAGCTCTGCCAGTACATCTCAGTCCTGATCTCCTGTTCCATTTTTAGACTCACACAGCTCTGCCAGTACACCTCAGTCCTGATCTCCTGTTCCATCTTTAGACTCACGCAGCTCTGCCAGTACATCTCAGTGCGGACCTGCAGTATTCCTCCTGTTCCATCTTTAGACTCGCACATCTCTGCCAGTACACCTCAGTCCGGGCCTGCAGTATCCCTCCTGTTCCATCTTTAGACTCGCGCAGCTCTGCCAGTACACCTCAGTCCTGATCTCCTGTTCCATCTTTAGACTCCCACATCTCTGCCAGTACATCTCAGTCCTGATCTCCTGTTCCATCTTTAGACTCGCACATCTCTGCCAGTACACCTCAATCCGGGCCTGCAGTATCCCTCCTGTTCCATCTTTAGACTCGCACATCTCTGCCAGTACACCTCAGTCCTGATCTCCTGTTCCATCTTTAGACTCCCACATCTCTGCCAGTACACCTCAGTCCGGGCCTGCAGCATCCCTCCTGTTCCATCTTTAGACTCGCGCAGCTCTGCCAGTACACCTCAATCCGGGCCTGCAGCATCCCTCCTGTTCCATCTTTAGACTCAAGCAGCTCTGCCAGTACACCTCAGTCCTGATCTCCTGTTCCATCTTTAGACTCAAGCAGCTCTGCCAGTACATCTCAGTGCGGACCTGCAGTATTCCTCCTGTTCCATCTTTAGACTCACACATTTCTGCCAGTACACCTCAGTCCGGGCCTGAAGTATCCCTCCTGTTCCATCTTTAGACTCGCGCAGCTCTGCCAGTACACCTCAGTCCTGATCTCCTGTTCCATCTTTAGTCTCACACAGCTCTGCCAGTACATCTCAGTCCTGATCTCCTGTTCCATTTTTAGACTCACACAGCTCTGCCAGTACACCTCAGTCCTGATCTCCTGTTCCATCTTTAGACTCAAGCAGCTCTGCCAGTACATCTCAGTCCTGATCTCCTGTTCCATTTTTAGACTCACACAGCTCTGCCAGTACACCTCAGTCCTGATCTCCTGTTCCATCTTTAGACTCAAGCAGCTCTGCCAGTACACCTCAGTCCTGATCTCCTGTTCCATCTTTAGACTCAAGCAGCTCTGCCAGTACATCTCAGTCCGGACCTGCAGTATTCCTCCTGTTCCATCTTTAGACTCGCACATCTCTGCCAGTACACCTCAGTCCGGGCCTGCAGTATCCCTCCTGTTCCATCTTTAGACTCGCGCAGCTCTGCCAGTACACCTCAGTCCTGATCTCCTGTTCCATCTTTAGACTCCCACATCTCTGCCAGTACACCTCAGTCCGGACCTGCAGTATTCCTCCTGTTCCATCTTTAGACTCACGCAGCTCTGCCAGTACACCTCAATCCGGGCCTGCAGCATCCCTCCTGTTCCATCTTTAGACTCAAGCAGCTCTGCCAGTACACCTCAGTCCTGATCTCCTGTTCCATCTTTAGACTCAAGCAGCTCTGCCAGTACATCTCAGTGCGGACCTGCAGTATTCCTCCTGTTCCATCTTTAGACTCACACATTTCTGCCAGTACACCTCAGTCCGGGCCTGAAGTATCCCTCCTGTTCCATCTTTAGACTCGCGCAGCTCTGCCAGTACACCTCAGTCCTGATCTCCTGTTCCATCTTTAGTCTCACACAGCTCTGCCAGTACATCTCAGTCCTGATCTCCTGTTCCATTTTTAGACTCACACAGCTCTGCCAGTACACCTCAGTCCTGATCTCCTGTTCCATCTTTAGACTCAAGCAGCTCTGCCAGTACACCCCAGTCCTGATCTCCTGTTCCATCTTTAGACTCGCACATCTCTGCCAGTACACCTCAGTCCGGGCCTGCAGTATCCCTCCTGTTCCATCTTTAGACTCGCGCAGCTCTGCCAGTACACCTCAGTCCTGATCTCCTGTTCCATCTTTAGACTCCCACATCTCTGCCAGTACACCTCAGTCCGGGCCTGCAGCATCCCTCCTGTTCAATCTTTAGACTCCCACAGCTCTGCCAGTACACCTCAGTCCGGACCTGCAGTATTCCTCCTGTTCCATCTTTAGACTCACGCAGCTCTGCCGGTACACCTCAATCCGGGCCTGCAGCATCCCTCCTGTTCCATCTTTAGACTCAAGCAGCTCTGCCAGTACACCTCAGTCCTGATCTCCTGTTCCATCTTTAGACTCACGCAGCTCTGCCAGTACACCTCAGTCCTGATCTCCTGTTCCATCTTTAGACTCACACATCTCTGCCAGTACATCTCAGTGCGGACCTGCAGTATTCCTCCTGTTCCATCTTTAGACTCACACATCTCTGCCAGTACACCTCAGTCCGGGCCTGCAGCATCCCTCCTGTTCCATCTTTAGACTCCCACATCTCTGCCAGTACATCTCAGTCCGGACCTGCAGTATCCCTCCTGTTTCATCTTTAGACTCGCACATCTCTGCCAGTACACCTCAGTCCTGATCTCCTGTTCCATCTTTAGACTCCCACATCTCTGCCAGTACACCTCAGTCCGGACCTGCAGTATTCCTCCTGTTCCATCTTTAGACTCACGCAGCTCTGCTAGTACACCTCAATCCGGGCCTGCAGCATCCCTCCTGTTCCATCTTTAGACTCAAGCAGCTCTGCCAGTACACCTCAGTCCTGATCTCCTGTTCCATCTTTAGACTCACACATCTCTGCCAGTACATCTCAGTGCGGACCTGCAGTATTCCTCCTGTTCCATCTTTAGACTCGCGCAGCTCTGCCAGTACACCTCAGTCCGGGCCTGCAGCATCCCTCCTGTTCCATCTTTAGACTCCCACATCTCTGCCAGTACATCTCAGTCCGGACCTGCAGTATCCCTCCTGTTTCATCTTTAGACTCGCACATCTCTGCCAGTACACCTCAGTCCTGATCTCCTGTTCCATCTTTAGACTCCCACATCTCTGCCAGTACACCTCAGTCCGGACCTGCAGTATTCCTCCTGTTCCATCTTTAGACTCACGCAGCTCTGCCAGTACACCTCAATCCGGGCCTGCAGCATCCCTCCTGTTCCATCTTTAGACTCAAGCAGCTCTGCCAGTACACCTCAGTCCTGATCTCCTGTTCCATCTTTAGACTCAAGCAGCTCTGCCAGTACATCTCAGTGCGGACCTGCAGTATTCCTCCTGTTCCATCTTTAGACTCACACATCTCTGCCAGTACACCTCAGTCCGGGCCTGCAGTATCCCTCCTGTTCCATCTTTAGACTCCCACATCTCTGCCAGTACATCTCAGTCCGGACCGGCAGTATTCCTCCTGTTCCATCTTTAGACTCACGCAGCTCTGCCAGTACACCTCAGTCCGGGCCTGCAGCATCCCTCCTGTTCCATCTTTAGACTCCCACAGCTTTGCCAGTACACCTCAGTCCTGATCTCCTGTTCCATCTTTAGACTCACACATCTCTGCCAGTACATCTCAGTGCGGACCTGCAGTATCCCTCCTGTTTCATCTTTAGACTCACGCAGCTCTGCCAGTACACCTCAGTCCGGGCCTGCAGTATCCCTCCTGTTCCATCTTTAGACTCGCGCAGCTCTGCCAGTACACCTCAGTCCTGATCTCCTGTTCCATCTTTAGACTCAAGCAGCTCTGCCAGTACACCTCAGTCCGGTCCTGCAGTATCCCTCCTGTTCCACACAATTATCCCAAAACAACTTGATCTTTACCCTCTGTTTTTGCTCTCACACGGATGGATCTCTGAATAAGGTGAGTATCCTCCAGACACCAGCGCATATGGTGATGTCACAAAATGTCTGTGACAATACAGAAGTTGTGTGTGTCACTTTCCCCAGATGTGAGCCAAAGGATTAGCAATCCATACCAACCCTCCTCCACACATTACAATTCATTAACTTGTCCCATCCCCACCCCCTAAACAAGGAGATGTGAGTCACACCATGTGTAATTAAATATATATCCATACAGAACATTGGATCACTTAGACAGCTTAATTGGTATTATCGCATTAAATGATATCAGATCAGCATCACAGACATGTCTAAAGAGTAATAGTCAAGTCTCCCCTCCACGTCTTGTCCCGGTTCGGGGTCTCCCATTTCCTGTTGTATTCGGACTAATACTAAGTCCCATTCCAACCTTCCTCCCCGTTTCACTCGGTTGTAAACCAACCTGTGGCGTACCCCACATTCAGCTCGTACCCACCTCGCAAATTCCCATAACCCCTGCTTGCGTGTGGGCATACGTTTGGACATCCCTCTTTGTGCTGCACACTTCTTCGCCACAGTGAGGCCTACTTCCAATACCTTCTCCGCATATATAGTGTGATTAATCCCAGTAAACCCACCTCCATTTCAACCAGTCCTCATAGGATCAGCATTCGGACAACTCTGGACAGTACTCACCCGGAGGCGATGAGCGCTCGAGACTGGGCCATGGCGATCCGCTGCATGTTAGTCCGGTTCAAGGTGCCCAGGCTGCCTCGCCCTTTCTCCCCGTTCATGCCACGCGGGAAAGTGTTCATGCCGGAGGATGCCAGGGCCGGCGTGCTGGCGGCCTGCCTCCTGCTCACCTGGGTGGCGAGAGTCTTTGTGGGGCTGCGGACAGTGATGGCCGAGCCTGCCTGCCCCTTGCTGGCCGAAAGGGTCCGTGCCACCGAGATGGGGCGGCGCCCCAGCTGCCCTGTGCTGGCAGTGCTAGCACTCGAGTTCCTTCCCGCACTCGCCTTCACGCTCATCACCAGGAGGCACTGAGGGCACGAACAGGGCTGGGGGGCTGTTGGGGGGCAGTTTTTTCCGCCGTGCCAGGGCTGGTAGGCCACGACTGCGACTTGGGCAGGGTGCCCGTCACAGCGGGGTAGACCTGGTCCTGGCGACGGCGGATGCGCCGGTTGCGCTGAGACTGGCGGTTGACTTGCGCCATGGTCGCAAAGTCAATGACATAGCAGAAGCCGATGGGCGTCAGGTCGATCCAGGGGTGCTGCTTCTCGTAGGCCCGCTGGATGGTAATTGCGATCTCCATGTCGTAGGGGGTCCAGGAGCCGGTGTCGTTCTCCCACTCCCACACCAGGCCTTTGGCGGGCGCCGACGCCGGGTCATAGTAGCTGCGCCGCACCGGGCGGATCGTACCTGAGGGAAGAGTGAAAATGGGAGAATTAGTGTTGCACAACACAGGAAAGTTACAACTGAGAGTTCCTTACAACACCACACAGGGTGATGGCCACCCTTGCAAGATATCTGCCTGTGTGCATGAATAGTAAACGACCACGCAAGCATGCATGGCAGCCATTGTGAATGAAGACAGGGCCGCACATTAGGACAGCCCGGGGACGTGTGCCCACCAAGCAGGGAACGCTTGGTACAGACACAGACACGGAGCACCTAGAAGAGCCCATGTCCACTGCAACAGGGATCCCAGGGCGAAGGGGTACTCTGCTGTGCCGGGCAGGGGATCCCTATGCAAGCAGGAATCCAGGGCTAGGGGCTACACTGCAGTGCCAGGCAGGGGGTCCTATGCAAGAGGAAATTCAGGCCTAGGGGTTACTCGACAGTGCCAGGCAGGGGGTCCCTATGCAAGCAGGAATCCAGGGCGAGGGCTACACTGCAGTGCCAAGCAGGGGGTCCTATGCAAGAGGGAATCCAGGGCTAGGGGTTACACTGCAGTGCCTAGCAGGGGGGCCCTATGCAAGCAGCAATCCAGGGCTAGGGGTTACTCTGCAGTACCAGGCAGGAGGTCCCTATGCAAGAGGGAATTCAGGCCTAGGGGTTACACTACAGTACCAGGAAGGGGGGCACTATGCAAGCAGCAATCCAGGGCTAGGGGTTAAACTGCAGTGCCAGGCAGGGGATCCCTGCACAAGAGGGGTCCCAGGGCTAGGGGTTACACTGCAGTACCAGGCAGGAGGGCAAGAGGGCAAGAGGGAATTCAGGCCTAGGGGTTACTGTGCAGTGCCAGGCAGGGGGTCCCTATGTAAGCTGGAACCCAGGGGTTATACTGCAGTGCCAGGCAGGGGGTCCCTATGCAAGAGGGAATTCAGGGCTAGGGGTTATTCTGCAGTGCCAGGCAGGGGATCCCTGCACAAAAGGGTCCCAGGACAAGGGGTTACCCTGCAGTGCAATGCAGGAGATCCCCATGTAAGCAGGAGTCCAGGGCTATGACCCACACTGCAGTGCCAGGCAGGGTCTCTATGTAAGCAGGAGTCCAGGGCTTGGGGCCACACTGCAGGGTCAGGCAGGGAGGCTGGCAGAGAAGGCTCTTGAAGGAGGCATGTGGCTGGCTCACAGGAAGGGAGGTGAGTGCATAGAGGCCTGCTGCATAAAGGAGAGCCAAGGACGGTCATGGGAGCAGGAGCACAAACCTAAAGACACCAAAGAGCTCAGTGATGTCAGGTCACAACGCGCCCTTAAAACAAAGTGATTTAAAGGAATTTTCAAGAGGGAGGCATGCATCTAAAATGCACGTAGATATAAAGATCTAACTATTTCTCTAGAAGAAGGCAGTGGGGTGTCTCCAACATATCACCAGGTAGGCCTTACCTGGAACATGAGAGAATTAAATGGGGCAGGAGTTGGGGTGGGGGCCCCCTAGACGCAGCACAATAGAGGCCCTTTCTGGTGTAGGCTACACATGCATGGAATCAACTCAAATGGCACTTGTAAAGCGCACCGCTACTCTATAGCGTGTCCAGGTGCTACAGGTTCGTCGACAACTGATCTCACAGAGAGGAACATGAACTGGGAGGCACAGTTAAATAGCCACATTTATAAGCTGTGCTTAAAAGAGCCCACATCCTTAGTGGCACGAAGGTGCCAGGGAAGGGCATGCCAGCCCACAGCAGCCAGCGCGGAGAAAGGGGCGCCTCCCCTTACTCTCGCCCGAATAGGCAGCAAGGGCAGCTCCTTCAGATGGGCCTGAACAGAGGTGTTACTCGGGGTGTTAAGCAGGAGCCGGGCTGCAGCGTTCTGCACCAATGGGAGTCTCTTGAGTTGGTACAGAGGGAAAGCCCAGTATAGTGCATTGGCATAGTCCAGCCGAGATGTTATGAGGGCATGGACCACCATCTTCTGACAAGAACCCGGAAGCAGGAACAAAAATTTCTTCAGGAACCGCAGAAGTCCAAAACAGCTCTCAACTATGCTCTCTGCAGTTCTCAACTACGCTCTCTGCAGTTCTCAACTACGCTCTCTGCAGTTCTCAACTACGCTCTCTGCAGTTCTCAACTACGCTCTCTGCCGCTCTCAACGACCCTCTCTGCCGCTCTCAACGACCCTCTCTGCCGCTCTCAACGACCCTCTCTGCCGCTCTCAACGACCCTCTCTGCCGCTCTCAACGACCCTCTCTGCCGCTCTCAACGACCCTCTCTGCCGCTCTCAACGACCCTCTCTGCCGCTCTCAACGACCCTCTCTGCCGCTCTCAACGACCCTCTCTGCCGCTCTCAACGACCCTCTCTGCCGCTCTCAACAACCCTCTCTGCCGCTCTCAACTACCCTCTCTGCCGCTCTCAACTACCCTCTCTGCCGCTCTCAACTACCCTCTCTGCCGCTCTCAACTACCCTCTCTGCCGCTCTCAACTACCCTCTCTGCAGCTCTCAACTACCCTCTCTGCAGCTCTCAACTACCCTCTCTGCCGCTCTCAACTACCCTCTCTGCCGCTCTCAACTACCCTCTCTGCCGCGCTCAACTACGCGCTCTGCAGCGCTCAACTACGCGCTCTGCAGCGCTCAACTACGCGCTCTGCAGCGCTCAACTACGCGCTCTGCAGCGCTCAACTACGTGCTCTGCAGCGCTCAACTACGCGCTCTGCAGCTCTCAACGACACGCTCTGCAGCTCTCAACGACACGCTCTGCAGCTCTCAACGACACGCTCTGCAGCTCTCAACGACACGCTCTGCAGCTCTCAACGACACGCTCTGCAGCTCTCAACGACACGCTCTGCAGCTCTCAACGACACGCTCTGCAGCTCTCAACGACATTCTCTGCAGCTCTCAACGACATTCTGCAGCTCTCAACGACATTCTCTGCAGCTCTCAACGACTCTGCAGCTCTCAACGACACTCTGCAGCTCTCAACGACACTCTGCAGCTCTCAACGACACTCTGCAGCTCTCAACGACACTCTGCAGCTCTCAACGACACTCTGCAGCTCTCAACGACACTCTGCAGCTCTCAACGACACTCTCTGCAGCTCTCAACGACACTCTCTGCAGCTCTCAACGACACTCTGCAGCTCTCAACGACACTCTCTGCAGCTCTCAACGACACTCTCTGCAGGCCTCAACGACACTCTCTGCAGGCCTCAACGACACTCTCTGCAGGCCTCAACGACACTCTCTACAATTAAACGGCACAGCGGGGTGGGGGGTTGTTCTCAAACACATCCGAGAGGCCCTCTCTAGGTGGCACTCCATATGGAGAGGGTGCAGGAGGTTGGTGGTCCTCTAGACATAGAACAAGTGAGGCCTTCTCTAGGGTGTGTGGTTCTAGAGATAAGGACAGACTGGTGACAGTCCAGAGACAGCACAACACAAAGGGATAAATATGAGAGCCCACTCCCGTGAGATCAGACTTTGAAAAATGTGAAGACTGCACACATTGTTGTAAACCACGGTCTCCTTTACTCCCACCCGTAACAAACTAAACACCTGAAACCCATATACCTCTGCGTCACAGGCCTCCATTTCAAGACGGAAGTGACCAATCTCACATCCCAGAGAAAAAGGCTAGACTGTCAGTGAGTGAAGAGGTGGCATCACAGACCCCAAAGGTCTGTACGGTGGTGCCCACCTGCTTTTAACCCCGAGTTCAAACACCATTGCTTGCAAGACACCTGCACACCAACTTCAAACACCACTGCTTGCTTGAAAGACCACCACACACCAACTTCAAACATCACTCCCTGTTGAAAGACCACCACACACCAACTTCAAACACCACTGCTTGCTTGCAAGTCACCCGCACACCAACTTCAAACACCACTCCCTGTTGAAAGACCACCACACAACAACTTCAAACATCACTCCCTGTTGAAAGACCACCACACAACAACTTCAAACATCACTCCCTGTTTAAAGACCACCACACACCAACTTCAAACACCACTCCCTGTTGAAAGACCACCACACACCAACTTCAAACATCACTCCCTGTTGAAAGACCACCACACAACAACTTCAAACATCACTCCCTGTTGAAAGACCACCACACACCAACTTCAAACATCACTCCCTGTTGAAAGACCACCACACAACAACTTCAAACATCACTCCCTGTTTAAAGACCACCATACACCAACTTCAAACACCACTGCTTGCTTGAAAGACCACCACACACCAACTTGCAGGCGCTCGCTGCCGAGGCATTTACGATAGGATCCTCCCCAACCTAGGGTCGCCTTCTGCAAACAACCTGTTGTGTCTCCAACACTCCCCACCCGCCAGCCTCCGTGCGGTTCAGCATACAGAGCCCCCATCCTCCCCACATCCCCCCGCTTCCCGAGCTCTCGCATGGGCCATTGCAGGTGACAATGCCCAGCTCTTTGTTCAGTAAACACAGCCCCCGGGTGCATTAGCAGTCCCATTCCAGGCGTGACCAGTTACACCCCCTGGTGCAGGCTTCAGCAAACAGAACCCGTGTGAGCCCTCGTCAGGAGCAGCACAGGTGAGACCCGCCCCTCCCTCCCCCTCCTCACCTAACCCTCCTTTCAACACACACAGCCCCGGGGCGTCGGCTATAATGTATAATGCGCTGTGCTGCACAGAACCGAGTAAGGTAGGACCCACCCCCCCACCCACCTCCCTCCCGTGAGGACACAATCTGCTCGCGGGGGGTGTAAGAGGCCCACTGCCCCGGGCACCTGCCATCCTTCATTCCAAGAGTGACGTTTATTACCCCCCACCACCGGTCTCCCGTTCCCGAAGCAGCACCTGCAAATCCCTGACACAGGCGCAAATCACTTAAATAGCCCTAAAAATAAGAGTCAAAAGGAATAGATGGGAAATGTTCGTGGGGGGGGGGTCGATACACAGCCAGCCCGTTCAGTTCCAGCTCAGACGCCATTGCACAGATTCAGGCACACGGGCTGCACAAATAAAACAACAAATATGACAAGATAAAAAACAGAAAAGAAAAAAAGTACAACTGCCCGCTGGAGATCTCACAGCGAACATGAGAGGCCCGTATGAAGGAGGGGCCCGTAGGGGCCCGTATGAAGGAGGGGCCCGTAGGGGCCCGTATAAAGGAGGGGCCCGTAGGGGCCCGTATAAAGGAGGGGCCCGTAGGGGCCCGTATAAAGGAGGGGCCCGTATGAAGGAGGGGCCCGCATGAAGGAGGGGCCCGCATGAAGGAGGGGCCCGTATAAAGGAGGGGCCCGTATGAAGGAGGGGCCCGCATAAAGGAGGGGCCCGTAGGGGCCCGTATAAAGGAGGGGCCCGTAGGGGCCCGTATAAAGGAGGGGCCCGTATGAAGGAGGGGCCCGCATAAAGGAGGGGCCCGCATGAAGGAGGGGCCCGCATGAAGGAGAGGCCCGCATGAAGGAGAGGCCCGCATGAAGGAGGGGCCCGCATGAAGGAGGGGCCCGCATGAAGGAGAGGCCCGCATGAAGGAGGGGCCCGCATGAAGGAGGGGCCCGCATGAAGGAGGGGCCCGCATGAAGGAGGGGCCCGTATGAAGGAGGGGCCCGTATGAAGGAGGGGCCCGTATGAAGGAGGGGCCCGCATAAAGGAGGGGCCCGCATAAAGGAGGGGCCCGTAGGGGCCCGTATAAAGGAGGGGCCCGTATAAAGGAGGGGCCCGTATTAAAGGAGGGGCCCGTATTAAAGGAGGGGCCCGTATTAAAGGAGGGGCCCGTATTAAAGGAGGGGCCCGTATTAAAGGAGGGGCCCGCATAAAGGAGGGGCCCGCATAAAGGAGGGGCCCGTATAAAGGAGGGGCTTGTTACAGTAAAAGGGAAGAGCTAGGCTGCAAGGATGCTTATTGAGACCGGGCTGATCCCTTGGCCTCAAAAATAAAGTCAGCGCCAGGGCAACCAGTCCACGTAGAAAATAAAGTGTGCAAAGTCCTATTGCTCGAGTTTAATGGTACACATTTCATCAGTGATTGAATGATGAAAGGTGAAGCTGGCCCAGTGGGAATCTTATTTCTGGCCAGTAGGTTACACACATGACTGATGCGCTGGGCACACCTGAAGGCATTTTAGGCTGCATACCATAGCGGTGTACCTAGGGGCATCATTCGGTGGGCACCACTCAAAGTACGGTGGCCGATCAGGAATAACGACGTAGGCGAAGCACACGTGACCGGTTCCCACAAGGCCCACACCCCTGGGAAAGTGTCTGCTCCGCAGGGTGGGGGCGCCGCTCACAAAGGACAGAGTGTGGACAATGCCCCATGAATAGAGGGCTCACAAGAGGAGTTCGGGACCCCCCATTAATGGAGGCCACTTAATAACCCGCGAGGACTGGGCCCCTCCCCCCGGCCTGGGCAGCACAATCCATCATTCAGGAATAGAGGGAGCGACCTCTGGGAACAGAGGCCCGGGACAAACCCCTCATTGAGGGCCTGACAGCTATCTAACGGGGGCACGCCCTGAGGGTTCAATGAGCCGGGGCCTGGGGCCCCCACTGCCAGCTGACGCGGAGCCTAGCATAGGGAACCGCCGCTCGACCACCCTGCCCTCTCACGCAGCCCATGGCGATGGGGACCCAGGGCACAACACCCCGTGCCCACGGAACCCAGGGCACCGAAACCCCCTGACCACGGGGACCCAGGGCACCGAAACCCACTGACCACGGGGACACAGGGCACAGCACCCCGTGCCCACGGGGACACAGGGCACAGCACCCCCTGACCACGGGGACACAGGGCACAGCACCCCCTGCCCACGGGGACACAGGGCACAGCACCCCCTGCCCACAGGGCACAGCACCCTCCCCGCTGGTGTGCGCTTGGAGAGGGTGGGATGGCACCAAGGGTGGGTGGGTTTAGTGACAGCAGCCAAGTCATTATTTTTCCTTTTGGACAAGGGAAGGGTGGGTTTATGCATCGTGCGGGTGGGTGGGACGAGGACTGGTATTTATTTTTTAATTTGGAGGATGGGGCGGGAGTATCTCGAGGGTGGTGGAAGGCCAGGTTTTATTTAACATGTTACATATTGCTCCCCCATTATGCCTCTGCCCCTGCGTATTCGTTGGAAGCAGGGGTAGATGAAGTGGGGGTTGTGGCATACACAACATCAAATTACAGATGGGTAAAATGTGAATAAAAGTGGCGGTTTTCACTTCGGGGTTCTGTGGCCCATTCACCAGAAAAGTTAACGGTGCGACCAAAAATTGATTATTTCCCTTGGTCGGATTCAGCCCCAGGACACACTCACCAGTGACTCTCTCCCCCTCCCCCGCCCCCCTTCTTTGAAGCCCTCTCTTGAACGGAGTCTTTTAATGAAGTGAACATCAGTCTTCTGGTAAAAACTCTGAGTAATCCTTCAGAGAGCGCCACCCCGCATAATCACCCTGAAGAGATGTGGTGACATCACAGGGGCATTGAAGTCTCCCCGCAGGCTGCCAGGCGCACAAAGAAACGATTTGAAAACTTTCAGCCACGCCCACAAGCCTTTGCAAGGCACAGAACCGAAATGCATTATATGATGTCAGGTGGCATTTGTATGGCGTGCAGCAGCCACTGATGTGGCATCGAAATGCGAAATCCTGCATTATAAGGAAAATGCCGCGGCTGCAAAAATCACATGAAAGGCGAAATACATCTCTCAATAAAGCCCTCTTTTAAACCGAACCCCGTCCCAGGCTCGGCACGGCCCAGTGCAGTAACACAAAATGAGGGAGGCCCCTCCCCGCAGAATGTGCTGCGGGGCCCCTGGGACTATTATATCTTACAGACACTCACGGGCCCTTGACTGAACACCCCGCCGCCCCCTCCCACTGCAAGGCCTGCCACGTGTTGAGCCCCTGGCACTGCCTCGTCACACCTGTGGACACTGAGGTTTAAAGCGCTTGGAACATGCGGTTTACCAATGTGCGCGTCCAGCGCTATAGCACCATTTGTCTGACTTGCTAGGACAACGTATGTTTGTACTGTGTGCTCTCCCACCCCCTGTGCGTATATGAGGGGTGTAGCAGCCTCTCACACTATCCGTCAGCCCCCACTCATGCCCCCCCACCCCCCAGGGAGGGGGGGCTGGCGCGCAATGAAATTCCCACAGAAGCAAAGTGTCCTCAGCCGACCTGCTCAGGCGTCACAACGAAGATCTCCCACAGCCGTGGGAGGGAAATCTGCAGGGGGCGGGGGCGGGGGCTCCGGGGCACATGGGGCTGCCCCGGGAGTATCCGAAGACATCACAGCCGGAGGCAGGTGAGCACGGCCACGAGACAGGTGCAACTCACACTTGAACCAGAGACAGACGAAAGAGGGACATCACAGCCTGAGGCAGGTGAGCACGAGACAGGCGCAACTCACACACATGAACCAGAGACAGACCGAGGGACACCACAGCCGTAGGCAGGTGAACACGAGACAGGTGAGCATGAGACAGGGGCTCTTCACACGTGAACCAGAGACAGACCAAAGAGGGACATAACAGCCTGAGGCATGGGAGCACGAGACAGGCGAGCACGAGACAGGGACACCTCACACGTGAACCAGAGATGGACCAAAGAGGGACATAGCCTGAGGAAGGTGAGCACGAGACAGGCGCAACTCACACATGAAGCAGAGACAGATCACAGAGGGACATCACAGCATGAGGCATGGGAGCACGAGGCAGGGGAGCACGAGACAGGTGAGCATGAGACAGGAACACCTCACACGTGAACCAGAGACAGACCAAAGAGGGACATAGCCTGAGGCAGGTGAGCACGAGACCGGTGCAACTCACACATGAACCAGAGACAGATCACAGAGGGACATCACAGCATGAGGCATGGGAGCACGAGGCAGGGGAGCACGAGACAGGTGAGCATGAGACAGGAACACCTCACACGTGAACCAGAGACAGACCAAAGAGGGACATAGCCTGAGGCAGGTGAGCACGAGACCGGTGCAACTCACACATGAACCAGAGACAGACCGAGGGACATCACAGCCGTAGGCAGGTGAACACGAGACAGGTGAGCATGAGACAGGGGCTCTTCACACGTGAACCAGAGACAGACCAAAGAGGGACATAACAGCCTGAGGCAGGTGAGCACGAGACAGGTGCAACTCACACATGAACCAGAGAGAGACAGAGGGACATCACAGCATGAGGCATGGGAGCACGAGACAGGTGAGCATGAGACAGGGGCTCCTCACACGTGAACCAGAGACAGACCAAAGAGGGACATCACAGCCTGAGGCAGGTGAGCACGAGACAGGTGAGCATGAGACAGGGGCTCTTCACACGTGAACCAGAGACAGACCAAAGAGGGACATCACAGCCTGAGGCACGTGAACAAGAGACAGGTAAACACAAGACCGGTGCTCCTCACACGTGAAGCAGAGACAGACCACAGAGGGACATCACAACATGAGGCAGGTGAACAGGGAACAGGTGCACCACACATGTGAGACAGACCACAGAGCTCGTGGGGAGACCCAGGAATCATATTTTGTGGAATGTGAACACGAGGCAGGTGCACACGAGACAGGCACTCCTCACATAGGGACCAGAGATGGAACACAGAGGTCGCAGGGACGCCCAGGAATAACAGCCAGCTGTGGAATGTATCACCCCGGGGGTATTGTTACCAGTTGTGGAGGCCACATCTGGAGCCCTGTGCCCAGATGTCACAGCTGGGGTAGTGTGCCCAGTGGTGGAGGCCACATCTGGAGCCCTATGCCCAGATGTCACAGCTGGGGTACTGTGCCTAATTGAGTAGGTCACATCTGGAGCCCTATGCCCAGATGTCACAGCTGGGGTACTGTGCCTAGTTGTGTAGGTCACATCTGGAGCCCTATGCCCAGATGTCACGCCTGGGGTAGTGTGTCCAGTTGTGGGGGCCACATCTGGAGCCCTGTGTCTAGATGTCAAAGCTGGGGTACTGTGCCTAGTTGTGGAGGCCACATTTGGAGCACTGTGCCCAGTACCAGAGGTCACACCTGGGACCCTACCTGCCCGCAAACTCGAGGTCTAAAGTGTTTGTTAACTTTTATATTTTTACAGTGTGTGATGTAAAGCCATCAGATTACAAGAATTTGAAACTAATCCCTAGTTAAGGATATTAAATCCATTAACAGTGCGTGCCCCAAGTATGTTTCCGTATGTTATGTATTTATCTGTTTGCAAACGTCTGCGTGGTCATACATGTTAACCTATGTTCTTGTAAGATTTGCATATAATGAGGTCTAGTCTAAAATAGCCTTGTCCCGCCTCTGCTCGGCTGCCATTGGATGCCTGCTTTGTGGCGCTGGGGCGAAAGGCTGTTTGAACAGGTGTATAGTGAGGGATTTTCAAAACTCCAGCTAAGATTCTACCTGCTGACGTTTGGTGGGAGCGGGGGTATCCCAAACTTCTACCTCTGAAACAAAGGGGACAGTTTCCAGGGTTCACCAGTGAGACTCAATTTGATCTGATAAGGTCATAGAGAGACTAGTTTTTTAGGTCTTGCCTAGGCAGCGCTTGCGCGGTCTCTTCGAGACATGCTGTATTCAGGATATGTGCTTAAAGCTCCGCCCACTTTCCGCCCATCTTTTTAATTGGCTCCTGTCCTTATCCTTTGTAAATGGTGGCTTTTCATTGGTAAATAGGCTTAGTAGTCCCTCCTTAGTACCACCTGGTCTCTTCTTGTAACCTCCCTGAGGACGCCCCCCGTTACATGTGTTGTTACTCCCTAGGTCTTAATTACAGCCTCAAGGGGCTATTTTCTTAAAAGACTGCAGGCAGGACACACACTTGGTCCTAAGCTAGGCTGGCAGTGCTTACGGACTATTGTCCTAAGCTAGGCTGGCAGTGCTTACGGACTATTTTCTTAAAAGACTTCAGGCAGGACACACACTTGGTCCTAAGCTAGGCTGGCAGTGCTTACTTCACTCACAAGAACATCTCACATTTATATAAGACTGTCTATTAATTTCCCTTCATCAGCTCCACACAGAGTAGAACCTAATCCGGAATTAATATAATAATTCTTTTGTCACACTTCAAAGCTACTCATTTTATATATGGACATAGCTAGTTGAATGTACTTGTGGTACTGTCTTGCATGCAATGCATTATGGGTAGGGTGGATTTACCATATCTACTGCAGAGTGCAGTACCATATGTGGCCAAAAGAGGTCCCCTGGGACCCCTTTTAACCACATATTGTACTGCACCCTGTAACATGGCTAGGTAACAAAAATTGCATGTATAATGCCAATAACTCCAACTTTGCAGGGTGCAGTAGTAAATGTGGCCAAAAGAGGGACCATGGGACCTCTTTTGGCCACATATGGTACTGCACCCTGCAACATGGCTAGGTAAAACAAGCATTGGCATAGCCAATAGGTCTCGCCTTTGGAAACTTATAAGTGTTTAGCAATGTAGCACGATATCCAGGGTGTTACAACATCTACTGTTATTTCATGTGCCACTGGTGATGTGAGGAGGCTATGTTCAACAAGGATGAGTGTATACTGAATGATAGGTGCTACCAACGAAGGGAACAATTAACAACAATCTGTCTTTTATTAAATAAAGCTGCCTAGAAATGATCTGAGGCCGGTGTTGTGCACTGTAGATAGAGATTACATAGAAAGCAGGTTTTCTTATTATAGGTCTGTTCTATAGTTAACTGTGACTCAGTGGAATAGAGTATTGGGAGAGGAGCATTAATAAAACTGAATGTAGATATTTCCGTTAGCCTGGCGCCGACAGGTGTTGGGAGGGAGGACTGGGCACCGGAAGGGCACCGCACTGCATCCGTCATGGGCAAGGCTCGGGCTGTGCTGGTTTTGTAGTCCGCCACCCGCTGGGCGCAGAGGGTAGGCTGCACGCTTTGGTGTATACTCCATAAAGCCTTGCTGCTCACTCATTCATACGGTGGGGAAAGGGAAGGGAGAATGCAAAATGAAACCAGCGGGGTCCACCCATTGATGCTGCCCCGGGTTGCAGTGTGCTACATACCCACGGTCCCGGTTGTTTCTATCCCTAGTGAAAGCAGTTGGCCCCTGTGCTAAATGGCCGAACAGTTTGGAAGGGGTGTGAAGAAGAAACTCTCTGTAGAACAGAAATACGAGAGCCCCACCCATGAGGTGTCAGGCAGAAGAGGATGAGTGGCATAAATGCCCCATGGGTCAAGGGTCCACTGTCAGGGGAGGAGGGCTCTAGAGATGTGAGCCTCTCACTGAAAAGGGGCGTTGTGGTTAGGCTGGGAAGGTGGGATGAGGTGACCCCTCACGCTGCGCACACCAACTGGGGTTTGCTCAAGAAGCAAAAAAATCCCAAACCACATTAACGCTGTTGCGCATATAAAGGATGTAAAAACTTAGAGCAGGTGGATTCTCATCGGCCAGTAAAAATGATACTTAACATTAAGACAGTTTTGAGCCTTTCGCACTGTAATTTCCTGGTGCGGCCTTTTGTGGTGGTACTGTAAGGTCGCTACCTGGAGTGGCCTTCATGAGGACCAGCTCCGCTGAACAATTCACACTAGCCAACCCGACAAGAAAAATAAAGGGAAAACCTCCAAGCATCATCATTAATCCAATACCCAAACGCACCTACAGTGACAAACAAGGCATGGATTACTGGGACTCCATTATGCGGGGCCGTGCGACTGCAGTGGCCTCGTGGGTCCCAGCACCTCTTGGTTGCCCAGCGGCAGGCCGTGTATGTCGCGACCCCTCTCCTTCGGGTGGTTCTCGGGATGGTGCGGATGTCGCAATCAGGTCACTCGGGCTGGGGCAAGCTCCTCCGGGTTGCCCTCTGTCAGCACGAGTTAGTACGGACAGGGCTGCGCTAAGGTATTCCTTTGGCATGGCATCGCTCTGGGCACGCGGAGGGCCACTCTGAGGGGGGTTTCCCCAGCTGTAATCAGCGATGAAAGGAGCTGACTAGGATTTCTCATCACGCCGAGTCTCTGCACCCTTCAACCATTGTGTGCTGGACAAGTAAAACACCAAGCGCTCACCACATGCTGATGAGTAAGGTTGCTGCACCTAGCCCCTGCAGTCATAGCGCATGTTGAGTGCCTAATTTTGCTGGTTTTGGTGAAAGTCAGTGTGTGGTGAGCGCTTGGTGTTTTACTTGTCCTGTGCGCTGTGGTTGAAGTGTGCAGAGATTCGACGTGGGTCGAAATCCCAGTCGGCTCCTTTCATCGCTGCTGAGAGTGAGGGAACCCCCCTCCCTCATTAAACAAATAAATAAACGGGTGCTCTATAATATGAAAACTGTCAAAAATAAATACGGGAACGTGGTATGATAATCAAAGGAGAAACAAACATTAAGAACGGACAGAAAGCAGCGCAACGCAAACATAAATTTTTCTGAAACAAACAAACAAAATTAAATGTGGCCGGAAAATAAAGCTGTAGTTGCATATAATACAAGCATTGGCATAGCCAAAAAATAACACATGCAAAAGCAGGCGGCCCCCAGACGAAAGCGAAAGCACTGCGCATTGTGTAGATAGTAACCTGACCCACGAGGAATGCAGTTGCCACCCTGCGCGCCGCTGCTCGCTCCCGAGAGCAAAACGCCGTGGGAGTGAACATTTAAAAAGAGATGAGACATGCGCCCGCTTTTACCCATTTGCGTGCTTTCATTATTGAAAGACACATACAAAAGCCAATCCTATGTGTGGGGGGAGTCAGACCCACACGGAGTAGTTTAGAGTGCTTACAAGAAGCCTCGCAGAGCAGCGCATTCGCGCTGGCTCAGGCTCGACCTAAAAAGACATTGGCATTTATAATGCAAATAACTCCAACTCCAACAAATGCGAGACCGATTGCATTTTCAATGCAATAGGTCTCGCATTTGAGCTGTTGGCAGTGAAAATGACAGTGTTTTTCACTTTTGCTTTTTTATACAATTGACAATAGTGCTATGCAAATATAATGATTCCACTGCAAATAAAAACAAAATTAAACTTTCTGCCCCTTCTTTTTAATTGGCTCGTGTCCCTGTCCTTTGTAAATAGTGGTTTTTCATTGATCAATAGGCTTAGTAGTTCCCCCTTAGTATCACCTTGTCTTTTCTTGTAACCTCCCATGATAACAGTTCCTGGCGCATGTGTTGTTACTCCCTAAGTTTTAATTACAGCCTCAGAGCACTGCTTTCTTAAAGGGCTTCACACGGGACACAAGCTTTGTTCTCTGTAAAACTAGCAGTGGTTACTTTACTCACTAGCACATCTCACATTTATATGAGACCTTCTATAAATTTCCCTTCATCAGCTCCACACAGAGTAGAACCTAATCTGGTAATATAATAATTATTTTGTCACATATCAAAGCTACTAATTTTATATATGGACATAGCTATTTGAATGTACTCGTGGTACTGGCTTGCATGTAATGCATTATGGGTAGGGTGGATTTACCATATCCACTGCAGGTGGCAGTACCATATGTGGCCAAAAGAGGTCCCATGGGACCTCTTTTGGCCACATATGGTACTGCCACCTATAACATGGCTAGGCAAAAGACATTGGCATTTATAATGCCAATAACTCCAACTTTGCAGGGTGCAGTACTATATGTGGCCAAAAGAGGTCCCATGGGACCTCTTTTGGCCACATATGGTACTGCACCCTGCAACATGGCTAGTTAAACAAGCATTTGCAATGCAATAGGTCTCGCATTTACGCGAGTTTGAGCTATTGGCATTGTAAATGACAATGCCTTTTATTTATGTTTTGGTTTTTAAAACATAAATAAAAGGCATTGTCATTTACAATGCCAATAGCTTAAACGTGTGTAAATGCGAGGCCTATTGCATTGCAAATGCTTGTTTCTGATTCTTAACGGACATGACTTCAAAAATAATTATGATATTGGCTAATATTGACCTTTTCGCATCTTCCAGAAAGTGTTAGTTCGGGCGTCCTTTATTTTGTGACTTGTCTTCAACCTTTCAGACAGGAAGTGGCATCAGATATGGAAAGGAAGCCAGGTTTTCAGACGTAAAAAGTAACAAAATGGCTGCACTTTCATTTCCGCTAAGAGTAAAAGGCAACATTTTACCGGGCACCTATGTTGCTCTGATGGGATCTTCTGACTTCCTATCTGCTTCTGACGTCACTTCCAGTTCCAGAAGGTAAAGGCAAGGCACAAATTAAATGACATTCCGAGACAGACGTTTTTAAGCGAAATGTAAAATGTAAACAGAATGATTTGGATTACAAAATCCACAAGATGATAAGATATTCGTAGTGCAGAACAACATATTTTGGGAGGCAAAGGCCTGAATTATAAAATGCATATTGACGAAGTTACATCTGAAAGCAACGCGATCCTGCACCAAACAGGACAACGATACTGGAGAGTGCCTGTGGCAGGTATTGGCCGGCTGGACTCCCCGCGCCCGCCTCTCTACCCCCCCTATGGCTTTCGAAACTGCTGGGGCCAGTCTGCGTTTCTTTACATGGCCTGTGATTGCACTGGGTAGTGTTATGTGTGAATCACATCTGTAAACTACTCAGCCCACCAGGCTCCTTTCCCTAAATTTGTATCTACTTCCGAATACATTTAGTGAATTTTCGTATGCTGTGGATTTTTTATTTTATTTACTGGTATATTTCATAAAACATTTACGGTTTCTCCAAAAAAGTCCTAGAAACCGTGTCAACTGATGTGAGCCCACTCCAAGTTCTTTCACGTGAATCTCCTGACCCCCAAGTCCTCGGTTTCTGTCACATTTAAGGCTCGTCAGCTTGCATGACCTATGACGACATCTTCCTCAGCAGCCATGGACCTCTTTGGGACAACAGAGATGTCCTGTACCCTACTCCAAAGGGACCTTCTGCTGAGGGTCATCCGCATACATCTGGAACTACAGCGTGAAGAGTGTGAACACCAGTGGTGCCCCGTACAGCGGGGCGTGAAGAGTGTGAACAGCAGTGGTGCCCCGTCCAGCGGGGCGTGAAGAGTGTGAACACCAGTGGTGCCCCGTACAGCGGGGCGTGAAGAGTGTGAACAGCAGTGGTGCCCCGTCCAGCGGGGCGTGAAGAGTGTGAACAGCAGTGGTGCCCCATCCAGCTGGGCGTGAAGAGTGTGAACAGCAGTGGTGCCCCGTCCAGCGGGGCTTGAAGAGTGTGAACAGCAGTGGTGCCCCGTCCAGCGGGGCATGAAGAGTGTGAACACCTGTGGTGCCCCGTACAGCGGGGCATGGAGTGTGTGAACAGCAGTGGTGCACCGTCCAGCGGGGCGTGAAGTGTGTGAACAGCAGTGGTGCCCCGTCCAGCGGGGCGTGAAGAGTGTGAACACCAGTGGTGCCCCGTACAGCGGGGCGTGAAGAGTGTGAACAGCAGTGGTGCCCCGTACAGCGGGGCGTGAAGAGTGTGAACAGCAGTGGTGCCCCATACAGCGGGGCGTGAAGAGTGTGAACACCAGTGGTGCCCCGTCCAGCGGGGCGTGAAGAGTGTGAACAGCAGTGGTGCCCCGTCCAGCGGGGCGTGAAGAGTGTGAACAGCAGTGGTGCCCCGTCCAGCGGGGCGTGAAGAGTGTGAACACCAGTGGTGCCCCGTACAGCGGGGCATGGAGTGTGTGAACAGCAGTGGTGCACCGTCCAGCGGGGCATGAAGAGTGTGAACAGCAGTGGTGCCCCGTCCAGCGGGGCGTGAAGAGTGTGAACAGCAGTGGTGCCCCGTCCAGCGGGGCATGGAGTGTGTGAACAGCAGTGGTGCACCGTCCAGCGGGGCGTGAAGAGTGTGAACAGCAGTGGTGCCCCGTCCAGCGGGGCGTGAAGAGTGTGAACAGCAGTGGTGCCCCGTCCAGCGGGGCATGGAGTGTGTGAACAGCAGTGGTGCACCGTCCAGCGGGTCGTGAAGAGTGTGAACAGCAGTGGTGCCCCGTCCAGCGGGGCGTGAAGAGTGTGAACAGCAGTGGTGCCCCGTCCAGCGGGGCGTGAAGAGTGTGAACACCAGTGGTGCCCCGTACAGCGGGGCGTGAAGAGTGTGAACAGCAGTGGTGCCCCGTACAGCGGGCGTGAAGAGTGTGAACAGCAGTGGTGCCCCATACAGCGGGCGTGAAGAGTGTGAACAGCAGTGGGGCCCCGTACAGCGGGGCGTGAAGAGTGTGAACACCAGTAGTGCCCCGTACAGCGGGGCGTGAAGAGTGTGAACACCAGTAGTGCCCCGTACAGCGGGGCGTGAAGAGTGTGAACACCAGTAGTGCCCCGTACAGCGGGGCGTGAAGTGTGTGAACACCAGTGGTGCCTCGTACAGCGGGGCGTGAAGAGTGTGAACAGCAGTGGGGCCCCGTACAGCGGGGCGTGAAGAGTGTGAACAGTAGTGGGGCCCCGTACAGCGGTGCCCCGTCCAGCGGGGCGTGAAGAGTGTGAACACCAGTGGTGCCTCGTACAGCGGGGCGTGAAGAGTGTGAACACCAGTGGGGCCCCGTACAGCGGGGCGTGAAGACTGTGAGAAGCAGTGGTGCACCGTGGAAGTCCAAAACTCTCTTCTGATGTTCATGGGAAAAAACATCTGTCGTCTTTGCTTGCTGGCCAGATATGTTTTTGGACAGATTATACCTTTAATCTCTATCCACCTCTGTCTCAACCAGTGAGGGCCCTCCCACCCATAGCTCACTTTTTCTGTACCAGGCCAAGAGTACGTGTGAAGGACCACCGCATGGTTAAACTTGGGCCATTGAAGACCATCCGTGAATGGACCATGAGGGAAGGCACAAGCAACCGACCCAACAGCACACAACATCTGCAGAACCAGAAGACACAGACATGCACAGCACACTCCCCTGACCATGCACCAGCATGAAAAGCATCCCTCACCCACCCGCCTGGGGTGGTGGTAAGACACAGAGCCAGCACATCCCAGTGAACATGCACCAGCAGATCACGTATCCCTCATCCTCACCCACCCCCACCCCCGCGGGGTGGTGGTAAGGCACAGAACCAGATAGCAATGTGGAGGTGTTCGCCATCGGGGCGGGGGGCAGTGAGTGCATCAACATCAAGAACGCACGATCACCCATGAAACCTCAACAAAAGGCACAAGAAACTCCACCAAACCCAGAGAGAGGTGCTCATAGGACAAAACAGACTATCTATTAATGGTTTGAAAAAACAGACCCAAGTGGCAGGATGAGTGTCCCAGGGCCCAATCGCCCCTGGAGACTACCCCTGGCCTTCACTCAACCACCATCACTTGACAGCCCAATGTGTGTAGGAAATGACATGCTTTGGGCAACACTTCCCAGGTCCATGAGTAAGTACTGCATCCAGGCTTTGCCTTCTGGGACTTGCAGGCATGACTTTAAACTTGAGTAAACAAAACTACAAACTCCAGAATGTACAGAAAAAACTTGGACTGGGTGGGAACACAAGCTCGGCCCTGGCCACCTTGAGAGCTGTGATTAGTGGTACAAAGGGCTTGTAAAAGTAAACTAAAGTGTCTTTCGACCAGTGTCTGCTTTTATCTCGCATTGCTGTATTTCTTTTCCGATTTTTATTTTTTGGAGTGTATTAAAATGTATTTTACAATGATGTATGTGTGTTTATAAAATCACTGTGATAATCTGTGTGTTTTCTGTGGGTGCCTTGGGCACGCATACATAGGCGTGTGTGGTGTGCATGCTTACAACCATGCTTACATCTGTACTTCTAAAACATCTCTGTCTTCAGACGTTGCTGTGTCCGTGCGCACAGAGCTGCCTTGTGCGGACAGACTCATGTACTCGTCACGAGGTCACCGGATTTACTTGCTTTTAATCTGTCCATGAGCAGGGGGAGTTACTCTGTGCCAAGCTGCCAGCGCGCCATCTCTGTCGACATCAGTGCTGGAAGGACTCGGCACCTGCGGACATAGGGGTTGGCACCTGCGGACATAGGGGTTGGCACCTGCGGGCACAGGGGTTGGCACCTGCGGGCACAGGGGTTGGCACCTGCGGGCACAGGGGTTGCCTCCTCCCCTCCCCCAAATCGTACCGTAATTCCAACCCCCATCCTCGAGCTGTTGCACACATTCCCTCTCCGGGTCAAGGCCACATGCAATAACCTGACTGAATGGGGAAGAGAGTGTAAGAGTGAATGAGTGAGTGAGAGTGAGTGTGTGTACACTACTACAAATCCTCCTCGCCAGCCTGTCCAGAATTGAGAGCAGCTGAAACACGTCGCAATACTTTGCTGGTTAGCACAAGGCAGAACCCTGGCGCGGATCTCCATTGAATGCAGGGGTCCTGTGAGAGGGGTCACTGCACCCCCAAGGCCCCTTCAGTCAGGACACTGGACCTAACATACACAGGATATGGAGACAGTGGGAGTGGTGCACGGGTCCTGTGAGCCCTGCTGGGGCCCCAGGTCCCCTCAAGCAGGATCCTGGCCCCGATCTCCACAGGATACACAGGTGCTGCGAGAGGCACACAGGTCCCATCAGCCGTGCTGGGCCCCCGGCTACAGGTCACATGAGCCATACGGGGGCCCCGGCTACAGGTCACATGAGCCATACTGGGCCCCCAGCTACAGGTCCCGTCAGCTATACTGGGCCCCCGGCTATAGGTCCTGTCGGCCATACTGGGCCCCCAGCTACAGGTCCCGTGGGCCGTGCTGCCCCCCCCCCGGCTGCAGGCCCCGTGGGCCGTGCAGGGCCCCCGGCTACAGGTCCCATCAGCCATACTGGGCCCCCGGCTACGGGTCCCGTGGGGCCCGTGCTGGGCCCCCGGCTGCAGGCCCCGTGGGCCGTGCTGGGCCCCCGGCTACAGGTCCCATGGGCCGTGCTGGGCCCCCGGCTACAGGTCCCATGGGCCGTGCTGGGCCCCCGGCTACAGGTCCCATGGGCCGTGCTGGGCCCCCGGCTACAGGTCCCATGGGCCGTGCTGGGCCCCCGGCTACAGGTCCCGTCAGCCATACTGGGCCCCCAGCTACAGGTCCCATGCCAATACTGGGCCCCCAGCTACAGGTCCCATGCCAATACTGGGCCCACAGCTACAGGTCCCATGCCAATACTGGGCCCCCAGCTACAGGCCCCGTGGGCCGTGCTGGGCTCTCTGTAAGCCAGTCTGAGCTCAGCTCCCTCAGGTGGGTCCTGGCCCCTCCACAAGACGCAGAGAGAGGGGGCGCGAGACCAGGGGCCCTGCGAACTTGCCTCTCTCCCCGCTGGGCTCCCAGCCCCCTCCAGGCGGGACACAACCTTTTTGTTGTCCTACCCTATTGTTACCTCTCCCTATTGTGTGTGGGGGATGGGGGAGGAGGGAGGTGAAAGGTCAGCTGCGTGCTGAGAAATGCAAGTCTGATTTCTCCGCAGGCCCTGATCTTCGGCATCTTCCTCTTCCCCTGCGGGGGGAGGGAGGGTGGGTGGGGGGACAGAGTAGCAGCGCTGCCTCACCAGCTCTTCTGATCCTGGGACAAAGAGCTGCTGAGAGCGACTTTATATTATGCGAAATTAGCAGTAAAGTCCTGGGAAATGACAGCTGAGCGCCAAGGGGCTTACAGCAGAGCTCACCTCAGCCTCACCTCAGCCCCACCCCACCCCGACTCACAACAGACCTATCCTAGGAAGAAGACGGAAAAGCAGAGGGTCCTGTAACCGAAAAAGGCAGCACTAAACTGACTCAGCAAACCTACCCCAGAGCAGACAACAGAGTCCTCACTGGAACACACAGCAGAGCTACACAGCAGAGTCACCGCAGCACAGATGCGCCATAGCACACCTATCCGCCCCCCCCGACTGACACCTTGGAGCTAGCTCTGCAACAGACACTACAGCAGAGCTATCCCCCACACTGACAAAGAAAAGCTAGTCAATGGAGTCAGGTAACAGCAAATACAAGAGTCATCCATAAAACATACGGCAGAGCCCCTATTTTCCCAAAAACACACACAACAGAGCTATCCCTGGATGTAACACATCAGTGCTGGTCTCGGAATCTACCTAGAACTGCCACATCAAAGTTAGGTGCACCCCAGCACAGGTGCTCCCCAAAACGTCTCAGAGCAGCTACCCCTCCTACCCACCACAGCACAGTAACCACTCCGACTACCATGGCTGAGCTACACCCAGCACACCACACCCTCTAGCTGATGAGGGGTGATACCCCGAAACCAGTCCCAGGATGCTTTTTTCCGGTCCAGCGAGGACCTGGCTTGGCAGTTCGGGCTGGACTGTTCCCATGGGGAACAGGGTCAAGACTGATGTGCATATGGCTGGGTCTAAACTAGGGGTGAATGTTTGATTTATTCCGCATTACATCCATCATTTGTGCGTCTTTTGCTTTCTCACCCTGAGTGTGCCGGGTACGCCCAGACGTGGGTCCCGACCTCACTATGCAAATGGATTCAAGCTAGCCTGGCTGATGAGGGGTGATACCCCAAAACCGGTCCTAGGATGCTTGTTTCCAGTCCAGGGAGGACCTGGCATGGCAGTTTGGGCTGGACTGTTCCCATGAGGCACAGGGTCAAGACTGATTTGCATATGGTTGAGTCTGAACTGGGGTGGCGAATTGAGCTAAAGAACGATGATGGATTCAACACAGATCTGTGACTGGGGGTGAGTGTCTGAAAAGTTTCAGCGCTCCGTCTATCATCTTCTTGTGTTTGCTTTGTTCGCCCTAAGTTGGCAGGGTATGCCCAGACGTGGGTCCCTTGCTCACATTGGCACTGCATTCAAGCTAGCCTGGCTCATGAGGGGTGTTACTCCGAAACCGGTCCCAGGATGCTTGTTTCTGGTCCAGAGAATACCTGGCCTGGCAGTTCGGGCTGGACTGTTCCCATGAGGCACAGGGTCAAGACTGATGTGCATATGGCTGGGTCTGAACTGGGGTGGCATGGTGGGCAAAAGAGTGATGGACTAAACCCAAATCTGGATCTGTGACTGGGGAGCAATGTGGAATGTTTGATATGTTCCGTACTCCGTGAGCATCACACAACACAGATCTCAGACCTATTTGAAAAGACACACAGACCCGACAGGTGGAGGGCCGAGACAGCACAGCTAGCTCTCAGGGTAGGTATGGTGCTGGAAAATCAAGTTTTAAATATTTTGCTTGAAAAATAGTGAAGCAAAAATATCAACACATATCACAAAAATAAATATATATACAGTTAAATAGAGGTTTACTATATTTAACTTCAGAAGCATGTGCCTCGACTATAAAAAACATAGCGTCAAGGTGCAGATGCAACGTGAATAATGAAACCCGCACGGCTCGTGCACGCCTGCACGGACTGGGGGCACTACAGGTGTTTACTGTAGGGGCCGGGTGTGCCTGGTCTTTCCAAGTGGACACTAAGAGCAACAACTCAGGCCCCGGGCACCCATCTCACAGGCTCAGCTCTTGGAGAGCAGAGCTAGCCCTCTAATTGAACAGAACGCACAAGTTCAGCCCTCGCAGATGGAGCCACCACTTGAAGTGCACGGACCTCACAGGAGCAAGCCTCGTACAGCAGACCTAGCCCTGGCCTAAAATGCAGGGCTCGGCTGGAGGTACAGATCCTATGGGCTGAGGCCGCAGACAGTTCACCTACCACTCAGGCTTAAGACACCTTGAGGGTTGAGGTCAGAGAGCAGAGCTACCCCCAGCTTACACCGATCTCACAGGCTGAAGTCAGAGAAAGCAGAGCTACCCCCAGCTTACACCGATCTCACAGGCTGAGGTCACAGAGAGCAGAGCTACCCCCCAGCTTACACCGATCTCACAGGCTGAGGTCACAGACAGCAGAGCTACCCCCAGCTTACACCGATCTCACAGGTTGAGGTCACAGAGAGCAGAGCTACTCCCAGTTTACACCGATCTCACGGGATTAGGTCACAGAGAGCAGAGCTACCATCAGCTTACACCGATCTCACAGGCTGAGGTCAGACAGCAGAGCTACTCCCAGCTTACACCGATCTCACAGGCTGAGGTCACAGAGAGCAGAGCTACTCCCAGCTTACACCGATCTCGCGGGCTTAGGTCAGACAGCAGAGCTACGCCCAGCTTACACCGATCTCACTGGCTGAGGTCACAGAGAGCAGAGCTACCCCCAGCTTACACCGATCTCACAGGCAGAGGTCACAGAGAGCAGAGCTACCCCCAGCTTACACCGATCTCACAGGCTGAAGTCAGAGAAAGCAGAGCTATCTGTCGAGATACACGGATCTTACAGGTTCAGGCTTCTTACACCAGAGTCATCCTTCGGGTTACAGAGACCTTACATGGTAAGACATCAGAGCTATCTCTTGAGTTATACAGAACTGAGCCCTCAGGCATCAGAGCAGGTCCTTGAGTGACAGCGACCTCACATGCTCAGGCCTCAGGCAGCAGATCTATCCCTCGGGTCACAGCGACCTCACATGCTCAGGCCTCAGATCTATCCCTCGGGTCACAGCGACCTCACATGCTCAGGCCTCAGACAGCAGAGCTATCCCTCGGGTCACAGAGACCTCACATGCTCAGGCCTCAGGCAGCAGAGCTATCCTTCAGGGTTACAGCGACCTCACATGCTCAGGCCTCAGGCAGCAGATCTATTCCTCGGGTCACAGCGACCTCACATGCTCAGGCCTCAGACAGCAGAGCTATCCCTGGGGTCACAGAGACCTCACATGCTCAGGCCCCAGACAGCAGAGCTATCCCTCGGGTCACAGAGACCTCACATGCTCAGGCCGCAGACAGCAGAGCTATCCCTCGGGTCACAGTGACCTCACATGCTCAGGCCGCAGACAGCAGAGCTATCCCTGGGGTCACAGAGACCTCACATGCTCAGGCCCCAGACAGCAGAGCTATCCCTCGGGTCACAGAGACCTCACATGCTCAGGCCTCAGACAGCAGAGCTATCCTTCAAGCTTACAGCGACCTCACATGCTCAGGCCTCAGACAGCAGAGCTATCCCTCTGGTCACAGTGACCTCACATGCTCAGGCCGCAGACAGCAGAGCTATCCCTCGGGTCACAGCGACCTCACATGCTCAGGCCTCGGACGGCAGAGCTATTCTTCAGGGTTACAGCGACCTCACATGGTCAGGCCTCAGACAGCAGAGCTATCCTTCAAGCTTACAGCGACCTCACATGCTCAGGCCTCAGAGCTATCCCTCGGGTCACAGAGACCTCACATGCTCAGGCCTCAGACAGCAGAGCTATCCCTCGGGTCACAGAGACCTCACATGCTCAGGCCTCAGACAGCAGAGCTGTCCTTCAAGCTTACAGCGACCTCACATGCTCAGGCCTCAGACAGCAGAGCTATCCCTCGGGTCACAGCGACCTCACATGCTCAGGCCGCAGACAGAGCTATTCCTCGGGTCACAGCGACCTCACATGCTCAGGCCTCGGACGGCAGAGCTATCCTTCAGGGTTACAGCGACCTCACATGCTGAGGCCTCAGAGCTATCCCTCGGGTCACAGCGACCTCACATGCTCAGGCCTCAGAGCTATCCCTCGGGTCACAGCGACCTCACATGCTCAGGCCTCAGGCAGCAGATCTATCCCTCGGTCACAGCGACCTCACATGCTCAGGCCTCAGACAGCAGAGCTGTCCCTCGGGTCACAGAGACCTCACATGCTCAGGCCTCAGACAGCAGAGCTATCCTTCAAGCTTACAGCGACCTCACATGCTCAGGCCTCAGAGCTATCCCTTGGGTCACAGAGACCTCACATGCTCAGGCCTCAGACAGCAGAGCTATCCTTCAGGGTTACAGCGACCTCACATGCTCAGGCCTCAGGCAGCAGATCTATTCCTCGGGTCACAGCGACCTCACATGCTCAGGCCTCAGAGCTATCCCTTGGGTCACAGAGACCTCACATGCTCAGGCCTCAGACAGCAGAGCTATCCTTCAGGGTTACAGCGACCTCACATGCTCAGGCCTCAGGCAGCAGATCTATTCCTCGGGTCACAGCGACCTCACATGCTCAGGCCTCAGACAGCAGAGGCTATCCTTCAGGGTTACAGCGACCTCACATGCTCAGGCCTCAGGCAGCAGATCTATTCCTCGGGTCACAGCGACCTCACATGCTCAGGCCTCAGAGCTATCCCTTGGGTCACAGAGACCTCACATGCTCAGGCCTCAGACAGCAGAGCTATCCTTCAGGGTTACAGCGACCTCACATGCTCAGGCCTCAGGCAGCAGATCTATTCCTCGGGTCACAGCGACCTCACATGCTCAGGCCTCAGACAGCAGAGCTATCCTTCAGGGTTACAGCGACCTCACATGCTCAGGCCTCAGGCAGCAGATCTATTCCTCGGGTCACAGCGACCTCACATGCTCAGGCCTCGGACGGCAGAGCTATCCTTCAGGGTTACAGCGACCTCACATGCTCAGGCCTCAGAGCTATCCCTCGGGTCACAGAGACCTCACATGCTCAGGCCTCAGACAGCAGAGCTATCCTTCAGGCTTACAGCGACCTCAGACCACTGGCGTAGTGAACCCCCACTTTCTCAGCTTAAGCGGGGGTGGTGTTCACACAGAATTATTTACGAGCCTGGTCTGTCTGCACCTCTGCAGACAAAAGCTCTTAAAAACACAGAGTAAAGGTAACAAACTGGGGTCCAGGGTGCAAATCCAATCAGGGAAAAAGAGGCCAAAAGGTGAAATGATGAGGGAAAGAGGAAAAGAGTTTGAGGAGGCGTAGTTTTCGTAGGTGCAGTGCCATGAGGCACAGAGGCTTAACAGGCCCACTGGACTCAGATTTTTGTTGTATTTTAACAATTAAATTCCAGCTAGGAGGGCATGTGTTTCCTCGCAGTAAGACCCACAGTACACTGGCTATGCTACTCAGAATGCGAGAGAAGGGCAGGCTGGAAGGAAGAGTGACATGAATGGCACAAACAAAGCAGAAAGAAAGTGACAAGAAGGAAGGCCAATACACATGAAAGGGCAAGTGGTGGTTGAAAACAATATTTGCATGGGTGGGTGAAGGAATGGCGGGGATTGTTAAAGGCTGGATCAATGAGTGGATGGACAAATGGGAGAATTGATAAAAGGAGGGTGAAATGATGGATGAATGAAAAAGAACGAATGTATGGTTGGGAGGATGGCTGAATGACGAAGAGGGAGTGAAAGAACTGAACGATTGATGGAAGAGTGCAATGATGAAAGAATGGATAGACCGAATGGTAAATGAAAGATGGAATGGAGAAAGGAAGGTTGGAAACATGAAAAGATGAATGGATGCCTGAAAGTCTTAAAAGATGGAGAGATAGATGGACGGAAGGTGGGATGAAGGGAGCTCATCTAGGCTGGGTATGGGGTACTTGCTTCGCTCACCTGATGACATTCGAGGTAAGGATCAAAGTGGGGGGGGGGGGTGTTCTAATTTTCTGGCTACTCTCTTGCCTCAGACAGTAGAACTATCCCTCATGATATAGTGGCCTTACATGCTCAGACAGCAGAGCTATCCCTCGAGTTACAGCGACCTCACACGCTCAGGCCTCACACAGCAGAGCTATCCCTCAGGGTTACAGCGAACTCAGACCTCGGACAGTAAACATATCCCTCGTGTTACAGCGGCCTCACATGCTCAGGCCTCACACAGCAGAGCTATCCTTCAGGGTTACAGCGACCTCACATGCTCAGGCCTCACACAGCAGAGCTATCCCTCGGGACACAGCGACCTCGCAGCGCTGCACTTCCTGGTTGCTGCAGAGCTGCGTTATAGCTCGCCAGGTTACTTTCTAAACGGAGCTTTGCTTTTTAAATACTTTTAAAGACATTTTAAACTGTTTGAAATTTGTATTACCTTCCTGCACGATCGCGCTGCACTTTACCTGACTGTGCCAGATTTGAAGGGAATTCAGGGAACGGGGCCGCCATTTTGGTTAGCGGGCTAGTCTTTAGAGCCCACGCTACTGAAGGTGCACGCTGACGCGGCCGCGCACAGTGGGCGTGCCGCTAGCGCCGAAGGCGCGCCAAAGGCAAGCCCGTCTGCCCCGTCCGCGCTCGGAACGGGCTCAGGGCCAGTCCCCCTGGCCCCCAGAAGCCAGGATCATGGGTTTATTCAAGAGATGACCTTCTTGCATGGAACCCCAAAGGTAAGAATACCACATGTCCATGTTTAGTACTCAGGGCCACTCCAATAGAACCGGTGGCAACCTGTAAAAACTGTCGCCTCACTCTTCCCCATATCCTATTTAACCCCATAAAACCGCCCGAACGGAAAATAAACAGGAAAGACCTGAAGCGGACACTATGCGGTGCTTACTACTAAATGCTAGTTCACTGATAAAACATAGCACAGAATGTGCATTATTCTTGGAGGAGCACAATATACAATTAGCATTCATAACCGAGTCATGGTCAGACAAGGCCTCAGGACCAGACCTCGCTAAAGCCACACCTCCGGGATTCCAGTGCTACACCCAAGATAGACCCCTTAGGAGAGGGGGAGGACTCACAATCATTTATCACGACTCCCTACAGTCCTCCTTCCAGACAGCATCCAACATAGACTACGAAGCACTATCGTTTAGTTTTTACACAACTCAGCAGAATTCCTTCAAGGGTATTCTTCTTTATAGACCTCCAGGTCCAAGAGGCACCTTTTTAGCGTCAATTGGGACTCTGTTAGAGGCCGGGCTCTGTGGCGACTCTTTCACGATTCTGGGGGACTTTAACTTCCATCTGGAAGCACATCTCGATCCGGACACAATTAGTCTGGTAGAGGTGATGAATAGTGGGGAACTAATACAACTCGTAGAGGGTCCAACGCATGTGGCAGGACACACACCAGATAGGATTTTTCAAACAATCCTCTAATAAAATGCACAAAGGTGTTACCACTGACTTGGACTGATCATGCCGCCGTTCTATTTGATCTAACACCTCTTGAACCTCACCATATCATATTAGCACCAAAAAGGGAGATTGAGACAAGAGCCTGGAAGGAAATAAATAGTTCTGAGTTAGCCGTTTCTCTCTGGGCGTCGGCCCGCCATCTTCCCGCAGACGCAGAGGATGCCACAACTTCCTACACAGACTGGATAGATGTAACATGCAAAAATCTAGCTCCAGTGAAACTATGGACTCCCAAACGTTCTCAGCCTTCAGCTCCCTGGTATTCTGAAGAATTAAGGAAACAAAAACTCGTTTGTAAGAGATTAGAGCGCAAATGGAGGAGGCTATAATGATGCTGACAAAGAGTCCTACAAACAGAGCATAACTTGTTATAAAAAACTACTGCTCAATATCAAAAGGACCTTCTTCACAGAGCAAATTACAAAGGCAAAATCCTCCACGAAGGAACTCTTTCCAACAGTCGTCAAATTGACCGCCCCATCCACTCCAAAATCTCATAGCAGTCCAGAGCTCTGCGAGGAAATTGCCACTTTCTTCCAACAGAAGGTGGAAGCTATCATTTCCTCGTTTAGTCTTTCCCCAACTACACAGATTATGGAGCCAGCCATACCGATGAGAAATATAATTGTGCCCCAACCAATCCTAGATAAATTCTCACCTCTGACAACGCAGGACACTATTAATCTTCTGGCCTCTATCAAATCGGGATCCCCAAACGACCCCTGCCCAGTTTCTGTGATTAAACTTGTTCCTGAGCTCATCAGCATGGCACTGACTCCACTTTTCAATGCAATGTTTGAATCGGGGCATTTCCCAAAGAAATGGAAAAGGGCGTCCATTCTCCCACTACTCAAAAACATAACCTCGACCATAAGGACCCCAACAACTACGGGCCAATCTCTCGTCTCCCCCTGCCAGCAAAAATTATCGAAAAAGCTATGAATATTCAACTTAGTACGCATCTCAGAGTAAGGAACTCGCTAGATTCCACTCAATATGGGTTCAGGGCAGAGCACAGCACAGAATCAGCCTTGATAAAAAACACGGAGGAAGTAAGGGATGCCCTGGACCAAGGAGGTAATGCAGCACTTATCATGCTGGACCTCGCCGCGGCCTTCGATACTGTCCATCACGATGTTTTGATGGACCGTTTATCAGACTGTGGGGTAGAAGGCAAGGCCTGGAACCTCCTAAAATCCTTCCTTATGAAAAGGATTCAAACCGTGGACCTTGATAAAGCTCGCTCACAACCTTTTTCCCTGCCATGTGGAGTATCACAGGGGTCCTCCCTCAGTCCCACGCTTTTAAATGTCTATGTGACACCCTTGGCTGCACTAATCAGATCTTTTGAATTCCAGCTGACATCCTACGCAGACGACATGCAAATAGTGATGTCACTACGACCTGGACAAGAGGCTGAGAAAGGGAAAAGTTCCATGACTGCATGAAAGCAGTCAGGCTGCGGATGACCATGAACTGTTTGAAGTTGAATTCAAGTAAAACGGAGGTCCTCATTTTTGGCAGCAATGCCAATTTTTGGACACCAGATTGGTGGCCAGAAGAACTAGGGATGCTCCCGGAGCCAACTAGGAAAGCGAAAAACCTAGGAGTCTTAATTGACAACAAACTGACATTTGAAGACCAGGTGAATGCGGTTACCTCCACAAGTTCCCATCTTCTTAGGATAAGGAAAATGATGTCCTTCTTGCCGGCAGACAGCCACAAGGTAGTGAGAACATCCTTAATCATATTGCGTGTGGACCACTGCAATAGTCTATACCTAAACATCCAGAAGAAACATCTAAACAGGCTTCAACTTGTGCAGAACGCAGCAGCAAGACTTCTGACTGGAACACCAAAATTTGTCTCAATCAAAAAAGGAATAAAACAGCTGCATTGGCTCCCTGTCAAACAGCGGATTCAATTCAAATCCTTATGCACCGTTTTCAAGGCCCTCCATGGAGGAGGTCCGGAACACCTAAAACAGTGTTTTAAATGGTATGCCCCAAAGAGAGCACTCCGATCGGCCGCAGCAAGATATGTGGTAGTACCCACATTTAAAAAAGCAAATTGGGGGGGGGAGAAGTTTCACTACATGCGCCGCCAGGGCCTGGAATAAGCTTCCTTTCCACCTCAGGAACACCACAGAGCTGTTGACATTCAAGAAGGGACTTAAAACCTGGCTTTTTACCTCTTAGGTTAACACACACCTTGTCAACCGGAAGGCAGCACTCAGCGCCAGGACACCTTCGGGTAACTGTCGCGCTTAAGAAATACAATTAACATAACCTCACATGCTCAGGCCTCAGACAGCAGAGCTATCCCTCAGGCTTACAGCGACCTCACACGCTCAGGCCTCACACAGCAGAGCTATCCCTCAGGGTTACAGCGAACTCAGACCTCGAACAGTAGACATATCCCTCGTGTTACAGCGGCCTCACATGCTCAGGCCTCACACAGCAGAGCTATCCTTCAGGCTTATAGCGACCTCACATGCTCAGACAGCAGACATATCCCTCGAGTTACAGTAACCTCACATGCTCAGGCCTCAGACAGCAGAGCCATCTCTCGAGTTACAGTAGCCTCACATGCTCAGGCCTCACACAGCAGAGCTATCCTTCAGGCTTACAGCGACCTCACGCTCAGGCCTCACACAGCAGAGCTATCTCTCAGTTAGTCGGCCCCTTTGCCCCACACCCTGACGGCCCTTGCAAAGAGAGTCTTTTGTGCAGCCACTCCTGCCTCCCTGCGCGACTCAAGGCCCGCCCCGCCTGAGAAGGCCCCTTCAGCAGTGATCACACACCGAGCCTCCAAGGGTCTGGGAAGGGCCTGGGGGGAGGGGGTGCCGCACAACCAGCCCTCCTCAAACACAGCTGCCAAGGACTGACAAAGAGGGCGAGTGGTTCCCAGGACGGGCTGCATCCCAAATGAGGCTCGAATGAAGCCCCCATTGTCCGCCTCTGACGGGGTCTCTGCCCCTATCCCCCACCCCACTCAGAAAGGAGGTGGTTTTAAAGACGCTCGCAGACCGATGGCATCTTTTCTCTTGTGAAAATACATCTCGGCGTTTCACTTGTCGCAGGTGAAGGTGTGAGAAGCGGCAGTGCAAGTGGGGGGCCTCCTGGTGAACTCAAGAAGGCATCTAAACCCGACTGCAGGCTGGCGCACGCGGCTTGAAAATCCAAGATCGGGTCTAAAAAACCGAGCTCAGAAAAATATTTTACACTCACTGTAGAAAAGGAAGATGTGATGAAAAGATGCCTACGGCAGAACTCGGATGAACAGTATCTGACAACGCGGAGATGGGAAATATCTTCTACAAAAGGAGGCAGCGAGAGGAAACATCTAGGAGGCAGCAATATGTATCCCTTTTGCATAGCTCTCAAGCAGGGCCACTGGAATTATGCGGCAGGGGAGGCCCAAATTATGCGGGGAAAAACACGCAAAGTGTGCGGCACATCTTGTGATAGTATTACTTCCTTATATTGAAATTTTAAAACAGGTTAACACTACCTGGACAAAAGTTTCACCTCATTAGTACCAGTTTAACACCCGAATACAGCTATAAGCAACAGAAAGGACCAATCAACCTTTGCAAAGGGCCTTTCACTGCGCTGCAACACATGTTGCTATGTTTCTAGTAACTTTTGATTGATTTGAACTAGAAACATTTTTTTCTTTGTTAAAATCTGCAGATTATGGAGCAGTTGATAGATTATGTGGAAAATACAGTAAATCCATAAATATGCGGGAAACGCCGCAGCATAAAAATCACATACTTCCTGTGGCATGCTCTCAAGTTCCCAGGTCCATGTGTAAGCAGCTAACTGATCAAGGTCAAAATTTTGCCTAGCATTCTGGGACATGTAGTCCCGATTACAGAATTTTATAAGCAATACAACAAGTCACAAAATGCAAAGCAAAAATCCTGCACTGGATGAACTAGTCACACATGGACCTGGAAAACTTGAGAGCACTGACATCAAAATGCAAATATCCCCAATAATATTGGAGCCTCTAAAGTTCTGACACTGGAGGGGACCTCCTGTGCTTGATGTGAACAGCCCTCAGTCTGCTGCTGTAGAACTGCCTGACGGTCAGTTAAAAGAGGGCAAACCTTCACCCACATAGAGCACCCTGCTTCATCATGGGGTTCACTTCTCACCATGGCTGGCTGCTCGTGATGGGGTGCTCTCCAGGAGCAGGTGTGGGACACAGTGGAGTTTCCCACTTCCAAAGAAGACTACGCATGAGTTAATGGGACCAACTTTCCACACTAGCCTTGCGTGTACCCACTCGTACACATATGCCTGATATTGAAATAATATCACAGGACCAAACTAAAATATGCGAAGGGGTAGAAAACCTATACATTTTAGTCGCACCTCCCCGTCAACAGATAAAACATACTAAAAGGGTTTTAGTAGGGTCCTTTTATGCCTTAATCATCAACACGTTTCAGCCTATTTATTTGCAGTTAAGCATTCTTCAGGGCACAGGCTCTTATGTTCTGCCTATCTTCCCAACAATACACCTTCACAAAGGACAGGTGCAGGTGATGCCCAGGGAGCAGGAGGAAGGGCCCAACAACTAGAAACCTAGGATCCAGAAAACAGGTGACACAGCAAGAGATGCAAGAGCTTCACCCCACACAGGCAGGACACTCTGCTCTTTTTATACCTCACAATGGAGCTAGGACTATACACAGTGTCCAATTCAACCCTCACAGCACAACCAGGCACATCCACTCTGCCCGTCACCTCTCACAGCAGATCCAGGGTCAACCACTATTCCCATATGACACCTTATAGCACCCCCAGGCCCATCCACTTGCAAGTCACTCCTCACAACACAGCATGGGCCGTCCCCTCTCCCACCACCCTCACACAGGCCGGTCGATGCTTCTAGTGCTGTGTTTAACAAAGGACAATACGCTGGAAGTTCTTGTGAAGGTGTGCTCATGGTCACTCTCGCCAATGTGAGAGTGAGGGGTGGAAATGGGGAGAACCAGGGCGTGGGATCGTGAAGGTGACACAGCATACTAAGAACCCCTTCTTACCCTGCCTCTACCCCCCTCTCTACTGTGTCTCCCCCTCCCCCCATCACAAGCTCACAGACTTAGGGACCCTGCACCGGTGGGGTGAGGGGTGATCCCACCCTTCACCCGCACAGCTGCCAGTGTATTCTCTTCTAGTCTGTCGGGGAATGCATTGTCTAGTGATGGGAAGAGACTCAACAGGCTCCCCAAACCCTCCACCATCCCCCAGACCCACCAGATGGTAGCCCTTCTATTTCTATGAAGGTCACGCCCCCTGCCAGTCACCGTCTCACCGTCTCAGCCTATCAGTGGGAGGGAGAGAGGAGGCTGTGTCTAGGGACATCTGTGAGGGAATTCCAACACACACACCCCTATATCACAATCAGAGTCCCGGCACAGGGTGTTGTATTATCACAACAATGGTTCCACTGCAGCCTTGACGTATGCTGGGATCTTTGAACCAACCCTTATGGACTGTGCCTAGGCTTCGTTTGGCCCGTATGGGAGGGTGCTCTTTTGTGGGTCCGAAACTGTGGAATTCTCTTCCCAAACCCCTGAGGAATTGCACCTCTCTGCTTGCATTTCGTAAGGGTCTGAAGACCTGGTTGTTTTAGGCTGTTAATAGGGGTGTCTGTTCTTTTGCTCAGCACAGGGAAATCCTTTGAGGGTAGCGATGCGCTTCATAAGATTATAAGTAATAATTAATAATACACGTCTATTTTAGAGATACCTCTGAAAGAGGGCCTGTATAAAACGTAACCCTATATTGTAGGCCTATATTACGATTGAGGGATTCTAGTGACAACATAACTCACAAGGCCGAAACCGTGTACAATGTAAAAGTCACCACGAACCAAAAAGTCAATATTACAATTTTACACAACTTAACCCATATTAATATGTGTGTGTGTATATTGCATATGAGCATACAACCTTTTTTTTTTTTTTAAAAAGGAAATGTTATTTGAGACTAGCACATGGCATACTTGAATGTACTGTTTCGTTGTCTGTAGTGAAAAGGAGAGAAACATCTTTAAATGTATAGTTAAGAATGTTCGGTTTTAGAAACAGCACACTTTGCTTTGATAAAGGCACATTCAGTGGCTAACTGTGAGAGTTTTGAAGCTGAGCTAAAAGTGGAGGCTGGTTGCAATTGGACCGTTCAGGCTGTTTACAGGTCATGAGCAGAATGCTGATTGGACCTTGGATCAGGTTTAAAAGGCTGGTTTGGGCCCGGTCATTGTTTAAATGGCTACATTGTAAAATATGGGGCTAACTGACACCCCACTCCGGACGCACAGCGTTATGATGCATAAAAAATGCCAAAAGTGAACATAGTATGTCCGACATGCGACTGAACAAACTTTGAACAACGTATTATATGGATTGGTAAAATTAAATAAACATTCTGAACTTGATCAACTTTTTGGCATTTTTTATGCATCATAACGCAGTGCGTCCGGGAGTGAGGTGTCAGTTAGCCCCACATTTTCCAATGTCGTCAGAATTTACGTGGTTGGACAGACCACGACCACCGGGCTTGCACGCTAAACTGAGTACAACATGAACCGATGACACATGGTAGAATTAGGTGTGCACTCCGTCAACCGTTTTATTGTTTAAATGGCTGCCATGCTCGGAGACCAATGAGTGGGAGGGAAGTAAATCAGGCTGAGGTGAGGCCTCCCACTGGGCAAAACACAGATTTCACAGAAATGAAGGTATTTACGTGAAATAAGGAAACAGGTGGTTGAAACCACTGGTTCGTGTTCAATGGCAATCAAACAGGCAATACACATATTAATGACATGCTAGTTAAAATAAGTGTGGTATTACTACCACCCAGCAGTAGAACTGCTTGAGAAAGCAATGCTTATTGCCTTCAGAGTCATTCCACCAGCTGACAGATGAAAGGTACTAAGGCCACCTTACACCCAAAGCTTGTAACTGTGGTTGTATCTCACTGCAGGGATTTAACTCCTTGTGCCCCAAGCACGGTTGTATACCAGTCTTTAGAACTACAGCACAGGTGGCGTAAGCCATACATGCAGATGCGCAGAGTGTAATATGCTGTTTATTACCGTTGTTGAAGCAGAGAAGGGTCAGCATAGCCCAAGACACACAGATGGGGCAAACCACAAGGCGAACTGTCTTGTGAAGCTTAAATATATTTTATTTATGATCTCGATATAGCACCAGTATGCTGCTTCGGAGCACTAGAAGGCACCCTGGGGTTAGGGAGTAAACGGTGCAGAAATGGGCAGGTCAACGGTGCAGAAATACTCCTAGCAAGACCGGGGCTTATACTTAACAGTTCAGTGCATTCTGGGAGATGTGTCCTGCTGGCTTCAGATTCATAATAATGGTTTGTATAAGGAACTCAAGAGACTGGAAAAGAGGCGCACGGTCGAACTGTAGTTATCTGGCATCTATGGTTGTATATGACTGACCCCGTCCCAGCCCCACTCGCCCGGGAGCCTCCCAATTACCAGTCAGCCTCAAAGCACAGGCCTGAATTGCCTCTTAAGACAGCAGACGCTCCGCAGCCCCCTACCATGGACCTTCAAAAACAGCGTTTCAAATGCATTGTGCACCCGCTTTTTCTAAGCACACAGTCCTAAGGAGCTGCAGTTAGCAACACAGCGCCTCATCAACACATTGATCCATTCACCTTTGCATCCGGCACTAAGGGCCCACATTACAAGTCTGGCGGTCCGAGGACCGCTAGACTCGTGGATGTGCGGCAGTGGCCGTCCAGCCACCGCCGCACCGGCGGTCCTACCACCCCTTTATGACTTGGGCGGTCGAACCGCCATTCCCTGAAGGTGGCGCAGCGTTCCTGAGGCCGCAATATGCTTGGCCGGACCGCCTGGTCCCTCCATGCATATTATGAGTTTCCTCTCCGCCACGGTGGAGAGGAAACAAAGGGTGCCTCGCTTCATGTGTATGCACACAGGGGGGACAACATGTGCCACCCTGTGTGCATGCACACCAGTTCCCGCACGGATCTTACAGTCCATGCCGTGCAGGAACCTTGTGTGGTATTCGCCGCCTTTGAAAGAGGCACCGTAGAGGGAATTCCCCCCCCCCCCGCCAGACCATTTTTAAGTTGTAATCTGGCGGGCAGCAACAGATGGCGGTACAGCGGCAGCGTGCCGCCCACCCCTGCACCGCCAAAAGTCGTAATTGAGCCCTTAGTGACCTGCAGCACATTTCAGACTATCCTGTTTTAATGCAAAGGCGAGTGCTGTACACAGCTCTACTACTAGTTATTGAGGCCTGTTTTGATAAACAAACCACCATGCAATTCAATGCAAGCTCTCCAGTACAGGTGGGAGGACACACTTAAACAGCCAATAGCATTAGGTGAGATTCAAGTGCTCTACTGGGCTGAGGCACAAAAAAAATGACCAACAATGTCTCAAGCCAATAAGTGAAAGAGACTGGTCGAAGAAAGCTATTGGTAAAAGGGTGAACTCAAAGCTCACTATAGATAGATAGCAATAGGTCTGTCTGTCTGACAACCCCACAACTGAAATACAGAACCTCATGTCACTGAAAGGGCTTTATCTGGGTCGAACTTACTTTACTTTTAGATTAACCATCACAAGCCATTAGTAGACTAGGATTCTAAAACACTATTATCTACTAACCACACACAAGCAACCAACAATACACGATCATCTGATAGAAAACATAACTATACACAACCAAACAGTGCACAACCACTTGAAAGAAACTCATACTAACCACACACAAGCAACCAACAATACACGATCATCTGATAGAAAACATAACTATACACAACCAAACAGTGCACAACCACTTGAAAGAAACTCATACTAACCACACACAACCAACCAACAATACACGATCATCTGATAGAAAACATAACTATACACAACCAAACAGTGCACAACCACTTGAAAGAAACCCATACTAACCACACACAACCAACCGAGAAACCCATACCAACCACACACAACCAACCGAGAAACCCATAATAACCACACACAACCAACCAACCGAGAAACCCATACTAACCACACAGAACCAACAGAGAAACCCATACTAACCACACACAACCAACAGAGAAACCCATACTAACCACACACAACCAACCGAGAAACCCATACTGACCACACACAACCAACCATCAATACACAACCACCTGATAGAAACCCACACTAACCACACACAACCAACCATCAATAACCATGCCGCTTGATAGAAATCAATACTAACCACACATCACCAAAACAACCAAAATCATCCGATAGAAACCCACACTAACCCCACCCAACCAACCCAGAATGCACAACCGCCCAATAGAAACCCACACTAATCACACACAACCAACAATACACAACCACCTGATAGAAACCCATACTAACTACACACAAGCAACCACCCATCAATACACAACTGCTTGATAGAAATCAATACTAACCACACACAACCAAACCAAACAAAACCATCTGATACAAACCCATTACAAATATTACATTACATACAAATTATTTCTGACAATGGTCCGCAGTTTATCAGTAAGGAGTTTGATTTATTTCTGGAAAGATGTGGTGTTGTGCACAAAAGAGTGTCCAATTATAATCCACAAGCTAATGGTCAAGTGGAACGTTTCAACAGGGTGGTGAAAGAATCTATTCAGCTTGCCATCAAAAGTGGTATTGCGTGGAAAAAAGCTTTACGGGCTACTCTGTTATCATATCGCATTTCTCCCAATTCGGTTACTGGTCTGTCTCCATTTGAAATGTTACGCGGTAGAAAACCTGGTTCTAAGCTTATGACGTGGTGGATGAAAGTGCAAAATTCTTATGACTCTGCCTTGGACTTTTCTCAGGTTAGGGAGCGTGTCCAGAGATACCAGGAAAAAATGAGGAATAATTCTTCTCAGAACCAGTTCTCAGAGTCAAAAATTAAAGTGGGTGATTTTGTTCGTGTGAAGTTTGGTGGTTCTTCCAACAGGAGATGGTCTAAATGGTCTGATCCCGTTAAGGTGGTGGAAGTTTTTAGTAAAGCTGTGTTAGTTGATGGGGGGGGAAGATTTGGAATTTTAGACGGATTTCTTTATGCAAATTTGTGAATTCACATATGGCTTCACAACCTTTTGCCCCTAAAATTTTGGAGAGGGAGGATAGTTTCCCAAGTTATTTAGACACACAGGTGGACTTTAACCCTGGGTTGAATGTTTCTAATTTTGGTGCCAGTAACCTTGAGGTGGGTAACACTTTGACTCCTATTATTGTACATCGTGATAATCCTGAACTGTGTGACAACGTTGCAGAGGCAGATAATCAAGTAATTGGGCTGAGGAAAAGTTCTCGCATCAAGCATGTTCCTGTTAAAATGAAAGATTTTGTTCGCATTTAACTATGTTGTACTCCTACATCATTTCATTCTTATGCTTGTATTTTATTGTTCATGCATATGTTTGTATATTTATTATTTATAGTTTTTTTTTTGTTTTTTGTTATTGTTTGTTTTCATGGGGGGGGGGGTGGTATTCCTATGTTGGAACACTGCATAGGAATGGTACGAGTGTTCTTTGCTTGGGGGGTTCTACACTGACGGTTGACCAGTGATTGTACGGTCTCTGTCGGTTGTGGGTGTTCAAGCTGTCTTTCCTCAATAAACCTCTACTTCCGGAACCTACCAGTGTCCATGAGAATACTTCACTAACCACACTCAACTAACAATAAACGACCTGATGGAGACCCTTACTAACCACACACACAACCAACCAATAATATAGAATGAAACTCAGAACCGTACATCAAAGGCACTGAGACCAAGAAAGCGCCATGGCGTCATCCCAGTGGCAGATGGCGCTATACAAGCCTGGAACCCATTTCATAAGAATTCAGTACTGGCAGCAGTGGCAAGACATCTCCCAGAGGGCTCTGCTGCTGGGGTATGAGAGGACCAAACCGCTCTGTGCACCTCCCCCACTGCACCCCTACCACATACCCCTTCTTGCTAAATGCTCTGTAGGCAAAACATGTGACACACCGAAGAAGTCTCCATGACACCTCGATTAGGAAGATTTTTTTTTTTAAAGACCTACATGAGCAGAAACCCTGCTTTCTGTGGGTGCTGTGGTGAGGTGAGGGGGCGGTGTGTCTTCGCCGTGCTGGTGAGAATGGTGCGTCTTACACTACGTGTTTAAAAAAAGACACAGACACACGACAGTCCCCAGTGCCGTGGACGGAAAGATTCAGCAAACTTAAAAGATCTCTACCCTGTGACGTGTTCACCCCAAAACCCTCAAATGAGGGGGCGCGGTGCACCAAACCTGCACTGCAGAGCGAGGGAGTTTTCAGAGTCAGGCCGAATGTCACAGATGCGCTTGAGGCTTTAAGAGATGCACCGTGAAACCAGCTGACGCGTTCTAATCCCAGCTCACAAGAGATCAACTTGTGTGATCCTGGGTAAATTACTTTCGCTCCACATTTTAGTGCCCCTTAGCTGTGAAGATCGGGAACAGTATGGAAAATGCAGGGTATTTGCATTAAGGGGAGCTGGATTTTACACGCGTGTGTGAAGTTTTGCTTCTGGGTGAGAGTGAGATAAACGAATTAAATCTCTGGACAGTGAACTGTGTGTGTTAAGCTCGGCTGCAGCAAGGAGTCCTCCATACTCACTCAGGCCGGCCTTGGAGGACAGCTGTGTTTGTACTGCGCACACACCACACAAGAGGTGGGTCCCCGGACAACAGACTCCGTCATTCCTTGGCCTCTCTGTGTAGGGATTGTGTCCAGAATATTTGGAAAAGGCGAGTACTACGAGGCACACCAAGGGTGAACACGCACTTTAGAAATACCAAGCAATAAAACATTACATTTCCCTGCCTCGCTGGTTTCACTTTCAGAAGGCAGAGAAATGCCCTGCTTGTGCAACGACGTCTGGCACCGACCTGTCCCTGCTGCCACTTCTGGCATGCCCACGGATGGTGCGACCACTGCTGGCGCCACCTGTCCCCGCGACCACTACTGGCACCACCTGTCCCTGCGACCACTGCTGCATCACCTGACGCTGCCGCAACTTCTGACATGCCCACTGCTGGTGCGACCACTGCTAGCACCACCTGTCCCCGCGACCACTGCTGACACCACATGTCCCTGTCACCACTTCTGGCATACACGCTGCTGATGCGACCACTGAAGACCTAGCTTGGCAGTTCGGGCTGGACTGTCCCATGAGGCACAGGGTCAAGACTGATTTGCATATAGCTGTGTCTGAACTGGGGTGGCAAAGTGAGCTAAAGAATGATGATGGATTCAACCCAGATCTGTGACTGGGGGTGAGTGTCTGAAAAGTTTCAGCGCTCCGTCCATCATCTCCTTGTGTTTGCGACCACTGCAGACACCACCTGTCACTGCTACGACCTCTGGCATACACCCTGCTGGTGCGACCACTGCAGACACCACCCGTCCCTGCTACCACTTCTTGCATACACCCTGCTGGTTCAACCACTGCTGAAACCACCTGTCCCTGCTACCACCTCTGGCACACACGCTGCTGGTGCGACCACTGCAGAAACCACCTATCCCTGCTACCACTTCTTGCATACACCCTGCTGGTGCAACCACCTGTCCCTGCTACCACCTCTGGCATACACGCTGCTGGAGTGACCACTGCAGACACCACCTGTCCCTGCTACCACTTCTTGCATACACCCTGCTGGTGCAACCACTGCTGGAACCACCTGTCCCTGCTACCACCTCTGGCACACACGCTGCTGGTGCGACCACTGCAGAAACCACCTGTCCCTGCTACCACTTCTTGCCTACACCCTGCTGGTGCAACCACTGCTGGAACCACCTGTCCCTGCTACCACTTCTTGCATACACCCTGCTGGAACCACCTGTCCCTGCTACCACCTCTGGCATACACGCTGCTGGAGCAACCACTGCAGACACCACCTGTCCCTGCTACCACCTCTGGCATACACACTGCTGGAGCGACCACTGCAGACACCACCTGTCCCTGCTACCACTTCTTTCATACACCCTGCTGGTGCAACCACTGCTGGAACCACCTGTCCCTGCTACCCCCTCTGGCACACACGCTGCTGGTGCGACCACTGCAGAAACCACCTGTCCCTGCTACCACTTCTTGCATACACCCTGCTGGTGCAACCACCTGTCCCTGCTACCACCTCTGGCATACACGCTGCTGGAGTGACCACTGCAGACACCACCTGTCCCTGCTACCACTTCTTGCATACACCCTGCTGGTGCAACCACTGCTGGAACCACCTGTCCCTGCTACCACCTCTGGCACACACGCTGCTGGTGCGACCACTGCAGAAACCACCTGTCCCTGCTACCACTTCTTGCATACACCCTGCTGGTGCAACCACTGCTGGAACCACCTGTCCCTGCTACCACTTCTTGCATACACCCTGCTGGAACCACCTGTCCCTGCTACCACCTCTGGCATACACGCTGCTGGAGCAACCACTGCAGACACCACCTGTCCCTGCTACCACCTCTGGCATACACACTGCTGGAGCGACCACTGCAGACACCACCTGTCCCTGCTACCACTTCTTTCATACACCCTGCTGGTGCAACCACTGCTGGAACCACCTGGCCCTGCCACCACCGCTGGCATACACGCTGCTGGTGCAACAACTGCAGAAACCACCTGTCCCTGCTACCACTTCTTGCATACACCCTGCTGGTGCAACCACTGCTGGAACCACCTGTCCCTGCTACCACCTCTGGCACACACGCTGCTGGTGCGACCACTGCAGAAACCACCTGTCCCTGCTACCACTTCTTGCATACACCCTGCTGGTGCAACCACTGCTGGAACCACCTGGCCCTGCCACCACCGCTGGCATACACGCTGCTGGTGCAACAACTGCAGAAACCACCTGTCCCTGCTACCACTTCTTGCATACACCCTGCTGGTGCAACCACTGCTGGAACCACCTGTCCCTGCTACCACCTCTGGCATACACGCTGCTGGTGCGACCACTGCAGACCCCACCTGTCCCTGCTACCACTTCTTGCATACACCCTGCTGGTGCAACCACTGCTGGAACCACCTGGCCCTGCTACCACCTCTGGCATACACACTGCTGGTGCGACCACTGCAGACACCACCTGTCCCTGCTACCACTTCTTGCATACACCCTGCTGGTGCAACCACTGCTGGAACCACCTGGCCCTGCTACCACTTCTGGCATACAGGCTGCTCGTGCGACCACTGCAGAAACCACCTGTCCCTGCTACCACTTCTTGCATACACCCTGCTGGTGCAACCACTGCTGGAATCACCTATCCCTGCTACCACCTCTGGCATACACGCTGCTGGTGCAACCACTGCTGGAACCACCTGGCCCTGCCACCACCGCTGGCATACACGCTGCTGGTGCGACCACTGCAGACACCACCTGGCCCTGCTACCACTTCTTGCATACACCCTGCTGGTGCAACCACTGCTGGAACCACCTGGCCCTGCTACCACCTCTGGCATACACGCTGCTGGTGCAACCACTGCTGGAACCACCTGTCCCTGCTACCACTTCTTGCATACACCCTGCTGGTGCAACCACTGCTGGAACCACCTGGCCCTGCCACCACCGCTGGCATACACGCTGCTGGTGCGACCACTGCAGACACCACCTGTCCCTGCTACCACCTCTGGCATGCACGCTGCTGGTGCAACCACTGCTGGAACCACCTGGCCCTGCTACCACCTCTGGCATTCACGCTGCTGGTGCAACCACTGCTGGAACCACCTGTCCCTGCTACCACCTCTGGCACACCCCCTCCTGGTGCAACCACTGCTGGAACCACCTGGCCCTGCTACCACCTCTGGCATACAAGCTGCTGGTGCGACCACTGCTGGCACCACCTGTCCCTGCTACCACCTCTGGCACACACGCTGCTGGTGCGACCACTGCAGAAACCATCTGTCCCCGCTACCACTTCTTGTATACACGCTGCTGGTGCAACCACTGCAGACACCACCTGTCCCTGCTACCACTTCTTGCATACACCCTGCTGGTGCAACCACTGCTGGAACCACCTGTCCCTGCTACCACCTCTGGCATACACGCTGCTGGTGTGACCACTGCATAAACCACCTGTCCCTGCTACCACTTCTGGCATACACCCTGCTGATGCAACCACTGCTGGAACCACCTGGCCCTGCTACCACTTCTGGCATACAGGCTGCTGGTGCAACCACTGCTGGCACCACTTGGCCCTGCCAACACTTCAGACATAAATGTTGTTGTTGTGACCACTGCTGGCACCACATGGCCCTGCCACTGGCGCACACACTGCTGGTGCGACCACTTGTGGCAGAAACTTTGGAACTTTCGCTGCTGCGATCCCCTCGCTTTTGCAACCTCAGCTGGTGCAATAGTTTTTGAGAGAAACTCTGTGGCTTTCTCCTGCATAAACCCCCCTGTGGTCAGATAAGGTGGACGGAGAGGCATTCATGACGGGCCTCGCCCACACCACTCATGAATGAAATAACCTATTGTAGGCCTGGGCGGTGAACTCCGCTCTGTTCGCGGAGTTTTCTGCACTCCGAGCTTTGCGGAGCTCGCGGAGTGCAGAAAACTCTGGCTCCAGGTACTGCAGTGGAGTTTTCCCCCCGATCCCGCTCGTGAACAGTAAGTTTGTGAGCGGGAGCTGCCACTCGGGTCGAATTTCTACCAGAGTGGCAGGAAGACCAGCGCCAACGGCGGTTCGCACTGCACTCCGCCACTTGCGGAACTCTGCGAACTACGCCCAGGCCTGCTATTAAGTGCAACGCATACCTGGGGGCATCTTGGCGCTAAAGTGAACGAGATCAGTGAGGGCCAGAAAGGTCTATTGTATAAAAAGCCAGGTTTTTAAGGATTCCCTAAAGCCTAGAAGGGAAGTAGCTGTTTTAATGTCCAGGGTCAAACTGTTCCAATTCATGGCCGTGCAAGTGACCAAGCTCCTGCCACCCCTTGAGGAGCGCTTGAAGGGAGGTACGACCAGGGTACTGGCAGAGCTGGAGGGAAGAGCCCCCCCACCCCCCAGGCATATACCGTCTCGATACTCCGTCCATATAGAGTCTTGAAAGCTGTACACAGAGCTTTGAGAGGTAGAACATTACACCCGGAGTGCAACGAGAAAGCGCCCAGGTATTTTTACCTGAAAGAAAGGAGCCCGTCTTGAGCTGGGTAGGGGGGCGGTGGGAATTCATCCATCTGGGAAACAGCCCAGCCCACTGTGAGGCTTGTGAGGTTGTACAGAGGTCGGCTCGCTGCTGATTCTAGCCGGTATCCTAACCACAGTTTACAAAAGCCTTTCTGGAAAGGCCCCAAAAACACAACCGAAAAAGTTGTAACTTGCAGATTTCTCAGCAGAGTTGCGACAACCCTATATTTTTCACTTCGGGAAATAAACGACTCTTCAAATGCACGTGTGGGGCGGATGCGCCAGCAAACCCCATTCTGCTGTGTTTTTTCTCATGCAATATTCTATACATCCTCACGCATGGCGTGGGGTTTTGTGCGTGAGATCTTGAAGCCTCCAAAAGCGGGTGGCGTCCGTATCACACACCCTTCTTACCCAACAGGGTCCACATACTGCCCCCTACAGAGCTCTGCAGCTGCCCTGAAATTGCTCCCCCCGAGGTCACCCAAGGACCTTTAATACCTGCAAGGTGAGCTCAGAACCGAAACACCCTAAATCCGCAGGAGGCCCAACATATGATCAGAAACTCACATTTGGTCGCAGTTCTCTCGGGTGCGAGGGAGGGGGCGTCTTCTTCCACAGTCCAGGGGGCGTGGTCCGCCCCGGAGTGCGCTTTAAGCTCAGTATAATAAAGCGCTGGGACATCTCCAGGCGCTAAACCCGCAGCTCTTTAGAACCAACGCTGGGCCGGGTTACTGAGGCTTTCCCGGCCTAAGACGGCCTTACAAAGGCAAGACGTTCCGATTACTAAAGGTTTATACGACTGTGCCAGGAATGGCTCAACTCAGGACAAACGTCATCCCACATCAAAGACAACCTTCTTGGCTGAAGCCAGTTTTAAGCCCGTGAAAGCGTGTACTGCCCCGGACCTCCACCCTCTCACAGTGTCCGTGCTGGCCCCCGGAGAACTAGGGATACTTGCGTCCAGACCTACCCCCCACGGGCACGTGCTGGCCCTCGCCAAACTATAGGTTCTTCCTCAAGACCTCTGCCCTTTAGTAAACTGCAGGATCCCCTCCACCCCCCCAGTAAAACTCTATCCCTCACATGCTCTTACCCAATAGCTTTTCCATGGAGTAAACGATCAAATCCTCACGAAGAACCCTGCCCCAGAGTACACCCGCCAACCCTCACAAAGAACCCTGCCCCAGAGTACACCCGCTGACCCTCACAAAGAACCCTGCCCCAGAGTACACCCGCTGACCCTCACAAAGAACCCTGCCCCAGAGTACACCCGCTGACCCTCACAAAGAACCCTGCCCCAGAGTACACCCGCCAACCCTCACAAAGAACCCTGCCCCAGAGTACACCTGCTGACCCTCACAAAGAACCCTGCCCCAGAGTACACCTGCGGACCCTCACTAAACCGCAGGCCCCTCACAAAGAACCCTGTCCCAGAGTTCACCTGCTGACCCTCACAAAGAACCCTGCCCCAGAGTACACCTGCTGACCCTCACAAAGAACCCTGCCCCAAAGTACACCTGCTGACCCTCACAAAGAACCCTGCCCCAGAGTACACCTGCGGACCCTCACTAAACCGCAGGCCCCTCACAAAGAACCCTGCCCCAGAGTACACCCGCCAACCCTCACAAAGAACCCTGCCCCAGAGTACACCCGCTGACCCTCACAAAGAACCCTGCCCCAGAGTACACCCGCAGGCCCCTCACAAAGAACCCTGCCCCAGAGTGCACCCGCTGACCCTCACAAAGAACCCTGCCCCAGAGTGCACCCGTTGACCCTCACAAAGAACCCTGCCCCAGAGTACACCCGCCAAGCCTCACAAAGAACCCTGCCCCAGAGTACACCTGCTGACCCTCACAAAGAACCCTGCCCCAGAGTACACCTGCGGACCCTCACTAAACCGCAGGCCCCTCACAAAGAACCCTGCCCCAGAGTACACCTGCGGACCCTCACTAAACCGCAGGCCCCTCACAAAGAACCCTGCCCCAGAGTACACCTGCTGACCCTCACAAAGAACCCTGCCCCAGAGTACACCCGCTGACCCTCACAAAGAACCCTGCCCCAGAGTACACCCGCCAACCCTCACAAAGAACCCTGCCCCAGAGTACACCCGCCAACCCTCACAAAGAACCCTGCCCCAGAGTACACCTGCTGACCCTCACAAAGAACCCTTCCCCAGAGTACACCTGCGGACCCTCACTAAACCGCAGGCCCCTCACAAAGAACCCTGCCCCAGAGTACACCTGCTGACCCTCACAAAGAACCCTGCCCCAGAGTACACCCGCCGACCCTCACAAAGAACCCTGCCCCAGAGTACACCCGCCAACCCTCACAAAAAACCCTGCCCCAGAGTACACCTGCTGACCCTCACAAAGAACCCTGCCCCAGAGTACACCTGCGGACCCTCACAAAGAACCCTGCCCCAGAGTACACCTGCTGACCCTCACAAAGAACCCTGCCCCAGAGTACACCCGCAGACCCTCACAAAGAACCCTGCCCCAGAGTACACCCGCCAACCCTCACAAAGAACCCTGCCCCAGAGTACACCTGCTGACCCTCACAAAGAACCCTTCCCCAGAGTACACCTGCGGACCCTCACTAAACCGCAGGCCCCTCACAAAGAACCCTGCCCCAGAGTACACCTGCTGACCCTCACAAAGAACCCTGCCCCAGAGTACACCTGCTGACCCTCACAAAGAACCCTGCCCCAGAGTACACCTGGGGACCCTCACTAAACCGCAGGCCCCTCACAAAGAACCCTGCCCCAGAGTACACCTACTGACCCTCACAAAGAACCCTGCCCCAGAGTACACCTGCTGACCCTCACAAAGAACCCTGCCCCAGAGTACACCTGCTGACCCTCACTAAACCGCAGGCCCCTCACAAAGAACCCTGCCCCAGAGTACACCCGCCAACCCTCACTAAACCGCAGGCCCCTCACAAAGAACCCTGCCCCAGAGTACACCCGCCAACCCTCACAAAGAACCCTGCCCCAGAGTACACCCGCTGACCCTCACTAAACCGCAGGCCCCTCACAAAGAACCCTGCCCCAGAGTACACCTGCTGACCCTCACTAAACCGCAGGCCCCTCACAAAGAACTCTGCCCCAGAGTACACCCGCTGACCCTCACTAAACCGCAGGCCCCTCACAAAGAACCCTGCCCCAGAGTACTCCCGCTGACCCTCACTAAACCGCAGGCCCCTCACAAAGAACCCTGCCCCAGAGTACATCTGCTGACCCTCACTAAACCGCAGGCCCCTCACAAAACTCTGCCCCAGAGTACATCTGCTGACCCTCACTAAACCGCAGGCCCCTCACAAAGAACCCTGCCCCAGAGTGCACCCGCTGACCCTCACAAAGAACCCTGCCCCAGAGTGCACCCTCTGACCCTCACAAAGAACCCTGCCCCAGAGTGCACCCGCCAACCCTCACAAAGAACTCTGCCCCAGAGTACACCTGCCAACCCTCACTAAACCGCAGGCCCCTCACAAAGAGCTCTGCCCCAGAGTACACCTGCTGACCCTCACTAAACCGCAGGCCCCTCACAAAGAACTCTGCCCCAGAGTGCACCTGCTGACCCTCACTAAACCGCAGGCCCCTCACAAAGAACTCTGCCCCAGAGTACACCTGCTGACCCTCACTAAACCGCAGGCCCCTCACAAAGAACTCTGCCCCAGAGTGCATCTGCCAACCCTCACTAAACCGCAGGCCCCATACAAAGAACTCTGCCCCAGAGTACACCTGCTAACCCTCACTAAACCGCAGGCCCCTCACAAAGAACTCTGCCCCAGAGTACACCTGCCAACCCTCACTAAACCGCAGGCCCCTCACAAAGAACCCTGCCCCAGAGTGCTTCTGCCAACCCTCACTAAACCGCAGGCCCCTCACAAAGAACCCTGCCCCAGAGTACACCTGCCAACCCTCACTAAACCGCAGGCCCCTCACAAAGAACCCTGCCCCAGAGTACACCCGCCAACCCTCACTAAACCGCAGGCCCCTCACAAAGAACCCTGGCCCAGAGTGCACCCGCTGACCCTCACAAAGAACCCTGCCCCAGAGTGCACCCGCTGACCCTCACAAAGAACCCTGCCCCAGAGTGCAACCGCCAACCCTCACAAAGAACTCTGCCCCAGAGTACACCTGCCAACCCTCACTAAACCGCAGGCCCCTCACAAAGAGCTCTGCCCCAGAGTACACCTGCTGACCCTCACTAAACCGCAGGCCCCTCACAAAGAACTCTGCCCCAGAGTACACCCGCTGACCCTCACTAAACTGCAGGTCCCTCACAAAGAACTCTGCCCCAGAGTACACCCGCTGACCCTCACTAAACCGCAGGCAACTCACAAAGAACTTTGCCCCAGAGTACACCCGCTGACCCTCACTAAACCGCAGGCAACTCACAAAGAACTCTGCCCCAGAATACACCCGCTGACCCTCACTAAACCGCAGGCCCCTCACAAAGAATTCTGCCCCAGAGTACACCCGCTAACCCCCACTAAACCGCAGGCCCCTCACAAAGAACTCTGCCCCAGAGTGCATCTGCCAACCCTCACTAAACCGCAGGCCCCTCACAAAGAACCCTGCCCCAGAGTACACCTGCCAACCCTCACTAAACCGCAGGCCCCTCACAAAGAACCCTGCCCCAGAGTACACCTGCCAACCCCCACTAAACCGCAGGCCCCTCACAAAGAACTCTGCCCCAGAGTACACCTGCTAACCCTCACTAAACCGCAGGCCCCTCACAAAGAACTCTGCCCCAGAGTACACCTGCTAACCCTCACTAAACCGCAGGCCCCTCACAAAGAACCCTGCCCCAGAGTACACCTGCTAACCCTCACTAAACCGCAGGCCCCTCACAAAGAACTCTGCCGCAGAGTACGTCTGCCAAATCTCACTAAACCGCAGGCCCTTCTCCAAGACCTCTTCCCTGAAGTACGCATAGTAACCTTCATTAAAGTGCAAGGCCCATCCCCAGGAATGTTTCTCCAGAGTACACATGCTGCACCCTACTGATCTACAGCCCCTTGAAGGACTTTACCCCAAGGGACAGGTGCGGGCCCTCAGTAAACCTATGTATGTCCGTCAATAACTCTTACCAAAGTACACAAACTGCAGGCTGTACCCCAAGAACGCTTCACCAAAGTACAGGTGCTGCCCCTTACTAGACTGTAGCGTCCTCTAGGGCTCTACTCTCAAAGTACAGGCGCTGTCCCTTACTAGACTGCAGCGTCCCCAGGGGCTCTGCTCTCAAAGTATAGGCGATGTCCCTTACTAGACTGCAGCGTCCCCACTGGGGGTGAGTGTTTGAAACGTTTCAGCGCTCCGTCCATCATCTCCTTGTGTTTGCTTTGTTCGCCCTAAGTTGGCAGGGTATGCCCAGACGTGGGTCCCGGGCTCACTTTGCCACTGGATTCAGGCTAGCCTGGCTGATGAGGGCTGTTAGCCCGAAACCGGTCCCAGGATGCTTGATTCCGGTCCAGGGAAGACATGGCTTGGCAGTTCGGTCTGGACTGTTCCCATGAGGCAAAGGGTCAAGACTGATTTGCATATAGCTGTGTCTGAACTGGGGTGGCAAAGTGAGCTAAAGAATGATGATGGATTCAACCCAGATCTGTGACTGGGGGTGAGTGTTTGAAAAGTTTCAGCACTCCGTCCATCATCTCCTTGTGTTTGCCTTACTAGACTGCAGCATCCCCAGGGGCTCTTCTCTCAAAGTACAGGTGCAGTCCCTTACTAGACTGCAGCATCCCCAGGGGCTCTACTCTCAAAGTACAGGTGCTGTCCCTTACTAGACTGCAGCGTCCCCAGGGGCTCTGCTCTCAAAGTACAGGCGCTGTCTCTTACTAGACTGCAGCGTCCCCAGGGGCTCTGCTCTCAAAGTACAGGTGCTGTCTCTTACTAGACTGCAGCGCCCCCAGGGGCTCTGCTCTCAAAGTACAGGTGCTGGCCCTCAGTAAGCCTATGGGTGTTTGTCAAGAACGCTCTCCCCAGAGGACACATCCTGTCCCCACTAAACTGCAGACGCTTTCTCAAGAACTCCACTCGTAGGGCAGCGAGGCGCTTTACTCCTACCCTTTAAGTACAGAAGCAGCGTGTTCACAAAACCCAGTGGTCTTTCCCATGCACTCTACCCCTGACGTAGGTGAGCTGTGCCACCCTAAACGACAGGATCTTCCAAGAACCCTGTCCCTGTGCTTCTCAAACTCAGCCTGTTCATTCCATCAAGCCCCTCGCCCCCCCGACACACACACAAAGTACAGGGGTCCCTCTCTACCCCTCAGTCGTCCAAGGAGTAGAGGCGCCCTCAGCTCACCTGCCCTCAGGTGCCCAAGTAAGGATTCTACATCTTCACGGCGCTTCTACCCTGCATGAGACCGGGGAGGGGGGGGCGAGAGGTGTTGTCCCCTGTGCCCTTTCCGGGCTCGCCGTTGATAGAGCGCTGATAGCACTCCATTTTGTATGAGTGCACTATACTCATGGTTTAAACGCACTCTAATGTATTCGTATTGTTTGCAGTGATTATGACTATTAAGAAACATTATTTGATTCATTTGGTGTTGAAACTAGTGAACGCATTTAAGTAGAACTTTGTATGTATTACGATTCCTTCGTGCATAATGTGCAGGACGATATTATTTCTATACACCGTAATTGTGGTTAGTTTAAGTTGCCTGAATTATAGGCCCAAAGCTAAAGTTCGATTCTCCTTGCTCTTGAGAGATAAATAATTAAATGTTATTGTGTTCGAAACTAGAATGTTCTCATCCTACTGCAGGTGGAAGAATACACATCGTTATTTTCGGCATTAAGGAGAGACCCGGAATGTCTTTGAAGATGGCTGGGAAGCGAGAAGGGGAGGATGCCTTGCGTGTCTGGTCTGTCTGAAAGCCAAGGCCACTGGAAAGAAGATATCGCTAATTAATTGTATCATGAAAGGAAAAGGCTACTGCATAGAGGTGCAATGGAAAGTTTTATGAGGAAGGACTTATTGTGGGTGGAATCACATCTTTTGTATGATGCGCAGGGAGAGCGAGACCAGACTTCTGCTAGCTTTCGGAGGAGAAGGAGCATCTTAGAGCACGCTCCATAGCCATAAGCTAACACGGCCCATTTGACGTGAGTACTTCTTAGGAAGTCAACACGTGCTGACACCGTTGGGGAATGATAGAAGAGAGACAGGAAGGGCCCTCATATAGAGTAGTGTAGGGAAAGATTTGGATTTCTTTCAATGAGCCGAGAACTGAATATCGCATCTATTCTGTGTTGCGTTGTGATTTTGGAATTTATAATCATCTGTCTTTTGGGCCGAATTACTTATATCCGTAAAATTGGCTCTGTATTAATTTTTCTGTACCTCTATACTTTGCTATTGAGATGAATTTACATCCAATTGTATTTGGCCTTATAATAAATATTCAAACTGCACTTTGGAGTTGGTGGTCCTTTCAGGCATGACGATTTTGCTGATATCTGTCCGAGTTGTTTCCTCCCCTCAACCACTTTTAATAGGTAAATAAAAGATAGATCGCTTACGCTATACTTAGTAGGGAACATCAGGTGTGCAACTTAGCGTAATCACTGTCCTCTTCCTTACTCTTGGTGCTTGAATCCATAACACATTGCCAACTTACCACCCCGAGTGGCCGGAAGGACGGCTCATGGTATTAAGTGCTGGCTGCTGACGTAAATGTTGTTCAGCAGGTCACAGGCTTGAACCTGTGCTTCAGAGGTTGGTAAACTGAGCACCAGTAAATTGGGCATCATTAACACCTGTTATTTAAAGCGCCTAGAAAGGGCTGCAATGAGTTATGCGCCGGATAAAAAGTTATTGTCTGACACACGTAGATACTCCACAACCTCACCCCCACAACTAGGAACCCTTAGGGGTCTTCAGAGACCACGTCCATCGGAAAACAACCCCTCTCCCTCCTGTAACAACAGCCCGGGTGGCTCCGGTAGACTCACCTGTGTCCTGCCGGAACTGGTGCATGGACTGCAGGTCCAGGATGTAGGGGGCCAGCCGGGGGTCGGCCTGACCCAGGGCCACGCTGCCCCCGCGGGGGCTGGCCCGGATCACCGACTCGATGTGCAGGCTGACGGCCGGGCTGTAGGGCCTCCATCGCCCGTGCTCGTTCAGCCACTCCCAGACCACCACGGCCGAGGCCAGCAGCATCCTGCGGCCGGTCGAGGGCTCGGGGGGCTCCAGGGGGTGGCGGGTGTGGGGGCAGGAGCGGAGAGGTGAGCACCGGGAGCGGCGATCAGCCGGAGGGGCTCATGTTCACGAGTAGTGTCCTGGTTGCGGTACCAGCCCCTCGGTCCAGATGTAGCGCTTCGACACAGCCCCTAGGTCCAGATGTAGCGCTACGTGTGCCCTGGGAGCCGCATTCCTGCTCGAAATGCTCAGCAACACGTGCACCGGGTGCCTTGGGGCATCCTGCGGACTCGCGAGGCGCCCGGAGGCGGTCAGGTGGGCGCTGTGCGTCCCCTGCAACAGCAACAACACGATCCTCTAATGGGGTCACACGTGATGGGGTTTCCTCGGCCGACACCGGGATACAGGAAAGACAACACTTGTGCCCGGATACTGTCCACGGTGCCAGGCACGGACTGGGCACGATTCCCTGGTTCTCGCCGATCCCCACAGGTTGGTCCCGGGAAGCCTTCCTCTGCTCTGTTGTTGTTGAAGCTCCTCTTCTTCCTGCTTCTGGGCGCCGTCCCTGCCTTCCCCGGTTCCCCCGGCTCCGGTTTCAATGCACTGGGTGTGCCCCCCCCCTGCTCGGGGTGTGTTGCAATCTGCGCCCTGATTGTTGGGCTGTGCAGGAGGGGGAGTGACTCAGCCCCCACCCCCTTGGGTTTCTCGCTCTTTTGTGTGTCTGAGGCTCTTTCCTCCCAGTGGGGGTGTTTGTGTGTGTGTGGGGGGGGGGGGGGGTTTACAACCAGTTGAACCCTCCTCCCTCTCTCCGACGCTCCTCACGCACCTCAATGCATTGGCCCAGACTGGATTTCATGCTCCAGTTTTCACGCCCCCCTCTCCCGCCCTCCCCTCCCGTGTGCGCTCCGCCCCCTTCAGGCTTTGTGAATTTTTTTTTAATAATTTGCCGGGTTTTCCTTTTACAAAAAAATGCAGTGTAATCCAAAAAGCATTCAAACACTTTCCAGGCCGCCTCGGATTAGGAACATGAGATGGCGTCGGGAGGGCAGCTCGGGTGGCACCTGTTGGATTTCACCACCTTCGGGGGCCGCACCGGGCACGGAAGGGGCAAACACAGCCCCTTCTCCCGCAAAACACGCACCAGCGCTCGCTGCGAACTCCGAATGGCGAAAAGTAATGCGGCAGCGGCACCTGCAGGATGGTAGAAGTATTGCAAGAGAAGAGGAAGACTCAGTTGATGCATTTCAGCAACTGGATGAGACTACGATTGCAAATTTTCAGGGAAGTCATTCGGCGGTAGCAGGCTGAATGCACAGCAGTTGTCAAATCTGAAATTCTAGTCTTTGGAAATGTATCACCGTTGGACATACAGTAACGATAACCATCAGAGCTGGGAGAATCTCTGACTCCCACATCAGTGGCCAGAGATCTAGGGGTGCAATTGGACACTGAACTATCATTTTAGCCACAGGTGCAGTCAACTGTACCTTTCTGCTTTGCCCTATCAAAATCTTTGAAAAAGACGTTAAAGTTTCTCCCACTTTATTGTCCATGCCTTAATTACATCCCGGTTGGATTATGCCAACATACTGTACCTGGGTGCACCAAGGAAATTGATAAATAGGCTGCAAAGAGTGCAAAAAAGTGGCAGCAGACTGCTCTTGAATATTCCTAAAAGGTGGTCCATCCGAATGCTCAGGAGCGGTTGTATGACAGAACCCCGCATGCATTTACCCCGCGTGCCTTTCCAAGCAGTCACTTCCCCGACTACGACATTACCACATGTTACTTTACCACACATGTCTTTACAGCGACTTACCTTAGGGGGCGCTGGACTTTGGAATAGAATAAACTACTATTCCAACTCCACTGTACGCAACAGTAGGGAAGGTGTTGGACTTAAAATCCAACACCAGTAAAACAACGCCACCCTAAAGCAAGTCATTGTAACGACTTGCGGGTTAAAGGAACGCGTGGTAACGTCACAGTCGGGGTAGTGACTGCCCTGTAAAGGCAGGTCGTTGTTCTGACTGCGGGGTAAAGGACGTTTCCCCTCTGGAGCAACTACACTGGCTACCAGTCAAGCAAAGAATAACGTTTAGAGCTTTAATGATTACCCATAGGGCCGTACACAAAAAAGGCCGCGCATTACATACAGGAAAAAGTAAAAAAAAAATACACCTCAGACGGGTCTTCGCTCAGCAAACCAAAATCTACTTTGTATTCCCAAGATACATAAGATTTGAGCGAGCGGAACGCCGTTTGCATTTCAAGCACCTAACCTATGGAACGTTGTACCTGCCCAGCTACGCAGAACAGTTTTAGAGCCAGCTTTTTGGGCCAGATTGAAAACTTTTTTGTTCCGTAAAAGGTAGAGCATCATGGTAGTAGAGTGCATATGCTTCTTTTTTCTTGTCTACCTGCTTAGCGCCGCATCGTTTCCTTTGGAAGCAGTGGTACACGCTTTAGAAATATTTTTCATTCCAATATTTTCCATTCATGATGTAAAAATAAAAAGAAGAAAAGAAAGAAAACATGCCACTGTCTAAACATATGCAAAAACAACAATTGATGGACAGAATGCAGAACAATGTCATACATTCACCCCAGTACAGAGATCTGGGCCTAAATCCATCGTTTTTTTGCTCACCATGCCGTTCCAGTTTGAACCCAGCCATATGCAAATCAGTCTTAACCCTGTGCCCAATGGGAAAAGTCCAGCCCGAACTGCCAGGCCAGGTCCTCCCTGGACTGGAAACAAGCATCCTAGGACCGGTTTCGGGGTTTCACCCCTCTTCAGCCAGGATAGCTTGATTCCAGTGGCATGGAGAGCACGGGACCCACGTCTGGGCATACCCGTCCCACTCGGGGTGACAAATGCAAAAACAACAATTGATGGACAGAATGCAGAACAATGTCATACATTCACCCCAGTACAGAGATCTGGGCCTAAATCTATCGTTTTTTTGCTCACCATGCCGTTCCAGTTTGAACCCAGCCATATGCAAATCAGTCTTGACCCTGTGCCCAATGGGAACAGTCCAGCCCGAACTGCCAGGCCAGGTCCTCCCTGGACTGGAAACAAGCATCCTAGGACCGGTTTCGGGGTTTCACCCCTCTACAGCCAGGATAGCTTGATTCCAGTGGCATGGAGAGCACGGGACCCACGTCTGGGCATACCCGTCCCACTCGGGGTGACAAATGCAAAAACAACAATTGATGGACAGAATGCAGAACAATGTCATACATTCACCCCAGTACAGAGATCTGGGCCTAAATCCATCGTTTTTTTGCTCACCATGCCGTTCCAGTTTGAACCCAGCCATATGCAAATCAGTCTTGACCCTGTGCCCAATGGGAACAGTCCAGCCCGAACTGCCAGGCCAGGTCCTCCCTGGACTGGAAACAAGCATCCTAGGACCGGTTTCGGGGTTTCACCCCTCTTCAGCCAGGATAGCTTGATTCCAGTGGCATGGAGAGCACGGGACCCACGTCTGGGCATACCCGTCCCACTCGGGGTGACAAATGAAAAAACAACAATTGATGGACAGAATGCAGAACAATGTCATACATTCACCCCAGTACAGAGATCTGGGCCTAAATCCATCGTTTTTTTGCTCACCATGCCGTTCCAGTTTGAGTGCTTGCAATGTTCAACACTCCGTCCATCATCCCCTTTGGTTTTGCTATGTTCGCCCTAAGTTGGCAGGGTATGCCCAGACGTGGGTCCCTTGCTCACTTTGCCACTGGATTCAAGATAGCCTGGCTGATGACGGCTGTAAGCCAGAAACCGGTCCCAGGATGCTTGTTTCCGGTCCAGGGAAGACATGGCTTGGCAGTTCGGGCTGGACTGTTCCCATGAGGCACAGGGTCAGACTTATTTGCATATGGCCATGTCTGAACTGGGGTGGCGGAGTGAGCTAAAGAATGATGATGGATTAAACCCAGATTAGTTGACTGGGGGTGAGTGCTTGCAATGTTCAACACTCCGTCCATCATCCCCTTTGGTTTTGCACTGTCTAAACATGGCAGTTATATGCTTGTGGTAACATTTCTACATTTAAAAATAAATTATCAATTGCATATATTTTAAATAGAACACTAGAGGCAAGTGTACTTAAAACAGGCATATAAACCCTTTTTAGTTTTAATCCACTTCACTGGAAAATCTGATTCTTATTGGGGAAAAGTAAGTTTGCTATTGGCTTTGAATTACTACAACCTAAAGACAGGGGCCCATATTTATAATTTTTTCACACAGCACAACGCAGCAAGCCGCCTTGCTGCATTGCGTGAAAGGGCAGGAATGCGCCGTATTTAACATTATACGGTGCATTCCTGTCCTTTCCTAGCGCTGGCAACCTTTTGGCTGCCTAGTGCCAACGCAGAAAACTGAAGATTTCCATAGACAATCTACCGACTTGGCCGTAAAACTCAACCTAAGAGATTACCCCGAGAAAATCATCCGTACCGCTAAAAAGAGAGCGCAGAACCAAAACAGGGAGGCCCTCCTTGAGGACAACCACAAAGAAAACGAGACTATCCCCCTAACATGTGTGACCACGTATAACTCAGGATCTAACAGAGTGGCCAAAATCATCTGGAAGAATTGGCGAATTCTCAACACAGGAACACTCAAATGGGAACAACCACTATTCTCATACAGAAGAGCAGGCAGCCTGAAGGACCGCCTGGTGTCCACTCGACCCAAAAAGCAACACACCCCGAAGGACAACACTGTCCTCAATACATGGGGTTTACCCAGCGTAGTGGGCCATTACCCATGCAGTAATTGCTGCGTCTGCCACCTTACCCGAACCACGAAAACACTTGAACTGGAAGAGGGCAAAACATGGCACCTCAGGAGGCACACCAATTGTAACTCGACACACATGGTCTACTATATAGAGTGTCCCTGCGACCTTCGCTGCATCGGGATGACCAGCAGAAAGATCAGGACAAGGATCGGGGAACACCGCAGCAACATACGATGCAGGAGGAACACCACGAGGATGACGGATCATTACATCCAGAGTGGATATACACCTAATGACCTCAGATGGGTCGTGATTGAGCAGATTGACATTTCCAACACGGGAGATGAAAACCTCCTATTCCAGAAAGAGCAACACTGAATTTACCGCCTGTCTACCCAGAAAACGGGGCTTAATGACAACATTCCTTGGAATGCTTTGAGTAATCGCTAATCCTATCAACCCCTACACCGTAGGACTAAAAGACCATATCCCCATTACCTTGGCGTGATCCCTATGGCCACCCATGCTTCTGTCTCCCTACCCCACTCAGTAGGGGACCATTAGATTATAATAGATCATATCAACATACAACTCGGCAAGGTAGCATGATGGTGTTAGTTGGTTCACCACCAATATTTGCATCCATATACCACACATTGAAAAGTATGTTTTTGAGAAACATTGGGGTGTTCAAACTGCTGAACCATTGGGGTGTTCTAACTACTGGACCCTTTTCACTTGGCACCCTAACGGGCTGTGACCATTGTCCAATCCTACAACGGGCTGCGCAACTATTCAGTGACCACCTCCGAGTGGCTCCTACAACGCAAAATGCCAATCCAGGCCCTTTACCACATAACTAGCTCCCATTCAGACATGAATAACGGGCCTAGGCTGAATCCCGTATATTACTTCCTTTTGCGGACTAACTAGTGTGTTTTTTCTCACATTTTTAAACTTTATTTTCACACATAGTTAACACACCCAGGGAATTCCAGCATTCACACCTGACTGGAATCCCATAGTCTTTCGTCTGTTTCCAGCCCTCCATTACGGATGACGTCATGACGATCGGTGCCATGACGCGCACACTGCTAATTACGGACGGCTGCTGGCGGGAGATCGCGGATATTTAAACCGGCCCCTCCACACTTGCCTGCACCGACGGAATCCCGGATAGCAGGCCGAAGCAGGTATGACGAGCGGGCCAGTGACCTTGAAGAAGTAAGTAGGGTACAAGGGTTTCGCATCCTGAACGTGGACGGAGGTCCCCCCATTTTGACAGGGAACACCCACGTTAATGGTTTTCATTTCCTTTTTTCCTCCACACACATAGTGTGTGACTACAGGTCCGACCCCCTCACGGGATTCATGTTGCTCGCAATGAAACTTTCATCGTAAGCATTTGTCATTTATTAACCAATTGCTTGATGCTACGAATAGTGTCACTGTAGCGCATATGAGTCGGCATTTAATATGAGCCACCTTTCACTCACGCCACTTTCCGTTTCACTACCGTAATTTTCCGTATAGTGACCGGACACGGCGTTCATCAAGTCACATAAATTCCAGTGCAAATACGAGAAGCTTTTTAAACTAAATGTTTATGTTCGTAGTCTTGTTTGTCATTTTTCTTTTCTTCACAGGCTTTGAGCATTTTACGGAGGACACACCCTCCCGCTATTATCGCGCCTTAGTGAGTGCGACATCACTGCTGGTCATATAAATCACACCTGATCACCACTTATTCACATCACACAAAGGTCCTGAAGAAAGCCAGCCAACGTAGCTGCCTGGCTGAAACATGTAGACCTGACCTCTTATAAACAGGATATAGGAGACATACTTTCATCTCCTCACATATCCGCCTTGCTGTTTTTAATACTGCCAAGGGCCCTCTATTAAAATTATGTAGTCATAAGGGACCTATTGGATAGTTTTTAATTTTCACTGTATCACACCACTTCACACTCACCACACAAATCCAGCTCCGCTGTAATCAGGCATTGTAGCACACCCGAGGTGCACTCGGCACCTTGGGTGGAACCCGATGATGAAGCATGCCACCAACTAGGTTGGTGGGTGAGGGTTTTCATTAAAAACAATTGGGTTTTCCTGACATGGACATCTAGCTTCTATACACGCAAGCTAGTTCTCATTGATACTCATTAAAGTTTGATAATAGCCTACCATCCCTGTCACTGAAGTGTGCACTCAGGAAAAAATGCTGTCACTCATAGTGGTAGCGAGCCAATGGATGAAGTGGGTTCACCCATGGCCCCCCCGGTGATGCTGTGGTGGGTGGACAAATGCAAAAACAACAATTGATGGACAGAATGTAGAACAATGTCATACATTCACCCCAGTACAGAGATCTGGGCCTAAATCCATCGTTTTTTGCTCACCATGCCATTCCAGTTTGGACCCAGCCATATGCAAATCAGTCTTGACCCTGTGCCCAATGGGAACAGTCCAGCCCGAACTGCCAGGCCAGGTCCTCCCTGGACTGGAAACAAGCATCCTAGGACCGGTTTCGGGCTTTCAGCCCTCATCAGCCAGGATAGCTTTCCTCCAGTGGCATGGAGAGCACGGGACCCACGTCTGGAAATACCCGTCCCACTCGGGGTGACAAATGCAAAAACAACAATTGATGGACAGAATGTAGAACAATGTCATACATTCACCCCAGTACAGAGATCTGGGCCTAAATCCATCGTTTTGTTGCTCACCATGCCATTCCAGTTTGGACCCAGCCATATGCAAATCAGTCTTGACCCTGCGCCCAATGGGAACAGTCCAGCCCGAACTGCCAGGCCAGGTCCTCCATGGACTGGAAACAAGCATCCTAGGACCGGTTTCGGGCTTTCAGCCCTCATCAGCCAGGATAGCTTGACTCCAGTGGCATGGAGAGCACGGGACCCACGTCTGGGCATACCCGTCCCACTCAGGGTGACAAATGCAAAAACAACAATTGATGGACAGAATGTAGAACAATGTCATACATTCACCCCAGTACAGAGATCTGGGCCTAAATCCATCGTTTTTGCTCACCATGCCATTCCAGCTTGAACCCAGCCATATGCAAATCAGTCTTGACCCTGCGCCCAATGGGAACAGTCCAGCCCGAACTGCCAGGCCAGGTCCTCCCTGGACTGGAAACAAGCATCCTAGGACCGGTTTCGGGCTTTCAGCCCTCATCAGCCAGGATAGCTTGACTCCAGTGGCATGGAGAGCACGGGACCCACGTCTGGGCATACCCGTCCCACTCGGGGTGACAAATGCAAAAACAACAATTGATGGACAGAATGTAGAACAATGTCATACATTCACCCCAGTACAGAGATCTGGGCCTAAATCCATCGTTTTTTTGCTCACCATGCCATTCCAGTTTGGACCCAGCCATATGCAAATCAGTCTTGAACCTGCGCCCAATGGGAACAGTCCAGCCCGAACTGCCAGTCCAGGTCCTCCCTGGACTGGAAACAAGCATCCTAGGACCGGTTTCGGGCTTTCAGCCCTCATCAGCCAGGATAGCTTGACTCCAGTGGCATGGAGAGCACAGGACCCACGTCTGGGCATACCCGTCCCACTCGGGGTGACAAATGCAAAAACAACAATTGATGGACAGAATGTAGAACAATGTCATACTTTCACCCCAGTACAGAGATCTGGGCCTAAATCCATCGTTTTTTTGCTCACCATGCCATTCCAGTTTGGACCCAGCCATATGCAAATCAGTCTTGACCCTGCACCCAATGGGAACAGTCCAGCCCGAACTGCCAGGCCAGGTCCTCCCTGGACTGGAAACAAGCATCCTAGGACCGGTTTCGGGCTTTCAGCCCTCATCAGCCAGGATAGCTTGACTCCAGTGGCATGGAGAGCACGGGACCCACGTCTGGGCATACCCGTCCCACTCGGGGTGACAAATGCAAAAACAACAATTGATGGACAGAATGTAGAACAATGTCATACATTCACCCCAGTACAGAGATCTGGGCCTAAATCCATCGTTCTTTTGCTCACCATGCCATTCCAGTTTGGACCCAGCCATATGCAAATCAGTCTTGAACCTGCGCCCAATGGGAACAGTCCAGCCCGAACTGCCAGGCCAGGTCCTCCCTGGACTGGAAACAAGCATCCTAGGACCGGTTTCGGGCTTTCAGCCCTCATCAGCCAGGATAGCTTGACTCCAGTGGCATGGAGAGCACGGGACCCAAGTCTGGGCATACCCGTCCCACTCGGAGTGACAAATGCAAAAACAACAATTGATGGACAGAATGTAGAACAATGTCATACATTCACCCCAGTACAGAGATCTGGGCCTAAATCCATCGTTTTTTTGCTCACCATGCCATTCCAGTAAGGACCCAGCCATATGCAAATCAGTCTTGACCCTGCGCCCAATGGGAACAGTCCAGCCCGAACTGCCAGGCCAGGTCCTCCCTGGACTGGAAACAAGCATCCTAGGACCGGTTTCGGGCTTTCAGCCCTCATCAGCCAGGATAGCTTGACTCCAGTGGCATGGAGAGCACGGGACCCACGTCTGGGCATACCCGTCCCACTCGGGGTGACAAATGCAAAAACAACAATTGATGGACAGAATGTAGAACAATGTCATACATTCACCCCAGTACAGAGATCTGGGCCTAAATCCATCGTTTTTTTGCTCACCATGACATTCCAGTTTGGACCCAGCCAGGTGGGTGGAAGCATCATGTGACTGGCAGTGGAAAAGACACAGGCTGATCCACAGCCTCTCTAGTGTGTACTTTACTATTTTTTTTTTTTAATTAGATGAGGCTGGTGAGACAGCTATAGGTCCAAACATACAATTAGCACTAGCTATTAAAATCCCTAAACAATGTGCATAATCAACAATAAATATTATAAGTTTTTGAGGGAGCTGAAAAGAACATGGCTTCCTTAGTGGTAAAAATTGTATTATTTTGTTTTTAATATTTTTTTATTGGTTTTCAACAAGCATTATACAATTAAATAGTGCAGACCCTTGGTCCTTGGTAGCACACAATTAACTTTCACGTTGGTACACTACTTTCTCTATTAAACAACATGTATAACTTCTTTATGTCCCCTATCCCCATGTTGTTTGGTGCAGTTCTTAATTTGTGGTGGCGTTTTCCGGTGCTTGCCACCAGCAGTTATTTGAAAAGAACAGCACTTACTTATTACGGTCCACAACATAGTGGTGCTGGTTACTTTGGGGCAGAGCTCATAAATAAGAAAAAGTGTTCAATATACTTAAAAAAAAAAAAAAACATGGGGCCAAGCCATATGTACAGTGAGAGGTGACCGGGAAAGACATTGGGCCCTGGCACTTATATTTTCACAATTAAGCACCGGTTTGTGCTTGGAGACTTTAGTTATCATATATTGTATATCTGCCGGGTGGAGTGGACCCTTGGTGACGTCATGCAGTGGGTCTTGAGTACAGCGTGGCTATTGTTAACAACAGTCAGGCCTGGGTCCTGGCTGCTTTCTATTCCTTGTCCTCCCCCTCTGTATGTTCAGTTTGTACTGGAACCCTGCACCCCGGTAGAAATCGTGCTCCACCATGCGTGATCATGGTGGATGGGTTTCATTTCTCGCTTCCAGTTTAGTATGTCCTCACCCCATATGCTGCTTTCTGGTCTCCTCCACCCTTTCTGTCGATCTAGTGTCATAATATCCGCCGCTGCTTTGGCCCAATTGTGTTGGTCCCGTAGCCAGCTATCTACATCCGGTGGCTGGCTGGCTTTCCATGCCATAGCTATCCACATCTTGAATAGTAGAAAGTCTAGATGTACAGTCGGTGTTTGTCTTTTTTTGCTTGTGGTATCAGCCCGAGGAGGCACAGCTTGGGGGTGCCAGGCACAGTTGACCAAAGAAGTCCAACACTGTATCTGTCACTGTCCCCCACGTCGGGCATATCCTCGGACAAGTCCATACCATATGGTAGAATCCAGGCTCTGGTTGCCAGCATCTCCGACAGTCCAAGGATGCCTCCACATACATGTGCTGTATGTGTTTTGGGGCGAGGTATGTCTGATGGAGATAGTTAAATTACGTGTACATGGAATCTTCGGTTCCGCAAGACCCATTTGACCAGCCCACTAATTTTCTGCCACTGTTCGTCAGGAATTTCCTGCCCTAGATCTGTTTCCTCGGTGGCTTTGGGTATTGGGCAAGCAGTGCAGTTTTGTGTGTTGAGTAGTGTTAGACCTGGCACCATTGGCGTGGGTCTCCCTTCCATTTTTCGCTGTTGTCTCCTCTGTTTTGCTGGTGTTAGATGCTCTGGGCACTGTGCCACTGCCCTTCAGTGCCACAGCGCGGATGCTCCCTGTGTAAATATGACATATGAATTGGTATATCCCTGATTGGCTTATTTGGTTTACCTGTTAGTCCCTAGTAGTGTGGCCTGTGGGTGCCCAGGGCTGGTAAACCGAATGCTGCTGGTGGGCTTGCAGCGCTGGTTTGCGCCACCCACAGAAGCAGCTTGTAAAGTGTGTCTCAGACCTGCCACTGCAGAGTCTGTGTGCAGTCCAGAACTGCCATCTTGGCTGTGAAGTGCGCCCACTTCCCAGCCCCTGAACCTTCCCTTGGCATCATGTAAGTCACCCCTATGGTAGGGTGCACTGTATGTGTAAGGTAGGACATGCCGTGGTGTGTGTAGCATGTCCTGGTAGTGAATTACTCCCAATTTCGTTTTTCACTACTGTAAGGCTACCTGTTCCCCATATGCCAGAATGGGCCAGTTTGACTATTACATTCTATAGTCCTAACTGACCCCAGGAACATGGTAGAAAAACAAATTTCGTATGCCTGAGCTCAGAATATTAAAATACATCTTTTAGTGAAGTTTATTTTGATATCCTGTGTTTGAAAATACCACTTTTAGAAAGTAGGTATTTTCTTGCCCAAGCCTTCCAGTGTGCTCTGCTGTTATGTGTATTGGCTGTCTGGTTTTGGAGGGACAGGGCAGGCTGAGCCAGACCTGGGTTGAATAGAGAGATCTGTATTTGGAGTATGGGGAGGGGTGGCTCCTTGACTTGAATAGGGCTGTGCCTGGCAAGGTGAATGATGACTCCATCTCCTGCTGTGCGTCTGATAGCAGACCCCTCTTTCTGAAAGGAAGGATGCAGCCTGGTAAACAAAGTGCTCCAGGACTGAGCAGAACTGGTTCTGGCTAGGCTCAGTGACTTGTAGCTTTTAAGAACAAAGACTTTTGGGGTATAAATATCTGTGCTGAAACCCCTACAATTCGTATTGCTCCTGGACATCAAGACGAACCTCTGTCCGTGTAACTGAAGGAATCTGCAGGAGGTGACTATCCTTGTGCTTGTGTGCTGTTTCTTGGATTGGCCTGCAGTGGTTACCACTGGACTTGGAAGAAGAGGAAAAGGACTTTGAGAGAACTTTTATTAATCTTGCTAAAGCAATCACCCAAGGGCTAGGAGAGAGCTAGCCTCCTGTTGAAGTCTCAGGCACATCAGACTTCACCACCAGCCTCCTGATTCCTCCCAGCGAGGATTTCTATCTGGAGGTGAGGCTCCTGTGAGTTCCAGGGCCTCTAGTTTTACTACAGAGAAGAGAGTGCTGAAATCGTCGCTAACGCCCGTTTGCGAGCCGCTGCAGCCGAACGCGCCCAGAAAATCATCGCGCTGCTGCCGCTGAGCGCTCGCAACCAAAGATCATTGCACCTCACGCTTGCAGGCTTCCAAGTACTCGCAACCAAAGATCATCGCTTCACGACATCGCAGCGCGGACGCCGGGCGTCCGCCATTTCCCCCGCTTTGCATCAGGACCGTCGCTCCCTCGCGGAGCGCCATTTCTTCGCATCGCAACCTAGTCGCACACGCAACAGGATCGTCGCATCGTCTCCTCCCTCGCGGCAAGGAGTCATCGCATCAACGGCCTAGCGTGCAGAAGTTTGTCGCATCGTCTCCGCACGCATCAGCAGATCGGCGCATCATCCTCCCTCGCGGCAAGGATTTATCGCATCGCCGGCCTCGCGTGCAGCAATTCATCGCTACAACTTCTTTGCGACACTTTGTTGGTTTTGCTACGAAATCCAGGTACTTTGTACGTAAAAGGGTCGCAGAGACCACCGCTTTGAACTGAACTCCTCTTTGCGCACTTTGAACTATTTCTGCAGCATTTCAAGAGTAATCCTATTTGACAGTATTGTGGCCTTTTTATCGTTATTGGTCTGGTGTTTAGTCTATATATAAAGATACTTATTTTTTATAACTCCTTGTGTGGTGTCCCTTTGTAGTGTTCCTCACTGTGTTACTGTGTATGGTCATAAATGCTTCACACACTGCCTCTGAGATAAGCCTAGCTGCACGTGCTACGTTACCACAGGGTTGAGCAGGGGTTATCAAAGGGTGTAGCCCTCTTACTCTGACTTAGGAAGAAGGGTCCCTACTTGGACAGTGGCCAGCCATTGCCAACTAGAGACCCCCATTTCTAACAAGTAGGTTTGGGCAAAGTTTGCAGAGTTGCACTATGTGGAGTTCCGCAAAGTGCCCAAAAAGCTCGGCCGCGCTACGCGGAATTTCGCTAGCGGCAGAGTCTGGCACATCGCGCTGTTTGTGCTGAGTTTTAGCGCCAGGAGTTTCTCCTGTGCTGTAAAATCAGCACAAACGGCATCACTTGGAGCACCAGAGGGCGCAGCTTCTTTCTGCCGCTTGAGTAGATTTTGTGCTTGAGCGGCAGCATCCTTAAAGCGAGCGGCAGCTTTCTCAATGCAAGCGGTAGCGACTGCCCGCATTCCAAAATCTCGCCAGGAGGTGCTCTAGCACGCGATTTCTCTCTCTCGCGCTCACCAACTTAACATTGGTGAGCCGCGCAAGAGAAAAAAACTGCGCTCAGTGTTCCGGGGTTATTCGGAACTCTGCGTGGAGTGGGCAAAACTCTTCGAACTCTGCCGGCGGAGCGGAATTCTTCGCCCGGCCCTAGTGTTTTGTAGGTTGTATAGGCCCTAATAGCTCTCCGTGGCATGCAATAGAATCCCTCGGAAGGGCGCCAATGTTGGCAGCTCCACCCCTCTTTGTCCTCATTGGGTCCTAACTGCGTGTATCATTGCATTATATGTGATGAGGTGGAGTGCGACTATGCCTTATGTTTCTTATATGCCTTGAAACACGCAAATTCTCCCCTTGGACGTATGGGTCTTCGATCTGGGCCTCACCGGCCTCCCTACAAGGTGCCACTGCATGTCTCAGGGGGGTGTCTCTTCATTCCGAGAATGGCCACAGGTCTACTAATGGGGTGTATGGGGGCGGGGATCTGCATGTGTGTAGGTATTGGAGCCAGCATGTTCTTGCCGTTCTCATTAGGGGGGTTTCATCGTCTACACGTCCAGTTGGGGCCATTATCCATGCCAAGATTGATTGTAAATTTTTTATTATTTAAGGCAATAGGACATAAAAAGACATTCTAAAACCAGGAAACTGGGGGCAGACGTAAAACATGTTTTAAGTCTTGAAAACCATTGCAATATATGAGGCACATTTCTCACACTCAGCTACCCTCGCCCTGCACTTTCCACCAATCCGGTTCTTAATCAAAAAAGTTTATTAGATAACTTACTACTCATAAAACATTTAAAAGACGTCACATATAGCAATTATCTGTGAAATTCATACAGCCAACTAATTGCACAATACCATAAAAAACCGTCCTTAATCAGTCGAAACATCCAGTGTCAACAATCTGAAAAATAATGTAAAAGCCATATCTATAGAAAGTCATGTTTCTCACAAAGAGGGCTGGTAAAGCGCTTTCTTTCCGAATCATACCTTGGGCGGTTCATTGAAACATAAGGTAATGCACTTAACTCCTCAAAAGGTCTTTATCAGCCAGAACCAGGATTCTTCATCGTGGAATTCTTGATTCCATCATTCAGCATTTAATGATTGTACACTAAGGACAGTGACGCACAGAGATCATTTTTATACCGAAAGGGATTGCACAAGGCAGGCTTTGTAGAAATATACTGCACATGTGAGCTGAAAGTGCTGACCTCTGACCCCACTTTACATATTGTTCTTGTACTCAGTAAGGGAACGTATGACAGCAGCTTCAGTGCAAGAAAACAGCTTGCATTTTGTCTGCAGTGTAACAAGAAACTGTTGTTTATTTGTAGCTCTGGGCGTTTTTCTCAACAATAATTCCTACAAGGCCGAAGTTGTCATTGTTTGATTTTTGTCATTAATCAGATTAGAAACCTGACTCCCAGATATTCCAGGGTAAGCTGTTATTTCATTTGCCTCGTTCTAATCGAATGGCTGCCACTGGGGCAGATTTTGTAAAAACCCAAATACTTTTCAGACATCCTCCTTGAAATAATGCTAAAGGACAGTGGTATTATTTTTAGGGCAAATGGCGCCACTCAGGAGAATAGCACTAGTATCAGTATGTTTTAAAACTTTTGAATTTGGTAATTAAATGCAATATTGCAGACAGTAGAGTAGCCAGGGTGTCATGGGCCCTAGTGCAAAAAAAGGAACTGGGCCCCCTGGCTTCAGCTTGAATGATAAAATACAGAAAAAATCAGGGATCAGTGACCCCTTGGCCCCTGGGCGCCAGTGCCACTGCACCTGCTGCACCACTGAAAGCCAGGCCCCTGCATACAGAACGGTTGGTACTATTTTTGATCATAAACCTGCGAGCCGGCGGGCTCTGTTCTGCAGAGTCAGGACCCTCCAGGCTCCCTTCTTGTTTGTCACGTGTTGCCTTCACCACTTTATACTGTACCCTAAGCAGTATCCCCTGTGAAAAATCGGGTGACTAGTTCAGATTTTTTATGGGGCTACCAAGAACCAAAGCGCTCCTCAGTTCCTTTTTCCTTCCACTGAGGGCCCGATTACGAGTTTGGCAGTGTGGGAACGGGCCACCACGCCACCGCCCCGCTCCCACACCGCCAAACAGGGCCACCACCCGCCTGCCAAATTACAAGTATTATCGCGGTTCCGGCAGGCGGCGTGGCTGTCCCGTGGCGGTGCAGTTTATAGGCTCATATGTGGGCCTTAAACTGCACCGCTGTGTCGCCGCCAGTGCACGTTCTTGCACGGCATGGACTGAGCAGTCCATGCAGTGCAGGAATGGGGTGCATGCACACAGAGGGGCATAATAAGTGCCCCTCTGCATGCATCCCCGTGCACAGGGCCAAGATGGGGACCTGTAGGGCCCCCTTTCTTTTCTCACCACTAGCAGTTTCATGGAGTAAGAACCTCCATGAGACTGCTGGCGGTGAGGAAAGTCGTGATATGCTTGGCGCTGCCGCAGGGCACCACCAAGCATATGGTGCCGCAGTGCACAACCAAGCATATTGCGGCCCTCAGACCGCTGTGCCACCGCCAGGCATCACTGTTCCCTGGCGGTTGCAGCAGTGCCATGTCGGTCCGACCGCCAAGTTGTAATCCGGCGGTCTGACTGCCGGTGCAGTGGTGGCCAGACCACCACCGCTGCACCACCATGAGTTTGGCAGTCCTCAGAACGCCAAACTCAAAATTGGGCCCTAAGTGTTCACCCGCCCATCATACCCCTTTACCATGCTTACCACACTGCTGCAGGGTTTCCTCTGACTTAGGCGGTGCTTAATTTGAGCCTGTGGTTTCTGGTGCTTGGCTCCGTCACTTACTTGTGAACTCCAGCACTTATGACAGTCTGTACTCACTAGTGGGTAACTGTTCCTGTAAGAAAAGGATAGGCAACCTATTATGGTTGGATAGTAGTGTCGGTGTGGTCTCCAGAAGTTCAACAGGTTGGGTCTAGATGAAGGTGGGGGAATTCCTCCTCTTGGAATTAGTGCCCTCACACACCCTTGCAGGTGTCATGCTTCATCATCGGGCTTAGCTCCTCGTGGGGGTGGCGCAGCTGTCCCCCACAGGCCCCGCGAGAGGGCTCTTTATCAGAGATATTTTGAAGGAGGTGCCGCAGTTGTGCATGCGGGTGTATGGGCCTATAAACGTGTGTGGGTGAATAAAATGACCTTCACGGTGCCCAGAAACAATTTTAATTCAGGGGTCCGGAAGGTAAGGTTAAAAAACAATGGATAGGAGCCTCTCCTTTAAACAAATATTGCGGAGGGATAAGTATGTTCCCGCTGCTCTCAATCCGTGAAAAGTGAGTGAGAAGGTGCAATTAGGTCAACATGTTTCGCGCATCGTGTGGGTCCCTAGTGGATCCTTGTGCGCTTCGTCAGGACCGTGAAGTGAAAGAAAAGAAATGGGAATCAGGGAAAAGACACCCTATAATCCCACATTACCTACAGTGAGGTTTAATGCGTCTTAGCGCTGGAAGGAACGTCTCAATCGCGTTCCTTATTCCCAACCCCTCTAATCGTAAGGATTGGCCTCACTGGCAATCACTGCGGTCTGGAAGAGGGAATTATCGTGCCTCTTCACTGACAGCCTGTTACCTGCCCTGCCGCTCAGGATCGCCGGTAAAGTCGACACTACTATCCAACCATAATAGGTTGCCTATCCTCTTCTTACAGGAACAGAGACCCACTAGTGAGTACAACGTGAATCCTTGGGAGCACTGGACCTATTTCTTTCCAATTAGCTCCCCGTCCCCCCTCTCTACTTTGTGTTGCGACTTATGACAGTCTACCACATGATGGCACTGTCTCTTTAATTAAGAGATGAGCAGAAAACAATAGTTGTTTATTAATATAATTTACAACAAGCATTGGCATAGCCAATAGGTCTCGCCTTTGGGACCTTATAAGTGTTTAGCCATGCAACAGTTGATGTTGTTGCAGTAAGGATATTGTGCTGCATAACTAAACACTTATAAGGTCCCAAAGGCGAGACGTATTGGCTATGCCAATGCTTGTTTGTAATGTGATGTGACAGCTCAAACTAGTTTGCTGTAGAAGTGGGTACTGCAATGTAAGATAGCATACAGTTGTATCGTCAGCTGTGGATCCAGTCATACTCATTTATTTTATTTTAGTATTTATATAGCGCAATCTGGACCTCAATGGTGTGTGGGGGTCTTTGTCTTTGCCAATGCTTTTGGTGATGTTCCTTGAGAAAACAGCAATAATCATGCATGTGCACACCTACAGAATGACATGGGCTGCACTTTTTCCATTTATCGAACTAAAGAGGGGTTGGGAATGGAGATGGGGGCCTAGGCAGTGGCGGAAGTGCTGGTGGAAACCTTGGAGGTGGTAGTAGTGAGGAAGAGAAGGAGGAATTGTTGACATGTATGCATGTCTACTTATTTACTTCAGGAACACTCATACATGATCGTGCCAGAAGCAGATTTGGACATCGGGGCCAGTGCACCGTAATAAGACCTAAATAATTTGCTTTGAATTGTGACTGGTAATGCTCATTTACAGTAAACACATCTGCTGTTCGTGTTCACTTGAACGACAAGATATTCAACTGTAAACTTATGTAACTTTTGAGAGAAGGGCAAAAGAGGGGAAGACTTTTGGTCTGGCGTGACAGTTGAAACTGAATGCCATCATCTTGTAATAAAAATTGATACATAAGTAACACATCTAAGCTCCCCTCAGGCATTGCTTTGATTAATTGCCAATTACACTTTGGATCAGCCCACAGCACACTATACATTGAATTGGGGCAATTGGTCATCCCCATTGTATAACTTGTTACACGCCATGAAGCACCTAAATGCCTCGTCAGGTGTAGAAAGCTCTATGTGAATGGAATTACAATTCAATTAAGGTATTTGCTTTTAACTCAACGCATTCACATTTGTCCTCTGCCCACAAAACAACTGTTTGGTGTATGTTTGTTATAATTGTGAATGACGTCATTTTGCCTACTTTACTGTCAGCTTTCACATAATCATTCCATGTTGAAGCGGCAGGTGAAGGGGATGAATGTTGTCCTTGCAACAGTAGCGCATCTCCAGCTGCAGCTGCACCTAGGCACTGGATGCTGCATTCTCGCATGTTTATGGCGAACATGTCACAGAATGAGGACGACTAACACTGTATTTCATCTGCTGTGGCTGCCGTAAGTTGCTGCAGAGTGGTCCTTGACAATAGATGAGCCATCGCTGAACTTACAGTGCACCCATCTTCGATATCCCCACTAGCCCATCTATGGCTGTCCATAACTGAGGAGTTTTTCTACATTTTATGTGAACATTAACATTTTACTTCTGAGCATGGCTTTGTAACCTCAGCATGAAGGAGCACTGCACGCATATATTGTGAACAAGCATTTTAGACTTAAATGTATTGTTGGCATGTGATAAAACATGCTCCCTGTTAAATTTGATGCAATTTTTATTATTGGTACGATTGATTTGGTGCTAAAGATTGGCACTCCAGCAAGCAGTACATGGAGCAGATGTGCGAGGACATGTGCACCTAAACTACGGCCCCTTTGTATGCCCACTGTGTTTCATTGAGGCCTTTTGTTTACATTGCTCGCGCTTGTAAGTGTGCGCATGTGCAGTAAGTATCTCTTGCCAGCCATGGATGATTATTTATGTATGTTCAAGTCAGAGTATGTGTCAGTCACTTGGCGCTGTCACCTAGAAGTATAGATTGGCATACCTTCTTCGAGAGAAAAACAAGCACCATCGATGGTGCTGTAAATAACACCACGTCAGTGTCGAAATAAAACCAGCATTGGCAAAGCCAGTAGGTCACATCTAAGACCCATTGGCAAAGCCAATAGCACTATTGCGCTTTAAAAAAAAAAAAAAAACATGAGCAGGTTGTAATTCGGGAGTTGCGAGGAGAGGTGTGGGATGACAGAAGAAATGGAGATCTGGAGGGTAGCAGGGGAAGATCAAGAAAGGGAGAGCAGGCAGGGAAAAACATGGAGGGCGGGTCTTAGGAGAAGCACAGTTAGCAAACAAAACAAGCGCGCGCAAAAAGCATTGGCCGCGCGGGCGTTGAAAGTGAAAGTGATCGCGATGCACTTAATTACCCGTGACAGAAAATTCAGATGGCGGCTGCGCGCGTTCACGCGCACATGCACGCAAGCTTGAGGCAAGCAAAAGCCTCTGGTAGCACTTTGAAAACCCCCTTACTAAAAGTCGAGCAAGCAGCGCATGCGCTGCTCTAGGCTCGACCTAATAAAAATTAGTAATACCTGCTGCCCAAGCCATTCTAAAAGCTTTGGGGGGTGTAATAGTCTCAATTTTCACACTTGTAGGAGTGTGATGGTTAGTAATTGTGTTGGTACCATCACTGGCAGCAAGGCTGGGGCAATGGGTGGTGCAAGCAGTAGGGGGCCGCTGAGGAGGACCCGGGCATATGTATATTTTTTTTTTTACAAATTAAGCACTGGCCTTAGGGCTGCACGAGGCCCCTGCCGGCAGGCCCACTGATTCCATGGGTGCTCTGTGTACTTACAAATTAAATGATAATATATAATGTATTAGCGAATCAACGTTTTTCTTTATTTAGAACATTGTTTGGACACCTAAGTCAGTTAGCACTTTGCTGTGACAGTAATTAAAGGAGTCTCGGAACAGGTCCTTTAAGATTATTTGAAGACATGATCACAAAGTGCTTTCTGCAGGCTAGCTGGTTGCAACTAACTCCTGGAAGCACCAGAGCTCAATGCATAACATTCCATAAGTTGACATTGCAAGTCATCTTAAAGCTACAGTGTATCTCCCTTTCATATACTTACAACATAAGATTCAAATATGATTTCTCACAGCACGTAATACAAACGAAACAGGATAATCACATCTAAACATCACAAAAGAAAACAGATATAATAGTCCCTCGACTGTGCATATACAAAGAAAATGAAATACTGACTTTTCATCATTTTTAGGGGGTCAGATGTATAAGTTCGTAGAATGTAAATACTCTTAAGAATGCTGGACGGAACCATCAAGGCACTAAATCCCCACGCAATGTCACGTAACCAGTTAGGCGCTCTGCGAGATGCTCGAAGTGTGCGTCTGTGTGTTTGACACAGTGTCCACATCACCCTTCTCCTTGTGGAGTCTTGACTGAGTGAACGACTGTCGCCCGAAGCCTGACTTTGGTTCTCCACCTCACGTCCATTCGTGACCAACAGTTCCTCATCAGTCATCGACATCAAACCCTTGCAACCGTCCACACTTTCAAGTACATTACTACACTCCCCTTTCTTTGGTACGAAGCCGCCCTCCTGACATTCCACTTCTGTCCATGTTCTAACTTTCCAGTTGTATGGATATTCTTCATCTTGACTCGACCATTAAACTTCGCCAATCCAGAAGACACTCTCATGGATTTAGAGCCTGATTTAGATTTTGGCGAACGGGTAACTCTGTCACAACGGTGATGGAAATCCTGTCAGCTGAAATATAAATAGCATTATATCCTATGGGATTTATATTCTGGCGGATGGGAAATCCGTCAATGTTGTGACTGAGTAACCCGTCCACCAAGATCGAAATCCGGCCCTTAGTCTTGACCCCATCTCCTTTCTTAATTCTCCATTGAGACCCGTCTTCAGCGGATTCAGAGCTCTTCTTACCATGTCCATTTGTGTAACCAACATGGCACCACCATGGATCCATCATTACTACCTCTCATTTTGTAAAAAGGAGGACCACCAGTTTGGCTCTTGGCTGTGGTACGGACAGCCCACACCATATATCTTACAGTCCCATCCTCGTTGACAACTCTGTTGTGACAGTAATCAAAGGAATCCTGAAACAGGTCCTTAAAGTTTTTTAGAAGACAGGCTCATGACGTGCTTCCCGTAGGCCAGTTGGGTGCAACTGACTCCTCGAACCCCCACAGCACATTCCATAAGCTGACATTCTAAGTCAGCTTAAAGCTTCGAAACACTACTACAAAGACGAGAGGTGTACTTTATTGAAGTCATCAAGAATGGAGTCATGATCTAATTCAAGGTGTCTGACCCTAAGCCTACCTTTGTGCATCTTTTACCTATCTTTGACAATGAAAGCTGTGTTTACACCAGACCTAAGAAGGCCCTGAACATTGCCAAAATGAGGGAATGCCCATATATTAGATAATTTGTCAAACGTTTGAAAATTACAAAGACACTTCACAACACTACAAGTAAGTCACCCGCAGAACTGCTGTTGGGAACGAAAACAAGAACACGGATTCCGCAAGCAAATTTGCCAAACATCTGCTGACATACAGAAGTTCATCAGGTGGTCAGAGAAGATGTTCACCAGAGTGAACGTAGAGGGGAGAAAATGATATCCCACGCAAACCGAAGTAAGCGATCGCACTGCCAAAAAGATCAGTTACTGGTCAAAGCAAGGTCTCACAGAAAGCAGATGTATCTTCCAGTCTTAATACACACCTTGTTAGTTCATGATCACTACATAGAGACACAGACATACCATGGTCATACAAGGCAACACTCAAAATTCAAACAGGAGACACTTGGTTGTTTTGCCAAAATGGCTTATTTGAGATTTCTCTCACTTACAATTTGCTCCACTTCAATACAAGCAAACAAGTAAATTAAAATCCTATGATTATTTTTTCTAAGTGTCCTTCTCATCTGTTCCCAAATGCTGGCATGTATATAAGTCTTAAAACTTTGTTTATGCTTAACACAGATTGCTGTCAGCTATCTTCAGGGAGCGAAGAAAGACAAAGGCTCAGAAGGGCCAGTAGCGGTAGATGACTTTGACCATAAAATGTCTTCTTCCTCACTTCCTCACCAACCTCTCCCAGCACTGAAGCATAAGGCTCAAATGCTGGCTGTAATGTCTACATTTCTAGAAAACCTAATCACTACAATGGACTGAGCCAAACCCTGTTATTTGTCATGTGGGGGGTCTACGTACAGCAAGGGACTAGCCAGAAAATTAAAATACCCCCTATTTGAGCCATAGCTCTAACCACAGTGAGCACTAGGCAAGCAAACCCTCCCATAGATCCATCCATAGCCTTGTATTCATCTTTTCACCCATCCATTCTTTCACTCTTCCCCATCTGTCCATTCTTCATCCTTCCATTCATTAATTCTTTAACCTACTGATACTTTAGCTTTTCCATCCATTCTTTCACCTTTCGTTCTATCCATCCTTTCACCCATTCATTCTTTCACATGTCCTTCATTTCACTCTTCCTTTATTCTCCCCTACATTTCACCCTTACTAATTTCTCCCCTTCATTTCACCCTTCCTTCCTTCTCCCCCTACATTTCATCTTTCCTTACTTATCATCTTCATTTCACCCTTTCTTTCTTCTCCAGTTCTTTTTTCTATTTACCCATCTTTTGTCTCTCTTCCTTACTACCTTTTTTCCTTACATTTCTCTCGCATGCTCACTTTTTCTATTTGTTCTGCTCTCTGTTTCCCACTATTTTTAATAATTTCCTCATTATTCATTCTCTATTTTCTATGCTGTGCATATCAGCCCACCTACCACAACCCTATGCCAGGGTATTGCCTAACAGTATTATTTATGAGCACTTTTTCTGCAGACCTGCACAGAGACGAGGCACATAAACAGTTAATGTTTAGAACACAGTTCATCAGCCCATGGTGCCCAGTGGCAGCCCCCCGCTTAAGCTGCTTAAGTAAGGTGGTTCCCTACGACACTGACTTACTGTATGCTTGTTCTCCCGAGGGTATGGTGCAGGGTACGGCACTCTCATGCTAATCATGAAAAAAAGCAGACGTGCTTCCCATACATTCCATCGTCTTCAGCCTGCCCATGCACTAATCATACATCAATGTGTGCACTGTTATTATATAATGGAGCATGTTGCTGAGAAGCTGCCTGTAACATGATGTGTTAAAATGACTGTGAAACTGGGGAACCAGGTTTGAGTCTTGGCGTAGGCTCACATCCTGTGATTCTGGGAAAATCAGGGCTAAGGTGCTTTTTTTTAAAGCGTGCATTGGTGCTGAATGCATCTTAGTCCTTTTTTATTATTATTAATTTTAGCCATGCTGCACAACAGCCACACTGCTACACAGCATGGCTACGAATCATTCCCAAAGTCATCAATGCCCATGCTGTGCAGCATGAATAGAAGGCAATGGCAGAACCAATACTCTCAAAGGCAAGACCTGTCTCTGCCAATGCTTGTTAGGTCTCGCCCACCCCTGTATTTCTGAGCGAATCAGTTAATCTTCCCATGCATGAAAAAGAAATAAAAATATGACATGTGGCAAAAGATTGTATCAGATAAAAAAAGCAATTGCGCCCAAGTCATAATTAAAAGGTATTTGTTGTCACGATAAACATCCATTTCAAAGGATAAAAGGGCTCCTTTGAAGTGTTTGTGGCACAGTAAAATGTAGATACAAACGGCAACAGGTTCAACAAGGACTACAGGGAAGAAGAAAAAATAGAAATAGTACTTCAATCACAGCGCAAGAAGTTGAAGGACAGCAATCAATCTGACGCAACCAGTAATTGGTCCATGCTCCAGCCAAAAGAGGAAGAGAAGCCAGCGCACGCTGGCCAATGCAGAAAGCCGCAAATGAGAGTGTCAATTAAGTCACCGAATTTTAAGCAGTGGACAGGCTGCAAGCCCCTTGTGGTATACAATATTTCTCGCAAGTGAAGGTGCATGCAGGGCTTGTGCTGTCGCTGGTGAGACCTAAAACGGAATATGTCCCTGTTTGATGTAACTGGTGCTCATGTAAAGCATTCCAATATCTGTGTGTCGAGTTTGTGCTACACAAACCTGATTTTTTTTTTACAGGAGCCATGTAGCTTTTTTGCCATGCCCAGATATCTGTTTTTAAGCAAGCAGTAAGGTATTGTGTTATATGGACATTGAATAAACACACATGCCAATAGATCTGACTCAGGCAAGACACTCCTGATTCCTGAAGCCAAAAATGGGTTTATTTTGGTTGTCTCCAACCTGAAATTGCCTCTCCTTCAATAGAAGTCAATGCGGAAATAAATTCTCCCAATTATATTTTTAAAATCTCCCACTTTCCTTTTCTAAAACAATGGCATGTATTCATACATGCCAACATTTGGAAGCATGAAAGAACGAGATTTTGATGAATAAATTGGGGGAATTTATTTTCCCCATCGACTTGCTCTAAAGTGAAGGCAATTTTTTTAAATGGGAGAAAGCTCTTATAAAGTCACATTTTTTTTTTTTTAATTCTTCCACCTGAGTCGAATGTGTTGTGGGTTCATACATGCCAACATTGGGAAAGCAGCAAGAGGGATTTAAAAAAAAACATAATTGGGGGATTTATTCTCCCCATTGACTTGTATTGAAATGGGGAAAATTTCAGTCTGTAGGAAGCCAAATGAAAGCCTTTTTTTGGCTTTAAAAATCAGGACTCCCACATACATGCCAACATTTTAGAAAATATTCGGGAGAATGCATGTCTCCCCTTGACTTCTATTGAGGCTTGCATCGGGTCTATAGGTATGTATGGGACTTGCAAGTGTGCTGCTGCAGGATGGAATATCAGAAATACAAATACCTCAGCACATCACCGTCGCTGGCAAAATTCAGGAAGGGTATCAAGACCTGGCTCTTTAACTAATACCCGCAGCACAGCGCCTGGATACCCTTAGGGGTGATAAGCCGCTCTTTATAAGTACTATTTGATTTGATATGAATGTATATTTTTTCCTTACCTGTCAGGAGCACAGAGAAAGAGCTATGGCAAGCAGAGAGAGCGTAACAAAAATGTTGTGCACTGGCCTGCAAGAACAGGTTATTGGCAGTGCATATTCATAGTCACACAAGACCAGACCCTGTTGGCTGAAGCCCACTGAGGAATCGGGCTTTTGCGTGCAGGAATTGTGAGGGGGGAGACTAGCCATGAAATCGGTAGTCTCCTACCTGAATCGGGAGGGTTGGCATGTATGCTATCACCTGAATTGGGTCTCTTGATATGCATCAACACTGCGTCTTTGTAAGGTTACTGTGTGACTCCATGTCACCAGGGACGCCATTTTTCCAGTAGCGGCCGGCATGGCTCGCGGGTGGGGAGGCGGGCGCGGGGTCCCGCGGGGAGGTGGGCTCATGCGGGAGGGGTGGTCAATAATAAAAAAAAAATATTTAAACCTACCTTTCCGCCAGTCCGGGTCCTACGTTTTCACTGCTCCTGCTCACCTGCCAGGAACAGGAAGGAGGCAGCCAGACTCCCTCTCCTAAGCCAATCACAACGCTCCAGTGGAGCGTTGTGATTGGTTGGGACCAGTGCTTAATTTGTAAAATATTAAGTGCAGGTGCTCTAATTTTTTTAGGAGGACACACCCATTTCCCCAGCCCGCCCACTTTGTCCTGTGGCCCCACCTACTTCCTTTATTGACTCCACCCACATCCACAAGCCTCAACACGTCAGAGTCGCTGCCTCACTCCTTGAGTTCCACAAGAAGCTGAAGGCCTGGCTCTTCACATAAGCACCTTGGCGCCTCACATCTACATACCTGCCCAAGTGCGTGGATACTCTCTCGGGTCATTAGTGCACTATGCAAATCAATATAACATAACAATATAAAATATGGAACGCCTATGACAATAACTTAAAAGTGAACTCAAATTACGGAATGTTTGTAAATCTCAAAATGTAGCTTTAGGAAAGGTCATTTGAGTACTTGAGGCAGCTTTACAAACTAAAGAGAATGTGCTTGTACTGTGCTGTTTAAAAGATAGGAAGGGATGAAGGAAGGAATATATTACAGAAAGCAGCAACAATGCAGGCAGGAAAGGGAGTATTGCTGTGAGGAAATAAATAAGTAATGGATGACAGAAGAAGGAAATAAGAAAAGAATGTGAAAAGAAGAAATGAAGGGATAGAGGGAGAAAGGAAGTGAATGATGTGTGATGGATGAATCAAAAGAAGAAAGGAAAGGAGGAAGAAAAGCCAAAGAAAGGGTGGAGGATAAGAGAGTAAGAAATTAAAGAAGGGATGAAGGAAGGAGCAGGAAAAAAAGAAAGTAAGGAACGAATGGAGGAAGAAATGAACCAAGGGATGGGGAATGAATGAGGGTGTAAGGAAGCACGAATGGAAAGAGGAAAGAAGGCGTGGCTGGAGTTGCTGAGGAAGAGAAAAAGGAAAGGCAAAAGGCGGGACGAAGGAAAGAAAGGAGGTCATGGGAATGGATACGAGTATGAAAAGTACTGGGTGAAGGCGAGGCAGAGGGAATAATGCCAATGTAATATTGCAAAGAAATTGAAAAACAAAAGATTAAAATACATTTGTGTCCTTATCACACCATGTATGTTTGTAAAGCACATACTCATCAGAGGGGGCCTTAACACCAAATTAAAAATATTGTTATCCAACTCAATGGCACCAATTTCATCGACCTCAGAAAGATGAAAGACCGGGTGCCACACCATTAGTTAAATTTATGAGAGATCAAACACAGATTCCTGGAGTGGATATATTAGCTAACTGATGAACCAGACCCAGCAAAGCATTTCTTGAAATAAAAGGCAAAGAAGGTGAACAGGAAGTACCTAGATTACTCTTCTAACTAAATCTGTGGAACACGGCTTAAAGCTTTGCCTAAGTGAATGGCGGATTGAGCATTGTATGAAATCTGGAAGAGGCAACTTATAATATCATCCTACACACACACACACAGATACTTCTCACAGAATAGGCGAGGAGTTAAACAACAGACTGTATTGAGACCTACTTTCCTTGAGAAATACAGATGAAATCTATAAAGACAGCTAACAGTGTATTGACAACCCCATTATGGCAGCTAACAAGTGGAGAATCTATCAGTTGCATTACATACTGCAAAGGTCACCAGTGTAAGTATGACAAATGGGCGAATATCAGTTGCCCCTTCACCCCGGGTCCAAGTGTCACTGCAGCCTGGAGCGTATTTCTGTCACTGGCACTCTCCCAGAGTCAGTAATGATCAGGAGCATATCAAAACTATATAAAATTCATAAACTCAATACATACACCACAGATGCGTACCTTTTAAATGTGTGCTCATTGCAGGTATTGTGGCATTCCAAACCTCTCAAGTGAATGTGACATGCACACTTTGTAAAGGGAAGAGGAAACCTTGAGAAAACTTTAAAGGGTTGTTTTACATGTTTAGTGCAAGCTCCTCTACGGTCTACTTTTTATTTTACATGCTGTAGAAAATGATAATTTGTCAGAGCAATCTATACATGAGACAGCCAAGATAAGGATAATAGAAATTGTGTAAATATATTCATTATTTTCACAGCAAAATGCACACCTCTTCAATTTAATTGATTTTAACAAAAAGTACAAAATGAAATATTCTGAAGGCAGCCAACATGTGCTTGCAAGTTAAAGGTACTAATCTGTTAAATATGTTCAACAGTCCTACAGTAATTTTATACTATTTAGAGATCGTCAGTTTAGGGGTGTTGCTGTGCTGTGAAGTAAGTGAAGTACAGTGTTTTGCTATTATAAGACATCCTCCATGCTATGGTGGGTGCACCTCACAATCGAAGAGTCTGGGAGTCCGTACCTGCGCCCCTTACATGAGGATGGTCATGGAACTGAAGTACAGCAGATTGGTATGCGATCACAGTCCCTATCAGAGTCCCTGCAGAGTATGAGGGTATCATCACACACAGTCTATATGAAAGGCCTGCAGGCATGGAGGGTATCAAAGTCAGTGTGAGATTCCACAGAGAGGAGAGTATCACAGTTTGCACCTTAGAGACTACAGAGAAGTCCCATTCAATAAGAGAGGCCTGCAGACTAGGAGCAGGGTACCATCGTCCATACCAAGAGCACCACACTCCACCATCCATATCAAAAGCACCACACTTCAGAAGGTATCACAGTCTGTATGAACATGGTTGAACACCAGCGGAGAGTCACGCACTCTGCAACAGGGACCTCACCAGGCTGCCCCATATTTGCAGACTGAACTAGTGAGAGTCACCAGAACAGGCTACACATTTCAAGTCCTAGTTAGAACTTGCCAATGGGGTTCTGCTGGTGATGCAGACTGGGGCATTGATACCCCTCTCAATCCGCATTCCTCTACCTTTCCACCGGCACTTAAGCCCTCCTCATGCCAGCTTCTCATATAATAATTAACATGATATCCCAGCATGATTGTGTAAAAATCTGAAGCTCACCCCGCCCCCATTACTGACGAGGTACTTCCCTGTGTGCAAGGCCACAAAGGTTTTTCCTCCATAACTGTTACATTGTTTTTAAAACTTTGACGTTTTAGATACTGGCCCAAAGTATACACAATTGTTTTAAAAACAAATAGCGATGAAAACGTCCATTAAATTTGGCCTACAAAATCCCACTTTTAACTTGAAAATTTTCTCACAAAACTTTTTTCTACATGGAAAACTTCCTCAAATGAAGTAAGGCACAGTTGGTAAAGTCATCATACTTTGTGAACTGAGCTAAGTACAACATGCTCAATTTTGAGTGTGAAGTTTGCATACCTTGCCCACCTGTGACTCGATCATGAACACCATCAGACTCCCTATTGAGGGGCCAGTGAGATGCACAATCTGTGCTAACAGCTTAAACATGCGTTAGTAAACCAACTAGTTGTTTTCTGCTTACATTGACTTGTTCATTAGGTAGATTAACTTACTAGAGGTAATACTTGTTTTTAATTTTATAACTGCTTTTTAAATACTAACACTTCGTTGAGTGCGTCTGTGCAGGCAAAGGGGGCAGGATTGGACTGGGCCTGAAAATAACAGACCCACCAGACCATAAAACAGGCCCACAAAGAGCCAAAACATTTTGGCCCATACACACCAGCCCATCAGGCACGACCTGATTGCCCCATAGGCCAGTCCGACCCTTAAAGGGGAGTCTGCGATGGGAAAGTACAGTGAAAAGAGGAGGAGAAATCGCTGCACTTAAGATGTCAAAATGAAGGGCTTAGATATTATGGATCAGAGCTTCCAATTTAGGTGGGAGTGCAATTTTTATAATCAAGAAAGCAGCTTTATTTCCTCCAATTGAGTGCAAGTTAATGGCAAAATTAGGTTGTCTCACTTTCTGTTCGAAATGTTCCTTCTTTTCTGTCCCCAAATGGTGGCCCATGATGTCGAGGTCACTTTTGTTTTCCTTTAATACTGGGCCCTCCATCTCTCTGCCTTTCAAAGGCAGGTATTTCCCGCTCTCTCTTTTAGCAGTCTCCTCAGGAAACTCGCCATCATTTCAAGCTACCACCTTCTGTGTTCTCATCCTTACTGTATGAACAGGCAAAATACCTTTCATAGTCTACAGTGGGATCTCCCGCCCAGAAAAACACCCTCACCCTCCAAAAATGTTTAAAATCAATGGAATTCAAAATTGGCGTAGGTAGGCTGCCAAAGGCTGAAATGTAAGCATAGAAAATGGGTCCCACTCCCCTGGCTAGGTAGGGGAAAAACAGTCTTGGGGTGAATTTACAAATATAACACGGAACACTGGTACACAGCTCATGGCAGAAAAACAAGACTACCTGAACGTGAATTTTGCCTCGAGTGGCACGTTCGGGTATTCTTGTTTCTCTGCCATCAGCCGTTTACCAGTGTTCAGAGTTATATTTGTCTAAAGCATTGACATGGCTCATTATGCTAAATAACGTTTTATAGTGTGGGGCCCACGGCTGCAGCTCTTCCTCCGCTGCTGCTGGCTTTTAACTTTAAAAAGATTTATTTTGCTGCAAAAGTGAAAAGCCAGCAGCAGCGGAGGAAGAGCTGCAGCCGTGGGCCCCACACTATAAAACGTTATTTAGCATAATGAGCCAAGTCAATGCTTTACACAAATATACACCATCGTGGTTATTAGAATCATGATACAAAGCGAAAGTAATCACTTACCGGGACAGCCTTAATTAATCTGCGAGGAGACCTGCTGCGCGACACGCTCCTTGCTTCTGTCCTCGGCTGATGATTAGCCTGCAGCTGCGCAGTTCTGGGCGGGCCGCGGTCAGAAACAATGCTTATTGGTCCGAATGTGGGGTGGGCACACACTTGAAGATTCGCCAAGGAGGGACGGGGCGGGCTATTAATATATTTTGCAATCGTTCATTGGTAGCGCATGAACGATTGCAAAATGCGGTGTGACAGTGACCTACGCCGAGGCAGGGACCCAGGAAGTTTGATTTTCTGGCGGTAATAAGTGGCTTGTAAAAGGCGGGCGCCAAGCAGCTGCATCCAATTTGAAATATTTTACCAGCACGCAGTAACGTGCAATATCAGCTCTTCACCGGGGAGGCTGGGACCCTACTCTGAGCTTAGTGAGCAGCGCGCAGCCAATTTTTACCCATATTGCGTGTAGGGTAGAGGCTAGAGTGTAGACCCGGCCCTGAGAAATAAGTGCCGGTGCTAAGCACCGGAAAGCACCGGCACAAATTAAGCACTGGTTGGGACCCCGCCCAGCCAGGGGCTGTAGGGGATGGCATGTTCTCCATGCAGGCTGCAATGCAGCCTGCACGGAGAAGGGCAGAGTGCGCATGACTGGTTTGGGCAGCTCGAGAGGGCCGACCAAACAGTCTTTGCGCACTCAGGAGTGGGCAAATCACTCCTGCCCTGCCCTGCTCGGAGAGCAGGCAGCTCCACCCACCTGCCCGCCTGCAATGCGCAAAGAAACATAAAATGGTAATAACCAAAAGTTATTACCATTTTATGTTTTGGCTTTCTCGCACTGCGAGAAAGCAGTGGGGCGACGCTTCTCCACCCTAGTGGAAGAGCCGCCCCTGCATTTTTCATTCCTGGCTTAAATTTTGACAAATCTGTGGGATTTCTGGACAATGCTAATGGTAGAAGTCAATTAGGGTTGCCATCTGACCGATTTTCTACCGGCACCACCAGTATTTTGATATCAAGGCTGGGGCACAATTAAGCAAAACCACCCCAATATTTTTAACCTTCATCTGTACATACTTCAATCAACAAATATAAATAGAAAGCACTTTTAAATGTGTTTAGGGCTGCGTTGATCTCTAATAAAGTAAAGGAAAACAGAAAAGTCATGTTACAAGTGAATATATACGATTTGGGGATCGAAGTGGAAAATGTAATTTAATGTAGCTACCTTTGGAACAAACCTTCTCCCTGTAAGAAGTGTCAGGGCAAAATGCAACACAGACGAAAGTGACAATCACTTTTGTCGCCTATCGCGTTTGAACTCGGCTGCATGTGAAGGTCTTGTGTGGCCGTTCGATGTCTTTGTGCGGGCGCGGCTTCTTTCGGGCTTGTCTTCACAGGCAGTGGGCCTTGCGCTCGTGCCCTGGTTGCAGTGGAGCTGCCCGCTGCAGGAGCTGCTGTAAGTTTCACTTTCTTGGAGGGAAAGTCAGATGATTGCACCAAGGGTTAGCATCAGTGCCTCGGGGGCCCCCATCGCCTCCCTGCACCCTTGGGGACCGCGAGCCCGCTCGCTCTCTGCTGAGGGTTTCTTCAAACCCGGGCAACAGGAAAGAGCAGAGCAGTAGGGTTTGTGGGGACCTGGGATGTCACCAGGAGGGCGGCTGGACCTGGGTGGGCGAGAGAAATGTTGATCAAAGGGTTCTGACAGGCATGGCTGCCAGCTGGCCCAATGCCAGGGGTGAAGTGGACTTTGAGCCAGTCCAGGGTTGCGACCAGCAGGAGTGATTGGAAGGGCCCCTTAAGACTTGATGCCAGTGACAGGCCTGGAGAAATGGAACAGGGGGTTGGACAAGATTAGGGGCTCAGTGGGAAGGGTACCAGTGGACTCCAGGCCATCTGGGACGACAGGTTAGATTTCCTTATAGAAATCAGTGTTTAAGGTGTGTTAGTCTACTTGAAACGAACCAAGACTACAACTCCCACAATGCATTATATTACTAAGGAAAGCTCATGACTGTAAGACCATGCATCTGGTAACCTCAATTACAGGGTTTACCAGGGACCCGAGGAGGAAAGTCATGTTTGACGACCGGGATTAGGGTCTTTAGAGGAAGGGGCTCTGAGGAATAACAGTGGGGGCTGATTATGGACATATGTATTGCTGCCAACTTTCCCAGGTTCATGCATGATGTGCTTATCCAGTCCAGGTTTTTTTTTATGATTGTGGGACTTGCAGTCGTGTTTTTAAATGGAATAAACAGGGCTACAAGTTCCAGAATTCAAAGGAAAAAAACCTGGACTGAAGCAGCACATCACACATGGACCTGGGAAACTAGACTGGGCTGCATATGAAAGGAGGCATAGGGATCTGAAGAAGGTCGGGGCCTCTTTCCCAGCTCTATGGATGCCTCCTCCATCACATGATTTCGCTTTGCACTGTGGAACTTGTAGTAACATTTAGCACATTATAAAATCAGGTCTACAAGTTACAGAGTGCAATTTAAAAACCTGGACAGGCTCAGCAAGTTTTTCATGGACCAGGGGGACTTGTGTGCTCTAGGGAGACTTGAGCATGAATTTTGTCGTCTGTAGACATAGGGGTCAGGGTGTTTTGAGGAGAAACGTCTGAAGAGAGATATAGCTGTAGAGCAGGATCGAGTTTCTTAGGAGGGCCAAAGGCCTATGAAGAAGGAACACAGGGACCTGCAGAAAGACAGGGATCTGATGAGCGTGGGGCTTCTTTGTAGGGCCAGGGGGATATGAGTGTATGAAGAAAGACGGGCTTCTGAGGAGGGTCTGGGCACCTTAGGGGAGCCACAGAAATGGCGAGGATGAGGAGGAGCATTGGAGTCTGAAGAGAGATGTAGAGGTTTGAGGAGGACAGAGGTCTGAGTGAGACAAATGACTCCTGATGAGAAACACAAGGGTCTGAAGGTGTTGTCAAAGATGTTTGTCTCTGAAATGCCTCTTAAAGAGTGTCTGGGAGTATTTGGGAGGGTGGAGGTGGAGCTAGAATGAGTGAATTCCCTGAGAAGACTTGTTTGCTTTCCTGTGTGTGAGAAACCCCAGGTGTAGTGGGGCGTTTGGTGTTTTCATAGTGCGTAATTTGGAAATTATGCAATCTCTAGCAAACGCAAAGAGGAAATGACACACTTGTCAATAAACATAAAATTTTGCCCCATAGTCTAGCCTGGAAGGATACAATTATAGTTGTTTACATTCTTATTTTGAAATTACTGACTTGTGTACTGCAACCTACCAGAGCTCACATGCCTCTGTGATTGTTCCTGAATTGTCCTATTTAAATATTCGTGTGGAGCCAGTGCTTTTGTTTAGCAAAACAGTTAAGAATGGCTCACTGAATGATGCTTAGGGCATGTGGTAAGGGACCCTAAATGTGTATGTAAGGCATTTATGTCAACTATACTGATAACTGAAGGGGAAGATATACAATTTGTGTGTGTTCCAACATACTCAAAACAGTGTTACCTACCAAGGCTCTCATTATGAGTGACCCTCTGTAAGAAACTGGCTCTATATATACTGCAGCAAAGTGAGGTACAGTGTGTATAGAGTCCAAGGGTCTCCAGAGGTTTGGCAGAGGTTAAAGTTGGATAGAACCTTACTCTCTAAAGTGGTAGCTTGGTCGAGCAGTAAGGCAGTATCAGAGGACAGTGTAAAGCATTTGATGTACACACTCAGTCAGCAAATGAATCCACACACTCAAGAACTGAACTCTAGGCCAATTGTTTTGTATAAAAAAATATACTGTTGTTTTATTTTAATACCACAGGGTTGCATAAAAATACTTTCTCAAGATAAGATGCTGTTTGTTGAATACTTTCAATGAACAATAGACTTTAAATGCAATATAGTACAGGGGTTGCAATAGGCAACACAATACTTGGTATACTATAACATTGAGCTCAATGGGATTTTCAAGTAAACTGCAATAGAATTACTTTACGAAGTTTTTCTTACTCAGGGCTGGATCCTGGATTCAGCCCTGGTGCATTTCCTGTAAACAGTTGAAAGAAATCGTTTTTGTTACACAGGCGATTTTTTAGGAATATTTGTATGTTGCAAAAATCGACACTTAGAAGAATTTCTGGCAAAAACCAGGCAATGTTATCCTATGGAGGAAAATCAAGTTACCGGAAAATCAGTTGTGATCACTTTTTCTAGTCAGTGCTGGGTACCTAAATCCAGCACTGGGATCTCTCCTGAGAACAGGTGAGTAATTTCGATTTTGGTATTCGGACGATTTTTAGTGAATATTTCGAAGTTCCAAAACTTGACACTTCGAAGAATTTCTGGTGAAAACCAGACAATGTTATCCTATGGAGGAAAATCAAGTTATCGGAAAATCACAGTTGTAATCACTTTTTCTAGTCAGTGCTGGGTACCTAAATCCAGCACTGGGATCTCTCCTGAGAACAGGTGAGTAATTTCGTTTTTGATATTCGGACGATTTTTAGTGAATATTTCAAAGTTCCAAAACTTGACACTTAGAAGAATTTCCAAGTGAAAACCAGTCAATGTTACCCTACGGAGAAAATGCAAGTTATCGGCTTTCAGGTAAGTTTTCGGCTGGCAGAGTTAAGGTTCTGGGGCAAGACTCGGGGGTCTCCCAGGTTCAGGTTTGTACTGTTGTTACACCCTCAGCGGCACAGGGGTGGCCGGGTGCAGAGAGAGTAGGCCCAACGTTAGCCTATGGCGGGCGGGGGGGCCTTTGGTTGGTGGCTGCTGGCAGGCAGGCCACTCGGCTGTGGGAGCAAAGCTCCTGGTCACTTAGGGCAAGTGGGGAAGTCGAACAGGGTAGTTGGTGCACCCTCAGCGGCACTGGGGCGGCCGGGTGCAGTGGGCTTTTGGGCCGTCGGGCGCCCAATGGATTTCAATGGGAAAGCTGCAAGACGAACAAAGGCTGCAAACTCGGGGACGGTGATTCTTCAGGTGCGACCACCACTTCGAGAGGTAAGTTGGGATGCTGTAGGAGGGGTAGACACCCAGGAGTTGGGCACAGGGGGCCGTGGGGCGCCGGGTGCAGGGGTATATTTAGGCATCGGGAAATCTTACCCTCTGCTGGTCACGGTTGGAGTGGTCCCTGGTGTTGAGGATGCAGGCGTCGTCAGGAGCGTCGAGGGGAGTCCTTGGGTGCTGGATTCTTGGTCACAGTCGCCGGGGAGACGTCCTCGTGGTCTTTGTCCACTTTGGCTCGGACCGGGCTCGGCGGGTGCAGAGTGGGCAGGATCAGCGGTCTCAGGCCGGGGCCAGGGGTTACAGATGTTTGAGCAGAGCCACTGCTCGTGGGAGTCCCAGTCTTTTAGTTGAGCAAGGCAGTCAGGTCCTCCGGGGTTTTCGAGGTTGCTGACCACTGAAGAGGCCGGGGTTTAGCAGGAGCAGGTTCGAGGTTCGACAGGCCGGTAGGGCTGGGGCCAAGTCAGTTGGTGTCGTCCTCTTGTTAGCAGCTGCACGGCTGGTCTTCTTTCTTCTTTTTCTTCTTGTTGTTTCGGAATCGGGATCTGAGGAAGGAAGGTTCAGGGCGCCCCTAAATACTGAATTTAGGGGCATTACAGGTAGGTAAAGGGCAGGGACCAATGGGTCCCTTCCCTGGGGTGGGTACACCCCCTACTCTGCCACTCTCCAGTGGGAGGGGGGCAGGAGCCTGTCCTTGGTTGGCTGGGTCCCCCCATCCTCAAGATGGCGGGGACTCGAGGTTGTGCTTCACCTCGCCTCCCCCACCCTAGGGGTAGAGTTGGCACTCTGTTTTTCCCGCCGGGTCTCCCGCCCAAAGGGGGGGTGGAATCAGTGGGGACCAGTTGCTGAGTACAGCAAGTGGTCTGGAGAGGCTCACAAAGGCGGTATGCCTTTGAAGCTTCTCCTTCGTGAACCCTGCCCATCCTGGGGAGGAGGCTTGGCACCTCGTCCCAGGATGTGCATTGTTTCAGGACCCCGAGAGCAGCAAGCTCTCGACCCAGGGGTCCAGAAACATGTCTGGGGGTGGCAGCCTCGGCAGCCACTCAGTCAGGTCACTGGGAGTTGGTCGAGTTTCAGGGGGCATCTCTAAGATGCCCTCTGTTGTGCATTTTACATTAAATCCCACACTGGCATCAGTGTGGGTTTAATGTGCTGAGAAGTTTGATACCAAACTTCCCAGTCTTCAGTGTAGCCATTATGGTGCTGTGGAGTTCGTACTGACAAACTCCCAGCACCATATACTCTTAATGGCAGCACTGCACTTACAGTGCCCAGGAATGGACCTGGGTACTGTAGGGGTACAGGGCTCATGCACCTGTACCCTCACCACTGGCATAGGGCACCCAGCTAGAGGGGTGACTGATGTATGCCAGGGCAGTGGTTTGTGGGCATGGCACACAGGGATGTGTGCCATGTCGATTCTTCACTTTGTTCTGCACCAAGACACGCAGCCTGCAAAGGCAGTGTGTGTGTGTCAGGGTACAGGGCCTCTAAGGGTGGCACAATAAGTGCTGCAGTCCTTGGAGGTCTTCTCTGGTCACAGTGCCCTGGGTACCTGTGGTACCACTTACCAGGGGCTTACCTGTGGCCAGAGATGCCAATTGGGTTTAGGCTTCAATGCAGTTAAGGGAAGGAACACAGGCCCTGGGTACCTGATTGGCAGGAGCCCAGGGCACACTCAGTCAAAGCACATCAGCAATTCAGCAAAAAGTGGGGGCATACCATGCAAGAAAGAGGCACTTTCTCACACCCTCTAATTGCTGTAATATTTATTGCTTCTGATAAAATCTAACTCCACCAAGTCGGAATTTATCGGGGGTGATAAATGCCACCCAATTTCCTTTTTGAGGAATAACGTTTGGATTTGGTGCTAACGGCACAATATTCCACGCGTTTCGGTAGGTTCAGCCATTTTTCCCAATAAATATCGGCAAGTTTGATCTGCCAATATTAATCACAATACTTCTAATTGAGATATGTGCAGTAACAGCAGTTCCTGCACATATCTCATTTATCCGGACCGCTCATAATGAGGGCCTAAGACATACCACACAAAACCTTACAACAGCACATATAAAGGCATAACTCTGCAAATATGGAATTAGCTGGCTGTAGGCACCAAACACCACTTCCTACCCTTAGCTACTTGGTACAAACACAGGTTTCCAGGCACCTGCTCCAATTCAGAAAATATTTAAGCAATTGATGGGGCCCCCCGATCTCATCAACCAAAAACAAAAAATTAATCAAAACTGACATACTCACCATACTGACTATGCATTTTCTGCTTGATCACCCCATTTTTTGCCTTTTTAATTACCCTAATTATGGTGGCTTTAGAGCTTTGTGCACTTTACCCCTTCTAACCAGTAGTAAAGTACCGGTGCTTCTCCTTTGAAAATGGTTAAATTGCCTTTTTTCCAGATTGGCTCATTTAACTTCCTTTAAGTCCCTGGTGTATGATGTAGAGAGCGCACCCAGGACCTGAAAGTTAAATGTCAACTATTGTGCTGTCCAGTATTGTGACAGTGCAAACATGGCCACAGGCCTACCCTATGCAGCCTGGCAACTTCAGTGTGACGTATTAAAATAGCTCTTTTTGATGGGTAAAAACCTCTCTTTTAAATATTAGTAAGTCACCCCTATGTAAGCCTTGTAGTCCACAAGGTAGGGTGCATGATATTTAAAAGTGGGACATATAGAGTTAAAGGTATATCAATGTCTGATTTAAGGACCAGCAGAGAGGAGGAAAACTTTCAATAACTAGTAAACATTTTAGAAGGTAAGAGCTACCACTGCTCCCCCCTCCCCAAGTGGAGGTTTAGAACACAAGCATTAATCTCTCATCTCCCTTCTCAGGGTTGCGTAGAGGAAAGGGAGAGACGAAAGAAGGTAATAGTGAATTGGCTGGCTGTTCCTGGCAGACTTCGGAGTTAACTAATTGGACCATAAGTTTATTGCAGGGAGGTATGGTTGCCCTCCCTTCTTTGCCCCATTCCCTAGGACCTGCAATACACGAGTATTTGCAGGACCAAGATGAACTGGAAGTCTTTCTGGATTTCTCAAGGTGGTTCTAGTCCTACCTCGATTGTGAGGCACTTTTAGTCCACTGACGTGATAGTGTCTGTTCCACTTCCAGTAGCATGGGTGCTCAAAAGTTAGCTGTTGCCAGTATAGACTGACTGTAAATTCTCCATGCAGTATGCAGGAATACGCTTATTTTATTTTAATGTAATCTGGATACAACATTACCAGAGAGAGGCGATCCAGTCCTAGACCCCGATGGACCCCTCGCCAGAGTCAAACACGCTCCCACGGAATGTAGAAGGATTCCACGGAGTATGTCGCATAGAGATACTAACAAGATGCCTCAGATTTACTGAGGAGACCTTACTCTACGTCCTGTCCAGCTGTCAACATACAGAGGCTTGATGTTCTCTATGGGGACGAAACACTTTGTCGATATTTGTCGATATGCACTTGCGATACTCAGTGATAGCTTGATCTGTGTATCTGCCACCGGAGATTTACTGCAGATGTACTGAAGTGACCTCACTTAGTCCATGCGTGAACCAATAGCAGAAAAATGATTCAGAAAATTGAGCGTCCGCTCCCGAGATCTGTGTGGAGTCTGCAAACCCTTGTCCTCTTGGGTGAGCACATTAACTATCATTGAGTTGAATGATGCTGTCATCTCTTTTTACAGCAGTTACCCGCTAGAGAGATTCTGCGTGACGCACTAAAGAAAAAGAAATAGCAGTTCACTGACAAACATACATTAATGGAAGCTTTGGTTCAGCAGTGAGCTCATTTATTTACCAATTTTAATAGAAAAACGTTTCCAATTTCACAGAAAAATTTAAGTTGAAGATACATTATGCTTATGATACAATCCCCCCCAAAAATTGCAAGATATGATTAGTTTATAATCATAGCCCCCCCCCCCAAATGCACTGCTCATGAACTCTCATAGCTACAGCGATTACATAATTGATTAGATCATGGGTACTCACAAACTTTCTCTCGGGGGCCAAATTTAGAGTGTGGTTTGTGGCCGAGGGCCGCACCGGTGGGGGGCGGGGTCAGTGGGGGAGGGGGGTGGGGCCAGATCAAGAAAAAAAACCTGTGACCATGAGGTTGAACACAGGCCCCTGCAGCAGAGGCATTCGTCCACTGAGCCACCAGACCCGGCATACACACATCTATCTCGCTCTATCTCTATCTCTCTCTCTCTCTCTCTCTCTCTCTCTATCTCTATCTCTCTCTAGCTATCTCTCTCTCTCTCTCTCTGGCTATCTCTCTCTCTATCTCTCTATAGCTATCTCTCTCTCTAGCTATCTCTATCTCTCTATCTTTTATCTCTCTATCTTTTATCTCTCTATCTTCTATCTCTCTATCTTCTATCCCTCTATCTGTCTATGTCTCTATGTCTCTATCTGTCTCTATCTGTCTGTCCCTGTCTCTGTCTGTCCCTGTCTCTATCTGTCTGTCCCTGTCTCTATCTGTCTGTCCCTGTCTCTATCTGTCTGTCCTGGTCTCTGTCTGTCCCTGTCTCTGTCTGTCCCTGTCTCTGTCTGTCCCTGTCTCTGTCTGTCCCTGTCTCTGTCTGTCCCTGTCTCTGTCTGTCCCTGTCTCTATCTGTCTGTCCTTGTCTCTGTCTGTCTGTCTCTGTCTGTCCATGTCCATGTCTCTGTCTGTCTGTCCCTGTCTGTCCCTGTCTCTATCTGTCTGTCCCTGTCTATCTGTCTCTGTCCATGTCTCTGTCCCTGTCTCTATCTGTCTGTCCTTGTCTCTGTCTCTGTCTGTCTCTCTGTCCATGTCTCTGTCTGTCTGTCCCTGTCTCTATCTATCTGTCCCTGTCTCTGTCCCTGTCTCTGCCTGTCCCTTTCTCTGCCTGTCCCTGTCTCTGTCTTTATCTGTCTGTCTCTGTCTTTATCTGTCTGTCCCTGTCTCTATCTGTCTGTCCCTGTCTCTGTCTGTCCCTGTCTCTGTCTGTCCCTGTCTCTATCTGTCTGTCTCTGTCTCTCCCTGTCTCGGTCTCTATCTGTCTGTCTGTCCCTGTCTCTGTCTGTCTCCGTCTCCGTCTCTATCTGTCTGTCCCTGTCTCTTCCTGTCCCTGTCTCTGTCTGTCTGTCCCTGTCTCTATCTGTCTGTCCCTGTCTCTAGCTGTCTGTCCCTGTCTCTAGCTGTCTGTCCCTGTCTCTAGCTGTCTGTCCCTGTCTCTGACTGTCTCTGTCTCTATCTGTCTGTCCCTGTCTGTCTGTCCCTGTCGGTCTCTGTCTCTATCTGTCTGTCCCTGTCTGTCCCTGTCTCTGTCTGTCTCTGTCTCTATCTCTGTCTCTGTCTCTATCTCTCTGTCTCTGTCTCTATCTGTCTGTCCCTGTCTCTATCTGTCTGTCCCTGTCTCTATCTGTCTGTCCCTGTCTCTATCTGTCTGTCCCTGTCTCTGTCTGTCCCTGTCTCTATCTCTGTCCCTGTCTCTATCTGTCCCTGTCTCTATCTGTCTCTCTGTCTGTCTCTGCGCCTCTATCTGTCTCTGCGCCTCTATCTGTCTCTGCGCCTCTATCTGTCTCTGCGCCTCTATCTGTCTCTGCGCCTCTGTCTCTCTGCGCCTCTGTCTCTCTGCGCCTCTGTCTCTCTGCGCCTCTGTCTCTCTGCGCCTCTGTCTCTGCGCCTCTGTGTCTCTGCGCCTCTATCTGTCTCTGCGCCTCTATCTGTCTCTGCGCCTCTATCTGTCTCTGCGCCTCTATCTGTCTCTGCGCCTCTATCTGTCTCTGCGCCTCTATCTGTCTCTGCGCCTCTATCCGTCTTTGTCCAAACTAGGAAGCTTCCCAAAAGGCCCTTTTAAAAGTCAGCTGTGAAAGCCCTTAAAGCTGACTTTTAAAGGACCTTTTGTGATGCTTTCCGAAGGTGCCCTGACGTAACAGGGGCCAGCAGTAAACACAGAAGAAGGCCGCAGGAGCATACGTAGTGAATACCTATTTAACCCCTTCGCTGCTAGGCCTTTTCCCCCCCTGTGCTAAGCCTTTTTTGGGCTATTTGGGGTAGTGCGCGCTTAGGCCCCTGTAACTTTTTGACCACATGAGGTATCCACGCCAAATTTGCGTCCTTTTTTTCTAACATCATGGGGATTGTAAAGGTACCCAGGGTTTGTGGATTCCCCTGGAGGGGACCCAGAAATTAGCCAAAATACAGCAACATTTTGTTTTTTTGGGAAAAATGCGAAAAAGGGCTACAGATGAAAGCGTCTTGTTTTTCCCTGCAAATGGTATCAAAAAGGGGTTGTGGTGCTGAAATCACCATCTTCCCAGCTTTCAGGGACAAGCAGACTTTTGTCAGAAAACCAACTTTTTTACACAGTTTTGGCATTTTTCTGGGACATAGCCTATTTTTGCTATTTTTTGTGCTTTCAACCTCCTTCCAGTTAATGGTAGAAATGGGTATGAAACCAATAATGGATCCTGAAAAGCCATACATTTCTGAAAAGTAGACAACATTCTGAATTCAGCAAGGGGTCATTTGTGTAGATCCTTAAAGTCTTCCTTATAGAAACTAACAGTTAAATGAAGGAAAAATTGAAAATGAGTTTAAAAAACAGCCATTTGTGTCAACGTTTTCACCTGTAACTTCTTCTAATTATGACAGCTATTTGAAAGCAATATACCGTTATATCCGCTGGACCTTTCTGGTTGTGGGGATATATAGGACTTGTAGGTTCACCAAGAACCCGACGAACCCAGAGCCAATAACTGAGCAGCATCTTGCAATGGTTTTTTATTATGTACCGGGTATATAGCAATTATTTTGGGAAAATGTATACATGGAAAAATTGGTATGAAAGACACCTATGTATTTCTGAAATGGGAACAAAATGTAGATTTTAGAAACAGTAGCTATTTGCACATTTCCGAAATTGGGAGTACCCATACTAGCATGAGAATTATAGGTCATTTTTCAAAATGACTTATTTTTTACACATTGTCTTTCATTTGGAAGGCAGAAATGCATCGAAAGTCAATAGGTAATAACAGTTGCTCTACAATTCTGTGTTACCCTAAGTCTCCCGATAAAAATGGTACCTCACTTGTGTGGGTAGCCCTTGTGCCCACAACAGGAAATGGCTCAAAATGCAACGTGGACGTACCACATTTTCACAATGAAAAATTACCCTTTTTTGCAAAGTGCCTAGGTGTAGTTTTTAACCCTAGCTCTGCCGGCACCTAGGGAAACCTAGCAAACCTATACATATTTGAAAACTAGACACCCAGGGGAATCCAGGATGAGGTGACTTGACTGCCTCCCACCAGGTTCTGTTACCCAGAATCCCTTGCAAACCTAAATAATTGTAAAAAAAAACACATTTTCCCCACATTTCTGTGGTGGAAAGTTCTGGAATCTGCGTGGATCCACAAATTTCCACCCATCCCGCATTCCCCAAAGTCTTACGAGAAAAATGGTACCTCACTTGTGTGGGTCGGCCTAGTGCCTGCGACAGGAAACGGCGCAAAACGCAACGTGGTCACACCTCAATTTCGCTGTGAAAAATGACCCTTTTTGGCAAAGTGCCTAGCTGTAGTTTTTGAACCCTAGCTCTGCCTTTTCCCCCTGTGCTAAGCCTTTTTGGGCTATTTGGGGTAGTGCACGCTTAGGCCCCTGTAACTTTTTGACCACATGAGGTATCCACGCCAAATTTGCGTTCCTTTTTTTCTAACATCATGGGGTTTGTAAAGGTACCCAGGGTTTGTGGATTCCCCTGGAGGGGACCCAGAAATTAGCCAAAATACAGCAACATTTTGTTTTTTTGGGAAAAATGCGAAAAAGGGCTACAGATGAAAGCGTCTTGTTTTTTCCTGCAAATGGTATCAAAAGGGGGTGTGGTGCTGAAATCACCATCTTCCCAGCTTTCAGGGACAAGCAGACTTTTGTCAGAAAACCAACTTTTTTACACAGTTTTGGCATTTTTCTGGGACATAGCCTATTTTTGCTATTTTTTGTGCTTTCAACCTCCTTCCAGTTAATGGTAGAAATGGGTATGAAACCAATAATGGATCCTGAAAAGCCATACATTTCTGAAAAGTAGACAACATTCTGAATTCAGCAAGGGGTCATTTGTGTAGATCCTTAAAGTCTTCCTTATAGAAACTAATAGTTAAATGAAGGAAAAATTGAAAATGAGTTGAAAAAAACAGCCATTTGTGTCAACGTTTTCACCTGTAACTTCTTCTAATTATGACAGCTATTTGAAAGCAATATACCGTTATATCCGCTGGACCTTTCTGGTTGTGGGGATATATAGGACTTGTAGGTTCACCAAGAACCCGACGAACCCAGAGCCAATAACTGAGCAGCATCTTGCAATGGTTTTTTATTATGTACCGGGTATATAGCAATTATTTTGGGAAAATGTATACATGGAAAAATTAATATGAAAGACACCTATGTATTTCTGAAATGGGAACAAAATGTAGATTTTAGAAACAGTAGCTATTTGCACATTTCCGAAATTGGGAGTACCCATACTAGCATGAGAATTATAGGTCATTTTTCAAAATGACTTATTTTTTACACATTGTCTTTCATTTGGAAGGCAGAAATGCATCGAAAGTCAATAGGTAATAACAGTTGCTCTACAATTCTGTGTTACCCTAAGTCTCCCGATAAAAATGGTACCTCACTTGTGTGGGTAGCCCTTGTGCCCACAACAGGAAATGGCTCAAAATGCAACGTGGACGTACCACATTTTCACAATGAAAAATTACCCTTTTTTGCAAAGTGCCTAGGTGTAGTTTTTAACCCTAGCTCTGCCGGCACCTAGGGAAACCTAGCAAACCTATACATATTTGAAAACTAGACACCCAGGGGAATCCAGGATGAGGTGACTTGACTGCCTCCCACCAGGTTCTGTTACCCAGAATCCCTTGCAAACCTAAATAATTGTAAAAAAAAACACATTTTCCCCACATTTCTGTGGTGGAAAGTTCTGGAATCTGCGTGGATCCACAAATTTCCACCCATCCCGCGTTCCCCAAAGTCTTACGAGAAAAATGGTACCTCACTTGTGTGGGTCGGCCTAGTACCTGCGACAGGAAACGGCGCAAAACGCAACGTGGTCACACCTCAATTTCGCAGTGAAAAATGACCCTTTTTTGGCAAAGTGCCTAGCTGTAGTTTTTGAACCCTAGCTCTGCCTTTTCCCCCCCTGTGCTAAGCCTTTTTTGGGCTATTTGGGGTAGTGCACGCTTAGGCCCCTGTAACTTTTTGACCACATGAGGTATCCACGCCAAATTTGCGTTCCTTTTTTTCTAACATCATGGGGATTGTAAAGGTACCCAGGGTTTGTGGATTCCCCTGGAGGGGACCCAGAAATTAGCCAAAATACAGCAACATTTTGTTTTTTTGGGGAAAAATGCGAAAAAAGGGCTACAGATGAAAGCATCTTGTTTTTTCCCTGCAAATGGCATCAAAAAGGGGTTGTGGTGCTGAAATCACCATCTTCCCAGCTTTCAGGGACAAGCAGACTTTTGTCAGAAAACCAACTTTTTTACACAGTTTTGGCATTTTTCTGGGACATAGCCTATTTTTGCTATTTTTTGTGCTTTCAACCTCCTTCCAGTTAATGGTAGAAATGGGTATGAAACCAATAATGGATCCTGAAAAGCCATACATTTCTGAAAAGTAGACAACATTCTGAATTCAGCAAGGGGTCGTTTGTGTAGATCCTTAAAGTTTTCCTTATAGAAACTAACAGTTAAATGAAGGAAAAATTGAAAATTAGTTGAAAAAAACAGCCATTTGTGTCAACGTTTTCACCTGTAACTTCTTCTAATTATGACAGCTATTTGAAAGCAATATACCGTTATATCCGCTGGACCTTTCTGGTTGTGGGGATATATAGGACTTGTAGGTTCACCAAGAACCCGACGAACCCAGAGCCAATAACTGAGCAGCATCTTGCAATGGTTTTTTATTATGTACCGGGTATATAGCAATTATTTTGGGAAAATGTATACATGGAAAAATTGTTATGAAAGACACCTATGTATTTCTGAAATGGGAACAAAATGTAGATTTTAGAAACAGTAGCTATTTGCACATTTCCGAAATTGGGAGTACCCATACTAGCATGAGAATTATAGGTCATTTTTCAAAATGACTTATTTTTTAAACATTGTCTTTCATTTGGAAGGCAGAAATGCATCGAAAGTCAATAGGTAATAACAGTTGCTCTACAATTATGTGTTACCCTAAGTCTCCCGATAAAAATGGTACCTCACTTGTGTGGGTAGCCCTTGTGCCCACAACAGGAAATGGCTCAAAATGCAACGTGGACGTACCACATTTTCACAATGAAAAATTACCCTTTTTTTGCAAAGTGCCTAGGTGTAGATTTTGAACCCTAGCTCTGCCGGCACCTAGGGAAACCTAGCAAACCTATACATATTTGAAAACTAGACACCCAGGGGAATCCAGGATGGGGTGACTTGACTGCCTCCCACCAGGTTCTGTTACCCAGAATCCCTTGCAAACCTAAATAATTGTAAAAAAAAACACATTTTCCCCACATTTCTGTGGTGGAAAGTTCTGGAATCTGCGTGGATCCACAAATTTCCACCCACCCCGCGTTCCCCAAAGTCTTACGAGAAAAATGGTACCTCACTTGTGTGGGTCGGCCTAGTGCCTGCGACAGGAAACGGCGCAAAACGCAACGTGGTCACACCTCAATTTCGCAGTGAAAAATGACCCTTTTTTGGCAAAGTGCCTAGCTGTAGTTTTTGAACCCTAGCTCTGCCGGCACCTATGGAAACCTAGCAAACCTATACATTTTTGAAAACTAGACACCCAGGGGAATCCAGGATGGGGTGACTTGACTGCCTCCGACCAGGTTCTGTTACCCAGAATCCCTTGCAAACCTAAAAAATTGTCAAAAAAAACACATTTTCCCCACATTTCTGTGGTGGAAAGTTCTGGAATCTGCGTGGATCCACAAATTTCCACCCACCCCGTGTTCCCCAAAGTCTTACGAGAAAAATGGTACCTCACTTGTGTGGGTCGGCCTAGTGCCTGCGACAGGAAACGGCGCAAAACGCAACGTGGTCACACCTCAATTTCGCAGTGAAAAATGACCCTTTTTTGGCAAAGTGCCTAGCTGTAGTTTTTGAACCCTAGCTCTGCCGGCACCTAGGGAAACCTAGCAAACCTATACATTTTTGAAAACTAGACACCCAGGGGAATCCAGGATGGGGTGACTTGACTGCCTCCCACCAGGTTCTGTTACCCAGAATCCCTTGCAAACATAAAAAATTATCAAAAAAAACACATTTTCCCCACATTTCTGTGGTGGAAAGTTCTGGAATCTGCGTGGATCCACAAATTTCCACCCACCCCGCGTTCCCCAAAGTCTTACGAGAAAAATGGTACCTCACTTGTGTGGGTCGGCCTAGTGCCTGCGACAGGAAACGGCGCAAAACGCAACGTGGTCACAACTCAATTTCGCAGTGAAAAATGACCCTTTTTTGGCAAAGTGCCTAGGTGTAGTTTTTGAACCCTAGCTCTGCCGGCACCTAGGGAAACCTAGCATACCTATACATTTTTGAAAACTAGACACCCAGGGGAATCCAGGATGGGGTGACTTGACTGCCTCCCACCAGGTTCTGTTACCCAGAATCCCTTGCAAACATAAGAAATTGTCAAAAAAACCCACATTTTCCCCACATTTCTGTGGTGGAAAGTTCTGGAATCTGCGTGGATCCACAAATTTCCACCCACCCCGCGTTCCCCAAAGTCTTACGAGAAAAATGGTACCTCACTTGTGTGGGTCGGCCTAGTGCCTGCGACAGGAAACTGCGCAAAACGCAATGTGGTCACACCTCAATTTCGCAGTGAAAAATGACCCTTTTTTGGCAAAGTGCCTAGCTGTAGTTTTTGAACCCAAGCTCTGCCGGCACCTAGGGAAACCTAGCAAACCTATACATTTTTGAAAACTAGACACCCAGGGGAATCCAGGATGGGGTGACTTGACTGCCTCCCACCAGGTTCTGTTACCCAGAATCCCTTGCAAACATAAAAAATTGTCAAAAAAACCACATTTTCCCCACATTTCTGTGGTGGAAAGTTCTGGAATCTGCGTGGATCCACAAATTTCCACCCACCCCGCGTTCCCCCAGGTCTCCCGATAAAAATGGTGCCTCACTTGTGTGGGAGGCCCAAGTACCCGCGACAGGCAAGGGCCCAAAACGTAGTGAGGCGACATCAAAATTGCCTATCTCAAAACCACCTGGTTTTGCAAGGGGGGTCACCTGGGTCTTTGGCCCCGTGCTCGGCGGCCATCTAGGGAAACCTACCAAACCCACACATTTCTGAAAAGTAGACACCCGGGGCTTCCAGGGAGGTATGGCTTGCGTGGATCCCCCAACGTTTCCTTACCCAGAATCCCCTGCAAACCTCAATTTTAGCTGAAAAATCACTTTTTTCACACATTTTTGTGTGGGAAAGTGTGGCATCATTGGCCTCACACAAATTTCCTACCACCCAGCGTTTCCCCAGGTCTCCCGATAAAAATGGTGCCTCACTTGTGTGGGAGGCCCAAGTACCCGCAACAGGCAAGGGCCCACAACGTAGTGAGGCGACCTCAAAATGGCCTTCACAAAACGACCTGGTTTTGCAAGGGGTCACCTGGGTTTTGGCCCTGTGCTCGGCGGCCATCTAGGGAAACCTACCAAACCGACACATTTCTGAAAAGTAGACACCCGGGGGCTTCCAGGAGGTATGGCTTGCGTGGATCCCCCAACGTTTCCTTACCCAGAATCCCCTGCAAACCTCAATTTTAGCTGAAAAAATCACTTTTTCACACATTTTTGTGTGGGAAAGTGTGGCATCATTGGCCTCACACAAATTTCCTACCACCCAGCGTTCCCCAGGTCTCCCGATAAAAATGGTGCCTCACTTGTGTGGGAGGCCCAAGTACCCGCGACAGGCAAGGGCCCACAACGTATTGAGGCGACCTCAAAATGGCCTTTCACAAAACCACCTGGTTTTGCAAGGGGAGTCACCTGGGTTTTTGGCCCCTGTGCTCGGCGGCCATCCTGGGAAACCTACCAAACCCACACATTTCTGAAAAGTAGACACCCGGGGGCTTCCAGGGAGGTATGGCTTGCGTGGATCCCCCAACGTTTCCTTACCCAGAATCCCCTGCAAACCTCAATTTTAGCTGAAAAAATCACTTTTTTCACACATTTTTGTGTGGGAAAGTGTGGCATCACTGGCCTCACACAAATTTCCTACCACCCAGCGTTCCCCCAGGTCTCCCGATAAAAATGGTGCCTCACAGTGATTTTTTCAGCTAAAATTGAAGTTTGCAGGGGATTCTGGGTAAGGAAACGTTGGGGGATCCACGCAAGCCATACCTCCCTGGAAGCCCCCGGGTGTCTACTTTTCAGAAATGTGTGGGTTTGGTAGGTTTCCCTATGTGGCCGCCGAGCCCCGGGCCAAAACCCAGGTGACCCCCTTGCAAAACCAGGTCATTTTGAGATAATGTGTTGTTTATTTCTGCAGCGTGAAAATTTTGGCACAATATTGCAAGGAAAATGTGACAGACATTTTGAGGTTTGCAGGACATTGTGGGTACCATAACTTGTTGGGATCCACAAGAGAGATATCACCATGTACTCCCATGGGTGTTTCGTTTACGACAATATCTACAGTTGGTAGGTTATTCTTAGACGGAATGTACACCTTGGCAGACAGACTAAAAAGACAAAGATTACTGCACAGCCATCTATTCCTCAAGCACACACACATACTGGTTGGATTTGGCACGAGGGCAAGTGATGGTTCAGTATATACAATTTTATTAACAAGAGATTTCACAAAAATGAAATGCACTGTCAATAATTGAAAGGACAAAAACGGAACTAGTGACTCGCAGCTCGTGAGCTGTAAAGCCACGTCAAGGCCCCAACCGCTTTTACAGGCCATTCACACACCTTTCATATGTGATACACACAAGACCATTCACACCACCAGGCACGAAACAAACACATTACAACATTCACAAAAAGGGACAAGGTACACCCTGCTTGAGAAAGACAAAAAAAAAATATTTCTGCACAGCCATCTAATCCTCAAGCACACACACACATACTGGTTGGATTTGGCACGAGGGTGAGTGATGGTTCAGTATATACAATTGTATTAACAAGTGATTTCACAAAAATGAAATGCACTGTTAATAATTGAAAGGACGAGAAACTGAACCATTGACTCACAGCTCGTGAGCTGTAAAGCCACGACAAGGCACCAACCTCTTTACAGGCCATTCATACACCTTTCATACGTGTGACAAATACAAAACCATTCACACCACCAGCCGCGGGCCCATCACATTACAACACTCACACCCGCAGACAGCGCCATTCAAGGGCCCATCACTTTCACACGCCCACATTCCTAACACAGCAACCACACAAGCTGATGGATTGCGTGGAGTGTCGCTCGGCTAGCAGTGTGTGTAGTGACCAGCAGCAAGTCACTACTCACACACTGCCAGCCGAGCGCCAGTCCACGCACACCGCCAGCCAAGCGCCACTCCACGCACACCGCCAGCCAAGCGCCACTCCACGCACACCGCCAGCCGAGCGCCACTTCACGCACACCGCCAGCCGAGCGCCACTCCACGCACACCGCCAGCCTAGCGCCACTCCACGCACACCGCCAGCCTAGCGCCACTCCACGCACACCGCCAGCCTAGCGCCACTCCACGCACACCTCCAGCCAAGCGCCACTCCACGCACAACGCCAGCCAAGAGCCACTCCACGCACACCGCCAGCCAAGCACCACTCCACGCACACCGCCAGCCAAGCACCAGCCTACACACACCACCATCACATTTAGGATTTTTTTATACAAAAAAGAAAACTCAAACAAATTGCAAATAGATACAAATTTACTAACACAAAATCAGAAACTAAATACATTGCACTAATGCCAACCTTGAAACAGAACAACAATTCTTAAACATTACAGACCAGGCAGTTCACTTTACCACTCATGGTTGCTCCCAATAATTCTTTTGCTTGTGGTATGCTCTATAACAAGCAGGCACACACAGCCCAGGGTTAGAAGGACACTCAGGGCAGTACATACGAGTCTCCTTCCGCGTACCTCTTCGCCAACAGACTCTACATCTCCTAGTGGGAAAGTCTTTTGAGGGTGTAGGAGGAATGTGATCAGGAAAGTGGCGATCTTTCAATCGAGCCACATCCTCCACCACTCCAACTCTAGGAACACTTGCCTGTTCCACAACAACAAGGCTGCCTATGACAGACTGCTGAAACTGAACAAAAGTCAACTTTGACGCAGGAGAACACTCCTTGAACACAACAAAAGCATTGAAAGTTGCTAAATTGAAGAGATGGATGGCCAACTTCTTATACCAAATGTAAGACTTACGAATAGCAGTGTAAGGTTCCAACCTCTGATCTACTCTATCAACACCACCCATGTGCTTATTGTAGTCTAAAATGCACACAGGTTTGCGCACTTCAGCAATCTGACCCCAAACAGCCACAGGTGAAGTACTCTCATCATGGATGGTAGTCAGCATGTACACATCCCTCCTGTCCACAAATTTCACAGCTAGCAGTTCCTCACTACGCAAGGCACTGCACTGTCCCCTCTGAAGTTTTTTGCAAACAAGCTCTTTTGGATAACCTTTACGGTTAGAGCGGATTGTGCCACAAGCAAAAGTGTCCACTTTGAACAATTCCTTAAACAATTGCACAGCAGTGTAGAAGTTATCAAGGTACAAATGGTGGCCTCTGTTAAACAGTCCTCTAGCAAGATCCCACACAATTTTCTCTGAAACTCCAAAAGTGGACGGACAACCAGGGGGTCAATAGTGGAATCCCTACCAGTGTACACACGCAAATTAAAAACATATCCTGTCCTACTCTCAGATAACATATACAGCTTAATTCCATAGCGTGCCCTCTTGCTAGGAATGTACTGCCTAAAAACCAAACGGCCCTTGAACAGGACCAAAGACTCATCAATAGATATTTCTTTCTCTGGAGTATAGATCTCTGAAAATCGATCTACAAAGTGATCAAGAACAGGCCGAATCTTAAAAAGACGGTCACATTCAGGGTGATCTCGTGGCAACGCCAAACCATTATCAACAAAATGCAGCATCCGAAGCAAAAGTAAATACCGATCACGAGTCATAACTGCAGGAAATATGGCCATTGCCATCAAGGGACTGGTAGACCAATATGAACCCATGGACGGCTTCCTTATCAAACCCATCAAAAAAGTCAAACCCAAAACTTCTTCATCTCTTCCAGATTTGTGGGACTCCACCGGGTAGCTCTAGAATGGGGCCTAAGTCTGGCACTGTTGTCCCTCAAAAACTGTTCAGCATACAAATTAGTCTGCTCAACAATCTCACCCAAAAATACATCATCCATAAACAACTGAAAATACTGTATAGGCAAATAATGTTCACAATCCACTCTACACCCTGCATAACCACTAAAGGCAGGCAACACCGGCTGCACCATGTTTGGATCAACCCAGAGTCCAGCACTTCCAGTAGGAAGCCTAGCAGCCCCAGGCTGCAATCCAGATGCCTCTTGCACCATCGGCACAGTAGTATCCTCCTCTAAATCAGGCACTTCATCTGCACTGAGAGTACCTTCATCATCCGATGATTCCATGTGGAGAGAAAACTCACTGCCTGAATCTTCCCTCCCTCCTCTCCCTCAGACGCACTGTCAGTCTCATAATCCTGCTCAGAGGAAGATTCAAGAAGCAAACCAACCACCTGCTGAGCAGTCATTCTACGGCTAGCCATAATGCTTACTAATAAAGGTTACTTGTCAAACAAGTCAACAACAACAAACCCTTTGTAAAAAAAAGAAATAAACAAAATGTAGCTTTATCACAAAGACCTAGACACTCCAACACTATACCACTCATGTGACAGAAGCAGCTAGACTCACCACCACCTACTCTGCACAGACACAGTAAGGATCAACAATATCCCACTAAAAAGAAGAAGAAAAAAATTACACATAAGACAATGCAAAACATCGCAAAGAATTTCATGCTCTGAACACTAACAAATATGCTGCCATTATGACACCACTTACAAAAAAATTCATTCATGCATGACAATAATACTCATTTGGAGTACACACAACAAAAATATTTTTCTTACCAAATAAATGCAATTACGCAAAACTGCAGAACAACCACTGCCGAAACCGCAAACAGGAATCAAAAGCTTTACACTAGAATAAAAAAGGAGAAAAAAACCATTACAATCACATATGCAAATAATGCACCAGTCCACACACAATCCACCAGCCAAGCTAAGGGGTAGGTGGGCCTAACAGTATAAATAAAATATTCACCCCCGTAAAAGGGGAGCAACCCTTGCCCTTTTGGCCACTCCCCAACACAAAAATTAAAGAAAAACCCTGGTGTTTAGTGGCTTCTGCCCTCCTTGGGGGCAGATGGGCCTAAAAACATACTGCTATTCTGCCACCCAAGGGGTCACTCTCCACAAATAAATGCCTGGTGGACTAGTGGGAAGATACCTTTATCTTCCGCACACGATCTCTCACTACTCAACTCTACTCTGAACTCTATTCACAACTGGATGTTAGCTCACCAACTCATTCTGAATCCCGCCAAAACTGAATTCCTCTTCCTGTCTACCTCTCTCTCACCTCCTCCTGTTCAATCTTGGATGGATCAGCTGAACCTACTCAACAACAAACCCATCATTGTCGACAGCGCTAAATCCCTAGGTGTCATTCCTGACAAAAGACTCAACCTAATCTCCCACATCAACTCTATTGCTAAGAACGCACGTTACCAGTTGCGCCTTCTACGGGGGATCCGTCGGTTCTTCCCGGAGAAAGACTTAAAAACCTTGGTACAATCTCTGGTTCTCTCAAGACTGGATTATTGCAATTCTCTTCTGACTGGCCTACCCAAATCCCACCTCTCCCCTCTCAAATCCATCCTCCATTCAGCAGCTCGCCTCATTTCAGGGTCTAAACGAAGCGACCACGTCACTCCTATCCTCTCTTCGATGGCTTCCAATCGAGGCAAGATCGATTTACAAAACTGCCTGCATCACACACAAAGCCTTACACACCTCCTCCCTCGTTACCTGGCAAATAAATTGAAATTGTCCGGTGGCTCTCACCCTTCTCGCAATGCGGAAAAGCTTCTGCTTGAGCCCCCCCGTCTTCAAAAAGGGAAAGATCGATGGCGCAATCCTTCTCAGGAAATGCGGTGAGAATCTGGAACTCGCTTCCCCATTGCTCCATGCCACCTCCTCTACCCGGATCTTCAAAGCTGACCTCAAATCTCTTCTCTTCCAAAGACACTTTCAGAACTAATACTTTCTCTCTGAGCCCCCTCTAGGAAGTTCGCTCTTCATTGTAAATTTTTACTTTTTCCTGTACATTCCTCACCCTTGCGTGCTGGAGTCAGTGAGTGTGTCTCTCTCTCTCTCGAAGTTCGCTCTTCATTGTAAATTTGTACTTTTTCCTGTACATTCCTCACCCTTGCGTGCTGGAGTCAGTGAGTCTCTCTCTCTCTCTCTTCTCTCTTCTCTCTTCTCTTCTCTCTTCTCTCTCTCTCTCTTCTCTCTCTCTCTCTCATATATATATTTATATATACATACTGCCCAAGAAAGCTTTCAGGAGACAAGAAGTGGTTCACAAACCCACATCAATAACCAGAGGCTGCAGCAAGCCTTGCGCGCTGACGTCATTGATGGGGGGGAGGCAGGGGAAGCCCTTCCCCTGCCCCCCCCCAAAAAAAAACCAACGATCGGATTCCCACGGGGGGAGCGCCAGCGCTTCCCCCGTGGGTGGTCTTATTACGAGCTGGACTCGTCATGAGCACACGACCACTGTGTGCCATGACGAGTCCAGCTCGTCATGAGCATCGAAGGGGTTAATAGGTATTCACTACGTATGCTCCTGCGGTCATCTTCTGTGTTTACTGCGGCCCGTGGAAACTGCAAGGCAAGGTCCGTGGGCCGCCAATGAAGGCCTGGCGGGCCGTACTATGAGTACCAGTGGATTAGATCATATACCACAAAAGCATCACCCTCCAGCCATGTTTTCAAACAAGCCCAAAATGATACCATTTTAAAGAAGAGGCACAGTTTGCGTACTCCACGCATTCAATGTTGGCATGGCACAGAGTGCCCTTGTGCCCAGTGTGTGGCGCAAGCAGGGCAGGCCTACAGTCTTTCTTCTGGAACTTTGCCAATGACAATGCAATGTACAGACTTTATACAGAGTCCAATCTATGACCACTTAACACAGTGTTCTGTCTGCGCAAATATATTGTGGTAAAGTTTAGTACAAAGTCAAAGGGAATTAAATACATAATCCTCCAATAATTACTTTTATACTGAAAGTCAAGACTGAGCCATAACTACAACTCTGTCATATAATGTACTGGAGTAAAACTCTAGTATTGTAACGTTTTAACTTTATACCTTGATGGATATCCACGAACACGCACTTATAGTAAGCAAAGCTCACAAGAGATGGTTGCAGTTCATAATAACAGGCCTTATACCCTAACTTGTGGACAATGGCACTTTAGAAACCAGAAGACAGCCTTTCTGAACACTACTAGAGTTTTACTATTTCATCCATAAACTGTTTCAAAAAAGACCACCAGTTGTTATTGTTTGTCTTCGTTTCCAGCAGCCATTAGGTTCCAGAGGTGCTGTGAGGTGACACCTCTAACCCACCATCCAATAGAAAGAGGCCACTGGATGTGTGAGGTGACATCACTGGTAGTCTGCATATCATAGTCAGAGGTGGTGCTTTCACTGTTAGTCTATATATCGTACATAGTCCGAGGTGTGACATTACAACCTGCTCTGTCTTACATCTTGTATCTAGTGTTGAAATCTTTGCGAGAGAAGGCAGTATTTTGTCACCTTTTTCCCTTAACCATATGTTTCATAATTTCTTGTGCTCACATTTTTTTTTTTTTTTCTTGTCCTCTAGTGTGTCAGTAATGGGACCTCGAGTTAAAAGCTCTGTCGCTAAATGGACCAAGTTAGCGAAAGCCAAGAAAGGAGATGGGAAAGCGAAGCACTCCGATCCCGCAGGCAAGCCACCGAAACCTGCCGCTACCAGGGTGAGATACCTAGAGCTTGTGAGAAGCAGGAGTTTTCTAGACTTGTATTTATTTATTCGCCTTAGAAAGCCTTGGATTTTCACCTTACAGCTCATATACAATGGTGTATCGCAGAGGATGTAGTTCTGTAGATACTTTACTTTTTGTTAAAGATCGAACATCTGTCATTTTACAAATCGTACCTTAGTGTGTCAACACCTTACTGAAACTCAAAGTCCCAACAATTCTAAAACAAACATGGATCCGACCTAACCTCAAATGAGAAAATTGTGACTTTTGCAAAAAATGATTTTGCTTATTTCTTTATATCACACTAGGAAAGGGCCAGGCCCTCATTTTGACTCTTGCATTGTCAGGCCTGTTCTTTGAAACTGTGACCACAGAAAGAACGATGCGACCATTGCCACGAGCAAAGTTGAAGAGACCAGGCTTACTCTTCACCAGCTGTGTATGACAGAACATCTGTCCAGACAGCGCCATTAATGCAATATAATTGTGTGCTAATATTTTTTTTAAAGTTGTACGATTTTTTTAAACTTTCGGTTAAAATCCTTAGTAACGTCTTGAATTCTTATGTTATCAATACCTGGTGGTGGAGCACATGGCAGCTCTTGGTCGACCATGATCAGTGGGGAGGGCGGCACAATGTATGCATGGTTTGTGCGAGCAAAACAGCAGTCTCTGTCTCCTTTTCAGGTTAATTAAATAAAATAAGAGCAATTTGTGAATGTGTGCAAGCACATTCCAGTAAGCGTCATGTCGACATGCGTTGAAGGCTTATGCTGGAAAGACTCTAGGTAGGAGTTGAATTTCCCCTCCACCCTGTGAGTGCCAAGACATGAGCATTGAGCTAAGAAAAGTCTGTGAAGTTAGTGAGTCTGCATCATCCAGAGACTTAAGCCCCAAAAAGGTAATATATTAAATGACCTTAATGTTGAAACACTGAGTCAAGTCTAGAATTATTTGAACATCAAGCACTCCCTCAATTAACATTTAACATGGCACTTAACCAGGTGGAATGCCTTTGGATCAGTTGCATAGGCTGGGTGTTTATTGTTTTAATGTAAACTACATAGTTGTTACTTTATTTGTTGGTACATGTAGCATCTTTCTTATTTCATGCCTTTGCATGTTTTTGTGTTTCCTTCTCTTCAGCTGCTGCTCAATTGTTTTTACCCATAATTTCTTTTCCTTCCACTTGAGGTGGTGAAAGGTCCGATTCCATCCAGCAATGATGTAAACACACAGGAAAGACCAAAAGGTGGAAAAAGCAAGAGTGGCAGTAAACGTGCAAGAGCTGAAGCAGGTGATGAGCAACAGGTACAAAGCCGAGGCAAAGGGACATGTGTGATGTGCTGGCCAGAGGCTAAAGTGGAGTTATAGTGGAGTAATTGTGGAAAAGTGACTCCGAAACACAGATGTGTTTCTAATCTCTTGATTTAGGTTCTGAGTAATTAAACGCATGAGCCACTTGGCTACTCAGCTGTTCCATCACTTGCCAGTTTCCATCTGACTGTCCCAACCATTACGCTCCACATTCCATTTGTTATCCTAGATACTACGCATCTTACCTTTTTACAATTCAGACCTAACCCAATCTCTTTGAGCTTGAGACCCTCCCAGTCCTGATAATCTTGGCAGAACACAGTTCAATTGCTAAAAGTAAATTATTATTACACAAATGAAAGGGACGGTAGGAAAGAGTTTACTCTAAAACAGTTCAATTGCAACAGATGAAGGAGATCGTGGGGAAGAGGTTATTCTGAAACAGTTCAATAGCAAACTGAAAATATATCATTACTAAGCTTGAATTACCAAAGAAAATATATCATCACAGTTTCATTAGCTACACAGAAAACCACATGTGATTATCCTACATCTCATAATCTTACAGATGTTATGGCAGGCTCGCTCTTCTGCTGCTGCCTTGTGGTTTGATGTTGCTTTGTGGTTCCCTTCCACCTAAAGAGTTGTTAATTCTTTATGAATTCCCTTCATCTTCCTTTTCTCTTTGATTTTCTTCGTCTTTCCTTTGTACCACAACCACCCCTTGTGAAATTCCAAACCCGATTATCACTGAGCCTAACCGCATTCTTAAATAATTTCACCACTTTTTGTGGAATTCCCATACTTTTGACCAACCTTGTGGGTAGTTTCACTCTGACCCAACCTCCTACAGCCACTATTGTTCGCTTTACCGAATTTCTCCCATCATATCTCTCCTTTCTTTGAATCATTCTTTGTTGTTGTTTATCCCTCAAATTTTCCTTCTCCTTCTTCGTCCCTTCTTTAAAATGATTGATCCAAGCAGGGCATATCAACAAGTTGGGTCCCCTCCCTCTGAAAAGCTCAAAAGGAACCCTTCCTATGTGGTGTCAGGCGGTAAATTTCTACCCTTGTTTGAATTTCCTCCCTCCAGTATTTAGCCTCTTGTTTGGCTATCTGTGTGGCTTCTTTGAGTACCCTATTAAAGCTTTCTACCACCCCATTGGGTGTGTGGTGATAGAGTGCGCATTTCCCTGCCGTATACCTCTATGTGCAAGAAACTCCTCCATCTCACGAGAGACTAACTGTACACTGTTGTCGGTCAACATGGAGTCTGGGATGCCTTCCCTAGCAAAAATTTCCATGAGAAATTTTAGCACATGTTTTGCTTCTACTTCCGGGGTGATCCTAATCTCAGGCCACCTGGAGTATAGGTCCATTAATACTAAAACAAAATTGTCCACCGTTGTTGGTCACAGGTCACAAAATATCTAATGCCACCTGTTCCCATGGCTTCTCTGGTTGCTCCCGTGTTGTCATGGGCTGCGTCCTTGCTTTGAACCCATTATCACTATTCTTACAGTCCAAACATTGTCTGATCGCTCGCTCCACCTGGGTATCTAAGCCTGGCCACCAGAGATGTAACTTCATCCTTTCCTTCATTTTGCTAATACCCAGGTGCCCTTGGTGTGCTAATTCCATCACCTTACTCCTCAGCACCACAGCAGGAATCAGTTTTGAGCCTCTACACACCAAACCATTGTGATCTGACAAATCATTTCTCACTTCCCAGTATCCCTCGTATGATGGGTCTAACTTTTTACGTTCACTCCGTCCTTCTTTGAGTTTGCTCACAAATGCTAACTCCTCATCCCTTGCCATCTGTTCTTTCCATTCATTCTCACTCACCATACCCTCTGTGATTTTACAGACTTTAAATTCATCCATGTCCTTCTGTTGATCTTCTAAATCCTCTGACATTGTTTCTGCCTCTACCAACTTCAACAGACAGTCAGCTACTCTATTTTCAGCCCCTGGGATATACTCCACCGTAAAATTAAAATCATGCAAAGAAATAACACATTTGCAGATCCTGCTGGATACTGCATCCAATCCTTACTTCTCAAAAATTTCTTGGAGGGGTTTATGATCTGTTCTAACCGGGAACTCTGTTACTCATAATTAGGGCTCCCGGTTTTATGGTATTTATTTTTTTACATTTCCATCTGTATATATCCATATTTATTTTTTGGCAATTTTTTCTGTATTTATCCATATTTATTTTGTTTTGCGTAAAAATTAAGTTGTAAAACTGTACATTTCCATATTTATTTAACTGTTCGACGCGCACTCATACTTTGATGTCTGTCATGTTTTCACTATTTAAGCTACCAAATATTACATACTAATACATCCACCGGTAAATATTAGCATTATACCACAAATGCATGTTGACAAATGCCATTATTTAAAGAAATTTCATCCTGCTTTTTCATTATCCATGCTGACCATCTGCTCAGCCGTTGGGATATAATTCATGAAAGACAGCACGGAGGTTCATTCAAAGAAGCACAATTTTCTGTATTTATCCGCCTTTAAAAATAAATGCAGACAGAAAACACTGTTTTCTGTCTGTATTTATCTGTAAAAATCCGTAAAAACGGAAAACGGGGAGCCTTACTCATAATACATTTATTAATGGCCCAAAATATGCATAAGGCCTCTCTTTCAATCACTGAATAGCGATTCTCAGATCCCTTCAAACTCCTGGCCACAAACATTATGGTAAGTTCCTCACTCCCTTCACCCTGCTTTAACACTGCTTCTAGACCCTTAGCACTGGTGTCTGTTATCAGTACTGACCTTTCCTGCGTATTGAAACTACCTCAGGACAATGCCCTCGACAATGCCTCCTTGAGATCCTTCAGTTCTTTATCACACCTTGTTGACCACTCATATCTCACCCCTTTTGCAATAACTTCCTCATCTTATAAGCGCTTGCTGCAAAATGGCATATAAATTTGTGGTAATACTCTGCCAGCCCCAGGAACATGACCAAGTCTTCCTTGTTCCTAGGAATGGCTAAATTCCTGATGGTGCCTACCAAATCTTTGTTTGGATAAAAGCCTCCTCCGGTCAGTTTATGTCCCAAAATTATTTCTTTACATCCAAGTCTGCATTTCCTCTCTTTCAGTTAGAGACCTCTATGCTTAAATCTTTTGAGTATCATCCTTAAACGTTGATCATGTTCTTCCTGGGTGCTACCATAGACCAACACATCGTCTTGATACATTTTCACACCCACCAGCCTTTCCAGTAGGCTCTCCATTGCCCTTTGAAAAGCAGAGGCTGCTGAAGTCAAACTGAAGGGCATCCTAGTAAATCTAAACACCCCAAAGGGTGTAGTGAAAGCCGTTAAATCTTTAGATTGCACTGCTAGCTCAATCTGGTGGTATGCTGCCTGAAGATCTAAGGTGGAGAATATTTTTGCCCCATTAAGTTGTGTAAGCATGTCTGTGATATTGGATGAAGGGAATATGTCTACCACTACTTCCCTGTTCAACCCCCACAGGTCCTCGCAAAGCCTCGTCTCACCCGAAGACTTTTGTGCTAACACCACTGGAGCCACCCATTCTGACACTTCCACTTCTTTAATTATCCCTTCTTTTTTTCAATCTATCCAGCTCATCTTTCATGGGTTGTCTCATAGTAAGCGGAACACCCATCACCTTACATGTGACTGGTTTAGCATCTTTCTTCACCGTTATTGATGCCAACCTTTTTTGCTTTCTTACTCTTATTTTTATGCCTACACAATTTTACGTAATCGCCTTTAACTCCAAATGACTTACACACTACTAACGCAGGACACTTTTTGTCATTAGCCATGTGACCAACCACTCCAAACTTGAAGCATTTTCCCCATGAACCTTTTCTTCAGGGAACTCTCATTCTTGGGTTTCACGACACTGTGTACCTGTTCTCTTGCTATGTGAGTACTTTCCTTATGGTTCTCTTTCTTAATTGAAAATACTTTTTCCACTTAATCCACTTTAAACTTAGTTCACGGGGGAAGGGCTATATTCTGCATGTTCTTCACTTATTACCGTAAGTGCATTATACCCCTACAATCTTAAAGGCTACAGAACAAAGTGGGAATAAGGATACACTTACTAAATATCTACTTTCAAATGTAGCAGAAATGCTAATAAATAAATGTTCCCAGAGCCTTAAGGGTTACTGTACAGGAAGAGTATCTGGAAGCAATTCTGATTTATACACTACTTAGTTACTATAACTTGACTTTGAAACAAAAATCCTCTTTCTAACTTGTGCCCAACAAGACACCCGAATACTCTGGTATCCGATGAGATACCCAAATGCATGCAAAGCCTCAATCAATAAAGGACTTCCATTCTATATAAGTCCCCTTTATGTCTTTTACAAAAAGAATTGTTGACCAATGGACACACTCCTTTCTTTGGTTCAACTGACTCAGCCACTCAACTTCTCTGTCAATGAGCTTCCTCCATTGTGTTGCAGCCTTTATCTGTCAGTGTATTATGCTATTCCTTGTAGATTGGGGCTAAATAACCTTTGACCAATAGGAAGTTCAGAAACAAACTTGTCCTTAACCAATAGGAACATAGGAAATACTTCCTTCTGAACTGCACATGCACCTCACAAGGTTATCGCTGTAATTGCCAACTGAGTGTACACTCAAAAGCTGCTCTTCCTCCTCCCAGCACTCACTTAACTTCTTTTATCAAGAGAACTTCTCTGCGGGACACCTCACTCAATTAAAGTCCCAGCAGGAGATTAATACAGTGTGAGGAGAGTGAGAGCAGAGCGTGTGGCAGCTGCGGTGAGTGAACTCTGTGCCCAGGTACTAAAGCTCAAATGCAAAAGAACAGTTGATGGACAGAATGCAGAACAATGTCATACATTCACCCCAGTACAGAGATCTGGGCCTAAATCCATCGTTTGTTTGCTCACCATGCCATTCCAGTTTGGACCCAGCCATATGCAAATCATTCTTGACCCTGCGCCCAATGGGAACAGTCTAGCCTGAACTGCCAGGCCAGGTCCTCCCTGGACTGGATTCAAGCATCCTAGGACCGGTTTCGGGCTTTCAGCCCTCATCAGCCAGGATAGCTTGAATCCAGTGGCATGGAGAGCACGGGACCCACGTCTGGGCATACCCGTCCCACTCGGGGTGACAATTGCAAAAAGAACAATTGATGGCCAGAATGCAGAACAATGTCATACATTCACCCCAGTACAGAGATCTGGGCCTAAATCCATCGTTTTTTTTGCTCACCATGCCATTCCAGTTTGGACCCAGCCATATGCAAATCAGTCTTGACCCTGCGCCCAATGGGAACAGTCCAGCCGGAACTGCCAGGCCAGGTCTTCCCTGGACTGGAAACAAGCATCCTAGGACCGGTTTCGGGCTTTCAGCCCTCATCAGACTTCTAAAAGTATAGTTTCTGCTCAATTCAATTTGAAATGAGGACTTCGCAGTCAGAGCCACTACCGGCTGAGGAGCACAATACCGTCAAATTATCTCTGAACACAATAGCCAGACAGTCCCCTCGTCTACCTACCCTATCAGCCCTAAGAATAGAATAGCTGGCTGGAGTCGCTTCGACCAATTCCGGATTGCATGCCCACGTCCCAGTAATAAATGCAGTGTCTGTCCAGCTAGTGTGTGCATACCATCTCTGCAAAATCAAATTTGTGTTTTACTAAGGGGCGAGCATTAATAAGCATGCAACTAAACCTATTAACTGGTACGGTTTGCGGAGAGCCCGCAGCTTTCGTAGGGAATCTGGCTTGTATACCGTCGGATGTAAGGGAAAGCTTGCAGAAAGCACAATGCATGGGCCCAGAGTGCAGTTCAAAAACAGCACAATTACTGTTCTTACCTGCTGTGTTGGCTGTCATTAATTCCTCCCTGGTGTATTTTACTAAGGGCAGTAGTCCTGGAGTGAAATGGGCAAGGGTTGTGGTGCTAGGCGCGGTTCGGGCGCAGACAGGCTTGCCTTAGGTGTGCCTGCGCTCGTCTGCTGTGTGGACACACTGACATGTTTTTTAATTAGCCCACTGAGTGAAGGGGCGTGTCTGAGCTCCAAGATGCTTGGTGTTTTTCCCCAAACCTCTTTTTTGTAAATTACATACAATTAAAACCTCCAGTATATTTAATCTGATTAATAGTCCGCCCCTATACTTGACAAGAGGCCACACTGCGCATATATAGGAAGACCGAGAGCTGAAAATAATTTGGTCATCTGTTCTGAAACAGAGAGTACTGTGGCATCCAGCGTCGATCAAATGGCATGAAACGTGAACAGGGGGAATAACTATTGTTTACGAGCTTTATCAGTCTTGTGCTAAATAGCAAAAAGTGATTTATCTTCTCTTTCCCACCAGAGGTACCATCCACAGTATTTTCCTTCTTTTTGGATAGATATTCCCTGGTAGGAAAAGACTCTTAATATATAGGGTGCTTTTCACATCAGGAATCCAAGTATTTCAAAAAATGCTAATTCCGTCTTATATTCAGGTCAGCCTGTCGATAAGCTGCCTACTCTTATACTGGAGATTATTTTTTCTAACTTCAGGCATCAGTACCGTTCCTGAACAGTTTCTATTGCATCTGGATCAACTAGAGTAGGGTCCTTCCAGAGATTTCCTAGCAGTAAAGTTGTTAGACATTTTGTAATATATGCCAACCAATTGCTTCCACCGTACCACCACGGAATCCCATATCTAGGATCGATTTTATAATAAATTATTGCTTATGTGTTTTCATGTAACCTTACCCAGTACAGCACAGGTCTTAAAGCGTCCAAGTCTGAGATAGTGATAATACCTAGCTCCAGATATAGAGCCAGTTACAAAGTAACTGGATCCAACTTCAGCGGGGACCTTAAAAATTGTTCTCTACCACTAGCAGCTGATTTAGATTGCCAGGTAGAGGTAGAAGAACATGGAAATAACAGAAAACTGATAACCGAGTTAATGCACCAGGATGAGCCTAAGATCAGGAATGTACCATTTCAAGAACACTTTAGGGGCTCCATCATGGCAAAAAGATGCAACTTACTAGATCCGCTTTATTCTGGAATTGTGCACTCTGCTGCAACAATCAATGAGTACAAGGCACCTCTGAAACAGAGAATAGGAAGCAGAGTGTCATGCATAGGATCGGCACAGATCTTCCTTCACTGCTACAAGATAAGTCCTTAGGTCACACGGCCATCATAGTAGACCATCATCAGATTTGATGATGTGTTCGTCAGAGAAACATTGTTAATATCCACTTCTTCACCCATCTTCAATTCATCTTAAATGGTTCCACAGTTTTACATCAGAGCAGAACATCAGATCATGCAGAAGAAAAGCGGGTAAGAGTCCAGCCCGATCAAGTGAAGGTTTCTAAACGCGCAATCTTCAGCTGTCCCCTTGTAAAGATGGTTTTAGTTGAATGCTGCATGGAACAGTGCTGTTTTAAAAAGTTTTCTGATTTGAAAGTAGTTGCCTGCAGGCTAAAAGTGATCTACGGTTTTTGTCCCTGGGCTACCTGCCATCTTCCACCATGTTTTACTCTCTTGACTGGGTATAGTTGGATCAATTGAGAGGAAGCCGACTACAAGTTCCTGGCTTGTACCTAGAGGCACGCAGGCTCTTGAAGATATCCGAGGCCCTTCTCCCAGTAAGCTTGGTGCATAGTGCACAGTTTCTTTCTGGAATTCACTAGGCGTATGTGGCTTACTTTCAGGGCCTGCTTGATGCAGTCGTGTTTTTTCTGATGAAGGCAGATTCTGGCTGTCTGTTAGTACACCTTGAAGCATATCGATTAGGTCTTTGTCTAGGCTGGTATAAACTTCATTGCAGGTTTCCGGGGATGCCACCACCAAAGCCCAAGCTCCATAAAGTTGTTAGTTTGCAGAATTGGGAATTTTTTTCGTAGGAGAGTCTGCTGAAAATTTGTGCACTTGATGACTGACTCAAGGGATGATGCTGAGTTCAGATTCATAATTGACCCCCAGGTTTCTTACCTGTTGTGAACGTATCGGAAGATGCCCAAGACTAGAGGACTGTCAGAGTGCCATGACTCAAGGTCAACCTTTTCTACAAGTATAAAGTATTCCAAAAGAGGTAATTTTCCTTCATCCACTGACTGATTTTGCAAAGGCATTCCATTTCTGATAGACTTCTAACCTCAGATTCCTCACATTTTGAATTTTCCCAGACGTCAGGCTGGTTCAGGAAACGCCGACAGGGTGTGTCGTTTTGCTTCATGCCGCTCCGTCTCACACGGGTGTGGCATCAGGACCAAAATATATCCTCAACCTGCTCGTGCTGGCATCCGCTTCTGTTTTCATGCACCAACCAATGCAGATCCAGAGCTTCAACTGTCATTCAACAGATTCAGTTTTTTCCCTACAAAAAAATATATGTGTAGACAAAATGTCACCTAAACCAATAGGTCTTTAGCCCTGTAAGGATTGTACCAAGCAGATGTCAGTTACAGATCCTCATGATGTCTGTCTTCGGTACTGACACAACTCTGTTGCGTTCTTCGTGTGCCAAGATGATCAAATAGACTCTCCATGTCTGCGAGGCAAAAGTGAGGAGGTTGCAGACCCATCGCAAATTGAAGCTCAGGGCATGGCAATCCCAGCTAAAGTCTAGGATGCGGACGCTTTCTCGTTTCTGAGGTTGTTCTCATGACTGGTCTTCATCGAAGTCAGCTAAGTCAAAATGGATCCATAAGAAACATAAAAAGGCCAAACATGGGACACCTGTGTCTCACCTCGCGCAACATTCAGAGTCACACAATGCATATAGCACCTCTAGGCCTCGGAGACATCCTCCCCCAGCAGAGTCTGCTTCCTCGCTGATCCCGTTTTAGAGCCCTTCTGATCAGGTGTATCAGCTTAAGTTGGCTGTGGACAAGATCTTTAGTGCCACACCAGATCCCACTGGGACACCCTTGGGCTGTGTGGACCAGAGGAGGCCTCCAGCCGGTCTACCATTGGCGGATTTGTCCCTGACACCAGCTATGCCTCTTGACCTCGTCCCAGAGTTAATGCTGACGCCGGCTCTGGTTTTGTTGGATCCTGATCTGACGACACCTTTGGCTCCATCCTCTGCACTGCATTCGATGCCATGGTTGCAACGACTAGCGCCGCTGACTTTGATACCTGTGACCATCATCCAATTGTTTTACCAAGGCCTCTTCATCCAAACCTAGACTCTATGGTCCTTAGATTAGATTAAGTAGCATATATAGCGCGACAGCTACCCACTCGGGGTTTCCCTTCTCTTTAACAGGCAAGGGTGATCCCAGCCCATCTAGCTCAGAACAGCCACGTCTTTAATTGTCTGCGAAATATGGTCAATGAAGGGCAGAATCTCAGATGTTCCGGTAGGGCGTTCCAGAGTTTTGGGCCGATGTATGTAGAGGAGTGACCTCCCATACGGGATCTTTGAATCCTGGGAACTGTGCACGAAGAGAGGTTGCTACTGCGCAGAAAACACTCAGGTTGATAAGTTTATCAAGTCGATGAAGTGGCGGGGGGCAACCTCAGCCCTCTAAAGACATAACAAAGAGCCTTAAGCTGGATGCGTTTCTCCACGCTTAGCCAGTGAAGCTCACAGAAAAGAGGAGTGGCCGAAGCATGTTTTGGCAGCCTGTGAATCAGAACCAGACTATTCTAGAGAGGAGTTCATATTTGATGAAGAGTATCGGCCATGTGCAGAAGGTGATATTTTTGTTGGAACGTCAAGATACCAGTGTTCTGGAGACCTCTCCAGACATTGGCCTCGCTTCTCCTAATCCTGCTAAGGCCAGTAAAGAGACCGCGTCTTTTGAAACGGTCATCAGGAGGGCGGCAGACACTCTTGATTTTGTCCTGCCTACTCAGGAGGTTTAGACAACTCCGCTTAAGAGACAAGGCGACACAGGCCTGCTACTGGAGAGTCTGATTTTGTGATTGCAACATCCTACTCCTGAGAGCCTTGTTGTACAGGCTTCTATGAACTGTACAAACCTAAATGCCTTCTCAACGACCCCACCTGATAGGGAGTCGAAAAAGATGATGTATTGGCAAAGAGGATATTCTCATTGACCAATCTTGTCCCCAGGTTGGTTACCACATCATGCCTCCTGGGGAGATACTGTCATGCATTATGGGATAAAGTGGTGCATGTCCTGCCGGTGGTCCTTGAGGAAGTACTTACATTTTTGTAAAGTTTAGTCTCGGGTGGTCAGGATGCTGCAAAATTCTCAATCAAGTCGGGCATGGACACTATCGCCAGCCTGGGTAGGGCAGTTGGCACCATCGTGGTTCTAAAGCACCATTCCTGGATTCGCTCCATGGGCTTCTCTACCAATGTCCAACACTCACTTATGGACATGCCTTTTGACGCTCTAGGCTCTTCAGAGCAAAGCAGAATCTGCACTTGAAAGGTTAAGGAGAGTCTGGCCACTGCCCGCTCTCTGGGCTTAGCTCCGTGATCTCGACAGCTCCCCAAAAAACAGCACCCATTTCGAGGTTTTGGAGAGACAAAGACAGTCTTCAACTCAGCAACAGCAGACCTCTCAATCTTATAGGGGGCGAGGTCGGGCACCGTTCAGATTGCCAGAGCCAGTGTTCTACCCGAGTTCTGGACCCCCCCTTCCGCAGCTGCTGCAAAACCCCTTTAATTTGGCTTTGGCAACCCACGATCTTCCAGTTGGATGGTGGATCACCTTCTACCTCCCCGGGTGGAGGAGAATCACCTCAAATCAATGGGTGCTCCAGATTGTGCAACAAGGTTACTCCCTACTGTTTCTTTCCTATCCTCCAGACATGCCACCCACACCACCAGCTGGGGTTCCAGCTCACATTCCAACCAATACACACCACCGTTCCTACAGCAGCAGCCAGTATCCCGGTTTCCTAAGGACATGTCCATCTGATGGCATCTTGTGTAGTGCACTGTGTGAGAGTTTCGTTGTGTGGTGTTAGGATATTGTCTTGGATATGAAAAGAAGGAAACCAGAAGAAGCAGCATGGGCTTAAAATGCCGGACATTGTTCTGAGCTGGGAGTTGGCACAATTTAGCTTCCTGGGGATCATGGTTGCACACACTCCGGTGCAACAGCAGCGCCTCAAGCTGGATTCGTTGAGAGCCTCGGTTGCTTTTTGGAACACACTCCCGCTGTCATTGGTGGGCAGACTGTCCATCTCCAAGATGGTGCTACTGCCGCGCTGCTTATATGTCCTTCAGAGTTCTCTCTGCTCCCTGCTAGCCAGGGTGTTCAGGCAGTTGGACTCGCTCCTTGTTTCCCTGGTCTGGGCCCTGACCACGCTGACCAGACAATACAAAGAGGGTGGCCCGGAGGTGCCTGGCTAGATTTGTATTGCTACACAGCGCATATGCAGCACGCAGAGCGCTGGCTGGACCCCGGAGACAGCTGGCAGAAGCGCGTGCTGGCGGGGACGGTCGAGGCTGGGCAGCTACTGGTGATCTTAATGAAGGGAGCTGGTGCCCGGATGGCATGTCGTTTGCCAAATTTGCACCGTCTGCCACACCACAAAGACTGTTCTGATGGCTCTCACCGGTAGAGTACAGCTAGTCCAGTCCCCGAGCGGGATATGTGTTTGTTTTACTGTGACGGCTGCCTGTCCAGCTCCCCTCAAATATCGTATGCAATTGCCTATTGTAATGTGAAGAGCTGTTCCGTGCTTTGCCCAGTTTACTGTGATTGTACCTCTCATTACTGCAGTGTTATTTTATATAGAATTGAAAAAAAAAGTTGGAAAAAAAAAAGTACACTCCTTGTAAGATTTTCGACTTCTGTTGGAAGCTTGTGTCCTTATTTAAAAATTGTAAAGTACTGAAATATTCTTGTTGAACAGAGGAGACATGGTTTAGTGAGTAAGTTACCTCTCTGGGGTACTTGGTTTGAGTCCCAGCTTTGGCAAAGTGTGATTTTTTTGGAGATCTCCTAATATCCATGTGCCTAAAATCATCAATGTTTGAAATTTAATATAACTGTGTAATTATAAGAAGTTCCCATTTAATGAACATGATCTTGTATCATCTCCTAACAACCTCTGCAATGTATGCCGCTTGCTGCTCTCTAGCTAGGTTTGCGGTACAGAAACAAAACAAGCCAATAAAAGGCTTCCACTGTTTTTCTGCTCTTTGAGGTCCTTTGAGTTAGATTCAAGTGCTTTCTGTAGCAGGCTGCGGTAACCTACGCCCTTACTTGAGATCCCATAGGCATAACTTACCTGTTTACACTAAAACGCCACCTCAGGGTGGGAGCAAGGTTTACGCACTGCAGACATGCAGGCAGGTTAGCTATGGTGTGTTAAATATTATAGCAATGGAAGGTTAGGCATGATAGGGAGTTTAGGTTTGAAAGCTGGGCTAGGTATTGTAGGTAAGTACGGTATCTTTGGAATAGTATTTTAGGTTTTGGAAGGTTAGGTGTACACTGTATGGCAGGTAGGAAAGTTGTAAGTAAGGTACTGTAGGTTTACGCACTGCAGACATGCAGGCAGGTTAGCTATGGTGTGTTAAATATTATAGCAATGGAAGGTTAGGCATGATAGGGAGTTTAGGTTTGAAAGCTGGGCTAGGTATTGTAGGTAAGTACGGTATCTTTGGAATAGTATTTTAGGTTTTGGAAGGTTAGGTGTACACTGTATGGCAGGTAGGAAAGTTGTAAGTAAGGTACTGTAGCTATGCTAGTTTAGCAATGGTAGGTAAGTAGTTGTAGTTGGTAGGTAGGTATATTAGGGTAGGTATAGTTAGTAGGTTAAGTGTGATAGGTTATGTTTTGTCGGAAGGTATGGATGAAAAGGTAGCCTAGCTGAGGTAGGTATGTTAGGTTAGGCAAAGTAGGTTACGTATGGTAGGTGGCCATTGTTTGTAGGTACTCTTGGCAGAAACATTGGGTATGGCAGGTAAGTAGGTAGCTATGATAGGTTAAGCATGGTAGGTAGATAGGAGGTACAGAAGGTATGGTAGTTTATTATTGTAGGTTAGGTATGGTACTTATGGTGGGCATGTACGTACAGTGGAAAGATATTGTAGGTAGATTTGGCAGTTAATGTAGGTGAATAGATATGAAAGGTTAGTTATCAGTTATGGTAGGTATGGTAGATTGATATAGTGTTTTGCATAGGGTAGGTACATATAGTTGGTTAGGTAATGTCATTGGAGGACATAACATTCTGTCTGGTATTTAAAGGTTTGCCCTATTGAAGTATTTTCTAGATGTCTTAATTACACATCATAGCTTCATCAACGAGAAGCACCGAAATGTACTCTTATTAACAAAGCATACTTGTTTGTTTAGAGATGAGGGATTTCTGAGCTTTACTATTAACCAAGAGATTTATAAAATTCGAGACAGTAGAGGATGTTTGTGTTGTGAGTGGTGAACTTAAGACATGCAGACCAAAAGTTTGTATAGTAGTTACTTTTGCCAAAGGACCAATAATTTAGTTGCTTTTTAAGTCAGCCCATGGGCTCACACACCCTTATTTTGTGAACAAAAACACTGTAAATCCAACATGTTATCATGACAGTAAACTAAAACAACTGATGCGCAAAGGCATTAGAGAATGGCGCCGTGGCTTTACTTTGAGAGGCTTCTGCAGCAAGTAGTAGTCAGTTCACTTCAAAAGGCTTTATTACAAATTTGAAATACAATTCTAAAAACATTTCCAGCCATACATAAAACAATTCAGATAAAACATGTAAATCAATAAGCAAGCACGATGCCTTTCCATACATCAGTTGTTCTTTGAATATATGACGCAGCATAAAAACATATTCTAGGGTCATTGAGAGTAATAAATAATTTCATAGCAGCATGGGTTGTTCTCACATTATATTTTAAAAAGAGTGGCTTCAAATAAAATTGCTTAAAATACAGATAAAATTTGCAAAGAAGCATAAAGTGCATGGTGCTTTGTTTTGATTGTCCATCACAGGGGCAGTGGGATACATTTTCATCGTAGGGAAAGCAACTAAGTGGTGTGCTATTCCTAGTCTCAATCTGATCAGAACAAAGCGATGTGAGGGCTTAGTCACTAAGGACAGGTAATCTTGAAATCCCTTTCTATGTTCGATTATTTGATAAAATATAAAGGTGGATTGATTCCTATCAACTCTCATACGGGTCTCTTTTCTTATGGGCCAAAAATATATCCTTTATCTCCTGTTTTGGTAAAGTTGTCACGTATCCGGGGTTTACATGAATCTGAAACTTGAATAGATTACTATATGGATCATTGACGTATTTTAGCCATGGGATATGTGAACTTTTATCCAGGAGTAGGCAATCCTTAATTATGGCTTGGGTAAATTTAGTCTCGTCTTACGCCCAGATGGATATCCATAACAGCAGTGGCCGCATACCAAATTAAATTGGTTAAGTAATTTATTCCTACTTATTGGTGTATTATTTCAGTGGACGCTGATGATGGCAAACTTAAGAGACGTTTTAGAAAGGAATTTTCTTGTTGTTGTAGGATCTGACTACAATTATGGCCCCACACCCCTGCACCATACAAAGCTGTGGTGACACATCTGGCCATATCCTTAAAACGGTGATCCCCTAGCTTAGTGGCAAATCTAAAAATCCCATGTGCACTCCTGATCACCTTTGAACAGACATTGGTTAATTCGTGTGTCCAGTTCCCGTTGCCTGAGTAAGTTATTCCCAGATAACAAAAGGTATTAACTGTTTCTACTGAGGTGCTATCGATGTAAAAAGTTTTACATTTCTTAGATTTTGGGCCACACACCATAGGGAAAGTTTTGGTTTTATTAATTAGCAATTTCCTACTAACAATAAAATTCCTAAACTTATCAATTAATCGTTCTAGAAAGCAGCACAGCGTCATCTGCATAAAGCAGGACAGGTACGGGACTGCCGGCAATTTGGGGTGCATCCGCCTCCACCGACCAAAGTGCTTTATCGACCTCATTTTTAGGTCTCGGCCTGCACCAGCGCTTGCGCTGGTCTGGCCGAGAGTTTTAGTAAGCGGGTTTTGGAAGTGCAAACACTGGCTTTCGGCTGGCGACCAGCTTGAGTTCACGATGGCGTGCACGCGCAGCTGGCATCTGGGTTTCCTATCTCTTCCTCATTTCCTCGTCATGGCTCATTAACTCTCTGGACTCTGATGTTTCAATCGCAGCAGCAGCTCACATTACCAACTGAGGGCCCTGGACTACAGTCACATGAAAAACAACAGCGATTAGCATTGAAATGCAAGCTTTTTTTTTGTCTAGTTAGAAATATTGCTTCGGTGGGTTGATTTCACCTTATATCGCTATTTGTTTTATATTGGGAGTCACAGCCTAATTACCAGTATTTTTGTCTCTCACTATTTTTTTAAAAATATTTATTCGCGCAAAGCACAAAGCTATATTTATGGTTACTTTTTCCGCGTCACTTCTTCACTCTATTTAAACTCCACACCCCCACTCTTATTGTCTCTCTCCTTCTCTCTCTCCCCTCTCTAATTCTCTCTCTACTTAATTAACTCTCCCTCTCTATCTTTTTTAGCCTTTCATTCTCTCACCCCTTTATCTGTTTCTCTTTCAAAATCCTTCATTCACTCTCCCCTTCTTTCTCTCTCTCTCTATCCCGCTCCACTCTTTATTCTATGTACACCCTTTCTCTCTCTTTCTCTCTCACCACCCTCTCTAATTGGGCATTATATCTTCACTCTATCTCTCACTCGGCAACACCACAGCATCACTCAGCGCAACCACAGCATCAATCAGAGCCAGCACAGCATCAATCAGAGCCAGCACAGCATCAATCAGAGCCAGCACAGCATCAATCAGAGCCAGCACAGCATCAATCAGAGCCAGCACAGCATCACTCAGCACCAACACAACATCTCTCAACGCCACCACAGCATCACTCAACGCCATCACAGCATCACTCAACGCCATCACAGCATCACTCAACGCCATCACAGCATCACTCAACGCCATCACAGCATCACTCAACGCCATCACAGCATCACTCAACGCCATCACAGCATCACTCAACGCCATCACAGCATCACTCAACGCCATCACAGCATCACTCAACGCCATCACAGCATCACTCAACGCCATCACAGCATCACTCAACGCCATCACAGCATCACTCAACGCCATCACAGCATCACTCAACGCCATCACAGCATCACTCAACGCCATCACAGCATCACTCAGCACCAACACAACATCTCTCAACGCCATCCCAGCATCACTCAGCACCAACACAGCATCACTCAACGCCATCACAGCATCACTCAGTGAAACCACAGCATCACTCAGTGCAACCACAGCATCACTCAGTGAAACCACAGCATCACTCAGTGCAAGCACAGCATCACTCAGTGCAACCACAGCATCACTCAGTGCAAGCACAGCATCACTCAGTGCAACCACAGCATCACTCAGTGCAAGCACAGCATCACTCAGTGCAAGCACAGCATCACTCAGTGCAAGCACAGCATCACTCAGTGCAAGCACAGCATCACTCAGTGCAAGCACAGCATCACTCAGTGCAAGCGCAGCATCACTCAGTGCAAGCGCAGCATCACTCAGTGCAAGCGCAGCATCACTCAGTGCAAGCGCAGCATCACTCAGTGCAAGCGCAGCATCACTCAGTGCAAGCGCAGCATCACTCAGTGCAAGCGCAGCATCACTCAGTGCAAGCGCAGCATCACTCAGTGCAAGCGCAGCATCACTCAGTGCAAGCGCAGCATCACTCAGTGCAAGCGCAGCATCACTCAGTGCAAGCGCAGCATCACTCGGCGGCGCCGCAGCATCACTCGGTGCCGCCGCAGCATCACTCGGCGCCGCCGCAGCATCACTCGGCGCCGCCGCAGCATCACTCGGCGCCGCCGCAGCATCACTCGGCGCCGCCGCAGCATCACTCGGCGCCGCCGCAGCATCACTCGGCGCCGCCGCAGCATCACTCGGCGCCGCCGCAGCATCACTCGGCGCCGCCGCAGCATCACTCGGCGCCGCAGCAGCATCACTCGGCGCCGCAGCAGCATCACTCGGCGCCACAGCAGCATCACTCGGCGCCACAGCAGCATCACTCGGCGCCACAGCAGCATCACTCGGCGCCACAGCAGCATCACTCAGCAACACCTGAGTATCATTCGGCATCACCTCAGCATCGTCTCCGCAACAGTCACCACCACCACCACTACCACCTCAGCATCACTCAGCACCACCTCAGCCTGCTCTCGGAATCTGGCATCTGTTGATTCTCCCCTAGCGTCTGGCCGCTGCTAGTGTAATAATACAGGTACTAGTTCCCAACCTTCACCCTCCGATTGTTTATGCCCCCTCAAAAAAAAAGCTTTAACAAACAACCATTGCCAGCATTGCAAGAACAAAAGAAAACTGAGGACATTTTTTATTGTAAATACTTTTTTTAATATGGTCGTTCAGTTTTACATAATGCCTTCTTGGTCATATATAAAGTAACAAATGCTTCTGACACTTTTTTATTATAACTTTTCAGCATGCCGCACAGCAGCCACACTTCTCTACAGCACAGCTTGAAGACATTGGCAAAGTCAATAGCTCTGGCTAAACACTTATAAGGCCCCAAAGGCGAGACCTATTGGCTCTGCCAATGCTTGTTAAATAGAGAAAAGAGCAAGGGGGCTAGAACGCAACCCTGACGAATACCTTGTTTAACCTCAAAAGTTGGCGTGCACTCACCACGCTGCCGATATCGCACTTTACATGACCGTATCTCATACAACCTTGCAAGGAAAACAATTATTGGTTGAGGGGCTCCGAGATTAAGCAGCGTTGGCCATAAAATGGTGTGATCAACGAGATCGAAGGCACTACTACGGTCTGCAAAGCATAGATATAATCTCCCCTGCTTTGCACACGTGTATTTACCTATTAAAAGTTCTAAATTAATACCTTGCTCTATCGTTCCTAACCCTTTCCTGAAACCATATTGCACTGGTGAGATTATCTCATTTTCGTTGGCCCACTCTTCTAATCCCACCAATAATACTTAACTCATCACCTTTACTGACGAATCTAGGAGCGAGATAGGACGATAATTTTTTGCTTCCCATTTATTGCCTTTTTTAAAAATAGGAATGATAACTGATTGACCTCATGACGGCGGTATATACCTCGTCACTGCTAGGTTAAAAACTCTGGTAAGGATGCGCCCCCATAAATCTATTGGTGCTTTATAAACATCTGTTGGGACCCCATCTGGGCCAGGTGCTTTCCCACCCCTGCTCCCAGTCAGTCCTACCTGTACCTCATCAATTGTGATATTTAAAGGTATAACTGGCCACTTACTCTGCGTTGGGCTTTGTACCCTAGATGCATCAAGATCTGATGGTTAAAAATACTTGAAAAATGTGTCACCCAAGCATCGCAGTTAACATGGGATAGTAATTCAGGCAACGAGTCACACTTTAAAATCGGAGAGTTCACAGTTTCCCAAACTAACTTATTATTGGCTGGGTCTGCTGCCATGGATAGCTTTTCCCACGCTAACTCCTGCAACTCCCTTTTCCTTGTCTTAAGGACAGATTTGTAATTGAGGCGTAGAATTTTAATCAATTCGTTGTTTCCTGGTTTGTTATTTAAAGCCTGTTTCAGGTGATTTAACGCCTGTGTACAAGTATGATCAAACCATCCTCTACATTGTCTTCTTTTTTCCCTAAAGGGGGCAGTCAATATCCCATCAATAACAGTATTTATTTTGATTAAAATTAGCTATCAACTGAGGAGGGCTAACATCCTCATTTAGGCAGTAGGAAATCTCTGCACCACCTTGTGTTACAATTTCATGCAATACTTTCGTCGGTTCTACCCCCTCCCATTTGATACGTGTCTCACTCGGTCTGATAGGGGCGATGTTAATTATAGTGTTTGGGTGTACTATAACTTTTGGGCCCCAGACAAGAGCTGACATTATAATACAATTGTGGTCACTCAGTGCTAGCGGGGTGATCCATGGGGCGGAACACATATAATTAATACTTGTTGAAATTAACATATGATCAATAATGTATGCAGCATTCCTACCTATGAAAGTAGGTATTAGGCCACCATTTGAATCACAAGCACACTGCAATAGGTCAAGGTCAAAGTTAGCCATCAGGGAGTTTAAGGCTCCTCCATAGTCATTGTGTGGGAAATGCATACAATCATCATACTCTTCATTTTTATTCCCACAGACCTTGGTCATAGACCGGGCATGATTGTGTATTGAAATCACCAACCCATATGATTGCAATATTAGCGTTGATCATACTTAACAAATTGTCAAGCCCTTTATCTAAGTCAAATACAATGTTACTGCGGGTTGAATCAAACACATTATTATAAAAGTTAACCACAACCACGTCCCTGCCATTTTTACAATGCAACCACATAATCTGAGTGTGCTCCAGTCGTGATGACTCTTTTAACAACGGTCGGTAACGTGTTTGAGATCAGGGTCAGGAGCCCCCCTTTTGCTCTACCTGCGGGAGAAGGCACTGCCTGTAGCCAATATGAGGTAAACCCTTCTGTATAGACCGCGTCAGTACACCAGGTTTCTTGCATACAAATTATGTTGAGATCGCTAATAAAGTCTTGCCATCCTAATGAGTTGAGTTTGCTCATTAAGCCACCGATATTCCACGTTGCGATTGTTTATCCATTATCTAATATCTTCCCTGGGTTGACACTCCGGCTCTCACACTTACTTTCCTTTTCTGTGCTTATATTGCAGGACTCTGTGTGTGGGCACTCTGTGTTTGTGACAGCGATTGGTTCGTCATGGAGTGGGTTGATTACAACTGATGCCCCGGCACCATGATCATCTACCCTATCTCCAATGGAGATGGGCTCCATGTTGGAGGGGACGGAACCCTTTTGGCAATCATTATCTTGTAGAGTACTCGGAGCTTGGTATCTATTCGAGACTGATAATGCGTATTGGGGATAGGTTATCTGATCTGGTGTCATACAAAAAAAGGCTTCGGCCCTCTTCCCTATGTTGTGTTGGCCTTAGATGCCTATAGAAGAAACCAAGGGGTTGTAATGCCATGTTTAGATCAAACTGCGGTGGTGGAATTGCTCTTTCCAGGGTATTTCTAGCCCAGCTAGGGTTTCTAAAATTAATGATTATGCAATCTCCTTTAAGAGTCTTTCGTAAGGGGCCGATCCATCTCACCCTTCTCGTTAGGAGTATCTGATTAGCTCCTGCCACCGGGTAGCGACAATTCTTATCTAACCAGTGTACCACTCTATTCTTTACCTGCCCCCTTAATTGCAACCTTATCTTTTGGCACAATTGCCTGGAGTGGGCACTCAATTGACCCCTCCCTTACTATATCCCTCTTTACCCCAGAACTAGTGCTTATATTCCTTAGTAGGCCACTAATCTTAGATACTTCACTAGACAATATGTCAATTTTATCGCGGATCGGCTTAAGCAACTCCTCGACCTTCGTTACTATAGTGGCTATAGTTTGTGTAGCTTGAATATTTAGGGCAGTGCTTTGATCAATTAAGCTATTACATGCTATGGCTGAGGGGTTCTGCGTTGGTCTTTTCTTACCTTTGTTGCTACCCGCCACTACTTGACTCTTCTTACACCCTCTCTTCCTCTTCGGAGTTGGTGATCCGTCAGGTGTATGCATTCAGGAGGGTCAATATGTATGTGGGGTTCTGGTTCAGGTTCAGTTATGTTTTCGGAGGTCCTAGTAGTTCCATGATACTCAGTGTGGGCTACTTCCCTTAATTGCACACCCCCTTCCTGTGCTAGTCCGCTCCCATCCCCTGCCTGCCCTCCAACTACCGTCCCAAGTCCCAGAGATAAACGGCGTTCTGTGCTATCAATTTCATCAGTGATAGCACTACTGCTCGTACTAGGTAAGAGTCAATAGTGGTGCATGGATTATCAGTTGCAGATTTTTGAGGTTTACGTTTAACCATGATGTCTTAGATAGGAGACATAATATAATCTCACTATTGGGGTTCTCTAGGGAGGAATTGTTACCATCCACGGTACCACTCTGTAGGAGAGTAGGATCTGCTTCTTATAGTTACCCCCACTTTTTGCTGATGTTTCACTGTTTTCAACTTAGTCTAACTGGGATCCTGCTATTCAGGACCCCAGTCTATCTGCTTTCTCCTCTAAATTGATTGCATGTACTTTAGGTACACTCCAGATTGGATTCTGGGGTACCCTTATAAGTCCCTAGTATATGGTATACTATGTACCCAGGGCATAGGTACCCCAGAGGCCTCCCTGGGGCTGCAGCATGTATTATGCCACCCCTGAGAGGCCATTCAAAATGACACAACAGGTCTGCTACTGCAGCCTGTGTAAGGTGGTGCATGCACCCCTTACTTAGATATAGGTTCACTATATCTATCCTGATCACTGCACATATAAGCCTATCAGTCACCCCTATGGCAGGCCTTATCAATCCTGAAGGCAGGGTGCTGGCTTTTATGTGAGAGGGTGCCCATGCATGAGCAGAGCCCCTCTGCAGCCTTCGGAACCACTATTCCGGGGTTGTCTGTGATGCAGCCAACCATATACTCTTAAGTGCATTATAACTAGGGCTCCCGGTTTTATGGTGTTTATTTTTTTGCCATTTCCGCCTGTATTTATCCGTATTTATTTTTTGGGCATTTGTTCTGTATATATCCGCATTTATTTTTTCTGCAATAAAAAGATGACGCTGCAGCTAGTATTTTTCCACATTTATTTAAGGCTATCAACAGCTCAGTACCACCACAATTTATATTCGCATTGTAATGCAAACTAATATGATCTTACAATAGTGTCAGTGTGTCAAAATCAACCGCGGTCATGTACTTGCCTTAGCCTTTAAGTGCAGTTCAAACCTGGCAGCTGCCATGAGACATAGAAGGGGCCGTCATGGAGAAACTGATTCTCATAAAATGTACACTTTTAAAGAGACCTGTGAGAGTTTGCATGGGGCTAACGGAGATGAGGGATTGGCCCTCACTTGTACAGAAGCGGGCTTCTAAAAAAATTTAAAATATTAATATAATAGGGCTTTCAAAAGACTAAAAATCCACAAATGAATAAAGCTTCACGAGGCCGATGTGATACATGTTTTTTTCACAGGGTGGGAAGTTTTGTTACATTGTAACTCAAATAGATCTGTGTGTTTTCACAAAACAGCTTTCGCACAATTCGCTACTGCTGTAGTATATTTTGTATTTCAACATATTTCCTAGCTTTTACCGTTCACTCTGACGTCTGGCTACAATCCCTCTTTTTTCCATTTCTTGCAGTTTCATTGCACAGCTTCTGAAACAGCTCCCGAGGCAGAGATAGACAGCGACAGTATATCTGCTGGGTGCAGAGGGGCAGGTACAGTGGTACTGCTCTGCACATGTGTTTTTGGGACATATTTGCGCAGCGAACCTTGTAGGGTGTCCTTACCCAGCTTGGCTGTGAAGACGCAGTGGCTGGAGTGTTTGCCGAGTTTGTGGCCAGATTGTTCTTGCAGCCACACGTTTTTGTTGCAGATTTATATAGCGCAAACTCGACCCAAAGGTATTTAGAATGCTTAACAGAGCACCAATTACGTAACACAAGGACACATTCACTTTTGGTAGGCACGGGGAGATTAAGTGACACGTTTACAGTGGACTGCACTGCTAGAACAACCCGGCCACAAACTCCGCAAACACTCCAGCCTCTGCGAGTACACTGTGAAGCCGCCATTCATCTGTTCCCCCCTACCCCCGAGAGTAGATACGTCGGTAAAATATACCTTTGGCTTGAAATGGCGGCGGGCTGGCGCAGAGCTCACTCGAGTGGCGGAGCCCCAGAGATAGCTAGAGAAGGGCTGGGGCAGCAACAAAAAGGCGAATGGGAGGTGTCTTTCTGCAATCTGGTTGGTCACAGTGCAAGTAAAAGGAGGAAGTAGGGAGTGACCCCCCCAAAATAAAGGGCAAAAGGTATGAGGGCGGACCGGAGAACTGTTGACACGCCCACACAGTGAAGCCTGGATCCAACCACGATTGGCTCAGGGGGCACAGCAGCAGGTCAAAAACGACCCTAATTGGAAGGAATTTCCAGCAAACCACAAGCTGTAGGGCCCTGCAGGTGTTTCGTGTTACGGTGGGCAGACACACCCCTTGAATCAGGGACAGGGGCGTGGCGAAGCAACTCGGCTGGAGCACGGCAGTGCAGCAACTTTTGGTAGTATTTTCCCGCTTCTAAATATAAATACAGACAAAGGAAAAATAGTTTTCCGTCTGTATTTATATGTAAATATCCGTATAAACGGAAAACCGGGAGCCCTAATTATAACCTTGCGGTAAATGCTAACTTTAAAATGGCTGCAAGGAATTATGTCGTGTTTGGTGTCAAACACCTTGGAATCATACCTCCACACCAGTAACAGGTGTGGGAGGTATGATTCCTCCCTTCTAGAGGGAGAAATATGACAGCACTGGTACACCCGGTACCAGCTTCACAGAGCCCTGGCATCACAAAATGGATGCTGCCAGCCACAGACACGAGTCTGCCCTCCTGCTACTGGACGAAACTCCGGCAGGGGAGGCTGGACAATAGGTTTCCTGTCACAGGGAGGTGTGACCACCTCCCAGACAGGCTTTAGTGTATTGGGGCTGGGTGGGTGCACTCTCAGAGTGCTTTGATGTCTGCACTGGGGGCACATTTGGTGTCCTCGTGCATAGTCCAGCTCAAACCGGTTGCAGAGGCTATCAGCCCCTGCTCTGGCGCGAAACTGGACAAAGGACATGGGTGTAGCCACCCCTCTGTCCTGACCCTCCCATAGGTGGGTCCCCAGAGTTTGTCCCACCCCTTCCTTGGGTATAAAGTAGGAACCCTGACTACAGGACTTTAGATATTACCTGGACTAAACTCTGATACAGAAACCAACTAAACTTCGATGATCTACGCTTTGCTGGACGACTGAAGAATCTCCCTTGGAGTAAAGGAGTTACTCCCCTGCAAGGCAGGCACCTCAACGCTTCTGACCGGTTTGCAACTACGCAGCTCCTGACGGACTCCGAAGATTTTGCAACACAGGAGGTGAGTGCCCAAGCTTCCCCGAGGCCAACTAGTGCTCTCAGCAAAGCTGAGACCTGCAGCCCTCGCGGGGACCGTGCAACCCGAACCCCTGGACACCGTGCACATTTGCAGCAGCATATGCTTCTAGGCGATCCCTGAGGCTGTGCTTTGGGCTACTTGTAGTCCAAGCCCCGAGCAGTGTTTCCACCGAAGATTACTGGCCTACACTCCACGAGTGTTCCGTGGGCTGGTACTTTGTGATTCCTCTCGAGGTCCCTTCGCGATCCCTGGTCCGTTGACCTGTGGGTCCCTGAGAAGGCAACTCTAACTTTCAACGGGCTTCCCTGGTTGCTCCAGACGTGCCCTGACTCTCCATCACTTGGGGAGTCCCCAGGACCTTGCTGGTCCTCACCGAAGCCTCTTTACTCTGACCGCCTGGGTTGCAGTTGCCAAGGCTTGTTGGTCTCCAATCCGGAAACTGACCCCTCAGCAATCGACATCCTTCGTGGGACAGCTCGCCTGCGGAATCTGGTCGTCGTCAACGTCTCCTGGTCCCCGTGGCTGCAGAGTCAAGCTTCACCTCTTCGCACCTGAAGCACCCAACATCGGTGGGCATTCGATTGCTCCGCTCCTGGTCACATGAAGTGACCCAGACTTTGTCCCCTCTGCTTTCAGGTTCTTCACATCTTCGATCCAGGCTTGGATCACACCGGACACTTTTCTTCTCCACGGCAGCAGTACTTCTTCGCATCACGCCATAGAAAACGACGAGGGTTTCCGACACCACTTGACCCCTATGCACCCGGCTTCCCTGGGCTAGGTAACACGGGTACCTCGGTACTCACAAGGGTGCTGGCCTTAGAACCTTCTAAGTTTAACTGGGTTTGCTTGAAGTCCTCTCCGAAGTGTCCTTAAGCTCAAAGTTCAACCGCGACTTTCCCATAGAGTTGTACGGAGCTCGCATCTGTGTTCCCACACTGCACCCGTCTTCCTTGGGTCCCCTGTGTCACTACCTTGGGTGGTTCCTTGGGGTCCCAGCGATTCTACGTGCTCTAGGCACTGTGTCTAGTCAAGTCGTGGTTCTTATACCACTTTCTTAGTATATGGTTTGGTCTCCCCCTGGAGCCCACTGTGTATTGTGCTATTTACTGTCGTTCTAGTACTGTGTAATTGTGTGCCTTGTTCTCTAATCTCATAAAGAGGTTAGTAGAGAGTGTTTAGTAATAAATACATATATTTTATATGTACCTGGTGTGGTTCTCCTTTCATTTGGTCATTCAAGAGGTTATAGACTGGTAAAACAAGCTGCTTTACATTCCTTCGAGACTTAGCCTGAAGGCTGCTCTCCATAGCTACCACTAGGATAGCTTTCAATAAAGGTTGTCTTTAACCTAATCATCAATAAGGGTCGTTTGGACTGGTGCAAAGTGCCCACTTTAATTAGTGGACAGCATATACCAGGCCAACTTCTCACATTGGTGTGCAGCGGTTGGGATTCAAGCTTGCTATTGTTTTACCAGATAATCTCAGTGAGTGACTAACTGAAAACCACTAAAGGTACCTAGGTACATATAAATCAAGTCTAGAATAAGGTATGTTCTACTGAACTTAGAGTTGGGTAAGTCAAGGGTCTAGCACACCCTTTCTCCACCTCAAGAGAGTCTCAGTTCCCACTAGAGTAGGTAGGTGCATACACCACACCACACTAGAATGTCTTCAAGGCCAGAAGTCAGTGAATCCTTGCCAACTAAGTAGGACCACCTCACATTCCAAGAATTGAGAAACATGTGTGCGTCAAGGAAACTGAAGACGGGGGAAAAACCCAAACACCCAAAAGCTTAAAGTAACTTTGCTTTTAGATGACCTCAGAAAGACCCCAGGGTCTGATGAGGTTGGCAAAGGGGGTGGGACAACAGAAGAGGAAAGGCCAGGGAGTGAAAACCTCAATGACCTGGACTCTGATATTGGCCAGGAGGATCAAGATGATTCTAACCTGGAACATACAATCCTCCCAAAGGGTGAGGAAGGAGGCCTCAGTGGGCCTCTCTTTACCCCACCTGGAAGGGTTAACAGTTTACCAAGAATATCCAGGACTCCTTCTCTGGAGTCTAATCATTCTGGTACATCTGTAGGGAGCTCTGCTTCTCATAGGACTTCTTCTCATAAAAGGGAGTCCTCTTATGAGAAGAAGTGCCAACTGCTTGAGTTTGAGAGAGCTAAGCTCTGGATCAAGAGAGAGCGATTGGCCTTAGACAGGGAATCCCTGGAGCTTCAGAGAGCTTCTCAGAAGTTGGGACTAGAGTCCCATGGTGGCAGCTACAGTGTCCCTAGAGGTAGAGAACATACTCATGACCATATGAACCTGAACAAGATTGTCCCTCCCTACCAGAGTGGGGATGACATCCACAAATGGATAACTGCACTGGAGAGGGCCTGTAAGGTACAGAGGGTCCCTAAGGAGCAGCAGGCAGCAATCTTGTGGCTCTCCTTTGCAGACAAAGATAGAGACAAGCTCCTCACTGTAAGAGAAGAGGATGCTGACAATTACAAAGTCCTGAAGAGTGCTCTGATTGATGGGTTTGGCCTAACCACTGAACAATACAGGTTAAAGTTCAGAGACACCCAAAAGGCACAGACTCAGGACTGGGTTGACTTTGTTGATTGTGCTACTAAGGCTCTGGAAGGCTGGTTACTTGGCAGTAAGGTGAATGACTTTAAAGGATTGTATAATTTAATCATGAGAGAGCAGATCTTTAATAACTGTCAAAATCAGCTGTTGCATCAGTATCTGGTGGACTCTGATCTGACCTCTCCCCAAGAATTGGGTCAGAAGGCAGACAAATGGGTCAGAACCAGGGTGAGGCAGAAGGTTCAGAACCAAGGTGGTGACTCCAAGAAGCAGGATTCTAAAAACTCTGATAAGGGTGGGGAGAAGGGTAAAGACCAGAAGTCTTCTCAAGGGCCCCAAAAATCTGCATCTGGTGGGGAGTCACACTCCAACAAGGGTAAAGGCAAGAAGAAGCCATGGTGTCAAATCTGTAAACAGAAGACCCATTGGACAAGTGACTGTAACAAGTCCAAGGAATCCACTCCAACCACCACTGCCCCTAAGGCAACTGTTCCCCCTAGTTCAGCTCCAAGAAGTGGTGGTGTTCCAAATAAGGGTGTAGTAGGGTTAACCCTGGGATCTGAGATGGACTCTGTCCTAGTCAGAGTTCCAACTCAGGCTATGTTGGTCTGTGATGGAGGCATGGATATGGCCTCCTTATTTGTAAGCCCCAGTAATCTGGGCAAATACAGACAATGGCCTATAATCAATGGAAAGGAGGCCTTGGCATTCAGGGACACAGGAGCAAGTGTCACCATGGTGACAAAAGATCTTGTGGCTCCTGAGAAATCATACTTGGTGAGATGTACCAAGTGACCAACGCCAGCAATGTCAGGACAGACCATTCCCTGGCAGTTGTTAATTTCACCTGGGGAGGGGTAACTGGGCCCTAAAAAGGTTGTGGTAAGTGCAGACCTCCCTGTTGAATGCTTGTTGGGCAATGATTTAGAAACTTCAGCTTGGGCTAAAGTTGAGCTCAGGACCCATGCAGAAATGTTGGGCATCCCTGCAGATGCTATGACCAGGTCACAGGCAAAAATGTCTAAAACTGAACAGGCCCTGGATCCTGGAAACATGGACCAGGTGCCTTCCAAGAGGAGGAGCAGTAGGGTTAAGGCAGTGCCTTCCCCCCTGCCTCAGAATGCAGATCAGTCTCTTGAGGGAGATGATCTCAGTCCTGAAGAAGTAACTGTTCCAGATGAGCTTGAACCTGATCAGGTTGAGTTCTTGGGGACAGGGGGCCCTTCCAGGGCAGATCTGAGCCAGGAACAGCTGAGCTGCCCCTCTCTTGAACCCCTCAGACAGCAAGCTGCTGCTGAGGCTGCTGGGAGTGCTAGTGGGTCTCATAGGATCTATTGGGATGATGGACTCCTTTACTCAGAGTGTAGAGACCCCAAGCCTGGAGCCACCAGGAGGTTGGTTATACCTCTGAAGTTTAGGAGCTTCCTATTGACACTAGCACATGATATCCCATTGGCAGGTCACCTAGGCCAAAACAAGACTTGGGACAGAATTGTTCCTCACTTTCATTGGCCTCACATGTCTGAAGACACCAAGGAGTTTTGTCGCTCCTGTGTCACCTGTCAAGCCAGTGGTAAGGCAGGTGGCACTACAAAGGCCCCCCTGATACCACTACCTGTGGTGGGGGTTCCCTTTGAGAGGGTAGGGATTGACATTGTTGGTCCCCTAGATCCTCAAACTGCATCTGGGCACAGATTTATACTGGTGGTGGTGGACCATGCCACTAGGTATCCAGAAGCAATTCCACTTAGGACCACTACAGCTCCTGTGGTGGCAAGGGCCCTCCTGGGAATCTTTTCCAGAGTGGGTTTCCCTAAGGAGGAAGTATCAGACCGAGGTGCAAACTTCATGTCTAGTTACTTGACTGCTATGTGGAAGGAGTGTGGAGTAAATTATAAATTTACCACCCCTTATCACCCACAATGCAATGGTTTAGTTGAAAGGTTCAACAAAACCTTGAAGGGCATGATTAAAGGTCTCCCAGAAAAGCTTAGGCGCAGATGGGACATACTTTTGCCCTGCCTTCTCTTTGCCTACAGAGAGGTACCACAGAAGGGGGTTGGTTACAGCCCATTTGAACTTCTGTTTGGACATCCAGTTAGGGGTCCATTGTGTCTAGTGAAGCAGGGATGGGAGTTACCTCTCAAACCCCCTAAACAGGATATTGTGGAGTATGTACTTGGTCTCCGCTCCAGGATGGCTGAGTACATGAAGAAGGCAACTAAAAACCTTGAGGCTAGCCAGGAATTGCAAAAGGCCTGGCATGACCAAAAGGCTGTGTTGACTGTTTATCAGCCAGGACAGAAAGTATGGGTGTTGGAGCCTGTGGCCCCAGCAGCCCTCCAAGACAAGTGAAGTGGCCCTCATACAATTGTTGAACAGAAGGGAGAGGTTACCTACCTGGTGGACCTTGGCACTCCCAAGAGCCCCCATAGGGTGCTCCATGTCAACAGACTGAAACCATATGTTGACAGGGCAGACATCGGCTTGCTCATGGCTACTGATGAGGGACAGGAGGAAGAGAGTGATCCCCTCCCTGACCTGCTCTCACAGAACCCTGATGATGGTTCAGTTGATGGTGTAGCCTTGGCAGGCAGCCTCACTGACCAGCAGCAAACTGATTGCAGAAAAGTTCTCAATCAGTTTAGACATAGGTTCTCACTGACTCCAAGTCAGACTACCTGGTGCACTCATGAAGTGGACACTGGGGACAGTCTGCCTGTTAAAAATAAGATTTACAGGCAACCTGACCATGTCAGGGACTGCATCAGGACTGAAGTCCAGAAGATGTTGGATTTGGGTGTGATTGAACCCTCAGATAGCCCTTGGGCTAGTCTAGTAGTCTTGGTACCTAAACCTCACACCCAGGGTGGTAAGAGAGAGATGAGGTTTTGTGTTGACTACAGAGGTCTCAATGCAGTCACTAGGACTGATGCCCATCCAATCCCTAGGGCAGATGAGCTAATAGACACTTTGGCCTCAGCCAAGTTTCTCAGCACATTTGACCTGACAGCTGGCTACTGGCAAATCAGACTAGCTGAGGATGCAAAAGCCAAAACAGCATTTTCAACCCCTAGTGGGCACTACCAATTTGTGGTGATGCCCTTTGGTTTGAAGAATGCACCTGCCACTTTTCAAAGGTTGGTGAACAAAGTCCTTGCAGGCCTGGAAGCCTATAGTGCAGCATATCTAGATGATATTGCTGTCTTTAGCTCCACCTGGGAGGATCACCTGCTCCACCTGAGAAATGTTTTAGAGGCTCTGCAAAAAGCAGGCATAACTATCAAGGCCACCAAGTGCCAGATAGGGCAGAGTCAGGTTGTGTACCTGGGCCACTTTGTGGGTGGAGGCCAGGTTCAACCATTGCAGAGCAAAATCCAGACCATCATGGACTGGGTTGCTCCAACCACCCAGACTCAGGTCAGAGCTTTCTTGGGCCTGACTGGGTACTATAGGAGGTTTGTCAAAGGATATGGATCCATAGTGACCCCTTTGAATGACTTAACTTCCAAGAGAATGCCAAAGAAAGTTCAGTGGACAGTCAGCTGTCAAAAGGCATTTGATGACCTGAAGCAGGCCATGTGCACTGCTCCCATTCTGCAAAGTCCTGACTACTCCCAAAAATTCATTCTCCAAACAGATGCATCTGAGTTGGGGGTAGGGGCTGTGTTATCACAATTGAATGATGAAGGTCAGGGTCAGCCAGTAGCTTTTATTAGCAGAAGGCTGACCCCCAGAGAGAAACGTTGGTCAGCCATTGAGAGGGAAGCCTTTGCTGTGGTTTGGGCCTTGAAGAAGCTGAGGCCATACTTGTTTGGCACTCACTTCATTGTTCAGACCGACCACAAGCCCCTCTTATGGCTAAAACAGATGAAGGGTGAAAACCCCAAACTTTTGAGGTGGTCCATTTCCCTACAGGGGATGGACTATACAGTGGAACATAGACCTGGGAGTAACCATGCCAATGCAGATGGACTCTCCAGATATTTCCACTTAGAACATGAAGACTCAACTGGTCAAGGTTAGTTTAATGTCCTGACGTTTGGGGGGTGTGTGTAGGAGAGTAGGATCTGTTTCTTATAGTTACCCCCACTTTCTGCTGATGTTTCACTGTTTTCGACTTAGACTGGGGTCCTCAATAGCAGGATCCCAGTCAGACTATCTGCTTTCTCCTCTAAATTGATTGCATGTACTTTAGGTACACTCCAGATTGGATTCTGGGGTACCCATATAAGTCCCTAGTATATGGTATACTATGTACCCAGGGCATAGGTACCCCAGAGGCCTCCCAGGGGCTGCAGCATGTATTATGCCACCCCTGAGAGGCCATTCAAAATGACACAACAGGTCTGCTACTGCAGCCTGTGTAAGGTGGTGCATGCACACCTTTCTTAGATATAGGTTCACTATATCTATCCTGATCACTGCACATATAAGCCTATCAGTCACCCCTATGGCAGGCCTTATCAATCCTGAAGGCAGGGTGCTGGGTTTTATGTGAGAGGGTGCCCATGCATGAGCAGAGCCCCTCTGCAGCCTTCGGAACCACTATTCCGGGGTTGTCTGTGATGCAGCCAACCATATACTCTTAAGTGCATTATAACCTTGCGGTAAATGCTAACTTTAAAATGGCTGCAAGGAATTATGTCGTGTTTGGTGTCAAACACCTTGGAATCATACCTCCACACCAGTAACTGGCGTGGGGGGTATGATTCCTCCCTTCTAGAGGGAGAAATATGACAGTACCGGTACACCCGGTACCAGCTTCACAGAGCCCTGGCATCACAAAATGGATGCTGCCAGCCACAGACACGAGTCTGCTCTCCTGCTGCTGGACAAAACTCCGGCAGGGGAGGCTGGACAATAGGTTTCCTGTCACAGGGAGGTGTGACCACCTCCCAGACAGGCTTTAGTGTATTGGGGCTGGGTGGGTGCACTCTCAGAGTGCTTTGATGTCTGCATTGGGGGCACATTTGGTGTCCTCGTGCATAGTCCAGCTCAAACCGGTTGCAGGGGCTATCAGCCCCTGCGCTGGCGCGAAACTGGACAAAGGACATGGGTGTAGCCACCCCTCTGTCCTGACCCTCCCATAGGTGGGTCCCCAGAGTTTGTCCCACCCCTTCCTTGGGTATAAAGTAGGAACCCTGACTACAGGACTTTAGATATTACCTGGACTAAACTCTGATACAGAAACCAAGTAAACTTCGACGATCTACGCTTTGCTGGACGACTGAAGAATCTCCCTTGGAGTAAAGGAGTTACTCCCCTGCAAGGCAGGCACCTCAACGCATCTGACCGGTTTGCAACTACGCAGCTCCAGACGGACTCCGAAGATTTTGCAACACAGGAGGTGGGTGCCCAAGCTTCCCAGAGGCCAACTAGTGCTCTCAGCAAAGCTGAGACCCGCAGCCCTCGTGGGGACCGTGCAACCCGAACCCCTGGACACCGTGCACATTTGCAGCAGCATATGCTTCTAGGCGATCCCTGAGGCTGTGCTTTGGGCTACTTGTAGTCCAAGCCCCGAGCAGTGTTTCCACCAAAGATTACTGGCCTACACTCCACAAGTGTTCCGTGGGCTGGTACTTTGTGATTCCTCTCGAGGTCCCTTCGCGATCCCTGGTCCGTTGACCTGTGGGTCCCTGAGAAGGCAACTCTAACTTTCAACGGGCTTCCCTGGTTGCTCCAGACATGCCCTGACTCTCCATCGCTTGGGCAGTCCCCAGGACCTTGCTGGTCCTCACCGAAGCCTCTTTACTCTGACCGCGTGGGTTGCAGTTGCCAAGGCTTGTTGGTCTCCAATCCGGAAACTGACCCCTCAGCAATCGACATCCTTCGTGGGACAGCTCGCCTGCGGAATCTGGTCGTCGTCGACGTCTCCTGGTCCCCGTGGCTGCAGAGTCAAGCTTCACCTCTTCGCACCTGAAGCACCCGACATCGGTGGGCATTCGATTGCTCCGCTCCTGGTCACATGAAGTGACCCAGAATTTGTCCCCTCTGCTTTCAGGTTCTTCACATCTTCGATCCAGGCTTGGATCACACCGGACACCTTTCTTCTCCACGGCAGCAGTACTTCTTCGCATCACGCCATAGAAAACGACGAGGGTTTCCGACACCACTTGACCCCTATGCACCCGGCTTCCCTGGGCTAGGTAACACGGGTACCTCGGTACTCACAAGGGTGCTGGCCTTAGAACCTTCTACGTTTAACTGGGTTTGCTTGAAGTCCTCTCCGAAGTGTCCTTAAACTGTAAAATTCCAACCGCGACTTTCCCATAGAGTTGTACGGAGCTCGCATCTGTGTTCCCACACTGCACCCGTCCTCCGTGGGTCCCCTGTGTCACTACCTTGGGTGGTTCCTTGGGGTCCCAGCGATTCTACATGCTCTAGGCACTGTGTCTAGTCAAGTCGTGGTTCTTATATCACTTTCTTAGTATATGGTTTGGTCTCCCCCTGGAGCCCACTGTGTATTGTGCTATTTACTGTCGTTCTATTACTGTGTAATTGTGTGCCTTGTTCTCTAATCTCATAAAGAGGTTAGTAGAGAGTGTTTAGTAATAAATACATATATTTTATATATACCTGGTGTCGTTCTCCTTTCATTTGGTCATTCAAGAGGTTATAGGCTGGTAAAACAAGCTGCTTTACATTCCTTCGAGACTTAGCCTGAAGGCTGCTCTCCATAGCTACCACTAGGATAGCTTTCAATAAAGGTTGTCTTTAACCTAATCATCAATAAGGGTCGTTTGGACTGGTGCAAGGTGCCCACTTTAATTAGTGGACAGCATATACCAGGCCAACTTCTCACACACTCCATATAATCAAAACTCACACAAAGGTAACCGGATGGTGTATCCACACTATACAACAATTATTCTCTATGAAGGTGAGGGGAAAGACACACACAAGTGTTAAGACGAGGGGGACACTAATAAAGGATTGACTTCGTCATCCAGGAGTTAGTTTCAAAACACTTTTTAGTTCTCGCCTGAGCCAGCGCATGCGCTGGTCTGGCGAGACATTTTGTAGTGTGGGCTTGCAGAAATGCGACCACAACTTTTGGCTGGCCTAGAGCATGCGAGTACGCGCGCAGTAGCGCGCATTCCTCGCATGCTCCAGGCGCCATATGGCTTTCCTCACTTGCTCCTCCCCGAGCGCTCGGGGCCGCGCGGCCGTGTCACTTTCACGGCCGCGCGTCACTTGCTCTCCCGCTCCTCCCCCTCCCCCACCACAGAGCGCGTCTCGCGGGCCAATGCTTGTTTAATTTGTTATCGAGCACCCCATACAATTGCATCTGCACGCCGTCTTCTCTCCTCCCCGGCATGTTAACCCACCAACCCCCGCCGTTGTTTTTAATGAACCCCCGCTTTTAACCCACCACGTCCTGCTCCCGGCTCTCTGTTGTTTTACTCACCCCCCTGCTTCAGCCATCTCCCGCACCCTCACTCGGGTCCCCAAAGGTGTTGGAGTGCTTTACATGAGCACCATTTACATTACATACCGATACTTTCATTTTTCTTTTTTTTTTTTTGCTATCACGCACGGGAGGATTAAGTGATTTGCCCAGGATCACACGATGTGGCTCTTTTAGAGTGGTTCACCACGCTTGTGTGAGGGATAACTGATTTGCCCAGGATCACAGATGTTGAGCCGACGCCGAAACTCGAACCCGCTTCCCTAGTTCCAAGGAGAAGACACGAATGAGAACCACCTGAATATTAAAGGGGTCAGCTTTCTTTAATAACTTTTCCATGTGAATTATATCCGTTCCTGTCTCTTATTCATGTTTACTTCTCACTCAGACCTGCAATAAAGCTTCCACTTTTACATTGGTTTACCACGCTTGTGTGAGGATTAAGTGATTTGCCCAGGATCACAGGATGTTGCACTTTCACATTGGTTCACCGCGCTTGTCTAAAGTAGTAAGTGATTTGCCCAGGATCACAGGATGTTGAGCCGATGCCAAGACTCGAACCCGCTTCCCCAGTTCCAAGGAGGAGGCACGAATGAGAATCACCTGAAAATAAAAGGGGTCAGCTTACGTTTAATAACTTTTCCATGTGTAGTATGTCTGTTCCCGTCCCCTGCATAAAGCTCACATCACAGCAGACACTCTATTCCACCTCCGCAGACCATAAACAAATATAAACCCTATATCCAAACTCTACCCAACATTAGTCATGCCAGTTCGTATATGTAAATGTTTACACAATACTAGCAAAGCCATCAGCACGCATATTTTTATCGTATTTATGTAGCTTAGACCCTGCTCTCAAGCAGCAGCACGTCCCCCTGCTGCTTTTAACCCACCACTTCCTACTCCCGGCTCTCTCTGTTGTTTTCCCCATTGCCCTTCTTCAGCCACCTCCCGCGCCCTCACTCGTGTCCCCGAAGGTATTGGAGTGCTTTGTGCTTTACAAGAGCACCATTTACATTACACACAGACACTTTCATTTTTTTTTTTAAATTACACACGGGGGATTAAGTGATTTGCCCAGGATCATGGGATGTTGAGTCGAGCCGAGATTTGAGCTCGGTTCCCCAGTTCCAAGGCCAGCAGCTCTGCCTTCACCATTAGTGTGTTAACCCACAAGACCCCGCCCTGCGTCATTGTTTTTAACAACCCTCCTGCTTTTAAAACTCCACCTCCTCCTCCCGCGCTCTGTTGATTTACCACCCCTCATCTCCAAACAGAAACGAGCATTGGCATAGCCAATAGGTCTCGCCTTTGGGGCCTTATAAGTGTTTAGGCAGAGCTATTGACTTTGCCAATGTCTTCAAGCTGTGCTGTAGAGAAGTGTGGCTGCTGTGCAGCATGCTGAGAAGTTGTAATAAAAAGTGCCAGAAGCATTTTTGTTACCTTATATATGACCAAAAAGGCATTATGTCCAACACAACGACCATATTAAACAAGCATTGGCATAGCCAATAGGTCTCGCCTTTGGGACCTTATAAGTGTTTAGCCATGCAACAGTTGGTGTTGTTGCACTAAGGATATTGTGCTGCATACCTAAATACTTATAAGGTCCCAAAAGCGAGACCTATTGACTATGCCAATGCTTGTTGATTTTTGCACTCTGCCCCTCTCACAACCTAACATTGGATGACTTAAAACACCTCACGCTCCTCTCCTACGGGAGAGTCGTAGCCCACACTGGTTACCTTGCGGTCCCAGTGTGCAAGAGGGAACCCAATGATGAAGCATGTCATCTTAGGGTGAGTGAGGGTTCTCGTCTTAACACTTGTGTGCGTCTTTCCCCTCACCTTCATAGAGAATAATTGTTGCATAGTGTGGATACACCATCCGGTTACCTTTGTGTGAGTTATGATTAGATAGGAGACAGCCAGGTAAGTTCTTTGATTTAAAATACTGTAAAATATTATCTCAAAAATGGAAATACAGAGTGCTAGGTGTAAAGTGCAAGGTACTGGAATAGGAGGCAGCCAGGTAAATTCTAAAGCATGAGGTACTTTGAAATATTATAGAAAATATAAAAATGAGGGTACAAAGTGCTAGAAACAAAGTGCAATGTGCTCGGTTCAAGTGCAAAGTGCTAAAAAGGACTGGAAAAGTTACACAATTGTTAAAAGCCGAGCCAATTAAGTTGAACTTTAAGAAAATTTTGTAAAAGAGGACACTATTTTTAGAACAGAAATAAATAGCAACAGTTAAAAGTTTGCCGATGATGCCTCCAAATGGAAGAGGCCCTGGGTTTACGGGTGCAAAAAATACAAAATACAAAGCTTGGCAGTCCTGCTCGGTTTGTTCCCTTTTTAGGTCTCGGCCTGCACCAGCGCTTGCGCTGGTCTGGCCGAGAGTTTTAGTAAGCGGGTTTTGGAAGTGCAAACACTGGCTTTCGACTGGCGACCAGCTTGCGTTCACGATGGCGTGCACACGCGCAGCTGCCATCTGGGTTTCCGATCTCTTCCTCATTTCCTCGTCATGGCTCATTAACTCTCTGGACTCTGATGTTTCAATCGCAGCAGCAGCAGCTCACATTACCAACTGAGGGCCCTGGACTACAGTCACATGAAAAACAACAGCGATTAGCATTGAAATGCAAGCTTTTTTTTGTCTAGTTAGAAATATTGCTTCGGTGGGTTGATTTCACCTTGTATCGCTATTTGTTTTATATTGGGAGTCACAGCCTAATTACCAGTATTTTTGTCTCTCACTGTTTTTTTTTAAATATTTATTCGCGCAAAGCACAAAGCTATATTTAAGGTTACTTTTTCCGCGTCACTTCTTCACTCTATTTAAACTCCACACCCCCACTCTTATTGTCTCTCTCCTTCTCTCTCTCTCCCCTCTCTAATTCTCTCTCTACTTAATTAACTCTCCCTCTCTATCTTTTTTAGCCTTTCATTCTCTCTCACCCCTTTATCTGTTTCTCTTTCAAACTCCTTCATTCACTCTCTCTCCCCTTCTTTCTCTTTCTCTATCCCGCTCCACTCTTTATTCTATGTACACCCTTTCTCTCTCTCACCACCCTCTCTTATTGGGCATTATATCTTCACTCTATCTCTCACTAGGCAACACCACAGCATCAATCAGCGCAACCACAGCATCAATCAGAGCCAGCACAGCATCAATCAGAGCCAGCACAGCATCACTCAGCACCAACACAACATCTCTCAACGCCATCACAGCATCAATCAGAGCCAGCACAGCAGCAATCAGAGCCAGCGCAGCATCAATCAGAGCCAGCGCAGCATCAATCAGAGCCAGCGCAGCATCAATCAGAGCCAGCGCAGCATCAATCAGAGCCAGCGCAGCATCAATCAGAGCCAGCGCAGCATCAATCAGAGCCAGCGCAGCATCAATCAGAGCCAGCACAGCATCAATCAGAGCCAGCACAGCATCACTCAGCGCCATCACAGCATCACTCAGCGCCATCACAGCATCACTCAGCTCCATCACAGCATCACTCAGCGCCATCACAGCATCACTCAATGCCATCACAGCATCACTCAGTGCAACCACAGCATCACTCAGTGCAACCACAGCATCACTCAGTGCAACCACAGCATCACTCAGTGCAACCACAGCATCACTCAGTGAAACCACAGCATCACTCAGTGCAACCACAGCATCACTCAGTGCAACCACAGCATCACTCAGTGCAACCACAGCATCACTCAGTGCAACCACAGCATCACTCAGTGAAACCACAGCATCACTCAGTGCAACCACAGCATCACTCAGCACAACCACAGCATCACTCAGCACAACCACAGCATTACTCAGCACAACCACAGCATCACTTAGCGCCACCACAGCATCACTCAGCGCCACCACAACATCACTCAGCGCCACCACATCATCACTCAGCACCACCACAGGATGACTCAGCACCACCACAGGATGACTCCGCACCACCACAGCATCGCTCAGCACCACCACAGCATCGCTCAGCACCACCACAGCATCGCTCAGCACCACCACAAGATGACTCAGCACCACCACAGGATGACTCAGCACCACCACAGGATGACTCAGCACCACCACAGCATCGCTCGGCACCACCACAGCATCGCTCGGCGCCACCACAGCATCGCTCAGCGCCACAACAGCATCGCTCAGCGCCGCCACAGCATCGCTCAGCGCCGCCACAGCATCGCTCAGCGCCGCCACAGCATCGCTCAGCGCCGCCACTGCATCGCTCAGGGCCACCACAGCATCACTCAGGGCCACCACAGCATCACTCAGGGCCACCACAGCATCACTCAGGGCCACCACAGCATCACTCAGGGCCACCACAGCATCACTCAGGGCCACCACAGCATCACTCAGCACCACCACAGGATGACTCAGCACCACCACAGGATGACTCAGCACCACCACAGGATGACTCAGCACCACCACAGGATGACTCAGCACCACCACAGGATGACTCAGCACCACCACAGGATGACTCAGCACCACCACAGGATGACTCAGCACCACCACAGGATGACTCAGCACCACCACAGGATGACTCAGCACCACCACAGGATGACTCAGCACCACCACAGGATGACTCAGCACCACCACAGGATGACTCAGCACCACCACAGGATGACTCCGCACCACCACAGGATGACTCCGCACCACCACAGGATGACTCCGCACCACCACAGGATGACTCGGCACCACCACAGGATGACTCCGCACCACCACAGGAAGACTCGGCACCACCACAGGATGACTCTGCACCACCACAGGATGACTCTGCACCACCACAGCATCGCTCAGCGCCACCACAGCATCGCTCAGCGCCACCACAGCATCACTCAGCGCCACAACAGCATCACTCAGCACCACCACAACATCACTCAGGGCCAACACTGCATCGTTCAGGGCCAACACTGCATCGTTCAGCACCACCACAGCATCGCTCAGCGCCACCACAGCATCGCTCAGCGCCACCACAGCATCGCTCAGCAACACCTGAGTATCATTCAGCATCACCTCAGCATCATCTCCGCAAAAGTCACCACCACCACCACTACCACCTCAGCATCACTCAGCACCACCTCAGCCTGCTCTCGGAATCTGGCATCTGTTGATTCTCCCCTAGCGTCTGGCCGCTGCTAGTGTTATAATACAGGTACTAGTTCCCAACCTTCACCCTCCGATTGTTTATGCCCCCTCAAAAAAAAAGCTTTAACAAACAACCATTGCCAGCATTGCAAGAACAAAAGAAAACTGAGGAAATTTTTTATTGTAAATACTTTTTTAATATGGTCGTTCAGTTTTACATAATGCCTTCTTGGTCATATATAAAGTAACAAAAATGCTTCTGACACTTTTTTATTATAATTTTTCAGCATGCCGCACAGCAGCCACACTTCTCTACAGCACAGCTTGAAGACATTGGCAAAGTCAATAGCTCTGGCTAAACACTTATAAGGCCCCAAAGGCGAGACCTATTGGCTATGCCAATGCTTGTTCTTACTCTTGGTACGCCATTAACTTGTACCAGAATTATATAACGAGCAGATGCAATGCAATGGGAGATCAGGGGCGGGGCAAGTGGTGAGACGTGCGCCCGTGGAGCTCCGGCCCGCGGCTGCCTTTCTAAGCATATTTCTCGGCACCGGGGCCTGATACAGCCTCTAGGGACAACGTGACGCTCACCGGAGGGGTCCCCGAGCCGTCCGATCGATTTCCTGGGCATCCTCGAGACCTGTGGCGATCGTCCCGGCAACGAGGCGTGGATGCCTCCTTCGCGGCCGCCATCTTGCCGCACGAACCCGGGACGACAAGTGAGCCGGCGTTTCCCCTGGGCCGTCCCACGCTTGCTTGGAGCCCTCCCCGCGTTTTGTGGCTGGGGGCTCCTGTGGCGGGCGATCGGCGCCCCCGGAATCAGCAGCGGGGTGAGCCTCTGCACAGTGCCCGTTCAGGGCGAGGATTGCGGCCGCCATCTTGGGATTGGCACCGAGACAGCTGAGGGCTCCACCGCGAGGCCTGTGCGGCCTGATGTTCCCCTGCAACTCCCTGCGGCCGGCACTGCACGCTACCGGTGCGTGGAGGACCCTCTCTACGGGCCGCTGGAAGAGCCCGGAGACAGCCTGCGGCTCCTACATATGCCTGGCAGACAGGATTACTGCCAGGAAATGGCGGCGCTCAATAGCAACTAAGGAGGAGAACCCCCGGCACCCGGGACTTTCCCTGGAAGCCGGCGGCTTCGAGAAGGCACGGAGCCCGCCACAAATTACGGCGGTAGGCTGCACGGGACCCCGGAGAGCAGTGACGTGTAGCTGGCATGCCAAGAATCAACGGGCTGAGACGGGAAGGCAGATCGTGACTGTAAAGGTGGCGGAGGAAGGCGCCTTGCGGAATAGAGGTAGCGGAGAGCAGCGCACGAAGAAGCGGGCCCAGCAGTGAGATCCCCCTCTGTGGTGCGGTAAGCAGCGGCTGCGGAGGGACCCAGGAGGGAGAATACCGGCGGTGCCAGGGGACTGCAGGAGGCGGCTGCCTCACCCTATATGGCGGCCCCCCAGCGATACGGTGCAGACGGCGAAGCGGGCTCCTGGGACTGAGGTGAGGACCAGAGCAGATCAGGAGACGACGGGAGCTCGGGGGCACGCCAGTAAGGAGTCCTTGCACCCCCCCCATCTCCTCAGTAGCGAGCAGTACAATGGCGTCCGAAAGCACAGGGTGCTTGTAGGGAGATTCTGCACCCCCCCCCTCCAGCGAATAAGAGTCAGAGAAGGATGGAGGCCGGGAACGGCAGCAAAAGGCACCTGTGCCCGCCCTCCCAAAGCACGCAGATAAGAGACAAGGGACAGAAAAGGTAACCAGAAGCGGGAATAAGGACCAAGGCCGGACCCGTACAGGTGTGAGGAGACGGCGGGGAGGCGCAACTTAAAGCCCGGAGGGCTCCTGGATCGTATGGGATGCAGCTTGGAGCCCTATTTGATGCAATGTCATGGGGAAACTCTTCACGGAATTGTCATGCACACTGGATGGTGATTAATGAGACAGACAGAGTGAGTCCTGGCGGAGCAACCCCCTGTGCAGAAACTCGGAGCCCATTCTATTGTGCTTGCGGTCATGGGAGCAGGAGTACTTGCCACTGGGGGACGCCCTGTGTGTCTGGGCGTACTGTGTGCGCCGCGCCCTCCGGAGGAAAGTGCCGAGATCGACGGGCGTGGCGTAGGAACGGCCGGTGGGATTGGCGAACCTGGCGAGGAAGGCTCCCTGATTCGTCTGCCTCTCTTCTGCACCTCCTGGGGCTCGTTCGCCTCTGAGTGGTGCTTTGTGGCCCGATCAGCTTTCTGGATCTAAGCAGTCCAGTTGCGGTGAAACTATCCTGTGCTCGCTGTGATCCCAGAGCGTCCTGTGAATCAGACGTGGCGCAGGATGAAGACTGAGCGTAATGCGTTCATTGGACTGATCTCCTACGGTCCCGTTTGACCCCCCCCCCCTGACTTTCCCTTCGTTTTGCAAGTAACAAGTAAGGGAACACTGACACTAGGTTTAATGACTCTCACATTTTGCTGACATGTTTTAACTCGTGACCAAGACCGGGTCTGTTGTTTCCTATTGGGCTGTCTTGGCTCGCTCGGTGGCCCATGAGATGAGCGATTCACATAATGGGCGCCCATTGTGTTCTCCTCTAATAGTGCTCTTGGCTGAGGTTTGGTGTCCACTTTGGCCTCCTCCCTGGGGAGCCGAAGAACGTCTATACCTATCACTGTGATCCTCTAGGTGACTCCCATTTCCATGCTGGTTTCCATACTTGGAGGTCCCAATCCCTGGTGGTAGGGTTTGCCCAGTTATGATCCCACACCTTCACAGTCACTGGAGGCAAGCCAGCCTTCTATCCCTCAGGTATGATGTTTTATTGGGAGTTAGTCCAGACTGGGAGTTAGACCCTGGCCCTGCATCTCTAGTCGCCCCCCTGACCTCAATCTTTTTGGACTATCCTCATTCGTCTTCCGGATTATGTGCCCTCCTCTTCTTACTATTCTCCTCTGCACTATCGCTACCCTAGTGGCCCCTCTTCTCCCTATCATGGCCTCCACTCTAATAAAGTCGGGAGTTAACTGCTTCAAAGTCATCTATCCCCCCAATCTATCCAAAGTAGCAGCAAAACGGTTCAAGCACAACACCATTGAACACTTCCCTGATTCCCTCTTTGTTGATCAATTCCATAATGGGCACCTAGGGAAGCTAAAAAATGACTTAATTTTCTTCACCCACGACATCCCTTCTTCGTCTACCAGCTTCTTTAATTTCTTCAACGTCTCCTCCTCATCTATCCCGCATGGACAGCGGCTAAAAATTTCCCCCTCCACGAGCTACACTCTACAATAATGGCACTGTCATGATTCAAGCGACAGACTCCTGTCTCTCTCTCTTTGACCATCTCTTCCACTCCCTTCGCCCAACCCATACAACTATGATCTCCCTCAACCCTTCTTTGAGCTCCTTTCCTTTCTCCCTTTCGCCCCCACCTGAACCCCCAATACTCCAGCAGGCCGCTCTCCCGGGAGACACAGGCCTACCCTCTGTTCCCCCCTGCCTTTGCTCCCGCCTCTCCCTCTCTTCCCCCTTCCCAAAATGTCCCTCCCCTATCTTGTCTGTCCGACCTCCGGCCCCCACCCCCTCCCCATCCTGCATCTGCCGGATTCTCCAACGTTTCGCCTCCCCCCTAATCCAACCCACCTCCCCCCCTCTTAATCCACCTTTCTTACAACCTGGTCTGCCGATCAACTTTCCTTACCTCCCCCTTCCCTCCCCCTTTCACCTCATCCCTTTCCGCTCTTCCCCGTCCCCCGTCCCCTAAATTCTTCTCTTCTACCTCCCATCTATCTTCAGCCCCACCTTCCTCATCCCTTGCTTCCCAACCTTGTCTCCCTCCCGACAATTCCTTCCTCGTCTCTCCCTCTGACCTTGTAGTCCCTTACTCCTCCCTCAGTTTCCATCTAGCCAATTCCCCCATTCCACCTGTTACCTGTCCCCCTACATTCACCTTTCATAGCCCACAGTTCCTGCCCAGCACCGTCCTCTCTTTTCTCCCCATACCTCTGGCCTTCCTCGGACCCCCCGCCCTCCCCTCCCTGTACAGCCCCCTCTCCTCTCTTCTCCACGTACCTTCGGACTTCATCTGACCCCCCGCCCTCCCCTTCCGGTTCAGCCGCGTCTCCCCTCTTCTCCCCTTACCTCCGGCCTTCATTTGTCCCCCCTACTACGCCTCAACTTTCTCCTCCTACTTATGATCTCTTCTCTTCCCCTCTGTTCAACACCAGTAAAAATATTCCTCTTCCCACCACTGTTTCACCATCCACTCCTATTGTCCACCTTCCTTCCTCACCTTCTACCCTTGCTCCCCAACTCCCCACCCATTCCCCCCACCCCTCCCCTCCCCTCCCTCCCTCACCCTCTGCACTCCCTCCCTTATCCCGTTCCACCACCCCTCCCCGTCCTCCCTCACTCTCTGCACTCCCTCCCGTATCCCGCTCCTCCAGCCCTCCCCGTCCTCCCTCACCCTCTGCACCGCCTCCCTCAACCCGTTCCCCCACCCCTCCCCATCCTCCCTCACCCTCTGCACTCCCCTCCTTTATCCATCGAGCCACCCAACACTCCGTGCTCAGCTCTCCTCTCTCTGGAAAATAAACTTGATTCTCTCATCTATTCTATTTCCCAGCTTGTAGCGTCCATCTCACGTTTAAGCGCCAAGATGTCCCCCGTCCCTAACATCCTCCCGAGGAGTTCCTTGCCCCCGCACCCCAATAAAGCCAACCACAGTCTGTCCTCGACAGACATCACCAACTTACTGGCCAGCTACAAGACCACCAACGTCACTCCCCCTCCACCTTCCTCTCCTAATAATTCTACGCAGTTTCCTATTCAGACCATCTCCTCTGTCAGACCTTACCAGCCTCCCTCGTACCGGGCTCCCTCATTCAAGAATCTTATCCCTATCCCCCTGAACAACCCTAACACCCCCATCACCAAAACATCTGCGTCAGAGCTGCACTGCTTGCTCCACAACTGCAGATCTGCAATCAAACACAAAGTGGAAATCTCTGATATTATCACCCACCAGAATCTTGACATGTTCTTCCTCACTGAGACCTGGTTTAATGACTCCTCTCATACTTTGTTTGATCTTCTGGTACCCGCTGACTACTCTATCCTCAGAAATGACAGGGCAGACAAAATTGGGGGCGGTGTCGCTATCATCGTCAGGAACTCCCTTCAAATGAAAGCCTTCCCTACCACCCTTTTCCGTACATTCCAATGCCTATCCCTAGAACTTCAAATATATCACGGCTCACCCTTTAGATTCCATGCCATCTACCACCCACCCGGTAACTGCTCTTCCTTTGTGGAGGAACTGACTGACTTCATCAGTGACCAATTTTCTCAAAGTGACAGACAGATCTTCCTCAGTGACTTTAATCTCCACTGGGGCTCTTTGGAAGACTCGGCTGCCAACAAGCTTGCCACCTTTCTCTCAGCCAATGATCTCCTCCAACATTGCTCGGAAACCACACATTCCAAGGGCTCAATTCTGGACCTTGTCATATCCAAAGCAGACCTGCTGACTACTGCTCCCCCATCCAGGTAGACTGGTCTGACCACTTCCTCATTCCCTTCCGTTTTCACCTATCGCACGTTATAACTCTCGGCCAACCTAAAAGAGCTACTACCTGGTTCCGCAACACTAAGAACATTGATCTTGACACTTTTTGTGATTCTGCTATGAGGGCACTTCCTAGACTAGACCCTAGCATGGATGTCAACGTTCTCACTTCTCAGTGCCTCTCAGTACTAGCAGTCGAAATCGACAATGTCGCTCCACTCCAAAGCAAAAGGAAAAGACCCACCCCCTCAGCACCTTGGTTCAATAAAGCTCTCTACAATGAAAGGAAAAACCTTAGAATCCTGGAGAAACATTGGAGAAAATCTCCTTCCACCTCCAATCTCTCTCTTTTACGCTCAGCAAGATCCAAATATCACAACCACATCTTCCTTGAAAAAGCATCACATTTCAGATCCCTCCTTGACTCAGCCAAAAACCGACCCAAAAAACTTTTTGACCTCATCAAAAACCCAAACTGTTCTCCCCTAACCATTAAGCCTGAGGATTCCGCAAAGAAAGCAGCAGATTTCGCTATATTCTTTGATGAAAAGGTCAAAGCACTGGTGGATCAGGTTGCCCACCCCTCCCCCATTGAGGAGCGGAAATCCTTAGTTACCTGGCAGAACTTTGACGTCATCTCGGAAGATGACCTCCTCAAATGCATCCTCGAAACTAAACCCTCCAACCATTCTTCTGACCCCATCGCTAGTGACATCGCCATCGATTTCTACACCTATACTCTCTCCTACTGGACCAGGCTAGTCAATCTCTTCCTCAGCCAAGGCTCCCTCCCGGTTGCCCTCAAATCAGGACAGGTCACCCCTCTTCTAAAAAAACCTCCGCCGATGCGAACGACCTCAACAACTTCCGCCCTATCACCAACCTCCCTTTTCTTTCGAAAATCACCGAAAAATGTGTTGCGAAACAACTTTCCTCACATATTATGGACAATAACCTCCTCGACGTCTTCCAGTCTGGCTTCATCCAAAATTGCAGCACTGAAACAGCCCTGCTGCAAGTGATTGACGATGCGCTGCATATACTCGACTCTGGGGAATCGTGTCTTCTGATTCTTCTAGACCTCTCTGCAGCCTTTGACACTGTTAACCATAGCACTCTCCTCAACACTCTTCAACAGAGAATGGGATTGGATGGCACAGTGCTCAAATGGTTTGCCTCTTTTCTCTCGGACAGATCCCAAATGATCAAGATAGCGAACAGTCTTTCATCTCCATTGGCCGTAGGTCAAGGCGTCCCTCAAGGTTCTATCCTGGCACCCACTTTGTTTAATCTTTACCTGGAACATTTAGGGAACCTTCTAAGCAAATCTGGGATCCATTACCATCTTTATGCCGACGACACTCAAATCTACCTTAAGGTGTCTTCCGCACACGATCTCTACCTTCTCAACTCTACTCTTAACTCTATTCACAACTGGATGTTAGCTCACCAACTCATTCTGAATCCCGCCAAAACTGAATTCCTTCTCCTCTCTACCTCTCACCTCCTCCTGTGCAATCTTGGATGGATCAGCTGAACCTACTCAACAACAAACCCATCATTGTCGACAGCGCTAAATCCCTAGGTGTCATTCTTGACAAAAGACTCAACCTAATCTCCCACATCAACTCTATTGCTAAGAACGCACGTTACCAGTTGCGCCTTCTTTGGGGATCCGTCGGTTCTTCCCGGAGAAAGACTTAAAAACCTTGGTACAATCTCTGGTTCTCTCAAGACTGGATTATTGCAATTCTCTTCTGATGGGCCTACCCAAATCCCACCTCTCCCTCTCAAATCCATCCTCCATTCAGCAACTCGCTTCATTTCAGGGTCTAAACGAAGCGACCACGTCACTCCTATCCTCTCTTCGATGGCTTCCGATCGAGGCAAGATCTATTTACAAAACTGCCTGCATCACACACAAAGCCTTACACACGTCCTCCCCTCGTTACCTGGCGAATAAATTGAAATTGTCCGGTGGCTCTCGCCCTTCTCGCAATGCGGAAAAGCTTCTGCTTGAACCCCCCGTCTTCAAAAGGGAAAGATCAATGGCGCAATCCTGCTCAGGCAATGCGGTGAGAATCTGGAACTCGCTTCCCCCATTGCTCCGTGCCACCGCCTCTACCCGGATCTTCAAAGCTGACCTCAAATCTCTTCTCTTCCAAAGACACTTTCAGAACTAATACTTTCATTCGCAGGCCCCTCTAGCGCTCTTCATTGTAAATTTGTACTTTTTCCTGTACATTCCTCACCCTTGCGTGCTGTGCTGGATTTTAAGTGTGTGCTCCCTTCATTTTAAGTCCCCTGTGTACTTCACGCCCTCTCTACTCCCTCAAGAAAGTTCTTCCACTATAGGAAATTCTGTACTCCATGCCTATAGAAGTGCCTTCCCAGTGTGTTCTGAGTGACTGCCACTTATTGCAGTATTATACCTCTATTTGTATCTCATGTATCATGCACACCTGTCACTTTTTAGGTCTCGCGCCTAGCGTTGCAGTGCGCAGCACTGCTCGCGCAGCGCGAGACCTCTAGAAAGGGCTTCTGAAAACGACCCACACGCTCGTACGTGTGGTTTTGTTTTCAGAAGCCCTCATTAGCTGTAGCGTGCGTTTTAGAAAAACGGCACGCGATTGGGCAAAGGCGGGTGCATGTCCCGCCTTTGCCGCGCCCATTCCCGACGGTGGCCAGAACGCGCAGCAGCGCGCGTTCGTCTCGCTTTGCTGCCGCGCTCTCTAGCCCTCGCTCCTCTGTGGTGCGCGCGCACCACTTGTTAATTTGAGCTAGGCAGCTAGAAGGGATTCCCCACCCAAACATAGTTCTTCGTCACCCCTCCCCCAGCCACCAGTATCCCCTCCTCCCAATGGCCACAAAACAACGACTCTGACATGAACTTGTCAGCATAGCTTGCTGAAGTAAACCACGTGGCAACCGGAATCACCATACACTAGAACGAAGAAACGAGACAGAGGGGCTGGGACTGCGAAGGGAAGCTGAGCATTCCTCAACCCTACCCCCGTGTCTACAGGACTTTGGCACCGGTAGCCTGGTTGCTTTGGCCGTTGGCAGTCAGGAGAGGAGGCCCTGGGAGCATGGAAGAGAGCTTTCCATGGAAAAAGAAAGGGGGACATGATCATCCCGCTAATACATTCACACTTAGTCTCCCTGTGCGGGAGTGAACTGAGTGTTATCCCGACGCTGTCTCTTAGTGTCAAATTTTAAACTGACCCTGTTCTACAGGAGCTTATCTTGGACCATGACCATCCCTTCTAAAATCAGTGTAATCGTTCTGGTTTTTGTTTTTCACACCGGGCTTCAAAGAGGATTTAGGAAGAGAGGCAGGTGTAGAGCATAATGCACACGCTTCCTTTCGGGATTAACTGTTTCTTGGCCTGTCTCTTTTAGTAGAAAGTAGGCGGGGGAGCTTGTAGTGCAAGGGTGTGGCTTAATGGCTAGGGCGGCCGACTTTGAAGCTGGGAAACCAGGTTCGACTCTTGGCGCCGCGTATTCTCAAACATCCTGTGATTCTGGGCAAATCACTTAATCCTCCCCATGCCTAAAAATGAATGTCCGTCTGTATAATGCAACTGGTGCTCATGTTAAGCGCTCTGGTACCTTCGGGTCCAGTTTGCGCTATATGAAAGTGCCAATAAATATAAACAATACACAAAGTTTGGCAGACTGGGGAAGTGTCTCCACCATTACTGCACTCTTTTAATATTTTTTTAACTAGGGAATCTAGCAAACTGAAGGCACATGGGTTAGTTACAACGGTAGTTTGTTTGCACTGTAAAAGCGGGCCTTTTAAGGGGTTTTTGTTTCATATTAGTTTTGGCACTTTTTTATGTGGGGTGGACTTTTAAGTAACTGAGCGACGCGCTCAACCTCACCCACCGAGTGAGCAGAGAGCTGTTAAGGGCCGAACAGAAAAGTGATTTGCCTGACACTATCATCAAACGTAATTTAATGTTAATTAGCAGCGCATTGGCCCTTTCAGGCAAATGCAGTTAATCTGTGCAGCAATCTGAGTCCGCCAGGGAGATTACAGCACCTGTCACTTCCAGAGACCGAGAATATTAATCAAATCTCGCAATTAGCCAAACAAATAAAAACCATTGACCTAAAAATTTCATAATCCCCAAAATATTTTTTTAATAATCATAAACTGCAAAAAATTGAGGATTTGTATTTCAGAAAACACTAGACAAAATAAAGGGCACCCAACAAAAATCACGATGCTTGGACTTTTTATTTGAAAATTGGTCAGCAGCTGTAAGGTGTGTAAGTAGCCAAATGTAAGACCTGTGTGTCAGGCTGACAGACCTCACCAAGAGGCTGATTTTAGCATAGTGCCCCCCCCCCCCATCTGAAACGTGAGGGCTGTGCTGCCTGCTCCATGCTGTTTCTGCCTCATTATTGTTTCGGGGCTCTGCTGTTGGTGGAGGGCGCTCCCTGCAGAAATAAGCGTGTGTCAAAAGCAAACAACATCAGTGAGTGTGTGTCCAACGACATGTAAATGGCGATTCATTTATGTTCTTACTTCAAAGCATGAGCCAGGCACAAACTACTGGAGGATATGGAATCCATTGTTTTCCGTGAATTTTAATTTGAGAAGTATTGTAGAGGGTGTAATCTTCTTTAAAACTCAAATTACACATCTGAACGCACGCAGCGCTGTAAAGCCTCGCTGAGCTGGTAAATCATTGAGCTCCCTCTTTATGCATCTGTGGCCTGCTCCACTCCAAACGAAAACACATAGGTAAAGCACACTGACATTTACAACGCCAATAGCTCTCACTCTCCCAAATGCGAGACCTATTGCATTGCAAATGCTTGTTCCTCTTGGAACATATACCTCTTTGTATCTGGTTTGTTTTTGTTAGTTGCACAATTGTCACCTTTCCTCATGTAATGTCACGCTTGCTTTTGTATTATGCTCACGTGTAACCGACTCCTCATGTAATGTTACTGTTCCTATTGTGAAGCGCTCTGACACCTTCGGGTAAAGTCCGCGCTATATAAAAACGCATAAATAAATAAACACTGGACAGTCTGTGGGTTAGGCACTCTCTCTCCGCTTTGCGATTAGTCACTTGTGGTCCTCACGTTGGTATCGGGAATGTCCTCCTTGCATGTTGCAAGTCGCCGGTACCCAAGCCAAGAATATAACGGGGGCGAGAAGATGTATGGTGATATCGGGATCAGAGGGCCAAGGGGAGTGTCCCAGCCCAGCCTCGTTCGGCGACAGACGGGCGCAGATGGGCCCGCCCACGCGCATCCCACGTTGCGGGAGACCTCGGGCCCAGATGAGCGCCTCCTGGCGGGGATGTCACTGGCGGCGGCGGCGGCGGTGCACGGGCCACTTTGGACAATGGGGATTCTAGTCCCCCCTGCTCCCCGGGCTTGGTAGCTGGCTGCTGAAACGGTCTTCCGCGCTGCGGGAGACCTCGGGCCCAGATAAGCGCCTCCTGGCGCCGACGTCACTGGCGGCGGCGGTGCACGGGCCACTTTGGACAATGGGGATTCTAGTCCCCCCTGCTCCCCGGGCTTGGTAACTGGCTGCTGAAACGGTCTCCCCGTAATAGTAAAGTCATAAAACAACAAGCAAAATGGCTTTATGCCAACAGACTAAATACCCCAAAGAACACAAGCTGCATCTCTGTTTCAAGGCTTGTCTCATATTGCATCTGCAGTTTAACAAATGGACAATTGATCTCTGCCCCAAAACCTACGTGAACACAAATGGGAAAATGTACCATCCTGAAAATTCCCTGGCCTTGAAGGACCGCCCATCCAAACATTTGCAAACCATGAAAAATCCATTAAAGCCAATTGCTGAAGTGGGCTGACCCAAAACCCACTCTTTCTCTGTTCTTCTATGTACTTCTTTTTGATGTATTGATGACAGGCTCTTGCTTCATTATCTCAAGCTGTCTATAGTGCGATCTAAAACAAAGACATGCATTGCCTGATTAAGGCGTTTTGCAGGGATTTGCTGCCACCCAGTGTCTAATGCATGAGATTTGAACACCAGTAACCTCTGAAACATTTTAACTGAAAATGAATTTTGATTTCAGGGACCAATATTTTACATCTCATTTAACATTTTAAGAATCAGTATTTTTTTATTGGTTTGTGTTGGAATGATTACGTAACAAAATGTTACTGTTAAAATTGTTGTTTTTTGTGTGTCTAATAAATTCAATTACGATAGGCAGAGTGCACCATTACCAGCGCTCTCGTCAGCAGTGCTGGTTGTTGGTGTGGAGGAATGGGGTCATTCTCCATATTGGCGAAAGTTGCATGTTGATGCCTGATCTTTCTGACGCGGAGAACGAAGATCTGAAAGTCGAATATGGCTCTCAGATTCTTTACGTTCTGTCCAGTTATATTTCTAGCGCACTTCATGAGGAATCTTGGGCGTAACATAACGTGCATTTGTAAAGCTCAGATTTACCCGCGGGCATCTTGGCGCTGAATAACAGTTGTTTATTGTTACCCAACTCGGTGGTACCCATTTTATTGATCTCAGACGGATGAAAGGCGGGATTTGAATCTGTGACCATGAGGTTAAACACAAGCCCCTACAGTGGACGCATTATTCCACAGAGCCACCAGACCCAGCTTCGGTTCTTTGTATCTGGTAGTACTTGTGTTTTTATGGAGAGCGTTTACATACAGAAGATCTCATGACAGTCCTGATCCTTCCACTCCTGAAGGGTCCTGTAGACCCTGATGCCTTTGCCATGTACTGGGCCATCACTTATTTACTGTTTATGGGCAAGATTATCGAGAAAGCCACTCCAAGGTCTTGTCCGCCCCAACGGGTTGTATTACTGAACATCGACACTAACAATATCGAGATAGAAGGATGTCGACCACATCACCCCCTCCTTGATGGAATTCCAGTGCTTTGTTTGCCAGCCCGCACTATCTTCAAAACGAGATATAATTTCTCCAAAGCAATCACGACCTGCACCACTGCTGACCTGGCTGACGAGCTCACCAACGCTGGTAGCTCTCAGCACAACTGTAGCCAGGCAACCATCAGACTTCAGACAAAGCAGTGCAAAAAACACAAAAAACATAACTACACGCCTTTTCCATCTGGGATGGTAGTTTCTTGTGACCTGTCCATTCCCCGGTCAGCTGTGATTTCTGTCCGTACCTTTTGGAGCATCTGAACAATCAGAAGCGGAAAGAGGTCCAGGAACAGGACATCATTTATTTTTCTGTGGCAGAGAGCAGCAGCTTCAGAAATCTAAAAGCAGGCTGCATGCTGGAATATTTTCTTATAGTGGGAAACAGCTAATATGCTATTCTCGAATATTCGGTGTGGACTTAATTGGATCAAACCTAGCTTCGGAGCAACAATGCACTGTACAGTGGAATGGAGTGCAAGCAGCAAGGGTGGTAGAGGAAGGTAGAGTAACCGCAGAAGAGAGCTGAGGCGAGGATATAGAGTTGTGAGTGGTTGGAAATAGAAAGTGCAGGGGAGGAGGAAGGAGAGGGCTAGACTGGTAAGATCCTTTTCCATTAGGATTTGCGGAGGGAATTCTGGTGTGTGTTCGCTAACTGTGTCCTTCTGGTCCGATGAGGAATAGGGTCTGGAGCTTTTTTCTGAAGCGAGTGATGTTGCCTGCCTTTTTCAACTGGGATCTACTACATCATGAAAGAATGGGGCGAGGATCCATGACACTGTGTTTCCTTCCTGCAGTTTGTGGATTCCACTACAGCCATGTGGCTACTGGCCTTCTTATGAGATCCTTCAGGTCTTGGTTAGCTATTCACTGCAGAATGGCAGCAGCTCTTGAAGGTGATCTGGGCAGGCAGTGGCAGCCAGTAGATTTCTCTGGAACCAGATTTCTCCAACTCACCTGCGCTCCCTCTTCTCTCAGGGTAATGAGAGCATTCATTGCAAAACACTGTCTTGGTGGGAAACTGGTTTCAGAGGATTCTGGGAGGAGTTGTTTGGCTTTTCCCCAGTAACATACCATGTATATTTGTGAAGAGCACACTCATCCCCAGGTGAATGCAGCCTAAAAAACAGATGTATATATATTCCCCAGTGTGTCTCTCCTGATCACCCTGGCCTCCACTCTGCCGTCCGGTAGATGTCGGATGTAGTAGAGCTGAACATGAGGTTCTTGAACTGAGGGCTTTCCACCGTGTCTACGTGAACGCAGAGAGGTCAGAAGTGTCTATAGAGCATGGGTACTCACAAACTTTCTCTCGGGGGCCAAATTTACAGTGTGGTTTGTGGCCGAGGGCCGCACCGGTGGGGGTGGGGTCAGTGGGGGGGGGGCGGGGCTAGAGCAAAAAAAAACATGTGACCATGAGGTTGAACACAGGCCCCTGCAGCGGACGCCTTTGACCACTGAGCCACCAGACCCGGCATACACACATCTCTCTCTCTCTCTCTATCTCTCCCTCCCTCGATCTCTCCCTCCCTCTCTCTATCTCTGTCTCCCTCCCTCTCTCTCTCTCTCTCCCTCTCTCTCCCTCTCCCTCCCTCTCTCTCTCTGTCTGTCTCCCTCTGTCTGTCTCCCTCTGTCTGTCGCCCTCTGTCTGTCGCCCTCCTCCCTCTGTCTCCCTCTATCTGTCTCCCTCCCTCTGTCTCCCTCTCCGTCTCTCTGTCTGTCTGTCTCTGCCTCTATCTGTCTCTGCCTCTCTCTGTCCCTGCCTCTCTCTGTCCCTGCCTCTCTCTGTCCCTGCCTCTGTCTCTGTCTCTATCTCTCTCTCTCTGTCTCGCTCTCTCTGTCTCCCTCCCTGTCTCCCTCTCCATCTCTGTCTGTCTCTGCCTCTATCTGTCTCTGTCTGTCCCTGTCTCTCTATCTGTCTCTGCCTCTATCTGTCTCTGCCTCTATCTGTCTCTGCCTCTGTCTCTGCCTCTATCTGTCTCTGCCTCTATCTGTCCCTGCCTCTATCTCTGTCTCACTCTCTCTGCCTCTCTCTCTCTGTCTCTATCGCTGTCTGTCTCTGTCTGTCTATACCTCTATCTGTCTCTGCCTCTGTCAGTCTTTCCCTGTCTCTGCCTCTATCTAGCTCTCTCTGCCCCTATCTCTATCTGTCTCTGCCTCTATCTGTCTCTGTCTCTATATGTCTCTATCTCTATCTGTCAGTCTGTCCCTGTCTCTGTCTATCTCTGTCTCTATCTGTCTCTGTCTGTTACTGTCTCTATCTGTCTCTGTGCCTCGGTAAACATCACATCACAGGCTCTTAACGCACACCTCACCCGGCTCTCACTCCCTGCTGCCCTCCGTCACCTCACCCGGCTCTCACTCCCTGCTGCCCTCCGTCACCTCACCCGGCTCTCACACCCTGCTGTCCTCTGACACCCTGTAATTTCACAGCTTGGATCAAAGCGCATATAATTAATTGTCCTAAAACACAATACATATGTTTGTGCTCGCTTTCAAATTCTACACACCATTATCTTCATGTTCCAATTGGCGATTGCTATGTCTGTGATCGTGTTAATTGTTGTTGTTGATGGGCTGTAACTGGAAAACAAACTTTTCTCTCTCTAACTCTCTCTCATTCTGTTTCTCTTTCTCTCTTCTGCTGTCTCTTTTCTCTTCATCTGTGTCCCTCTTTCTCTTTACCTTATTTTCCTGCCTGTGACTGCGTTTCTCCATTTATTGTCTCTTTTCTAGTTTTTTGCTCTATCCTTCCCATCATTTTTAACAGGACACACTGACATAGCTTGCATGACTCTTTTTAATGGAAAATCCCAGTGAAATGCAGGGCCACGTGCAGCATCACCTAGTTGGCTTTGGCAATGATATGATTATTCCATGTTACTTTCTGACACACTTAATACCAAGTTAGCAATTTACCCCTTCATTACACAGCAGCCCCCAATTTCCTTTGCAGTTTGCCATCCACTTTCACCCCCTGTCACCTCACCCCGCGTGTGTGTCAGCCCGGGCTGAGACAGCTTCCCGGGCGCACACACAGCCGCACCCGAGTACTTCACAGGTCTTTAAAAGACCATTTACTGCTAACGAGGCTTTGTTGTATTTCACCTCTTCTTAGCGCCCTTGCATCTCCACTCTGACTATCACTGGAATCGCCCGGCCCCCATAGAGCAGAGTCTCTCGGAGTCCGCGCTGCTGCAACCGGCGGTGTTTGCTGACACTATTTAAAAAAAAAAACACAGGTACTATGTCTACAAGGTCCGCGGGCCGCCAAGGAAGGCTTGCCGGGCCGCTGGCGGCCCGCGGGCCGTACTATGAGTACCCGTGCTATAGAGCCACACTGGGAGGCACCCTTAACTCATTCAATTCACAAAGAGCAATTCTATCTTGTCTGATACCCAGCATCCTGCTTTGGGAAGAAGGAGCTCTAATACTGTGTGACTAATCCAAGTTCATAGATTAAGACCATCAGGACCAGTTTAACAGATTGACTTCTGTAGGCAAGAAGTATAAAGTTGTGAAGTGTTTGAGGGACTTGAAAGAAAAGAGTTTTCTTAAGCCTTGTTGCTAGTGTGGCCTCTGTATTGCCTTTCCCTCTGGTCCTAACAAATGCATTCTAACTTCTCTGTTTTGTCACATATTGTGTAAACCGTTGAACTGCCCCATATCCGAAAATCTGACGCTGGTTTGTGAACATCCTTTTGCAGATTGCGCAACCATCCGCAAAGAAGAAGCGGAAGCAGAGTCCCGCAGCTCGCAAAGGTACGTTCTATTCTCATTATCATCGTCTATTACTGAGGCATCTGGGCAGTGGCCATTGCCCATTTTGTCAAAAGATACCGTCTGGGCTTAACCGTGGTGACCCTGATGAGAGCATGCAGAGGGGCACCTCATCAACCAGATGAGTTCTCCCCTCTGTTAGAACAGAAAAAGAGAACCTCTAGAGGATTGGGGACAAAAGGACAGTACGCCAACCAGCAGGCCATACAGGGAGGAGAGAATTAGAAATTACTGTAAAGTTTTTACCCCAGTTTCCGCCCCTCCTGCCCAAGAATAGTGACACTGACCTCTGTGGGGGTTTTGCTGTGGTAGCACAAATAGTGCCCCAACAAACAAAGTCACTGATGCCCACTTGATACTTTCATTGGTGACATGGGCAAAGCATTAATCTGGCCCCGCATTTATGCAGGCTTATTATAATGTCAGCACCTACATGGAAACTTGACAGCTGTTTTTTGTATGATCTACCTAAGCTCAAGCTGCAGGTCCACCACAGTGAGCATCCTTTACAAAAACCTATCCCTAATCTTGAAAAACAGGGTTGCTGAGGATTACCCCTATTTGGTGAGACCCCAAGCTTGGGAGAGGATTGGCGTTAGGGTCCCAAAGTGTCAACCCTTTGCAAGGACTTTGAGCTATGGATGCTGCAGTCATTTAAGCGCATCCATGCGGATATATCCTTCATAAGGTGGAGGGTGAGGGTATGTAGGACACTGGGAGATTTATACCCAGGGGACAGGTTCATATCCTTTCAGGATGCCCACAGCACATTATTCCTGGTGGGAGCAGGTACATTTTTTGCAATATGTCAGGTTTGCGGCGACAGCCATGGAAATCTGGACTGGTTTCCGAAAAGCTCCTCCTCCCCACACTGAGACTTTACAGGCGCTGTTACTGTGAGCTGCGTTTGAGATTTGGTGTTGCTATTGTATAAGATGTTGCAAGTTATTGTATGTTCTAATTGTATACTTTTATGGTTAATTATTTTTAATCAAATAAAGTACTGTTTGTTTTTGTTTGTATGAGATAGCCTTGAAGCTAGCTTGGCTTGGGACGACGACCTAGGTGAACCGCTTATGGACAGGGAGTGGGGACGACGTGCATGCTTATAAAGGGGCTATTGTGCAGCACTAGATTTAAATTGGGCCACTTGAATTATGTCCATCAAACGTACCTGACCCAGATGTGGGGGGTCTCCCTATTGCATTTTGTGCTGACTTGCAGTGGGATGTTAAATTACTGGACGGCAGTGGTGACACGGTTGAGCGCATTGACTGGGATCACACTATAGATCTCCCAAAGGCACTGTCTAATGGGTATTATTGCAAGACCGAAAGAGGAAAAAATGCAGTTAAAATGTTTGCAACTTGGTCTGGTTCTGGTAAGAGGTGCATTGACATAGGCTGCTTGGGAACTAGGAGTCCCGTACTGCGACTCTGGATTCAAGGTACTATTGAGTGGACCCTAGTGGACAAGATTCATTTTCGGATGTCTCGGAGAGATGAGAAAGTAGTAGAAGGTCTGGAAACTTGGGCTGCCACACTGCGAGCATTTCAGGAGGGGGGGGATCAGGGTGGTCAGCCAGAGTTGCAAACAGACGGATCGGAGGGTAGTGAGTGGTAGTAATTCAGTGTGGAAGAGAGGAAGGGAAACGAGGTGGCAAGAAGTGCATTGGCGGGTCACGGGGGCCAGGGAAATCCACGGCTTATGGAAATGACTGAGCTGTATGTATGATTTTCCATGGGTGGGCAAATGTAAATATCTGGTGCTGTAAACTTAAACAATGCTTGATGTGACCTGTGCATGAAGTGGTCTCTGACACGGTTGTTACTGTTATATGGTTACTTAATTCTATAACAACAATTAACACAAACTTTATTAAAGAATCCTCAAGGAACAGATGAAATTAGCTTACACTGCTTTATTTTCCAATAGAATCAGGACTGCACTTTACTGGATAATCGATGAATTAGCGATAACCAAAGCTGATCTTATTGCTATCTACTCACCCAGCTGAGCCTTGTGACAATCTGTGGATCTCCTTCAATGATAAAATCCAGAATTTCCTTTCTTAGATTTGGCAGGAATCTGTTTCCTGACCTTACGCAATTGCAGTGATGATGTTTGAAAAGGACATTTCGAATAAGATGGAGTTCTTTGAGCTCATTGTTGAAACACTTTGGTTGCCATTACTAATGCCAGCTGTCCATAAGGCTCCACAGACAGTATTTGCTGCACCTGGTGTGTAAGTATATAGGCCCACAGTTGACAACCCATCTCTGTACCTTGTTCAATAACTCCTTGAATAGTGGGCTGGTCTCTATAGCTCAGAAATGATCATGTGTCAAACTTCTGTAAATAAAAACGTCTTCCCACCGGATCTAAATAATTTCTGCCACATTTCCCAGTTATCATACCTGGGAAACAGTCTTCAGCCTGCTTCAGTGACACCTGGAAAGGGCTGGCATACTGGACTCTTTTCAGACAGGATTTAGGCCTAGTTACAGCTCAGTCCAGCAAAGATGGTGCTTCTGATTAACAGAGGGGCGGCTCCAGCTGGAACCGTGGCTCATGGCCCATAGTAATGGGCCTTCCTCCTCAGCTTCCCTTTTATTTCGCAACATTGGCATCTTCATTGTTGCCACTTCGTACTTGAAGGCTCAGGTAACCAGAGTTACCAAACTACTTTGACAATAACCACATTGTTAAAAGAATACTTCCATTCCCCCTGTCCAGTCTCCAAGTTCCAGTACTCAGCGCAGTTGTGCAATCCTGATTACACTACAGTAGTTCCATTTATGTTGGTTTTCCAGAGAAATATGTTCTGCGATTGCAGCTATTGGACATAGATGCAGCGAGAGAGAACATGTCAGCCCTGTTCTTCTTTCTCTACACCGGCTGCCTGTACCCTAATTGGGTGATATTTAAGTCAATGATTATCACTCACTGAGAAGTCTATCATTCCATTCTGGACTTCATAGCAGTGAACTTCAGTAGGCCAAAACCAATGTGGGGTTTCTTGTGTTCCCACCTGCTGATGATGCCCAAGTAGACTGGGGATTGCCTGGAGTTCCCACCCATGCAAAATTCATTCGTCACAGTTCCGAGTGTATATTTCATTCTGCCACGCTTTCCAAAGCTAGAATAGCAGCTTTTGGAGATGTCCTCTGTAGCAGCCACCAAGACACAATGAGTTACCTTTCCGTCTGTGCTCTTAAGTCAACCTGTTGCGGTTCCACTGAAGTTTAAAAACCTGGCTGTTTAATCAATACTTCATGTGGCTTTTTTAGCTTCTTTGTCATAGCTTTTCTTTTATATAATGCCCTCCTTTCTACTTCCATCCCTCATCTTTCTCTCAGGTTAGGTGGTTTGTTTTACCTGCAACGCCATAAAACCTTTGCAAATTTGCGCTCTCTGAATACTGGTCCACTAACAGCCAAAGCTCTCTTGACCAGCAGGAAGGTTTGTGTTCTTGCTCTGTACCTCCATTTTCTGTAAAGCGAACACAGCCATGATTAAGCTCACCTTTGTTGTCACAGACATCATGGTGGGTCTGGGCTCTCACAATCCATGAAGAGTCCATCCACCAACCACGGAGGCCGCTGGCATCTTGTACTTGCATCTTGTACTGCTGTGGAAGCCAAGGCGGGCATGTGTACTGTGATGCAAGTTAATCGTCTTGGCCGCCAGAACCAGTGTCTGCGTAAAGTAGAACTCCTCTCCCCTCACCCCCTGCAGTGCCCAAAGCTGTACTTTGTTTTATTCCAATGCCTAGTGATCCACAGGTTGATAAGGGACATATCTGGCACCCACTTTCTTATTTAAACCCCAAACCTGCTTATAAACATTTGTGTATTTCCTCAATAAATGGAGAAGGATGTCTTGTATGTTCTTTCCAATAGGGCTGTCAAAGGCATCTTAAGGTGTAAGAGCATCTTTGAGCCTGTGAGCCGGGCTAGTGATCATAGTCTGCACTACCCTTTGCGTCTCTCCAGAGACCCAGGATTCGGAGCCATTGACACTCAGCTGGCAGTAACAGAAACTCAGTCCAACTATTGTGGTGCCTGGGTAACTTCAAAATGCCACCTCGTGCAGTCAGTGTGCAGATACACCCCAAAAGCGAAATTATTTATGGCCTTTGATTGGAATTCCCAATTTATCTCCGCACCTAGAACCGCTCTTGATCCTGAGCTCAGAGCCGTTTCCCTGAACTTATGCGCACAAAAGTCCAAGAAAGAGCAGAAGCCCTCTCTGCTTCACCCGGTGGAAAAGAGGAAATAAAGGAGATTTCTCCCTCAACTGGATGAATTCCTGTGCTGGCGCCTTTGTCTCATGTGACCTTTCCACGGGTAGGTACTTTGGTTTGTCTAACAGAAGCATTTAAAAAAGCTGTGTTGGCTATTTTCCCTGAGGCGCCCTCTGACCTTCCTAGCCAAGATGGTGCAGAGACTAATGTGGCGCTTGCTGACTTCGGCTAGGCTTCGATGAAGATGTAAGCCCATTTTGTATTGGCCATTTCCCTGCTGTCATAGCCGGCCCTGATTCTGCATATCAAGCCAACCCTTCATGCTCTGCATGCCTCTGTACATTTGTTAGCCAATACAATGAAAGACAGGCTGTCTGTAAATGACAGATACCGCACAATGCTTTATTAATATATTGATGACCGTCTGCTCCAAAATGCACCACCGGCTACCTACCACACCCTTACCTCTCTCCTGCTGAATGAATGTGGCTCATTTGCTACTCTTGTTCTTTGAATGACGCTCTGATTTTTCACAATCCCCACTATTTGGATGTAACATTGATGGGCGCACCCCACTCTGAAAATTCCTCCAGCACCACTGGACGTCTTGTGGCTAGTTTTTTAATGTTATTATAATTTTTCTATTTTTCCTGACCATCCTTCACCTCTTTTTATTATCCTCTTACTGTTTTTCTTCCTTGGTTCCCTCTTCTGATTCCTCCTCTCCTCTTCGTCGACAGTTGGTGTTAATGCCATTTCAGGAACTGCAGGACGGTTGTATCTTGTTCCATTTAGTGTTCACTGGGGACCCAGGATTTGCTCCTGTGTTTTTTTTGTTGACAGATTGTCAAGTTTTTGTCAACTATCCAATTTGAGATTTCATTAAGTTAACTTTTAGACAGCTTTGTCATCAGGAAGTGTTTTTCCTCCAGATGACTGCAGCATAGCCCTTCAGTTTCATAACGTAAAATGGTATCCGCCAACCCCCAGCAGAATGTGGTGAGGGACCTCTGAGGCTCCCATAACTCACAAATGTGCATAGCCATTAGGCAGAATTTCCCCCTGCCATGCTGCAGGTGTTGGTATAGCACACCTGTGCCAGCTGGCACCATCCACACGTCACGTGCATCCACGGATGGCATGAGAAATATGAGCACTAGTTCAGTTCCATAGTTGGCAAGCATTATGTTCCTTGTCGTCTCTCATGAGCGTGCCACCACCTCATGGCATTAGCGATGAGACCTCTGGGCCAACTTTGCCAAGTGCAAGCGGTGGGTGGTCGATGCGGAGTAGAGATGCTGACAAGGCAAGGCGACACTCCATAGTGAGGTATTGAGGAGGCAATGCAGGTGTGGGAGCCTCTGTCCCGATGCCTGAGCTGACACTGCGAATCACCGGGTCCTGAGATTGGCAATCCCACGAGCGGAGACACCACCAGAATCTACAAACTCTACAAAAAGAAAAGGAGGCAAGTAAGTAATATTGAGGGAAAAAAAACAAAGAGAAAAAAAGATGATGGCGGATAAGCCACTGGCAATACAAGCTAATATAATAATACTTCTTCCCAAATAGAGACTTAGGGAAGTCCTTTCTCCAAAGCCAATAAGCCTGCTGGAGGAGGGTCTTGACATGATCTAAGATGACCATCTGGGAAAGAGGCAAATTCTGGGCAGTAGCTGTAAAATCCTAGACAAATGATCATTTTTCAGAACAAAATGTCAATTTTATGCGCACATCTGAGGTCATGCAATTCTGAAATAAAAGGCCAACACAAGTACTAGTCAAGATAGTTTTATCATCTTTGGTTTGTATAATAATATAAAGCTGTAAGGATCAGACATTCCCATCTGGAGTCATTTAAGCACGCCTTAAACGAAGTAGCAAACCCGCCCTAAGCAGCATTGACATCCGATTCTCCGTTCACAGTTCTGTTGAATGATAGTGCTAGAAGCAGCCTTCTGTTGCTGATTGCAGAGTTAGTTTATAGGATGCAGAGCACAATCCTCTTAGTTGATGCATTGCTGATAGGCATTCAAGGTATAAATGGCATCGATGCTTTTACATTGGGAACTTCACAAGGCAACTGTAAAAACTGTCTTCTATTTCTGTACACAGGATAGATTGTTTCCTGTGACAGCTCACAAAGCAGGAACTAATAAACTGTATTCATTGAATAGGTACTAGAGCTCAAGGTGACGTGTAAGGCTAACAGCATCAGCAGCTCTGCAGAGTTGCTGATGGGTTGTAGAAGACAAGAACCTACACCGACAGGGCCAATGTCAGCAGCTGCCTTACAGTGCACACCACAAATGGCCACGACATTTCCCCATATGTCTTTGATGCTAGGGCATAGGAAGGACCACTGGAATTATGCAGCAATGGATGGCCTAATAATGTCGCAGAGTTGAATAACTTATGTGGCTAGAAAAGGCAAATTGTGCTGCGTAGTACCGCATATTCTGTGGCAGTAGTCATTACTTGTTATTTTAACGAGGATTACTAGGGTGTGTAAAAGGTCTTGCTTCATAAGTGTGTTGTAGGGATTCTGCACAAATACAGAACTATGCGCATTAATATGGGACTTTGGTGTATAGGGACTGAGTCTTCCAACCACCTTAGTACCCACGAACCCAGGACCGACTAACTATAGTTCCTCACTTGCTCTCTTACTCACTCACAGAGAAACAAATGATTAGGCACCCTAGAATACAACACTCCCAGATCTCTCACGAATCGCGGCAACAAGACACACCTTTTCGCTCACTCTCTTGTACTTGTCCACAATAAGATCTGGCAGAGACACAAAACAGTTTAAAATGTTTATTTTAACAAACGTGCATGCAGTATACGTGCCACAACAAGCAGAAAAATGCATAGTACAAATACAGTCAGCATAGCAGCTATTCCATACATCATGAAGGGAGATGCCATTATAAAAAGAAAATGGAGAAATGACTATAGAGCCTAACCTCCCTCCCTTTGCTAAGAAGAAATATTATTATATAACCGAGATCTCTGGGCTTTGTCAGCAGACCCCATACCTTAGCCTATAGATGGTAGATCTACATTATAGGTGCTGTCTCGCTCTTCTCCCTGGAAAGGTCCCTCTCCAAGTGTGTGTCACCTATTTGTGTACCCCCTTAAAACCCAAGTACGTTGCCCAAACAACAGCTGCATCAGTATGTTTTGTCTAAGGGCTATGGCCTGGCCAGAACAAAATAACAAGGGGCATTGTTGTTCGACCTTGCACATAATGTTCAGTCAAAATCCCAGGAACATGCAGAGAACATACCCAGCGATGAGTTCTTATGTGAAAGCAGTCATTGAAAATATTGCAAAAATAAAGATGCGAAGTAACGTGCGCAAAACAGCAGACAAGCTGCAACGTGCTCATGCTAACTTAGTGAAAAACGACAATGTCCCTATGGGCCACGTGACAAGTGCCACTTTAGCGCCTGGATTTAGCACTCTGCAACTAAAAGATGACCCGTCAACCTTACAAAGGGGTTGTCGCTGTGCAGGCACTCATTCCATTGGAGTACATAAGGGACTATCACTTTTGATGTGTTTGAGCTAGAATTTCAACTCAATGCAGCTGAGGGTGATTTCTGTAGCACGTAAGGTAGAATCCACAGTCGAGTGCAGAATCGCTCAGTTTCAGTGGCCCTGGGCATAGGGAGTATAATTTGCCATCAGTTTATCCATGTGTTTGTGCTCTACACAAGGCTGAACTTACCACTATGAATGTCGGGGGAGGAAGTAAACGCAACACAGATCACCAAGGCACACCAACACAACAGAGAGGGTGAGAGATGAAAGTAAACCTGATCGATACACAGCAAAGCAACAGGCCAGGTAGAAGCGAGAGAGTCGTTTTGGTTATATATTAAAAACAGATATTTCCAGACAGAGAGCAAATTAAAGTATTTGCTTATCAAACAAATAAAACAAGCTTTTATCTAATCCTACTATTTTCCTATTAACAAATACAATGTTCTACAGATCCATGAAAACCATTATCCTTTTACTGGACGAACCTTAACATTTTTTGTAATGCTATAAACCTTTAAGCAGACCCATGACTGTGAAGACAGGAGGGTTTGACCCCTTGACCTTCATATTTGCACTGTAACCGTAAGACCACAACCAGCCTTCTACTTTCACTGATGGAAACATTCAGTATAAAAGCCAACGACCGAGAGAGAAGTAGTTTTGTTTTGGGCTTGCTTGTATTATAAAGCAATATTTCCAGACAGATTACCAATTAGAATATTTCCTTATCAATAAAAATGTGATGTTACCTAATTTCCCACTACTCTCCCATTAACAAACACAATTTTAGACATATTGGTAAAGTTTGAAAACAATCATCTATTTATTGACCAAATCTTCACAGCATTTCTTGCAATGGAACAGACCTTTAAGCAGACACATGGTCATGAAAGCAGCAGGATTTGAACCCCTGCTCTTTCGACTGAGAGTTTTAAACCCTAGTCATTAGGCTACAAACAGCATTCTGTTTTTGGAATGCTCTTTGGAACACAGTCCATCTTTGGCTGTCAGCCAACAAGTTTCAGATAAAGGCCACACGCCGTCCTTTACAGTATAAGTTACGGACAACAGGCATTCATCCAAAATAAAAGACGGTGAGTGGTCACTCTAACGTGATCTGAGATCACAACCATGTACATCTGAAAGACCAAGAGATTATGTGCAGTGCTTAATTTGTAGAAATATAAGTACCAGGGCGCAAGGTAACACTTAGGCAGTCACTGCAGCTTGCAACACCCACTGCTCCTGCCAGTGCTGTCACGAACAGTGGCCTGGACACGCTGTTAATAATTGTTTAGGCCACCATCATGCCTTCCCTAAAAGACCAACTACAGAGTAATAAATTCCTGGCCCGCTCAAATCCTATAAATTCACCTGATGCTAGAACTATGTTCTCTGTCCCCCCTGATGTGTCCTTCTCTTCATTTCTCTCTCAGGACCTGCTCGTGACAAAGATGGGAAGACCCTACCGCTGCCTCCGGCTAAGACAGCTAAGTGGAAGGTTATGTCAAAAGACAGCCAGGATTACTTGAAAACTCTGATCAGTGGGACGGTGCTGTAAGTATCTAGTCTGGCCGGCCTTAATCACCTGTTCATTATTATCAACAAGAGAAAAGTTTGTTAGAAAACTCTAACAAATGTATCTGATTTCTAAATTGTTGTATGATGCATATGTGCTGTTCAATAGCATGTAACAAGACAGCCATTAAAATTCCTCTGAACAGAGGGAAAGCAGAGATAAAAAAAATAACAATAGGAGAAAAAAGCTCAACTGTTATCTGTGTTCTTTTTTGTGCTATCCGCCTACTCAGAAAAAACTTCTGATCCGCGAGCAAAGATGGGTGTACCACCTGAGATCAAGGGAAAAGGGATTGAATGATGAGATCCCGTGGTTACAACTCACTTAAGATTTGACTAATATCTCTATGTTTATAAAATTCCAACTACAAAATATCCCTAGTAGATGTAGGTACAATATGCCATCTGTAATAAGGGTAATATTTGGTACATTAATAATAAACTGATCTGTGTAAATGAATATGATTCTACTTGAGGTTTGTAACCATTCCAGCCACCTAGCAGATCACAAATTCTGCCCTTTGTCATCTACAAAGCAGTGGGTTAATATGCCCCCATATTGATTAAATAAAATAACACCACCATCGAGTATCTTGATATTCTAATGTATATGAAGTCAATAATGTATATATGATATACACACAAGCCCAGAGAATGAGAAAAAGCTCGCTTGCAGCACTACATTTTGTACGTGTGATCTTGTGCTGTACGACTCGAGATCCTGCACATTTCCAGACGTCAGCCGGCATTTCCTGCCCCCGACATCCAGGACTACAATACAGAAGCGCCAGGGGGTAGATGATGCGGAATGACATGAGAACTAGGCAAGCTTGCAACGAAGGACACACCGGCTCTAGAACACAGGGCCCCTCCTGCTGCAGGTGCAGGTAATCTACCTGTACCTGCGAAACAACGGCAGCTTAAAAGTGCGCCCTTTGCCCCATCCAACACACAGCGGGAGGAAGGAGCAAACACATTTGGACTGATCGCAAGGGATGCACCTTGAAGAAGTAAGAGGTTGAATGAGTAGAGGGATACAATTTCCCTGGATATGTGTGATTATGAATGGATGCACATGCTATATGCAATATTTCTGAACTTCCTCCCATTTATTATACTTCAGAGTGTGACTACTGGGGTCGCTGTGCCCTTCTTTCATGGGGCGCAGAAAACCCAACATTGGGGTAGGATTGTGAGCTGTTCTCACAACTGAGAAAGGAAGATGTTTTTATCACACATGTGAAGTGCCACAAACCACGAAGCATGCGAATTTTGCTTGCTTACAATAGTACATGCATTTTAATGTATCCCCTATTTACAGAGTGGAATCTTAAGAGTATCTTTGTTTATTCACCGGTTTTTAATAGCCAGACTAGTTAAGAGGTAGACATAGGTCACTCTTTCTTAGAGGCAATTCTGAATGCAAGTTTGCCTCCCTAGGATCCAGTATGCCCGTCCTGAAGAATGTTACGGACTCAGTTGAGCCACGAGGCAGAAACATGTTGACGGTAATAGTTGGGCTGGGGTGCTAAATCCCCTTGTCCCCACATTTGATTTTAATACCAAGTGTCATAGCGAATAAATAGTTTTTAGGATGCCACATTGGTTTTTAATGCACTTTAATCACGGGTTCATCTTAGTTAGAAGTGCCTCCCTGATTCCCTGGTGAAGGTCTGCTCTCCATCAAACCGGGTTTTCGGAGAGCGTGGGTTGTCCTATGATGTAGCATGACAACTGGTGGTGTGTAAGAACAACCCATCACATTTTTGTGTATGTCCAGTGCTCATACTAAGTAGTGTTGGAAGGGATGCATTATTAATATTTGAAAAAATCTCTGGTAGCTTATTGTCTGAGTCCACATTATGACCTGGGAAGAATATACTCCAGAACATGGTGCTCCAACCAAACTCTCCTCTGCACTCTGCCACTACCCATTCCTGCTCGAGCTGTGAAGTGGTGTGAACAAGATCCAGCTAGCTTTGTAGTCAAGAGGAGTGTTAGACATGTCCCCCCTAGGGTGGCCTTTCCCCAAACTTTTTGTCTTTTTCATCCATTTTATTTTGCAATTCGTTTTTTTTGGCCTTAGGATTCCGAGCACTGTATCACTGCTAACCAGTGCCAAAGTACTTGTGCTCACTCCCTAAAACGTGGTTGAATTGGCTTATACCTGATTGTCATATTTAATTTACTTATAAGTCTCTTGTAGAGTGGTATACCATGTACCCAAGGCCTGTAAATTAAATGCTACTAGTGGACCTGCAGCACAAAAGGAACTAGGTGTGTCTGGATGGGCCATCAACAGACAGAATGGGCTATCAACTAGCAGGGTGGGGGAGGGAGTAGAGCTGGACACAGCCCCACTTGCAACTAAATAGGCTGTGTCCTGCCTTCACTCAAAGGGCTGCATACCCCCTGTAGTTAGGCTGGAGCCAGGGCAGGGAAAGCAGGATACCGGAGCACTTCAAAGGAACTTTTCTAGAAACGTCTCCCACTTAAAGCTGGCACCAACTATAAATATTGGACATCAGACATCAACTCTTCAGCACACTTCTAAACCTGTGGATACGGTGGCAGGAAGAAGGACTGCTGTGCTGCTGAAAGGACTGCCACTCTGCTGGACTGGTGCCCTGCAGGACTACTGCCTTGCTGGACTGCTGCCTTTCTGGATTGGTGCTCTGAAGGATTGCTGCCCTCTTTCCTGGGTGAGAAGGGCTGGACCTGCATCGCTGAACCAAGAACTGCAGAGTGACTCCAAGGGCAAGTTCCCTGGCCTCCTGATCTGAACCCTCAGGGACAAAACAACCTTGAACTCAGCACCAGGACTCTGCCACCTGTGAGTCCTGCCTGCCCAAGGGGTACCACCCCAGTCCTGGACCCTTGGAACTGGGCCTAAAGGTGCTCTGCCAATTCATCTGTGGTTCCAGCAGAACCAACACATCTCTGTTGTGTGGCGCATCTCCGACAAGAACTGACGTATCGCCTTTGGGAAAAAAACACATATCCTCGGCTGCTCAGTGCATCTCCTACAAGAACCGACACATTTCCTCCGTTGTGTGGCGCATCTCCTACAAGAACCAACGCAGCCCATCAGAACCGCTGCTGCGTGACGCATCTGCACTCAAGGAATTTGCATCAGCCCCCAGCTCCTTGGAACTGCTGCTCGACGCATCTCCTCTCCCAAGACCTCGCAAGGCCTTCACTGCGCGTTGCTTCTCCCTGCAACGTCATGCTCCCCACAGCTCCTCGGAACCGTCGCTGTGTGACGCATCTCTTCACCCAGACCTCGCATCGCCTTGCTACGCGACGCATCCTACACGTGGGGCTCCGCATCTCTTTGCGACCAGGTTTAAGTTTCACTGTTCAGCGGGCCCAAGTGGGTCCCTGTAGCCGACCCGCGCTCCTTCGCAGTCGGCCTGAACTTGTGACTTTGTCCCAGTCCAGCGCAACCAGATAACCACAGTTGATGCTTTGTGTTTTATGGTGATATTTTCACTAAAACCTTTAAAATTGCTTATATCCTGTTCTATTGATTAGATTTTTGTTGTTTTGGTGTCAGTTCATTCAAATGTACTATATGTTTCAGAATTGGTATGGTATTTTTATTGTGTTGTGTTTTCACTTTAATACTATTTGAAGTGATGCATAAATACTTTACACATTGCCTCTAAATTAAGTCTGACTGCTTTGTGGCAAGCTACCAAAGCGTTGAGCACAGGTTAATTTAGGGTTTGCTTGTGACTTCACCCTGAGAAGGATGGTGGTTGCTGCTTAAGTAGGGTTTCACCCCCCCCCCACCCCCAGTCAGTAACCCAACTTCTTACATGGAACCATATCTTGTATCTTCTTCCTCACTGTCAAATTTTTTCCTCTGTCTCTGGACCAATTGAGTGCGGTCCATTACCAAACGTAAGTCAAAGTTTTATAGCTCTTCGAGTCCATCCATCAAGCCCCTCGCAGTATGGCTTGTCTGTCTATGTAGTTTAATATGCAGTATATGATTGCCATTTGTAGTGGGACAACAGTTAACAATGTGACTGGGACCCTGTGTGTCCTTTTCACTGACAAGAATGCCAACGAGCCCTGGGACGCAGCTTCTTGATGCTGTATTCCACAACTAGTTATGTGCTTGACTCTCTAATACCCATCACTAACTAAGACACTACCACACCTACGTGAAGGCCAAGCAATGCACTGACACTAGGGCTTTGAATGCAGATGCCATGGGACCAAGAACACAACAGCACTAGAAAGAGAACTCCTTGATACTGGGATGTGTGACACTCTGACAAATAGAATACAAGTGACACACTCACTGCAATACGCACCCTGTAACTGAGACAAAGGGCCCACTTTTCATACTCACTCTAGATAAGTAAAAGGTAGGAGAAGTTACACTCCCTTTAGATACCTATTCATCCCCCCACCTCCCTCTCAGCATAACCAGACTCCAGGAGCGTAGAGGTAATGGGAAGCGCAAAGACTACATTGTTCAGAAACCACCTAGCAGTCTTTGCCCAACTTTGAAAATGGGGTCTCTAATTGGCAGAGGTTTGCACCCTGTCCAAGTAGGGACCACCACCCTAGTCGGGGTAAGTCAGATACACACCCTAAATTAACCTGTGCTCGCCCTCTGGTAGCTTGGCACAGAGCAGTCGGGAGTAACTTAAGACGCAATGTGTAAAGTATTTTTGCAACACACAAACACAGTAACACAATGAAAACACCACAAAAGACTCCACACTAGTTGATAAAAAAATAGAGTATTATAAATGGATTCAGGCCAAAATGACAAAAATAGAGTCTGAAGTCTTTATAAAGTCAGGAGTTTTTATATAGCGGATAGCTACACGGAGGCATCCAAACGCTGCAACAGACACCACAAATCATTCGCTGGTAGGGAAGATTGGTCACTGAAAAGCCAGGTCTCTAAGGCTTTGCGGAAGTTTAGTTCATGCTCCGGTAAGCGTAGTTCCAAAGGTAGGGTATTACAGAGTTTAGGCCCCAGTGTATACTTTTCATTTTGGGAAATCAGTTAAAAACAAAAAGAATATAAGGTACACTGTGCAAGATATGTGAGGCTCAAAGTTAGAAGGTAACACAGTGCTAGCAGAGGACCTGCGTCTAGCGGGCTAGGTGCAGTCACACTAGACCGGGGTATCTGACAAAGGATCCCCATTGGGATCGGGAGATAAGCGCTCGCACAGTTAGCCAAAAATGAAGGGAAGTACAAGGTCTCTCTAGACCAGTCTACTCAGACAAGTTTAGCCGCTCACGAGTGCACGCCAGCTGGCTACGGGCGTCTTTGTGGGCCCCGCTACTCTCCGTACCTTGATGGTGGGGTTACCGATTCTGTGAGGGAGCCTAAGCGCCGGTGTTGCGGCACAGAGAGGTTTGCAGAGGTGGCACAAGCAGTGCTGCAGGCCCACTAGTAGCATCTAATTTACAGACCCTGGGTATATGGTAGACTACCTTACAAGGGACTTACAAGTAAATTAAATAGGCCAAACAGGTGTAAACCAATTATATCATGTTTAGGGAAGAAGCACCTGCAGTTTAGCACTGGGCAGCAATGGTAAAGTGCTCAGAGTCCTAAAGCCAACAGAACGAGTTCTGCAAAAAGAGGAGGAAGGGAAAAAGTTTGGGGTAACCCCGCAAAAAGGGCCATTTCCAACACTGGGCCTTGGCCTATCCCTTTGTTAGGTCTGGCAGAGACAGCTTCGGCGGGTTGTCAGATCTTTTGAAATCAATACATTGTGATACCACACAGAGAAGGGCAGTGGATGAGCCCCTTCCAGACATTTCTTGTTTCACTTTGCTGCTGCTCTGGGTAGCTGCACGATGGGCAGGAAGTAGAGAAGGATGTTTCTCCAGTTTCTCAATCTTGATTACATAGTGAAATGTCCTGTGCTTCTTATTGCATAGTGAAATGTCCTGTGCTTCTTATTACATAGTGAAATGTCCTGTGCTTCTTATTGCATAGTGAAATGTCCTGTGCTTCTTATTGCATAGTGAAATGTCCTGTGCTTCTTATTGCATAGTGAAATGTCCTGTGCTTCTTTCTTATCCAGGTCACTTTTAAGCAGGAAGATTCCAGAGAAGGAGGCTGTGCAGACCCACCTCAGGATCCTGGAGGGAAAGTGAGTAAAGACTAATCTAATCTGGGCGCACACATTGCTTTAGAGGAGTATGTCCTTAAAGGGACAGTGCAGAAGAGATTGCAAGGGAGTAAACTAGTTTGGTTTTGAACCGTTCCTGTTGCGTTTTTGCCTTCAATTTCTATTTCAAAATGTTTTCTATCTTAATCAGTTTCTTCAGTGGCAGTGAATTAAAAGTGAGCACCCTTTACTGTGGCCACGTTGCCTTTGCGAGTACTATGAAACTGTGTTTTGTTTCAGTATGAGTGAATATAGACGGTGCCATTCATGTATTCGAGTTGCCTAATCTGTCTTTGTTCTTTGCTATTTGAAAGGAATGTTTTACTCCTGCTTACAAAGCTGTGTGTGAAGTTGATTGATTTGTAAATAAAAATGTATTTGTTTCACAGAAACAATCATATTCTTTTTGGGGAAGTGGCCACCAATTCTGTGGTCCTTCTACATTCAGCTACTTTTTTGGGATCTTTTTCTACTCTACAGGCCACCAAAATGCAACCTAGATTAGTGAAACAGTTTGTATGATTGCACAAATTCTTACAAACAGTGATAGCTTAATTGTGTTCGAAGTTTAAATATCAAGTTGAATGAACCTGCTCAGACTATATCAGCATTTTTTAAAATAATAAATTGTAATACGTTTTTGAACCACAATGAATGAATGAGGTAGCACTTATAAAGCGCCTGGTTACCCAAGGGCATCCCAGCGCTAAGAGGTACACAAATACTCAATTCAAAACCCGTCAGGGAAAGAGAAAGGTTTTTAGCTGCTTACGGACGTTCATGTAGTTTGGTTGTGAACGATTGTGGAGGGGAATAAGATTCCAGGTTTTAGCGACATTGTAAGAAAAAAGGCGACCTCCACTTCTCATTCGTTTGATTTTTGGAACTGTCAACAGATGTTTATTTTCTGATCTTAAGGCTCTTTTGGGAAGGTAGGGATGGATCATTGCACAAATCATCGGTGATCCTTTTCCGGAGAGTGCTTTATGTGCAATACACATAGCTTTGAACTGAATCCTCTCCTGAATTGGAAGCCAATGCAGAGAGGCAAGAGCAGGTTTGGCTGAAAGCCATTTCGGGACATTTAGAAGCAGCCGAGCTGCACAATTTTGAACTGTCTGTAATATTTTAGTTGTAGAAAGGGGTGCTCCTAAGTATAAAGAATTGGCATAATCAAGCCGTGACAGAATCAGTGCTTGTACTAGCAGCCTTCTAGCCATGAAAGGTAATACTGGGAGGATTTTCCTAATCATCCTCACAAGGCCGTAACAGGTGGCTGCCACTTTCCGAGCCTGTTCCTTAAAATCCATATTGGAATCCAGTACAACTCCTAGGCTTTTATATGCTTTTTCGGGACCGGAGGAGGACCCAGACAGTTAGGCCAAAAGGAGTCTATATTAAGCGGAACGGCGTTGCCAAGGAGCATGACCTCAGTTTTCGCCCCATTAAGCTTCAAAAATGAGGTGTCCATCCATCTGGCCACTTTTTCCAGGCAAGAAGTTAGGCCTGATCTAGAATTGTCTTTTTTATTGAAGGAGACGACCAACTGAGTGTCGTCGGCATAAGTGACAATCTGCACCCCAGATGTAGTGACTATGTGCGCCAAGGAGCCCATGTAGACATTAAATAAAGTGGGACTCAACGCTGACCCCTGAGGGACTCCGCATATAAGGGGCACTTGTTTAGACAGGGTTTCATCCTCAAAAACTGAGAAGACTGTTTTCTAAAAAGAGTGTAACCATTTAAGTGCCATTCCTGTCACTCCTACATCTTTAAGTCTACTAATCAACAGCGGGTGATTGACTGTATCGAAGGCTGCGCTCAGGTCTAATAAAATAATTGCCGCGCAGCCTCCGTCGTCAATGATTTTTCTGGTTTCCTCCACTACCGACAGGAGGGCGGTCTCTGTACCCTGCTGTGATCTAAAACCTGTCTGTGAGGGATGAAGCAAGTTGTTTTTTTCCAGAAATCCCGAAAGGGATGAGTTCACATGCTTCTCAGCGATTTTACTTATGCCCGGCAACAAAGATATGGGTCGATAATTTGCCCAGTCTTCCGGGTCCAGATTAGGTTTTTTTAGCAGTGCCTTGACCATCGCCTATTAACACAGCGGAGGCACAATTCCAGTAAGAAGGGAGGCATTGATCAGATCTAAAATGGTTGGGGAGATGGTCTTCCTAATCTTATTTAAAATGGTGGGCGGAGCTGGGTCTATTGGAGAACCAGATTTAAGATGATTCAAGATCTTGTTTAAGGAAGTTTGGTCCAATGGGGGGAATTCCTCCAGCAGGTCCTGTTCCTTTATTGAATCAGTTAAGGGTATCATCCATTGGTAAAACACACAAGATGATGGACGGAATGTTGCACATTGGCAAAACATTCACCCCCAGTCACAGATCTGGGTTTAATCCATCGTTATTTTGCTCACCACGCCACCCCAGTTCAGACATGGCCATATGCAAATCAGTCTTGACCCTGTGCCTCATGGGAACAGTCCAGCCCGAACTGCCAAGCCATGTCTTCCCTGGACCGGAATCAAGCATCCTAGGACCGGTTTCTGGCTATCAGCCGTCATCAGCCAGGATAGCTTGACTCCAGTGGCGTAGTGAGCACGGGACCCACGTCTGGGCATACCCTTCCCACATAGGGCGAACAGCAAAACACACAAGATGATGGACGGAATGTTGCACATTGGCAAAACATTCACCCCCAGTCACAGATCTGGGTTCAATCCATCGTTATCATCCATTGGTCACTTTCCAGAGGGAATGACGTATAGATGGTTTGTATCTTAGCAGAAAAGAATTCTGCTAGCTGGTTGCATCGGAGTTGAGGATTATCTGCAGTCTGTGAGGGGGCCGAAGGGGTCAGAAGTGATTTTGCAATTTGGAAACAACAACAACAGATCGCATGAGACCAACGAGACAGGCTTTCTTTGCCCTGTACAATATTGACTTATATTTAACCCTGGGCGGTGAACTTCGCCCACACTCCCACAAATAGAGCACTTTGGGTTTTAAATTCAGCCCTGTACACTTTTGGGGAATCCCTGGACTCTGAGCACGGTATTACCACCTTGTGGCAATATCATATACAGAGTCAGCTTCCCACATTGGTGGTGCAGCGGTGGGGGACAAAACTTTGACATTTGTTGTACCACGTGATTAATAATCGATTTCACTGAGAAAATCTAAAAATTGTCCTTAGAATAGAATTTGTTTCAATTTTCGATTTTTTGCCAAATTGTTTAAAAATAGTTTTAGGCCCTTGGTTAAGTCCCCCACTGTTTTAGAAACTTAAAAGACTTTAAAGTAGTTAAGTCTTAGAAGTACTTGGAGTTTTTTAAATTCTCTAATAAGACCCCTCTTACTTTAAACACCATGTCTGAGACTGCAGAGACCAGCCAGGAACTCAGCCTGGGTCCCTATGCACATCTTAAAGTTTCCCAACTTAAAGCATTGTGCAAAGCATGGAACATTGCCATGGGTCCTAAACCCAACAAAGCCCATCTCTAGCAGTTGCTGGTAGAGAATGACCAGGCCTTGGCAAACAAAACTCCCTACACTGGGGAAGAAATAGAAGAGGAGGGAGAAGTAGATGGGGAGGAGGTCGACTGTCACTACCTCAGATAGCAACACCTCTGGTGGAAATGACCCAGTAGTATCCCAGATGAAACGGGCACTGAAGATGCAGATCTACAGATTCTGGCCAAGAGGATAGCTTTAGAAGCTAAACTCCTAGCCATAGAAAAAGAAAGAGCCGAGATGGGCCTAGGACCCATCTCAGGTGGCAGCAAAATAATAAATAGGGAGGCAGATTCTGCAGACTCCAAGATCCCCAAAGGGATTGTCCCTAAATATTTTGAGGGTGACAATATCACTAAGTGGTTCATCGCTCTTGAGAGAGCCTGTCTTAGTAGAGTGAGTCAATACTGAAACCACCATCCCTTGTGTTGAATCCTATTAGAGATTAGAGGATCAGGGAAGTCTTGTTGAATGCTTTGCACCAGGATGGTCCGCTCCGATCTAGGAGGAAAGTGTTCTGGTGCAGACGGTCTGAGAGAGAAAAAGGCTCTGAGACAGGATGCTGAACCGTGAGTCTTAAGGTGGTGGCCACAGGTGGTGGTCAGGGAAGTGCTGTGCATGGGTGGGTGTGCAGATGCTAATGCTGGCAGTATGACAGGGAGGAGAAGGGCATGGATCGTCTTCAAGACGAATGTGGGAAACTTTAACTGTGAGCCTGGTGGATTGTTGCAAAATGAGGGTGGACTGTGGCAAGATGAAGAAGAGGCTGCACATGTGCAATATCATGTTTTTTTTAAGAGGATGAAGAAGTAGTACACGAGGCCAACGAGGCTATTGGTTTAGTTACGTTTGCTAAGGACCAAAATGTTGATTTATCTTTTCTGAATGGACCTGGAGCAGCGGTTGGTCTTGCTCTGTCAATCCATTCACTGCCGCTAAGCATGGAATTGTTTAGTTTTCCCAACATACCATGCATCAATGTTCATTTTGTTTCTGACCCTGAATTATGACCATCCAAGTAATCCTATCTCTGTGCTGGACCACTTTGTCTGTGCTCATTTCTTCTATAAAATCAGGTCCGCCATGCACAGCCCACTCCTGCATAAGTAGATCACCGATATTGGCGCTAACTATGCTTGTTCCTCTTTCAATGCTAGGCTTCTTGCTCACTGCCAGGACCTGAAAGTTCCTCCTGCTGTACCAAAGCTGTACAAGAACATAGCTGGTAAAGTGGCTCAGGAGACCGAACAAATGGAACGCAGCCAAGCGACCCTGGAAACACTGCAGGTGAGCAAAATGGAAAAGAGGGTGCTATTTGAGATACGGTAGTAACCCTTGAACGCTATGAGAAAAATGTAAACATATATAAAAGAATAATTATAGAACAGAGGAGAAACCACATTCCTCAGGTCTACTTGGCATCAATTGATTAGAAAGATCTCCCGTTGATCCAAATTTTGAAGGAGAAGTAGGAACTTAATTGATCCCAGATCGCCTTCTTTTTTGTCACAATGTGATATGAACATTCAAGTAAAAAAAGTGATGCTCGTGTGTCCTCTGTGCTGTTCCTGACCAGTTGAAAATCCTTAGGAAATCCACCTATTTCTTGAGTATATTTCCATATCGCATGCCAAGCTGGATGTGGTACCAATGGTAGTTTATTAACTTCATGGTATGTGTACTAATGGAGAATGGGAGACTGGTTTTAGAGAGAATATCACACGGGTAGACGTACAACAGCAGTATCAATGTTTGCGTATTCTACTTTGAAATCTGTGGCTATTTAATAAATTTGTGATCATGCCGCTGACACTCAACACAAATAGTGGTATTTCCCCTTGTTATGAACAGGACCTGGTGCAGTTCTGTGTAGTACCCTAGGACCATAGCTGAATCCAGGATCGCCTTTTCAATGTGAAAGCGATTGAATTCCAGTGTTTCTTCCAAGCGATCTAATTGGCTATGATCTGCTGCATCAACGTAAGATGAGACTGTATATCAGTGCCTAAGTTTTAGGAGAACAGCAGTGTAGGCTTAGATGGCTGCACCGGTATATTAGCTCCCAAGAATATTAGATTCGAAATGCTCAACTTTCCGTAACCCCACTGCTATAGAAGTCACACTGTGCGAGAAAGAACTTCTCTTCAAATAATGAAATAATGAAAAGGAGCATAAAGTCAAATATAATACATTTATAAATTATAAACAATCTCTTCTCAAATCCATGCAGTTCACACACAATTATAGTGTGGGGAGTCTTGAAATCTCTTTTCTTCCATTAATCTTTATTTTCATTTTCAATCAAGTGCATCAAGCCCAGCCAACGCGTTTCGTCCCAAAAATGGACTTCATCAGGGTTGGAATTAGGTCATGAAGATCACCAAAGCAATCTAGTAATATACAATCATATATAACGTTCTTCTAGTGGCGTCTGTTAATTCTTTCTATCCGTGTTGGAAATAGCTCATGAAGATCACCGAAGCAATCTAGTAATGTACATTCATATACATCTATATTCCAATGACACCTGTTTCTTCTTGAATTTCTAAGGATTATTGCCTTCTATCCGTGCCAGCATCATCTCCGTTCGTGTCCAAAGTACTGTCTGTCTAGCCGTGGTCTAGATGATGATGATGATGAAGTCCATTTTTGGGACGAAACGCGTTGGCTGGGCTTGATGCAGTCTTCATACGCACGGAGGCATTGCACCACACACAATTTGGGGGATTCTCGAAACGCCGGCTAGGATATCACCCTAGTATGGCATTTAGTCCGACTACTGACCGTAAAAGAAACCACATCCGGGGAAAAGACTCTGGCGGAGACGTCAAGGGCCCGTACGTCGGACACCCGCCTACAAGAGATTAGACATAAGAGAGTCGCCAATTTAGCCGAGAGTTCCTTGCGAGACAAGAACCTATTCGGCTGCCAGGAAAGAAAAAGATTCAAAACCACATTCACATCCCACAAAGCGGAGTAGCTCGGCTCCGGCGGGAGGGACAGGCGAATGCCTCTCAAAAGTCTGCACACAAAGGGATGCTCCCCCACCCGGGAACCCTGAACACGGATGTGGCCTGCAGAGATCGCCGAGCGGAAGGTGTTGATAGAGCGGTAAGCCAACCCCTCCTCCGCAAGGTCTGCCAAGAAATTGAGGATGTGGACTACCTCCGCGCCCACGGGATCAACACCCCGTCGCAGACACCATCGGCGTCATCTGTTCCAAGCGGAGCGGTATCTCTTTGTTGTACTGTCCGCCCATGCCTTGGAGAGCAAGGACTCAGCGTGTCCCAAAAGGCCCGGGAGCGACCAGCGACGCCTGAGATCCTCCAGGCCATCAGTTGTAGCGACCCATCCACCACCATGCGTGGGGATTGAGGTCCGGGTCCAGAAGAATGTGAGGAAAGTGGGGGAGTCGGATTGGAAAATCCCAAGAAAGTTCCAAAAGAACTGGAAACCACACTTGAGACCTCCAAAGAGGGGTGACTAGCACCACCTCCGCCTGCTGGCGACGCACATGAGCGGACACTCGCGTGATCATGGAAAATGGGGGGGAACGCATAGCCCCGCTCCTGGTGCCAGTCCTGCATGAACGCATCCGTCACCTCCGCTAACGGATCTGGTCTCCAGCTGAAAAACCGTGGTAACTGATGATCCAGCCGTGATGCAAAGAGGTCGACCGAGAAAGGGCCCCAGCTCTCCGCTATCTGAGAGAACACCAGGGGATCCAGATTCCAAACGCTGGCATCTAGCAGGTGGCTAGAGTGCCAATCTGCCACCTTGTTCGCCTAACCTGTAAGGTATTCCGCCGTGGCAGACACCCGATTGTCCAGGCAAAAATTCAAAAAATCCTTGGCGAGATTCGACAGAGCGCGGGACCGGTTACCACCTAAGCGGTTGATATACCGGACCGCAGAGACGTTGTCCATCTTGAGGAGAACGCAGGATTGCACTCTGTCCTTGGTCCAGCATTGCACCGCGAAAGAGCCCGCCAGAAGCTCGAGACAATTGATGTGCAACGACTGTTCGGGTACTGACCAGGTGCCACTGGTTGAAAAATCCCCGCATCTGGCACCCCAGCCTGTTCGACTGGCGTCCGATTCTATCACAATATCTGGGGCGGACCCGAAGATCGCACGCCCATTCCACGCCTCCATGTGGGTGAGCCACCACCTCATCTCCTCCTTCACTTCCGCCGAGAGCGGGACAGACTGCGAATAAGTTAGACCTCTCCGGAGATGGTGCGCCTTGAGCCGCTGCAACGCTCGGTAGTGCAGAGGACCCGGAAAGATGGCCTGAATTGAAGAGGAGAGGAGCCCCACTAAGCGGGCCAGTTGACGCAGTGAGGTATGGGACTTGGCCAACATCTGGCGCAACTCGTGCCTGATCTTTGCCATTTTCTTGGCCGGCAGGCTCAACGTCGACGAAACGGAATCTACCGTGAAACCCAGGAACGTAGCGTTCTGCACAGGAGACAGGAGAGACTTCTCATTGATTACAAACCCCAGCCCTTGAAGCAGGTTGACCACCACCTGCAGCTGTCTGGAGAGGGTCTGGGGACACTGGGCCATCAGAAGCATGTCGTCGAGATAAACGATCATACGAATGCCCTGAGCCCTGAGGAATTCCACTGCCGGCCGAAGGACCTTGATGAAGCACCAAGACGCTGAGGAAAGACCGAAAGGCAGAGTGGTAAACTCGAACACCTGACCGCCCCAAGCAAACTGCAGGAAACGGCGGTGTGGGGCGAAAATCGGAACTGAGAGATGCGCGTCCTTGAGATCCAACCGGACCATCCAGTCGCGAGGTCTCAGCACATCCCTGAGGAGGTGAATCCCCTCCATCTTGAAGTGGCGGTACACCACCCACTCGTTGAACTCCTTCAAATTGATTACTGGTCTCCGGCCCCCGTCGGACTTGTCGACCAAGAAGAGATTGCTGAGAAAGCCCTGAGGGTGTTCCCCTGTGCAACAGAAAGCTCCTTTTTGGAGGAGAGCTGAGACCTCTTCGCTTACCAGCTCTGCATCGCGCTGCGAGAAAGAAATGGGGCGAGGCCGGGACGACTGCCAAGGGCGGCCATGGAACTCCACTTGGAAGCCCTGAACCATCTGCAGCACCCAAGCGTCGCTCGTGAGCGATACCCATGCAGGGAGAAACTGCGCTAAACGACCACCCACTAGCAGGCGCGCCGAAGGTAGCACACTCACCTTTGCCAGTGTTGTTGGCTTGTCCCTTGAAACCTCCACAACCTCGGAACTTCTGTCCTCTTGTGGGGTAGAAGGTGTTGAAGCGGGACCCATCCTGGTATTGCCCGCGTCTGGAGCCTTGCCCCCTGTCGGGGTTGTGGTAGATTGACCGGCCGGTCGTGCGGCCCCTGCCACGACCGGCCCCCCCGAAAACCCGAGGGGAGAAAACCTTGCGGATATTGGACTGGGCCTTGTCCAAGGACGTGAAGGTGGCCACGAACTTGCCCAGTTCCTTCACGAAGGGATCGCCGAAAAGGCCTCCCTGGGCCACGGCACCCGCTTCCGAAGAGGCGAGGTCCCCCAACTTAGGGTCCACTTTAATCAAGAGTGACCAGCGTCTCTCCGTTGAGAGCGCGCAGTTGGCATTCCCAAGGAACACAATAGCCCGCTGCGCCCAGCCGGAAAGGACTTCAGGGTCGATTATAGATCCGGATGACTTAGCCTCCTCGGCCATATCGAGAATTTTGGTGACTGGCCCAATGGCATCGAGGAGCTTGTCCTGGCAGGAACGCCAGGACCTGTCAATACCCTTCTTAGGGTCCTTGACGAATTTGGCGAGAAAGATTGCCATCTTGGGGTCGATGTCAGGGGTAAGGGCGACCTTATTCTCCAAACAAGGGCAAGGACACTCCGCCAGGAGGCGGTTGCGGGCCTCCTTTTCCATAGGTTTACACAAGCGGCCCGCCACGTACTTCGCCACTTTGTCCGCCGGTACCCAGTCCGTAGACCTAGGGTGGACGATGTCGTCCGGGTCCAGCATATCAGAACTGCTACCTGGGACAGGGGTGGGGGCGGGAAGCCAAGGTTCAGAAGGACCTGCCTCATCGTCGGTATCCCCAGGGGAGTCCCCGGTGTCTATGAGGTGGCTGTGCGGGGAGGGGTTTGGGGGTCATCCTGGGGTGCCGCCGGGGCACTTAGCGGGTGGGGGACCCTCCCCTTGCGGAGCCTTAGGGGCTTCAGGAGGGTTCTCTGAGGGCTTCATCCATTTGGCGCACTCCAGCGCAATTTGCAACGAGAGGCGCTGCTCCAGAGGCTCCATGGCCTGGTTCACAGCCCTATATATGGAGTCATCAACCGCCTGGTAAAAATCATCATCCCAGTGTAAGTCGGACAAGTCATCTCCCCCCTGGTACTGATCCTGGTCCTGCATGCTGCAATTACTGTCCCAGCGACCAGTAGGCGGTCCCTCAAGAAATGCCAGGAACACTGGTGGTATGGGTGACGCACAAGCGCCAAAATTTGAAGCTGGGAGGGAGCCCAGACAAGTATTGGTGAACCAGAGGCTCACAATGCACGGGCAGAGCCCTGGAGACACTCACGCCCTGCCAAATCAAACGGGCCAATTATCTCCCGGGACTAGTGTCCCCGCGGCTAAGACGCCGCCAATACAACTCCGCAGGGCGTTCACAGGGAAAAAGATACAGACCCCCCAGCTGGGGCGTAGCAAACAAAGGAGGTGTACAGACCCACAACTCTGGGCGTAACTCGGGAGATCAGGACGCAAGGCTCCTCACCGGGCAGCTCCCGTCAGCACTCTATCGTTAGTGCTGGCGCGCGCTGCCCGGGAAAGTGCCCACAACGCCCCCGCGCGGTCGGAGAATCCACCGCAATGAGGGGAAATTGCCGCGTAAGGTACGCGAGAGCGTCCCGCGGCAGGGAATCTGAAAGGGAAAGTAACAGTGCACATACGATCCCCAAAGCAAACAACAGCCTGACAAACTATGACTATAATTACCCCCAAGCAGAGAGAAAAGCAAAAAGTGACTTATCTTGCTGCTGAGCAGCGAAGGAAGAGGAAGTACTGAGGAGGGACCTTGTGGAAGCTGGTTAATGGACAGCGTCGATGGACTCTAATGACTTTGTTTGTCTACTCCTGAGTGTTCATGGGAGTAGTAGTTTTTGAGTGTTTTTTTCTGAAATTTGCTGCTGTATAAAATAAAGCGAAGGAAGAAGGCATAATCTGAGCCTCCGGTCCTGACATAGAATTAGGCGGCAGATGTCAATTCCGGGTTGGCTGCCACTCGGGAAGTTCACACACAGGATGTGGAGCAGAAGCAGGCTGAGGGCAATAGTCGGTCACTCAAAAGGGTTCCAGAAGGGACTTCCGGTACCAGCCCAGTTCTGCGAAGCACAGGTGGGTCACGCAGTCTTTTGACCCGCTTCCGTTCGCTCTCGGAAGCATTCCATCAACCCAGTCAGTCACTCTCACTACCCAGGCCCGAGCCAGTCAATACTACCTGGCAGCATAATGTCATCGGGGACCAGGTGAGGAGAGGGCAGTTGGTTTGCCGCACTGAGGGCCAAACAGGCAACAGTTGATAATGGGTAATGAAGCAGTGGAGCCTCTCAGAAGAAGTAGGCAGCCCGTCAGATACACGTCCATCATACTCTCACCTAGGCAATCCGGGCACGATGTCGGGTGCACATTCATACGGGTCGCACCAGACCGTTCCGGTCGCACACAAAGAAGAGCTGCAATTTCCGTATCTCCCTGGAAATAAGGCACAACGTCCGGTGCATGTTGATACTGGTAGAAGTATGGCACCAGTAGTTTTACTGTTGTGTGCCTTTGAAGTTGGTGGTGGTTCAAAGGGTCTCCCTTTGAACCACAGCTGTCTCACCTAAATTTCAGTCCTGTCTGCCATAGGGCCGTGGAATGCAGATCTTTAATCTTTAGTGGGGCCATGATCTGGCTCCGGAGCCCAGATGTCAAAACCTCTTCCTCCAATCTATCCACCCAAGCCCTCAAATTGCAAAGATCTGTCGTTCCAGTTGCATGCCCATGTTTTATAGCTGTCGCTGGGGAATGCCCGGATGTGGGTCTCCAATGTGGACTGGAGTCCAGCTAAAAGGCACATAAAACATTATAGAGCAGAGAAATGGCCACTTTCTAGAAGCCGCATTTCTAAGCTATTAATGACAAAACCACCTTTACCACTAGAAAGGGTTTGTCATTGTGAACCCAATGATAGGAAACATTATGAGGCTGCTCCAATGCAAACCACTATTGCAGCTTGAAGTAATTTCAACCATTCCCCTATGTTAACCTATGGGAAGAGCAAACCTCATAGGTAGTGAAAACACACATGGGTATTCTTCACTACCTGGGCAGGGAACACACGTGTACCTGCCCAGCCTTTCACCTACCACTCGCTTCCCCTCTTAAGACGTAACCTAGGGGTGCTCTTGTAGTAGAGAAAGGTCCTCTCATGATGGCTAGTGATTTACAAAGGCCAGCCTGAGTAGAAGTGCAATTGCGCACACACAGACTTGCAATGGCAGGTTTGAGACATGTTTAAAACCCCCAGGTAAGCACCACTTCCTAACGTGTGTAGGAAGGGCACGCACACTTTCACACTGCATTTACAGTGGGCAAGTGCTCCGGTCCCCAAGGCCACAACAAGAGAATTCGTAAAACCCAGGAGGTGCCCCCATGGGGGAGCCGACCCCCTAGGAAGGGAAAACCTACATGGGCGTGTAGGAAGCTGGCTTTGTATATACTATCCCAAAGTAAGGTATAGTGTGCACAGAGTCTAGTGGAATCCCAAAGGTAGGCAGAGGTTATAGTAGATAATACCTTACTCTCTATTTGTGGTAGTGTGGGAGAGCAGTAAGGCCTTATCAGAGGGTAGTGTTAAGCATTTATTGTACACACTCGGGCAAGAAATCATGTCACACACTCAAAGACTGAACTCAGACCAATTGTTTGTATAAAAATATTTCTTTAGTTGTATTTTATTTTTAGAGCCAAGCAGGACTTGGTACAGGTAAGTAGAATTGTAGTTTTCAAAACAGGTTGTTCAAAATAAGCAAGCTGGATGAAATTGACTTTGTTACAGGTTTGTAAGATATTTAAAGACAATAGGTATTTGTAATTACTTTGGGATTACTTTTTAGATTACTTTTTCTACTCAGTGTGATATGCCTAGATATCACACTGGGACATTTCCTAGACAAAGGTAAGTAAAACACTTTTGCATTAAAACACAGTTGCTTAGGTTTCCATACAAACAGAACTCAACACTTGGAACTTTTTCATCGGAAAACAGTCAATGCAATCCTATGGAGAAAAATTAGGTTATCGGTTTGCAGGTAAGCAATCGGTCTTTAGGGTTGAGTTTCTGGGGTTAGAACAAGGGTTCACCCAGGGTCAAGGATGCCCTCAAACAGCACCCTCAGAGGCACTAGGTCGACCGGGTGCAGAGTGCTGAGGCCCAATGTGCGAACATGGGGGATAGGGGGCCGTCGGTTGGTGGCTGCTCTTGGGCAAGCCACAGGGTTGAGGGAGCAAAGCTCCTAGGGTTAGGCTCAGAGCAAAGGGGATCTGCGTTAGCACACAAGGTGCACCCACAGGGGCGGCCGGGTGCAGGGTGCTGATTTGGCATCGGGTGCCCTATTGGTTTCAATGGGAGATCTCCGGTCGCAACAAACACTGCAGGTTTGGGATGGGAGGCTTCCTGAAGGCGACCTCCGGTTGAATAGGTAAGTTGGGATGCAGGGGATTGCCTGGACACTGTCGGTTGGGCCACCCAAGGCTGTGGGGCATCGGGTGCATGGGTGTCTTTAGGCGTTGGGTTTCCTTACGGGCTCTGGTCGCGGTCGGGGGTGACCCTCTAGATAGAGGCTGCAGGCGCCATCGGGAGGCTTGAGGTAGGTCAGGAATCACCAGATCCCTGGTCAGGATCGCTGGTGAGACCTCCTCGTGGTGTTGGGCCACTCGAACTACGGCCGTGGGCGTTTGGTGCAAAGTGGTGCAGACTCGTGGATTCGGCCAGAGCCTGCTTCTTGAGCAAGTCTGGTGCTCACGGGAGACGGTCTTTATATGGAAGAGAGGGCAGGTCCTACGGGTTCTGGTGGGCTTCCGGCTGCAGGACACGCTGGGATTCCACTGGAGCAGGTCGAGGTCAGGACAGGCCGGTAGGGCTGGGGCCAAGAGAGTTGGTGTCTTCCTCTTCTTCCTTCAGCACGGCTCTTCAGTCATTCTTCTTCTTGCTTGTCTGAGGAGGCAAGGTTCGGGTTGCCCCTAAATTCTAAATTTAGGGGCATTTCAGGTAGGTACAGGTTGGGACCAGTGGGTCCCTTCCTTGGGGTGGGTACACCCCCTATTATGCCACCCTCCAGTGGGAGGGGGCATAAGCTTCACTCTGGCTGGGTCCCCCCATCTTCGAGATGGCGGGGACTGAGAGTTGTGCTTCACCTAGTCTCCCCCACCTGAAGGGTGGAGTTGGCAAAAGTGGGCACACCTCTCCTCCTATCTTGGTTTTCCCACCGAATCTCCCACCCAAAGTGGGGGTCAGAATCAGTGGGGGCCAGTTGCTGGGAGCAGCAAATGGCTGGGTCAGCTCACAAAGGCGGCAAGCCTTTGAAGCTTCCCCTTTGTGGACCATGCCCATCCTTGGGGAGGAGGCTTGGCACCTCTGCCCTGGATGTGCTTTGTTTCCAGACCCTGAGAGCGGGAGGCTCTCGACCCAGGTGTCCAGAAACATGTCTGGGGATGGCAGCTGGTGAGCAGCCTGTCAGCCAGGACACTAGAGTTAGGTCGTTTTTCAGGGGGCATCTCTAAGATGCCCTCTGAGTGCATTTTTCATTAAATCCCACACTGGCATCAGTGTGGGTTTACTGGGCTGAGAAGTTTGATACCAAACTTCCCAGATTTCAGTAAAGCCATTATGGTGCTGTGGAGTTCGTAATGACAAACTCCCAGACCATATACTCTTAATGGCTTTACTGTACTTACAATGTCGAAGAATAGACTTAGAAAATGTAGGGGTACAGAGCTCATACACCTGTACCCTCACCAGTGGTATAGTGCACCTAGCTAGAGGGATGTCTTACCTATACCGCAGGCAGTGGGTTGAAGGCATGGCACACAGGTATATTTGCCATGTTGACCCTTCACTTTTCTCTGCACAAAAACACGCAGCCTGCAATGGCAAGGTGTGTGTGTTAATTTACAGGGCCTCTAAGGGTGGCACAATATGTGCTGCAGTTCTTAGAGGCCTTCCCTGGTCACAGTGCCCTTGGTACCCATGGTACCTTTTACAAGGGACTTACATGTGGCCAGAGAGGTGCCAATTGGGGGTGCAAAGGTACAGTTTTACGGAAAGAACACAGGCCCTGGGTACCTAGTTAGCAGGAACCCAGGGCACACTTAGTCAAAGATCATCAACATCAGGCAAAAAGTAGGGGGCGACCATGCAAAAAGAGGCACTTTCCTACAGGGGGTTCTTCCCTACCCGGGCAACGAACACGCAGGTGTCCCTACCCAGCCCCTCACCTACCCTGAGCTTCACCCCTCAGGACGTACCCTATGGATGCTCTGGTGGTAGTGAAAGACCCCCTTAGGGTTGGCTTATGAGTGAGAAAGGCCAACCTAGGATAGGATAGGATAGTCATTTTTAAAGCGCTCGAATGCCGCGGCGTCTTGGCCCTAGGTGTGTACGGGAGGAGACTTGGCCATAGAAACCGGAAGTTTAGTTTAAAGGAAACAGCCAGGACTTCAGCGTTTTCCTAAAAATCTGCCAGTTAGGTTGAAGTCTCATGGTAGAAGGCAGTTGGTTCCATAGCTTGGCTGCACAGTGTGATAGACTCCGACCCCCCCATCTTGCTCTACGAATTTTAGCAGTATGGATAAGGCCCGTGTTTGTAGATCTAAGAGTTCTGGAGGGGGTGTACCAGGAGAACACTTTCTGGATCTCCGCCGAGCCACCTCCATAGAGCGCCTTGTGCACCAGACAGGGGGCCTTAAATTCCACTCGTTGCTGGACAGGGAGCCAGTGAAGAGACCTTATACCCGCAGAGGTGGAATGGCCTTTGGGAATATTTAGTAACAATCGTGCCGCAGCATTTTGTAATGATTGTAATTTCATCCTCTGTGCCTTGTCGATGCCCATAAAAAGAGCGTTGCAGTAGTCCAATTTTGAAAGAAAAAGAGCTACTACTACAGTTTTCCGAAGCTGCTGCGGGATGAAAGGGAAAATCTTCCGTAAACTCTTCAGTAGGAAGAAGCAAGAGGAAGTCAGACGATTGACCTGGGCCGAGAAGTTGAGCTGATCATCAAAGATCACTCCTAGGTTCTTAACCTTGGCGGTCGGGCAGGGGCATTCACCTGCCGCCGTCGGCCACCAAGTTTGGTTCCACAGTGATTGGCCCTTGCCAAACTCCAGTATCTCCGTCTTATTGGTGTTTATCTTGAGGAAGTTTCGACTCATCCAGCTCATAATATCTGTCAAACAGGCATGAAAGCCACTGGCAACAGTCTCTGGTTGGTTAGACACAGATATTACGAGCCGAGAGACATCTGCGTACGAGACCAAGGTGAAACCGTGCTTTCTAATGAGTCTGGCCAAAGGAGTGACGTACATGTTGAAAAGCGTCGGAGACAGGGCTGAACCCTGTGGTACTCCGCACGGGAGATGAAAGGTGTCAGATTGTAGACTTTCCCAATGTATGTTCTGCTCTCGTGCTGCTAGGAAGGAGGAGAGAAGGGCCAGAGCTGAATCCTCAATTCCCACGTCCTTCAGCCGCTGCACTAACACCGTGTGGTTCACGGTGTCAAATGCTGCTGATAGGTCTAAGAGGATAAGGACAGCTCTGCCCCCCTCCCCCATCCATCACTTTGCGTATCTCCTCCGTTGCCATGATCAGGGCTGTCTCCGTCGAATGGCATGGCCGAAAACCGTGCTGGGTTGGGTCAAGCAAATTACTGGAGTCCAGGTATTTAATTAACTCCTTGTTGACAGATTTTTCGAGAATTTTGGCTGCTACCGGCAGCCCGGAAATTGGACGGTAGTTTTTGGTCTCAGTGGGGTCGAGGGCCGGCTTTTTAAGGATAGGCCTAATGCATGCTTTTTTCCAGGCACAAGGATAAATTCCAGAAACTATGACTTGGTTTAGAAGGTGGGTTAGATGTGCACTGATCTTCTCGGAGACTAAGTGCATAGTGGCAGGGGGACAGGGATCGTTTGGAGAACCTGATTTTGTAGATAGGAGGAGGTTGTTCACCTCCTCCTGAGAGAGCGACCGGAAATTAGTTAGCTGGCAGTGAGCTACCTTCTCCTCCAATGGTGGCCTCTTACAATCATCCGTGACACTAGACGTGTTAAGCAGATCGTTGTAGATCATTTGCACCTTGTTTTGAAAGAAAATAGCCAGTTTATTACAAAGGGCTTGGTCTGGTCTAAACTGATTGTCCTGCTGCGGTTTGGCTAACAGTTGAATAGATTTAAAAAGTTCCTTAGAGGAATTACTGGCATCCTCAATTTTCGCAGTAAAATACGCACGTTTGGCTTCAATAATCACCTCCTTATATTGTTCGAACACTAAATTGTAAGCCACTTTGTGCTCCTTACTGTAATCGGATCTCCAGGTTCGTTCGCTTCTTCTGCATTTGACCTTTATGCGTTTAAGGTCCCGTCCATACCATGGCGCGGTTGCTGGACCTCTTTTTACTGAAATAGTTTTTTCAGGCGGTACACAGTTAACTGCTGTACGGATCCAGTTGTCAAACTGATGGGCTGCTTCATCATTATCCATGACCAATGTGGGGGGGACACATATTAAGGGCATGTTTTAGTTCACTCCCTTGTATCTTGTTCCACAACCGAGTTTTTACCCTAGATGGTCGATTTGGAACTGGGTGAACCTGAGCATGATATATGTTTGACAGGCTATTCCGGTGGGTGGCGCAATCAGTGCTGCGTCCCACTACTAGCCAGTGCAGTACCCACTCTGGGTATGTGGTGTACCTTTTTACAGGGCACTTCACTGGTACAACACCTAAATAATGAAGTAGGCACCCCTTCCTGGCATGTGTAGGAAGGGCGCGTGCACTTTCCCTCTGCAGTACAGTGGGAAAGTGCCCAGGGTCCTAAGGTGATGAAAAGAGAGTCAGCAAAAACCAGGAGGACAAAAGGTTATAGGGAAATCCCCCTAAGAAGGGCCAAGTCCAACAGTGCATATAGGGGATTACCCACCTAATGAGGCTTGCGTCTCTGGTGAGAGTGGGCACTACGTACAGTCTGCGCACTGAGTGCTGACTATGCTTAATAGGGTAATGCCTACTGTTGGACTTAGCCCTTTTGGCAAGTTCACCCCTAAACTTTTTGCCTTTTCTGTGACCTGGTGTTGGTGGTTTTAGGCCTCTGGGCACTTTCGCACTGTGGTCCAGTGGAAAGTGCGTGCGCTCTCTGTGTACATTGGTGAGATTGGCCTGCCCTCCCATAGGAATGCATTGGGGATTCCCTGATCAGTGTGTGTTAGTGGTAATTCATGGTATGGGAGGAGCAGAGTGGTCGAGTTTGGTATGTATGAAATTGTGAGAATAAATGCTGCGCACTGGTGTGCGCAGATTTATTATGACTATGGGAGAAATACCACTTTTAGAAGTTGGCATTTCTGTGTGCTATGTGTCTGCCTGCCTGCCTGATGTGAATTGCATGTCTGGCTTGTGAGTGACAGGGGCTGGGAGGTGTGTGTGGCTCCAGGAGGGGCAGGGTGAGTCAGCGCTGGGCTGAATAGGACATCTGTGCTGGGAGTAGTGGGAGGAGTAATCCCCTGACTCTGAATAGGAGTGTGCCCAGCCTCTACAATGCTGGCTCCGCCCCCTGTGGTGTGTCTGATCACCTAGCCCCACCTGACAAAGGGGAAGAGGAGCTTGCAAAACAAAGTGCTCCAACTCCCCCCTCAACCAGTTGCATCTGGTTCCCCCATGCCCTGCACTACAGACAAAGAGAATGTTGGTATAAATAGAGGGGCTGTGACCCCATGATTTTGTTCAGCTCAGTTCTTGTTCCTGAATCCTGCTGGGGCGTGCTGTTGCTGGGGCCCGGGGGGGCTGCCACGAGGGCTTGCCTCCCTGGGCCCTGCATTGCCCCTTCATCTCTAAGTACTTTTTGGGACCCTACTGCTTTTCTTGCTAGAGTCCGGGACCTTCAGGACTTTGCCTGCATCTGGCGCCCCGGGAGCGCTTTATTTTTATTGCCCCAGAGAAAGGTAGCGTGGGCTGCGCAGCGCCGAGCTGCAACCCTTTGTTTTTGAGGGAGTCCGTCGTGGGGAGTTCCCCTGCATTGCTGTGAGTAGCGGGTGCCCACCCCGCGTTTGTGCCTCCTACGAGCGGGAGCCTACCCCGCTTTATGGATTTTAATTAGCGGGAGCCTACCCCGCTTTATGGTGCCTTTGTTGGCGGGTGCCCACCCCGCTTATTTTTTTGTTCATTGCAGGTGCCCACCCCGCGTTCTGAGATACTGGCGGGTGCACACCCCGCTTCGATGGTTACTTTTGCTGAAGCGGGTGCCTACCCTGCATTGCGGCCGAAGGAGAGGGAAGCCGCCAGGAGAAGTTGCCGGGCTGCTGCCAAGCGCGACCCGGAAGTCCGGCCCCACTACCTGCTTGTAGGTGGGGCCTCATGCGGGCAGCCGGAAGTCTGCGCGGGGCTCCCGTAAGCCTGGGAGAGCCCTGCGCGCTGCCGCATTTGGGTGATTACGGCGGAGGGGACACGAGGCACATTGTCGGTGCCTGCCCCTGCCGCATTGGAAGAGAGGAGTCCGGAGCAAGAAGTCCGGTGAGTGGAGCTGGTGGGGAGGGGGTGTATGGCGAGGCACGCTATCGGTGCCTGCCCCCATTGTTGCTCCCCCGAGGCACAGTGTTGGTGCCTGAGCGGTCCCGCCAGAGAGCGGACCGCTCCCACGTTGTTGGCATATTTGTTTAAGGGCCCAGAGGGGCCCGTGCCCCTTCCAGTTTGACCGAATGTCTACAGCTGCCCCGTCTGACAGAGGGCAGCTGCACCAATGGGGGCCAGTTACTTCAGAGAAGGGCCCAGTGGGGCTGAAGAGGCACAGATGTGCCAGGGCCCTTTACTTCGTTTTTATCCTCAGCTGCACCGCACTCAGCGCGAGCAGCTGCAACGTTGTGCATAATTATTCAGAGGGCATAGTGAGTGCCCAGGCCTACAATTCATCACAGCTGCACGGCAATTAGCGTCAGCTGCCACGTTTAGGCCACAGTTCTTTGGGGGCATTTTTGAGTAAGATAGGAGTGAGATGCACTCCTCTGCCCCAGCGCAATTGCGCACTTGAGAATTCTGCTGCATTGGCAGCCGCCCTGACATTTGGGACATAGGGCATTTGAGCCCCTTTGAGAAGGCCAGTTGGCCAGGGGGACTATGAGGTTTGTAGGGCGCCAGGCCCTAAGGTGATGTATGCACCTGGTAGTGGTGTACTGCGGTGCACTACTGAATTCCTGCCTGATAAGATTTATGTGGTGCTAGGAAATGTGATTCATGTACTGTGATTTACGCACCCTGTTTTATGCCTCTAACTGTGGTTTATGTATGAGGTTATTTGCATACTGTGGTTTATGCTAGTGAGATTATTCTCTACTGTAGTTATGCCCCTAATGTGAGTTATGTTTAGGAGGTTATTCCCTAATCTAAGAGTTCTGTTTATGTGCTGCTGCATAATGTGTTTATGCTGGTGAGGTTGGCGCAGAATGTATTTCGCGCCTAAATGTGATACTGTGCATAATATGGTTTATGTTACAGGATGATGCTGAGTACAGTGTTTGCCAGTGATTACTGGTTGTACGTTTATGATATGTCCTACATTTACGAAGTTCACTTTGTGATGGTACTGGCAGTGGTCCAGTTGGCCCTGTCAGGTGTACATAATCCCTTGTAGATATTACCTAGTGCCAGGTGGCACAATGTATATTATGTGATTACTATTCTAATGTGTTATGAGAATACAAAGGCTATTTTTGATATAACCTTGTGTGGAGTTCCTTTTGTGGTGTGCCTGGTATGTTGTTGCTGTGTGCGTGTTGCGCAAACGCTTTACACATGGCCTCCGGGATAAGCCTGACTGCTCGTGCCAAGCTACCAAGGGGGTGAGCAGGGGTTATCTTCGGCGTGTAACTCCCTCGCCCTGACTAGAGTGGTGGTCTCTGCCTGGCTTTGGCGCAAGCCTTAGCGAACCAGAGATCCCATTTCTAACACCTACCAAATGGGGCTTGGGTTCCTGGAGTGAGTCGTCTCCACGCACAATCTACACACTCAGTCCTGACTGGGCATAGTAGAGGCTTGCCCACCTAATGGGGCTGAGGTCTCTCAAGGGTAGTGAACTCTACGCACAGTCTGCGCACTGACTACGTAGGTCAAGCCAAACCTTTTCAAACACAGCATGTGGTTGGCTGCAGGGACTGGCCTCTGGCGCGGCCCTGCGCTCAACCCCGCTGTGTGTGCCAAACTTTTTTTCCCTTACTTGTACCGTGGTATCCGCGTCTCGAGCTTCACCCACCATGGTACTGTGGTACCGGGCATGCTTCCCCTAAGAAATTTGTGTATATAGTGTTGAACCATATAAGTGAAGCTTGAGTACCTCACGGAAAGGCAGTGCTGGGTCCCATAAGAGTACCGCAGTACTCGCCAACTGAAAAATAAATCATTAAATAAAAATAATTAGAATGTCTGGGGTGTCAGGGTGTTCCTACTATGTCCTCTTATTCTTTATTTTTAAAACTTTGTATGACACGAGGACTAAGTCTTTAAGTGCGGGCACAACATTTTCTTCTGAGTTGCAGTCAGCTAATCCGATTGCTTGGTGTAGGAAAGTGCCCCTTTTTGCATGGTTGCCCCCCACGTTTTGCCTGATGTTGATGCTCTTTGACTGAGTGTGCCCTGGGTTCCTGCCAACCAGGTACCCAGGGCCTATGTTCTTTGCATAAAACTGTACTGTGTACCCCCAAATTGGCACCTCTCTGGCCACATGTAAGTTCCTTGTAAAAGGTAACATGGGTACCAAAGGCCCTGTGACGAGAGAAGGCCTCTAAGGGCTGCAGCACTTATTGTGCCACCCTTAGAGGTCCTGTACCTTAACACACACACACACTGCCATTGCAGGCTGCGTGTTTTGGTGCAGAGAAAAGTGAAGAGTCGACATGGCACAAATCCCTGTGTGCTATGTTTACAGCCCACTGCCTATGGCATAGGTAAGACACCCCTCTAGCTGGGTGCACTATGCCACTGGTGAGGGTATAGGTGCATGAGCCCTGTACCCCTACAGTGTCTAAGTCTATTCTTAGACATTGTAAGTGCAGTAAAGCCATAAAGAGTATATGGTCTGGGAGTTTGTCATTACGAACTCCACAGCACCATAATGGCTTTACTGAAATCTGGGAAGTTTGGTATCAAACTTCTCAGCCCATTAAACCCACACTAATGCCATTGTGGGATTTAATGAAAAATGCACTCTGAGGGCATCTTAAAGATGCCCCCTGAAAAATGACCTAACTCTAGTGTCCTGGCTGACTGGCTGCTCGTCAGCTGCCACCCCAGACATGTTTCTGGGCCCCTAGGTCGAGAGCCTCCCGCTCTTGGGGTCTGGAAACAAAGCACATCCTGGGCAGAGTTGCCAAGCCTCCTCCCCCAGGAAGGGCATGGCCCATGAAGGGGAAGCTTCAAAGGCTTGCTGCCTTTGTGAGCTGACCCAGCCATTTGCTGCTCCCAGCAACTGGCCCCCACCAGTTCTGACCCTTACTTTGGGTGGGAGAATCTGTGGGAAAGCCAAGGAGGAGAGGTGTGCCCACCTTTGCCAACTCCACCCCTCAGGTGGGGGAGGCGAGGTGAAGCACAACTCTCAGTCCCCGCCATCTTGAAGATGGGGGGACCCAGCCAACCAGAGTGAGGCTTATGCCCCGCTCCCACTGGAGGGTGGCATAATAGGGGGTGTACCCACCCCAAAGAAGGGACCCATTGGTCCCAACCTGTACCTACCTGAAACACCCCTAAATCTAGTATTTAGGGGCAACCCCAAACCTTGCCTCCTCAGACAAGAAGAGAGAAGAAGAAGAAGGACCGAAGAGCCGTGCTGAAGGAAGAAGAGGAGGACACCAACTGACTTGGCCCCAGCCCTACCGGTCTGTCCCGACTTAGACCTGCTCCAGCGGAATCCCGGCATGTCCAGCAGCCCCCCAGAACCCGGAGGTTCTGTCCTGCCTTCACTGAAAAGACTTTGTCTCCTGTGAGCACCGGATTTGTTCACCAACAGACTCTGGCTCCGGCCATTTCCGCGATTCTGCACCACTCTGCACCCAAGGAGGTCTCCCTGGTGATCCTGACCTCGGATCTGGTGATCCCTGACCTACCTGAAGTCTCCCGATGCCTGCAGCCCCTTTCTGGAGGATCCCTCCGACTGCGACCGGAGCCAGTAAGGAAAACCCAACGCCAATAGACACCCCTGCACCCGATGCCCCACGTCCTTGGGTAGCCCAACCGACGGTGTCCCGGCATCCCCCGAAATCCAAACTTTCCGCTCCAACCGGTGGTCGCCTCCAGAAGAACTTCGTGCCCGAGCCTGCAGTGTTTGTTGAAACCGGAGAATCCCCATTGAAAACAGGGCACCTGATGCCAAAACAGCACCTGTGCCGCTGTGGGTGCACCTTGTGTGCTAAATCGGATCCCCCTTTGCCCTGAGCCTAAGTCCAGGAGCTTTGCTCCCACAACCTTGTGGCCTGCTCGTGTGCAGCCACCAACCGGAGACCGGAGACCTCCTATCCACCCAGCTGCTCTAGTGCCGCTGAGGGTGCTCTTAGAGTGCATCCTTGACCCTGGGGGAACCCTGGTTCCAACCCCAGAAACCCAACTCCTAAAACCAAGTACTTGCCTGTAAACCGATAACTTCATTTCCTCCCCTAGGATTGCATTGACTGCTTTTCTGTGAAAAAAGTTCTAAGTTTGGAGTTGGAAATTCTATGAAAAGTCATACAAGTATGCTTTGATAACAAATTGCATTACTTACCTTTATCCAAGAAATGTCCCAGTGTGGTATCCAGTTATACCACACTGAATAAGAAAAGTAATCTGAAAAGTAATCAAACGACTCACAAAGTAATTACAAAGTAACTGTATAGTAATTTCAAATGTTTATGAACATTTGACTTACCTGTAACCAAGCCAAAAGCATTCAACTGCATTTCAACTGTATCCAACTGCATTATTCTTACAACATACTATTACACTTAGCTGTGCCAGGCCTTGCTTGGTTCTAGAAATAAAATACAAATAAATAATATTTTTATACAAAAAAAATTCGTCGGAGTTCAGTCCTTGAGTGTGTGAAACCATTTCTTGCCTGAGTGTATAAAACAAATGCTTAACACTACCCTCTGATAAAGCCTTACTGCTCGCCCACACTACCACAAGTAGAGAGTAAGGTATTATCTACTTTTATCTCTTCCTACCTTTGGGGATCCACTGGACTCTGTGCACACTATACCTTACTTTGGTATAGTATATACAGAGCCAGCTTCCTACACTTGGTTACCTAGTACCAAAATGGCCAACAGGAGAAAATTCTTGCTCCGCCAATCAGAAGGCCCTAGATTTTGTATTTATAGTACCGTTGGTCTCATGCTTGACCAAACGTCCCGATATACCTAACTTTTTAACCTCAAAACACAATCCTCAGCACACGTCTTTACAGTAATATGCAATTATCCAATTTGATTTAGTCAAGCATGAATGATGCAAAGAATTTTCGAGCTTGGTTTCTTTTCTTTATTCTTTCTGTTCTTGCATCAGCCAACACGTGTTTCGTCGCACAAAAGGAAAATAGTCCCGCGACTTTCTCAAGGCTTACAAGAGTCCAAAATGTTCCTTTATCAGTGGTGATAATTCCATCCCACTGGGAATTTAAAATCTATGTTCTGATGTCCACGTTGCATTTACCGTGGATCTTCGTCATGAGCCAAACCTAGAGCACGTTTAATGGACGTGTAGGTCCCAACATCAGCGCCGTGTTCTCGAGTGAGGAAATTTGTCAGAATTCCAAAATAGAGTGAAAGTGCTACTTATTCTTGGAGCGCTATTTTACCTATAATCATACCACTGCACCGTCGGAAATTAACTTTTTAACCTCTTCATCCCCAACCCAAGCACCTCTTTAAATGCTAATTTCTCAAAAACGGCTGAATGGATTTTACACCAGATCACAAAAACACGCTTTCTGAATAAAGGTCTAACATTTTGTCAAATATGCTGTAATTCCTTTCAGACAATGATTCTATATCTAAAAGAAAAGATTCCTATGGGAAATCAATGTTTTGCCCTGCCCCCCCAACATTTTTCTTGGCCCTCGCTTGACGGATCACCGCAAATTTTTCAATGAAGGAGTGAAGGTGGATGGACTTTTTTTTTTTTTTTTTTTTTTAAGTTTCAGGAAGGTTTGTCAAATGGCGCCAAAGTTACTAGCAAAAGGAAAAACTTTTTTCGTATTGAAACTCTGACATAACTATACCTACACAGTAGCAACCACCACTGTGTTTTATTTATATTGATAATATATATATGTATATATATAAAACCTGAGAAATTTCGCCGTTATAGTTAGTTCAGCTAACTATAACTCGCACCCCCGCAATGCACTGCTGATGACGTCACATATTACATCATTCATGACATGGTCAGTGACATCACTGATGACATCTCAAATGACATCACTGATGACATCATCCAGTCACTGTGTGTTTCTGTAAAGTTTAAATATGTTTGATATATATGCCAAGGTGTATTGAAGAATGAGTGGGTGTATAAGTGTCTGGATGGATGATTTAGTAGGTGCGTGACTGACTGTATAAGTGAGTGATTAAATGTGTCTTACTGAATGCATGGGTTGGTGAGTAGCTACATGAGTGTGTATATCGGTTATTGATTTGTTGCTTGAGTATTTGTATGGGAGACTGTGTGTGTGTGGGTGGGTGTGAGGTGTGTGACTGTGCATAGATGTGTGAGTGGTTGATTCACTGGGTGTATGGGTTCAACAGTGCATGTGAAAACAGCTGTATGGGCGGGTGAGTGTGTGTATGGGTGTGTTGGTGAGTGAATGGATGTCTCAGTGGTACATGTCCAAGTAACTACATAGGGAAAAGGCTGTATGTGAGAGTTGGAGTATAAATGACTATACGTGAGAGTCAGTGATTGTGAGAGTGGCTGTATGGATGAGTGTGTACTTGTATCAGTGATTATATAAGAGAGTAAGTATGCGTTAGTATCTGTATAGGTGAGTAAATGGGAGTGTGATTGATTATTTGCATGACTGACTAGGTGTGTGAGTAACTCCATGGATGAGTGGCGGTGTGTGAGTGTCTGTATAGGTGTATGAGTGCATATGATTGTGTTGTATTGATGAGTGACTGCATGTATGAGTGATTGTATGGGTGAATGAGTGGATGTGTGTGTAGACCTAGGAATCAGTAAATGCTAATTTCTAACTATAACGTCCCTGAAACCTATGGTTTTTTCAGTGAATTTCAAAGGTTTTTTAAATGCTAATTTCTAACTATAACGTCCCTGAAACCTATGGTTTTTTCAGTGAATTTCAAAGGTTTTTAAATGCTAATTTCTAACTATGCCTACAAAGGTAGGACATGTGAAGAAAGAGGAAGACAAGCGCACAAAGAAGCAAGACATGCAGAAAAGGCAACAGAAGTCCAGAAAGACGAAGAAAAGTGCAAGAAGAAGCAAGAGATGTGCAGAAAGAACCAACAGAGGAGCAGAAAGTCCTCCTCTGCCCCCAACTTTTGCTGACGGGTACTGGTGGTAACTGACTCTGACTAACCGACCCTAGAGCCAGTGCTATGCTAAAAGACACTTAGAATACAGTGAAAACACCTACATACACTAGGGAACACTATGCGTTGGGGTACCCCTGTGATTAGCATGACCTCCTCTGTATTTGCCATGAGTTAGTGCCTGGGTCATTGGATGAGTACATGGGTACTGACTGGATGATTAGAGTACTGCAAGGAGAGTGGATGGTGAATTTATAAACGCTTGTGTTTTGGCAGAGTGATTGGATAAGGACATGGAACTGGTTGGGTGATTGGAGGAGTGCATGGGTAGTGACAAGGAGATGGCTGGACTGCATCAGTAGTCCTTAGGGGATTGTAGCAGTGCATGTGTTGGTGCCTGCGTCATTGCATGAGTACGTGGGTAGTGACTGGATGATTAGAGCACTGCAAGGAGAGTGCATGGTGAATTTATAAGTGCTTGTGTTTTGGCGGAGTGATTGGATAAGTACATGGTGCTCGCTGGGTGATTGGAGGAGTGCATGGGTAGTGACAGGGCGATGGCAGGACTGCATCAGTAGTGCTCAGGGTATTGTAGCAGTGCATGAGTTAGTGCATGGGTCATTGCATGGGTACTGACTGGATGATTAGAGTACTGCAAGGAGAGTGCATGGTGAATCTATAAGTGCTTGGGTTTTGGCGGAGTGATTGGATAAGTACATAGTGCTGGCTGGGTGATTGGAGGAGTGCATGGGTAGTGACAAAGATGGCTGGGCTGCATCAGTAGTGCTCAGGGTATTGTAGCAGTGCATGAGTTAGTGCATGGGTCATTGCATGAGTGCATGGGTACCGACTGGATGATTAGAGTAATGCAAGGAGAGTGCATGATGAATTTATAAGTGCTTGGGTTTTGGCGGAGTGATTGGATAAGTACACACATGTCACATCCGGCCCGCCCCCTCCCTCCACCACTGTGCAAACGCGCCTCCTGGCGGGTTTTAAGTTGGGGGATTAATTCCCCTTGAATCCTGAGGGTCCCTGGGGCCAACTAGCCCACCAGGTACCTCCAGTAAGCGCCACAGAGCTGCATTGCAGAGAGGTGGTCCAAGGCCACTCCCCTTTTTACACCTCTCTGCAACGCACCTCTGTGGCGCTTACTGGAGGTACCTAGTGGGCTAGTTGGACGCAAGGGACCCTCCGGATTCAAGGGGACTTAATCCCCCAACTTACAACGCACCAGAGGGCCTGTTTGCACAGTGGTGAAGGGAGCGGGTGGGGCCTGATGTGACAAGTGTGCAAACGCGCCCCGTGGCGCGTTTTAAGTTGGGGTATTAAGTCCCCTTGAATCCTGAGGGTCCCTGGAGTCCAACTAGCCCACCAGGTACCTCCAGTAAGCGCCACAGAGCTGCGTTGCAGAGAGGTGTAAAGGGGCTTGGCCTCGGACCACCTCTCTGCAAGGCAGGGCTGTGACGCTCACTGGAGGTACCTGGGCTGAGGTGGCCCTCTAGGTCCCTCAGGATTCAAGGAATTAATCCCCAACTTAAAACGCGCCACAGGGCGTGTTTGCACACATGTCACCTGCGGCCCCGCCCCCTCCCTTCACCACTGTGCAAACGCGCCCCGTGGCGCGTTTTAAGTTGGGGGATTAGATCACCTTGAATCCTGAGGGTCCCTGGGGCCCAACTAGCCCACCAGGTACTTCCAGTAAGCGCCACAGGCCTGCATTGGAGAGAGGTGGTCCGAGGCCACGCCCCTTTTTACACCTCTCTGCAACGCAGCTCTGTGGTGCTTACTGGAGGTACCTGGTGGGCTAGTAGGCCCCCAGGGACCCCCAGTGTTGAAGGGGAATTCATTTCCCAACTTAAACGCGCCACAGGGCGCGTTTGCAGAGTGTTGCTGGGAGGGGGCGGGACCTCGGCACGATCGCTGTTGTTTTTTTGGAAGAGGGGCTGTGTGGCCCCCTTCTTTTTACTTTTTGGGCCCTGAGGACCCCATCCCCCAGGGCCTGACCTTTTTTAATTTAAAAAAATAAATAAAAATGAACGGGAAGGGGCCGCGTGGGCCCCTCCCGTGGCCAATCCCGGCCCCGGGACCCCATCCCCGGGGCACGGCCAGATTCTTTTCTTTTTATGGAGGGGGGCTGCGTGGCCCCCCTCCTGAGGCCTCTACTGGCCCCCGGGGCCGGCCTTTATTTATTTATTTTTTTTAATTTAATTTTTTAATCATGGGCCGCGTGGCCCCCCTCCCGGGCCACTTCTAGCCCCGGGGACCCCATCCCCCGGGGCTGGCCCTCTCCGTTGGGGACCGTGGGGTCCCCAATGCCCCCACGGTCCCGCCGGCTCCCCGCGTCCTGCGGGAGCCGGCATTGCTTTCCACATGGGGAGCTGCTGACATGCAGCTCCCATGTGGAAAGCTGTCTGCTTTGCTTCATTGAAGCGAGAGCAGGTTTCCTGCTCTCGCTTCAATGAAGCAAAGCAGTTTGTAATGACAGGGCGGGAGCCGCGAGGCTCCCGCCCTGTCATTGTAAACAGCAGTGTCCCGGGGTGGGCACACCGGGACACTGCAGGAGCCGGTCCTGGGGGTGGCGGTCCCTAGGGCCATCACAGGCTCCAGGAGTGGGGCGCGCGGCCCCTCCCATCCACTGCACAGCCCCGGGAGGTGGTGGTCCCCGGGGCTCGGGGGTCCGTAACGGACCCCAAATTAGCATTTTTAGTGCCCCGGGAGGTGGCGGTCCCGGGCGTGTAGGGGGGCTCGAGCCCCCCCACACAGGTATATTATAAAAAAAAAAGAAACCCCGGTGGGTGGCGGTCCCCGGGCTGCGGGGGCAGTGTGCCCCCTGCAAATATTATTGAGAGCCCCGGGGGTGGCGGTCCCCGGGCTTGGGGGCCTTAGAGCCCCCCAAACTTTAATAAAACAAGCCCCGGGGTGGCAGTCCCTGGGGCTGCGGGGGGCCGTGTGCCCCCGCAAATATTAATGCAAAGCCCCGGGGGTGGCGGTCCCGGGCAGTGTGGGGGATTGGGGCCCCCACATTTTTTACTGCCTCGGGACTTGGCCCACCAAGGGGCTTTTTGAATACGAAGCGCGGGAGCCCGCGCTTCGTTTTTTTAAAATTTTCGGCCGAAATTCGCGCTGGGTGCGCGAGTCTCAACGATTTAAAAAATATATATATATATATATATATATATATATGCTTTTTTGGGCACTGGGGGTCCTTGTGGGACCCCCTGAGCAGACCTAGGGGGTCAGGGTGTTTCTACCCTGACCCTTTCCTTTTTTTCGCGACTGTTTTTGTCTTTTCTTGTGCCTCGGTTCTACCGAGGCACAAGATGGCTGCCAACACTTCCTGGTTTGGAGTGTTGACAGCCAATTAGCATGCAGCTCGTGATCGGGAGGGTGCGCGGATCCTCCACGGCCATAGATATATATGTGTTTTTACTTTTGATTTTCTCAGCAACTACTGAACAGATTTACACCATTTAACAAAAAGGGTTCTTTCTGAACCATGAACTACCTCTTTGCCAAATTTGGTGTAATTCCGTTCAGCAGTTCGGGCTGTAGCCGTGTCTAAAGTTTCCTTTGGGAAATTGCATGGGGAAAACACGTTTTGGGACCCCCCTTTTTTCTCGGCCCACGCTTGACGAATCACCCCAAATCTTTCAAGATAGGAGCGGACCGGAGCGCCCCACGAGTTTTGAAAATTTCGCGAAGATTCATCAACCGGCGTCAAAGTTATTGGAAATAGAATGTTGGGAATTTCCTATGGAAAATAGGGCCTAACTATAACTATCTACTGGCGACCGCCAGTAGATAATATATATATATATTCACTGAAAAAACCATAGGTTTTAGGGACAGTTATAGTTAGTTGGACATTGCACTCGTACAAAACCCGTGAAATTCCCCCGTTATAGTTAGTTCAGCTAACTATAACTCGCGCCCCGCAATGCACTGCTGATGACGTCACATATTACATCACTCATGACATGGTCAGTGACATCACTGATGACATCACTGATATCATGCAGTGACTGTGTGTTTCTATAAAGTTTAAATATGTTTAATATATATGCCAAGGTGTATTGAATAATGAGTGGGTGTATAAGTGTCTGGATGGATGATTTAGTAGGTGCGTGACTGACTCTATAAGTGAGTGATTAAACGTATCTTACTAAATGCATGGGTTAGTGACTAAACTGTGTGAATGTCTTTATCCGTCTGTCTGTTGGTGTGTAAGTGGCTGCATGGGTTTGTAAATAGCTACATGAGTGTCTATGTGTTATTGATTGGTTGTCTGAGTATCTGTATGGGTGCCTGAGTGTTTGTGTGGATGGGGTGTGTGTGGCTGCACATAGATGTATCAGTGAGTGATTCACTGGGTGCATGGTTTCAAGAGTGCATCTGTGATGGACTGTGTGGGTGAGTGTGTGTATGGGTGTGTTAGTGAGTGAATGTATATCTCAGTGGTACATGTGTGAGTAACTACATATGTGAAAGGCAGTATATATGTGTGTTGGAGTATATAAATAGCTATAGCTGAGAGTGTGTGATTGTGATTGTGAGAGTGACTGTATGGATGAGTGTGTGCTTGTATCAGTGATTGTATAAGAGTGTAAGAATGTGCTAGTATTTGTATGAGTAAGTGAGCTGGTGTGTGTATAACTGTATAGGTGAGTAAATGGCAGTGTGATTAATTATTTGCATGACTGACTAGGTGTGTGAGTACCTCTATGGATGAGTGGCGGTGTGTGAGTGTCTATGTAGGTGTATGAGTGCATATGATAGTCCTGTACTGAGTGACCGTAAGTATGAGTGACTGTACGGGTGAGTGAGTGGATGTGTGTGTAGACCTAAGAATCAGTGAGTGGGTATGTAGTTATTGGTGTTGGAGTGTCTATGGTTTTGAGAATGGCAGTCTGTAATTTACAGTGGGTGTATCAAAAGTTATATTAGGGTGTGAGAAGATGAATGAAATTATCACATGGATGATGTCATCAGTGATGTCATTTGAGATGTCATCAGTGATGTCACTGACCATGTCATGAGTGATGTAATATGTGACGTCATCAGCAGTGCATTGCGGGGCGCGAGTTATAGTTAGCTGAACTAACTATAACGGGGAATTTCACGGGTTTTGTACGAGTTCAATGTCCAACTAACTATAACTGTCCCTAAAACCTATGGTTTTTTCAGTGAATTTCAAAGGTTTTTAAATGCTAATTTCTAACTATAACGTGCCTGAAACCTATGGTTTTTCAGTGAATTTCAAAGGTTTTTTAAATGCTAATTTCTAACTATAACGTGCCTGAAACCTATGGTTTTTCAGTGAATTTCAAAGGTTTTTAAATGCTAATTTCTAACTATAACGTGTCTGAAACCTATGGTTTTTTTCAGTGAATTTCAAAGGTTTTTTAAATGCTAATTTCTAACTATAACGTGCCTGAAACCTATGGTTTTTACAGTGCATAGAATCACCAATGTTATCCTATGGCAGGAAATTCACTTAGCAGGTAAGTAGTGTTATCGTTACTTTTTCTTACTCAGTGGTGGATCCTGGATCCAGCACTGGTGCATCTCCTGTAAACAGTTGAAAGAATGCGTTTAAGTTATACAGGCGATTTTTAAGGAATATTTGTAGTTTGTGAAAATTGACACTTTGAAACTTTTCTGCTGAAAACCAGACAATGGATTCCTATGGAAGGAAATACAAGTTACTGGTAAGTACGGTTAGAATTACTTTTCAGGGTCAGTGCTGGGCTAAAAGATGCAGCACTGGGTTCTCTCCTGATAACAGGTGAGTAAATCGGAATTCGTAGTTCGGCTGATTTTAGAGGAATATTATAAAGTTCCAAAACTCCACACTTAGAAGAATTTCCAAGTGAAACCAGTCAATGTTAGCCTATGCAAGGAAATTGAAGTTCCTGGTAAGTACGGTTAAAATTACTTTTCAGGATCAGTACTGGGCTGAAAGATGCAGCACTGAGGTCTCTCCTGATAACAGGTGAGTAAATCGGAATTCGTATTTCGGTTGATTTTAGAGGAATATTTGTATGTTTCAAAAATCGACACTTAGAAACTTTTCAGCAAAAAGCAGACAATGATATCCTATGGAAGGAAATTCAAGTTACTGGTAAGTACGGTTAAAATTACTTTTCAGGATCAGTACTGGGCTGAAAGATGCAGCACTGAGGTCTCTCCTGATAACAGGTGAGTAAATCGGAATTCGTATTTCGGCTGATTTTAGAGCAATATTATAAAGTTCCAAAACTCCACACTTAGAAGAATTTCCAAGTGAAACCAGTCAATGATATCCTATGGAAGGAAATTCAAGTTACTGGTAAGTACGGTTAAAATTACTTTTCAGGATCAGTACTGGGCTGAAAGATGCAGCACTGAGGTCTCTCCTGATAACAGGTGAGTAAATCGGAATTCGTATTTCGGTTGATTTTAGAGGAATATTTGTATGTTTCAAAAATCGACACTTAGAAACTTTTCAGCAAAAAGCAGACAATGATATCCTATGGAAGGAAATTCAAGTTACTGGTAAGTACGGTTAAAATTACTTTTCAGGATCAGTACTGGGCTGAAAGATGCAGCACTGAGGTCTCTCCTGATAACAGGTGAGTAAATCGGAATTCGTATTTCGGCTGATTTTAGAGCAATATTATAAAGTTCCAAAACTCCACACTTAGAAGAATTTCCAAGTGAAACCAGTCAATGATATCCTATGGAAGGAAATTCAAGTTACTGGTAAGTACGGTTAAAATTACTTTTCAGGATCAGTACTGGGCTGAAAGATGCAGCACTGAGGTCTCTCCTGATAACAGGTGATTAATCGGAATTCGTAGTTCGGTTGATTTTAGAGGAATATTTGTATGTTTCAAAATCGACACTTAGAAACTTTTTCAGCAAAAAGCAGGCAATGATATCCTATGGAAGGAAATTCAAGTTACTGGTAAGTACGGTTAAAATTACTTTTCAGGATCAGTGCTGGGCTAAAAGATGCAGCACTGGGTTCTCTCCTGATAACAGGTGAGTAAATCGGAATTCGTAGTTCGGCTGATTTTAGAGGAATATTTGCACAATGGTGAAGGGAGGGGCGGGCCTGAGGTGACATCTGTGCAAACACGCCCCGTGGCGCGTTTTAAGTTGGGGGATTAAGTCCCCTTGAATCATGAGGGTCCCTGGGGGCCAACTAGCCCACCAGGAACCTCCAGTATGCGCCAGGGGCTGCGTTGCAGAGACGTGTACAGAGGCCACACCCTTTTACACCTCTCTGCAACGCAGCTCTGAGGCGCTTTCTGGACGTACCTGTTGGGCTAGTTGGCCCCCAGGGACCCTCAGGATTGAAGGGATTTAATTCCCCATCTTAAAACGCGCCACGGGGCCTGTTTGCCCACATGTCACCTGAAGCCCCGCCCCCTCCCTTCACCACTGCAAACGCGCCCCGTGGCGCGTTGGGGGATTAAGTCCCCTTGAATCCTGAGGGTCCCTGGAGTCCAACTAGCCCACCATGTACTTCCAAAAAGCGCCACAGAGCTGCGTTGCAGAGAGGTGTAAAAGGGGCGTGGCCTCTGTACACCTCTCTGCAACGCAGCCCCCTGGCGCATAGTGGAGGTTCCTGGTGGGCTAGTTTGCCCCAGGGACCCCTAGTATTCAAGGGGAATTACTTCCTTAAACGCGCCAGGGGCGCGTTTGCAGACTGCTGCAGGGAGGGGCGGGCCTCCCGGCACAATGCCGGTCTTTTTTTTTTTTTGATTGGGAGGGGGCTGCGTGGCCCCCTTCCCTTGGCCACTTTAGCCCCGGGGACCCCATCCCCGGGCCTGAGCATTTTATTTTATTTTTAAATTAAAAAAAACGGGAAGGGGGCCGCGTGGCCCCCTTCCCTGGGCCTGTTTTGGCCCCGGGGACCCCATCCCCGGGGCATGCCCTCAATTTTTATTTTTAATTTGGAGGGGGCTGCGTGGCCCCCTCCTCAGGCCATTTAAGGCCCCGGGGACCCCATCCCCGGGGCCGGCCTTGCCCTTTTTTAATTTTTTTTTATAATTTGGGGAGGGGGCTGCGTGGCCCCCTCCCTGGCTCACTTATGGCCCCGGGGACCCCATCCCCGGGGCCTGGCCTCTGGTTGGGGACTGTGGGGGTCCCCAATCCCCACAGTCCCAGCCGGCTCCCCGCCTCCTGCGCGAAGCCGGATTGCTGCTTCCACATGGGGAGCAGCTAACATGCTGCTCTCCATGTGGACAGTAATGGTTTGCATTTTGAAAGAGAGAGCAGGTTTCCTGCCTCTCTTTCAAAATGCAAGCCAAGTTTATTATGACAGGACGGGAGCCGCGAGGCTCCCGTCCTGTCATAGCAAACTACAGTGTCCCGGGGGTAGGCACCCCGGGACACTGCAGGAGCCGGCCCTGGGGGTGGCGGTCCCCAGGGCCATCAAGGGCTCCAGGAGGGGCCGCGCGGGCCCCCTCCCATCCAGTGCACAGCCCCGGGAGGTGGTGGTCCCCGGGCTTTGGGGTCCGTAACGGACCCCCATATTCAAATCTTTAGTGCCCCGGGGAGGTGGCGGTCCCGGGCGTGTGTGGGGGCTGGAGCCCCCCACACAGGTCAAAATTTTTAAAAGAAGCCCCGGGGGTGGCGGTCCCTGGGGCTGCGGGAGGGCAAAGAGCCCTCCCGCACCATTATTCTCTAAAGCCCCGGGGGTGGTGGTCCTCGGGCTTGGGGAGCCTTAGAGGCCCCCATATAAACAATAAACCCACTCCCCGCATGCACCCGGGACTTGGGCCACCCGGGGCAATTTTTTCTCAGGCGGGATTCGCGCACCCTGAGCGCATCCCGCCGATTTTCTCTTTTTTTAAATGCTTCTGCCCAGGGTCCTGGTGGGACCCCTGAGCAGACCTAGGGGTCAGGGTGTTTCTACCCTGCCCCCTTTGTGCGTTTGCGCACTTGTTTCTTCTGGGTTTTTTTTCTAATCGGCAGTATCCGCGCACCCTGAGCGCATCCTGCCGATTTTTTTTTAAAAATGCTTTTTCTGCCCAGGGGTCCTTGTGGGACCCCCTGAGCAGACCCTAGAGGGTCAGGGTGTTTCTACCCTGCCCCCTTTTGCGCTTTGCGCACTTAGTTTCTGTCCCTCGGTTCTACCGAGGATAAAATGGCTGCCAACACTTCCTGATTTGGAGTGTTGACAGCCACTTGAAAGCCAATTAGCATGCAGCTGCGTGGTCGGGAGGGTACGCGGACCCTACTCGGCCATAGATATATATGTGACTTAACTTTTGATTTTCTCAGGAACTACTGAACTGATTTACACCATTTAACAAAAGGGTTCTTTCTGAACCAAGAACTACCTCTTTGCTAAATTTGGTGTAATTCCGTTCAGCAGTTCGGGCTGTAGCCGTGTCTAAAGTTTCCTATGGGAAAATGAATGGGGAAAACAAGTTTTGGGACCCCCTTTTTCTCGGCCCCGCTTGACGAATCACCCTGAGACTTTCAGGGTAGGAGCGGACCGGAGCGGGCCATAAAGTTTGAAAATTTCGCGAAGATTCGTCAACCGACGCAAGAGTTATTTCAAATAGAATGTCGCGGATTTCCTATGGAAAATAGGTCCTAACTATAACTATCTACTGGCGACCGCCAGTAGATAATATATATATATATATATATATATATATATGTGTATATGTACATATACATACATACCTACCACCAAAATCCCAACGAGGAAATCACGGAGCACTCTGCGGTTCACAGTCTTCACTTAAATTTGGCAGATGCGTTTCAGCAATTATGCCTTTCTCAATGCCATAGTGTTCCCATAAACCTTTTCACCACAATTAAAACACTCCTGTTTCCTCTTCATTGCACAGGAAAAAGTGCTGTAAGAGAAAACAGACTGCATTATGCTCAATGTTATCTATTTACTCAGTCCGCCATTATGACATGCATAGTTTCTCCATAATCTCTCAGTGAGTGTGTCTTAATACAATGTGGCAGTGGTTTCAGCCCCCAGTAATTAAAGAGAGGGACAGTGTATTCTGAACAGCAATGTGCTGTCTATTGACACAACACCTCATCATACCATGGTACAAGACAGGGAGGCTTACTCTGGATTCGTGCTGTGTCTTGAAGCACAGGCTTCCTGTTGGAACCAGCATCTAACTCTTGTTTGCATCACCTTTTTCTCTTTTGATCATGGAAGGATAAAGTTGACAAGTCCGTGCAGGATCTGGAGCGAATGGGCGAAGAGATTGAGACTCTACAGGAGAAAATTCGTATACTGAAAAGTCAACAAGATGACGAAGAAGAGGACTCTGGGGAGGTAAGTGGCCCTCCCTGCCAGGGTACTGCTACCTTGGCTTCTGCCACTGGATGATGTCCACCAAGGCTGGCCGTCTCCTGTGTCTAGATGAAAAGCAGGAATTTGAGGGGTTTGAGGTCAATGCTCGACATCTATATTATTAAGAAACATATTTAATATTTGAATTCCAGGGCTAATGAAACAGACCTCCTTCTTTCATTGGAGATAGTGCAGAGTAATTGGACTTGATAATGGCCTCTTCCATTGACTCTCTCTTGTCTCACTCCATGTATCCTGTATTTTATGCACCTTCTGTTCAAGGAAACAACCTGTCTGCTAGATCTTAGCAAAGCAGGGTAGATCTCACTGCATTCAGGTAGCAACCAACACCAGCTCAGATCACTGCTACCCTAGCCTGCCATGTCAAACATTACTGGGTGCGCTAACACGTAGTCTCTAGGTCGCTTTCACTCTTTACGTGAAGGATTCAGGGTACAGAACACACCGCACTGTGATGTGTGCTCGGTTACCAGGCCAGGGCTTATCACAGCTACTGTCACTGGTGGAACATGCAGATGGAAAAAAACACACACACACTCACTCACTCACTCACTCACATCCCATCCCATCCCATCCCACTGGATATAAGCAAACGTTGTAGAAAAATCAATGGAGAGAATCAATTTGCTCGATTAATACCATATACACATTAAAAAAAATTGCAAACAGCAATTTCACACAAAAAAATATTAGAATAGGAATTGGTTTCTACAAAATGGTAAATTCCATTAATCTTGCAAAATATGATAAAACAATGTGAATTAAATAAGGTTTCATGGTTGGTATGCCTGTTTAATTTCAAATCGTCCTCGAAGACCCGCAGCATCTAAGTGTAGACATGATTGTCCCAGAGGTACACCGTATCATATGCTCCCTGAGGGGCAGATCTTACGGCAATATCGCCATTAAGGGTCCAGGACTTGGAAACCCTCCTTTGTGTAGTCTGTTCAACAAAGAACACATACAAAGCCACCTCGGTGCCATACTGTGAGAGGTGTATTTAGAACCCCCCATACAGAGTGAATATAGCTGTCAACGACCACGACTCTCCAGGTACAAAATGACTCTTTTAGCAATATATAAATATTCGAACTGTGCACGTTCCTAGCTCTGTTGGCTCAGGTGGGCCACCGCGCAGCTGGCCAGTTAGGGTTTCTCTCATCGTCTCCCTAGGGAACGGCCATGTTCCCGGATCAGCAATAGTGTTTCATTCATTGTCTTTCTCTGATGACTGAGGATAGAACAATGCTGAGATGACTCTTCTCTGATGACTGAGGATAGAACAATGCTGAGATGACTCTTCTCTGATGACTGAGGATAGAACAATGCTGAGATGACTCTTCTCTGATGACTGAGGATAGAACAATGCTGAGATGACTCTTCTCTGATGACTGAGGATAGAATAATGCTGAGATGACTCTTCTCTGATGACTGAGGATAGAATAATGCTGAGATGACTCTTCTCTGATGACTGAGGATAGAACAATGCTGAGATGACTCTTCTCTGATGACTGAGGATAGAACAATGCTGAGATGACTCTTCTCTGATGACTGAGGATAGAACAATGCTGAGATGACTCTTCTCTGATGACTGAGGATAGAACAATGCTGAGATGACTCTTGCGCCGAGACTTCAAATGTCCTTACCGGCGTCTGTGGCGCTGTACTGCGCTCTTCGGCGTAGTGCAATATCCAGTTTCTCCTCCGAGGGATTTCCATCGATCATCTTAGCACTGGATCGTCCCACCCACATGCTGGATCTGGAGCACTTTTTCCAAAGTATACATTTCGGTGTTACATCTCTGCCTTTCTTCAATATTGGCCAGGAATGTTTGAGTGACAAAAGATAATTTAAACAGCCTGTAATGTAGGCTATATTGGCCAGGTAATTGGCTTTAATATACATTTAAAACAGCAACATGCTAAAACAGTAGGTGACATTTAATAAGCCTCCTTTGGTGACCTTTTTTGAAGTAAGTGGAAGGAAAAGAAAGAGGGCAATGTAGCCAAATAGGTTGTAATAATGCTGATCTGAAAAGCGACACTGCGCCTGTGCGGGCTCCCAGCCCTTCAAAATCTCTTCATGCACCGTAGGTGGCAGTTAACTCAGTTTTTCTTCTCCAGCTGTTTATGACAGAATTCTGGAGCACTGAGCTCTACCCTTTCTTGATATCTTCTCTTGGGAAACTTCCAGACATTATTTAAATTGACTTTAATCAACGTCCTTTAACCCCTTAACTGCTGGGCCTTTTCCCCCCCAGTGCTGAGCCCTTTTTTGGCTATTTGTAGTAGTTCGCGATTAGGCCTCTGTAACTTTTGGACCACATAAGGTATCCACGCCAAATTTGCGTCCTTTTCTTCCAACATCATGGGGATTCTAAAGGTACCCAGGGTTTGTGGATTCACCTGGAGGGGTCCCAGATTTTAGCCAAAATACAGCTATATTTTGTTTTTTGGGGAAAAATGGGAAAAAAGTCCCGCATATAAAAGCGTCTGGGTTTTTCCCTGCAAATGGTATCAAAAAAGGTTTGTGGGGCTGAAATCTCCATTTTCCCAGATTTTAGGGAATGACAGACTTTTGTCAGAAAATCAAAAAATTTACACAGTTTTGGCATTTTTCTGGGACATAGCCTATTTTTGCTATTTTTTGTGCTTTCAACCTCCTTCCAGTTAATGGTAGAAATGGGAATGAAACCAATAATGGATCCTGGAAAGCCATACATTTATGAAAAGTAGACAAAATTCTGAATTCAGCAAGGGGTCATTTGTGTAGATCCTTAAAGTTTTCCTTATAGAAACTAACAGTTAAATAAAGGAAAAATTGAAAATTAGTTGAAAAAAACAGCCATTTGTGTCAACGTTTTCACCTGTAACTTCTTCTAATTATGACAGCTATTTGAAGGCAATATACCGTTATATCCGCTGGACCTTTCTGGTTGTGGGGATATATAGGACTTGTAGGTTCACCAAGAACCCGACGAACCCAGAGCCAATAATTGAGCAACATCTTGCAATGATTTTTTTTAAGTACCGGGTATATAGCAATTATTTTGGGAAAATGTATACATGGAAAAATTGTTATGAAAGACACCTATGTATTTCTGAAATGGGAACAAAATGTAGATTTTAGAAACAGTAGATATTTGCACATTTCCGAAATTGGGAGTACCCATACTAGCATGAGAATTATAGGTCATTTTTCAAAATGACTTATTTTTACACATTGTCTTTCATTTGGAAGGCAGAAATGCATCGAAAGTCAATAGGTAATAACAGTTGCTCTACAATTCTGTGTTACCCTAATTCTCCCGATAAAAATGGTACCTCACTTGTGTGGGTAGCCCTTGTGCCCACAACAGGAAATGGCTCAAATGCAACGTGGACGTACCACATTTTCACAATGAAAAATTACCCTTTTTTTGCAAAGTGCCTAGGTGTAGTTTTTGAACCCTAGCTCTGCCGGCACCTAGGGAAACCTAGCAAACCTATACATTTTTGAAAACTAGACACCCAGGGGAATCCAGGATGGGGTGACTTGACTGCCTCCCACCAGGTTCTGTTACCCAGAATCCCTTGCAAACATAAAAATTGTCAAAAAATCACATTTTCCCCACATTTCTGTGGTGGAAAGTTCTGGAATCTGCGTGGATCCACAAATTTCCACCCACCCCGCGTTCCCCAAAGTCTAACGAGAAAAATGGTACCTCACTTGTGTGGGTCGGCCTAGTGCCTGCGACAGGAAATGGCGCAAAACGCAACGCGGTCCCACCTCAATTTCGCAGTGAAAAATGACCCTTTTGGCAAAGTGCCTAGCTGTAGTTTTTGAACCCTACCTCTGCCGGCACCTAGGGAAACCTAGCAAACCTATACATTTTTGAAAACTAGACACCCAGGGGAATCCAGGATGGGGTGACTTGACTGCCTCCCACCAGGTTCTGTTACCCAGAATCCCTTGCAAACATAAAAATGTCAAAAAAACACATTTTCCCCACATTTCTGTGGTGGAAAGTTCTGGAATCTGCGTGGATCCACAAATTTCCACCCACCCCGCGTTCCCCAAAGTCTTACGAGAAAAATGGTACCTCACTTGTGTGGGTCGGCCTAGTGCCTGCGACAGGAAACGGCGCAAAACGCAACGCGGTCCCACCTCAATTTCGCAGTGAAAATGACCCTTTTTGGCAAAGTGCCTAGCTGTAGTTTTTGAACCCTACCTCTGCCGGCACCTAGGGAAACCTAGCAAACCTATACATTTTTGAAAACTAGACACCCAGGGGAATCCAGGATGGGGTGACTTGACTGCCTCCCACCAGGTTCTGTTACCCAGAATCCCTTGCAAACATAAAAATTGTCAAAAAAACACATTTTCCCTCATTTCTGTGGTGGAAAGTTCTGGAATCTGCGTGGATCCACAAATTTCCACCCACCCCGCGTTCCCAAAGTCTTACGAGAAAAATGGTACCTCACTTGTGTGGGTCGGCCTAGTGCCTGCGACAGGAAACGGCGCAAAACGCAACGCGGTCCCACCTCAATTTCGCAGTGAAAATGACCCTTTTTTGGCAAAGTGCCTAGCTGTAGTTTTTGAACCCTACCTCTGCCGGCACCTAGGGAAACCTAGCAAACCTATACATTTTTGAAAACTAGACACCCAGGGGAATCCAGGATGGGGTGACTTGACTGCCTCCCACCAGGTTCTGTTACCCAGAATCCCTTGCAAACATAAAAATTGTCAAAAAACACATTTTCCCCACATTTCTGTGGTGGAAAGTTCTGGAATCTGCGTGGATCCACAAATTTCCACCCACCCCGCGTTCCCCAAAGTCTTACGAGAAAAATGGTACCTCACTTGTGTGGGTCGGCCTAGTGCCTGCGACAGGAAACGGCGCAAAACGCAACGCGGTCCCACCTCAATTTCGCAGTGAAAAATGACCCTTTTTGGCAAAGTGCCTAGCTGTAGTTTTTAAACCCTACCTCTGGCACCTAGGAAACCTAGCAAACCTATACATTTTTGAAAACTAGACACCCAGGGGAATCCAGGATGGGGTGACTTGACTGCCTCCCACCAGGTTCTGTTACCCAGAATCCCTTGCAAACATAAAAATTGTCAAAAAAACACATTTTCCCCACATTTCTGTGGTGGAAAGTTCTGGAATCTGCGTGGATCCACAAATTTCCACCCACCCCGCGCTCCCCAAAGTCTTACGAGAAAAATGGTACCTCACTTGTGTGGGTCGGCTTAGTGCCTGCGACAGGAAACGGCGCAAAACGCAACGCGGTCCCACCTCAATTTCGCAGTGAAAAATGACCCTTTTTGGCAAAGTGCCTAGCTGTAGTTTTTGAACCCTACCTCTGCCGGCACCTAGGGAAACCTAGCAAACCTATACATTTTTGAAAACTAGACACCCAGGGGAATCCAGGATGGGGTGACATGACTGCCTCCCACCAGGTTCTGTTACCCAGAATCCCTTGCAAACATAAAAATTGTCAAAAAAACACATTTTCCCCACATTTCTGTGGTGGAAAGTTCTGGAATCTGCGTGGATCCACAAATTTCCACCCACCCCGCGTTCCCCAAAGTCTTACGAGAAAAATGGTACCTCACTTGTGTGGGTCGGCCTAGTGCCTGCGACAGGAAACGGCGCAAACGCAACGCGGTCCCACCTCAATTTCGCAGTGAAAATGACCCTTTTTGGCAAAGTGCCTAGCTGTAGTTTTTGAACCCTACCTCTGCCGGCACCTAGGGAAACCTAGCAAACCTATACATTTTTGAAAACTAGACACCCAGGGGAATCCAGGATGGGGTGACTTGACTGCCTCCCACCAGGTTCTGTTACCCAGAATCTCTTGCAAACATAAAAAATTGTCAAAAAAACACATTTTCCCCACATTTCTGTGGTGGAAAGTTCTGGAATCTGCGTGGATCCACAAATTTCCACCCACCCCGCGCTCCCCAAAGTCTTACGAGAAAAATGGTACCTCACTTGTGTGGGTCAGCCTAGTGCCTGCGACAGGAAACGGCGCAAAACGCAACGCGGTCCCACCTCAATTTCGCAGTGAAAAATGACCCTTTTTTGGCAAAGTGCCTAGCTGTAGTTTTTGAACCCTACCTCTGCCGGCACCTAGGGAAACCTAGCAAACCTATACATTTTTGAAAACTAGACACCCAGGGGAATCCAGGATGGGGTGACTTGACTGCCTCCCACCAGGTTCTGTTACCCAGAATCCCTTGCAAACATAAAAATTGTCAAAAAAAACACATTTTCCCCACATTTCTGTGGTGGAAAGTTCTGGAATCTGCGTGGATCCACAAATTTCCACCCACCCCGCGTTCCCCAAAGTCTTACGAGAAAAATGGTACCTCACTTGTGTGGGTCGGCCTAGTGCCTGCGACAGGAAACGGCGCAAAACGCAACGCGGTCCCACCTCAATTTCGCAGTGAAAAATGACCCTTTTTGGCAAAGTGCCTAGCTGTAGTTTTTGAACCCTACCTCTGCCGGCACCTAGGGAAACCTAGCAAACCTATACATTTTTGAAAACTAGACACCCAGGGGAATCCAGGATGGGGTGACTTGACTGCCTCCCACCAGGTTCTGTTACCCAGAATCCCTTGCAAACATAAAAAATTGTCAAAAAAACACATTTTCCCCACATTTCTGTGGTGGAAAGTTCTGGAATCTGCGTGGATCCACAAATTTCCACCCACCCCGCGTTCCCCAAAGTCTTACGAGAAAAATGGTACCTCACTTGTGTGGGTCGGCCTAGTGCCTGCGACAGGAAACGGCGCAAAACGCAACGCGGTCCCACCTCAATTTCGCAGTGAAAAATGACCCTTTTTGGCAAAGTGCCTAGCTGTAGTTTTTGAACCCTACCTCTGCCGGCACCTAGGGAAACCTAGCAAACCTATACATTTTTGAAAACTAGACACCCAGGGGAATCCAGGATGGGGTGACTTGACTGCCTCCCACCAGGTTCTGTTACCCAGAATCCCTTGCAAACATAAAAATTGTCAAAAAAACACATTTTCCCCACATTTCTGTGGTGGAAAGTTCTGGAATCTGCGTGGATCCACAAATTTCCACCCACCCCGCGTTCCCCAAAGTCTAACGAGAAAAATGGTACCTCACTTGTGTGGGTCGGCCTAGTGCCTGCGACAGGAAACGGCGCAAAACGCAACGTGGTCACACCTCAATTTCGCAGTGAAAAATGACCCTTTTTTGGCAAAATGCCTAGCTGTAGTTTGTGAACCCTAGCTCTGCCGGCACCTAGGGAAACCTAGCAAACACTACACATTTCTGAAAAGCTAGACACCCGGGGGATTCCAGGATGGTATGGCTTGACGTGGATCCCCACCAACGTTTCTGTTACCCAGAATCCCTTGCAAACCTCAATTTAGCTGAAAAAATCACTTTTTCACACATTTGTGTGGTGGAAAGTGCTGGCATCTACGTGGCCTCACACAAATTTCCTACCCACCCAGCGTTCCCCCAGGTCTCCCGAGAAAAATGGTGCCTCACTTGTGTGGGAGGCCCAAGTACCCGCGACAGGCAAACGGCGCACAACGTAGTGAGGCGACCTCAAATTTCGCCTATCTCAAAACCACCTGGTTTTGCAAAGGGCGTCACCTGTGGTTTTTGGCCCCGTGCCTCTGGCGGCCATCTAGGGAAACCTAGCAAACACTACACATTTTTGAAAAGTAGACACCCAGGGGCTTCAGGATGGTGTGACTTGACGTGGATCCCCCAACGTTTCCGTTACCCAGAATCCCTTGCAAACCTCAAATTTAGCTGAAAAAATCACATTTTTCACACATTTCTGTGTGTGGAAAGTGCTGGCATCACGTGGCTCACACAAATTTCCTACCCACCCAGCGTTCCCCCAGGTCTCCCGATAAAAATGGTGCCTCACTTGTGTGGGAGGCCCAGTACCCGCGACAGGCAAGGGCCCACAACGCAGTGAGGTCCGACCTCAAAATTGCCTATCTCAAAACCACCTGGTTTTGGCAAGGGGGTCACCTGGGTTTTTGGCCCCGTGCTCTGGCGGCCATCTAGGGAAACCTACCAAACACACACATTTCTGAAAAGTAGACACCCGAGGGCTTCCAGGGAGGTATGGCTTGCGTGGATCCCCCAACGTTTCCTTACCCAGAATCCCTTGCAAACTTCAATTTTAGCTGAAAAAATCACTTTTTTCACACATTTGTGTGTGTGGAAAGTGTGGCATCACTGGCCTCACACAAATTTCCTACCACCCAGCGTTCCCCAAGGTCTCCCGATAAAAATGGTGCCTCACTTGTGTGGGAGGCCCAGTACCCGCGACAGGCAAGGGCCCACAACGTAGTGAGGCGACCTCAAGCTCGCCTATCTCAAAACCACCTGGTTTTGCAAGGGCAGTCACCTGTGTTTTTGGTCCCGTGCTCGGCGGCCATCTAGGAAACCTACCAAACACACACATTTCTGAAAAGTAGACACCCGGGGGCTTCCAGGGAGGTATGGCTTGACGTGGATCTCCCAACGTTTCCTTACCCAGAATCCCTTGCAAACCTCAATTTTAGCTGAAAAAATCACTTTTTCACACATTTGTGTGTGGGAAAGTGTGGCATCACTGGCCTCACACAAATTTCCTACCACCCAGCGTTCCCCAGGTCTCCCGATAAAAATGGTGCCTCACTTGTGTGGGAGGCCCAAGTACCCGCGACAGTTAAGGGCCCACAACGTAGTGAGGCGACCTCAAATTGCCTATCTCAAAACCACCTGGTTTTTGCAAGGGAGTCACCTGGGTTTTTGACCTCGTCTCGGCGGCCATCTAGGAAACCTACCAAACACACACATTTCTGAAAAGTAGACACCGGGGCTTCAGGAGGTATGGCTTGCGTGGATCCCCCAACGTTTCCTTACCCAGAATCCCTTGCAAACCTCAATTTTAGCTGAAAAAATCACTTTTCTCACACATTTGTGTGTGGGAAAGTGTGGCATCACTGGCCTCACACAAATTTCCCTACCACCCAGCGTTCTCCAGGTCTCCCCGATAAAAATGGTGCCTCACTTATGGGAGGTCTAAGTATCCACGACAGAGCAAGGCCCACAACGTAGTGAGGCGACCTCAAAATTGCCTCATCTCAAAATCACCTGGTTTTGTAGTGGTCACCTGGGCTTGGCACATGTCTGCACGCGGCCATCTAGGGAAACCTACCAAACACACACATTCTGAAAGTAGGCACCCTGGGGCTTTAGGAGGTATGACTCGTGGATCCCCAACGTTTCCACCCAGAACTCTTGCAACCTCAATTTTAGCTGAAAAATCACTTTTCATCACCATTTGTAGTGGGAAAGTGTGGCATCACTGGCCTCACACAGTTTTCCACTACTGCCAGCGCTCCAGGTCTCCCGATAAAATGGTGCTCACTTGTGTGGGAGGCCCAG